>OX393549.1:46624144-47258752 GCA_947650365.1 Chamaelirium japonicum | reverse complement strand
ACACTAGATCGCGTGTTAACACGATAGACCCGTTTAATAAACGGGCCGGGTCCGGGATTAGGGTCTGGACACGGTAGACCTGGGATGACCCGTTTAGTATTCAACGGGTCGGGTCGGGTTGGGTTGGGTCTACCCGCAATCCGATACTGTAATATATAATACCAGCAGGTCTTTCAGGTCAGGTCGGTTGGGTCGGATCGGGTCAACTGAATAGACCCGGGTGGTAAACGGGTCATATCGGGTCTACCCGTTTATTAGCGGGTCTAGTACGGATTTAGAATCTAGACACGATTAGTTAAACGGGTCGGGTCCGTGTCTAGGGGTTTTGGACACGAACCGAAACTAATCACGACACGAACCCGACCCGACACGACCCATTGCCACCCCTACTAAGAGGGATTTTCTCAGGGATACTTGGACAGTTGGACTGGACTAGGGAGCATTTTTGCTAATCGATTGATTCGCTACGCTTGTTTAGGGCTCAATACTGTTTTCATTAACCTTCTTCTACAACTCCTCCACCGGCACCACTTCCTTAACAGACGCCTCCTACTCATCCTTCTTCTCCACCAGCACCTCCTCCTACTCCTCTTCCTCGTCAAACAACACCTACTCTCCACCAACGATATCTCCTCCTCCTCCTCCTCCTCCTCCTCCTCCTCCATCGGCATCTCCAAAGTTTATTTCTAGATTATTTTTCGACAAGCAGTCAAGGGGATGTGAATTTTTGAAGTTTGCAATGCGGTGGCGCAATCAGATCCGAAGCCCACTCCGAGTGGGATTCGAACATGAATCCTGATCGAATTACACCCATCAAGATCCATTCATCTAGGGATATCACTCCTCTAGCCTAAGTCCAGATGGACTCATTCTCTCTCATTAACTTTATCTCTTTCTCCCTTCATCCGTCATTACCGGGAGACCCTATCTGCACCCAATAAATTCATGATGACACTTGTATTACTTTTGATACCCATCCCACTTTTAAGAGTTGTTATTGGCACCTTGATGTGGTGTTTCTTGTCCCCAATGTATTTGTTATTTGGGCTGGGACTTGGTCCGGACAAACCTGAACAACCCAATCAAATTTCGAACTTGGGCAATCACAGACAATATATATGGGAATTTGGACGGGCATGGGCAAATATTATATATATATATATATATATATATATATATATATATATATATATATATATATATATATATATATATATATATATATATATATATATATATATATATATATATATATATATATATATATATATATATATATATATATATATATATATATATATACTAGTAATGCCCGTGCCTGTCGGCACGCAAAAGATTTCGAAGATGAGAACAATATTTCGAGAGAAAGAACAATACTTTGAGGGTGATAGCAGTATTTCGTGAACGGTGACAATATTTTGAGAAATGTGATAATATTTCGTGGTCACCTTCGGCAGCATTGAAAATACAACGGCCGCCTTCAGCGGCAACACACCCACAGGGCAATGCCCGAACTTCTCACATCCTCCAACGACTGCCACCACCACTACTGCTATAAAACACATGCCGTCTAAGTAGCAGCACAGTACTTGTCGGTACTGCAGTGGCCACCTTCGGTGGGGGTGCAATCGATGACTGTGAGCATACCATATCAAGTTGGCTGTGCCAAGATGTATTCAACCTATAGCGGCGAAAATACACTCGTTGCTGTGTATAAAATATAATTGGACAACCTAATAGTGCCCTTTAAATGGACAATGTTGCACACCAAGACTGGGTCGTAAGCAAGTGCAGCAAATCCAACGGATGGGTGTGATTGAAGAGGTAAACTACATTTTGCCCCTTCATTTTTTTTTTTAATTGAAACATATAATTTTTTTTTAGTTGTCATCCAGCCGTCCGATGTCAAGCTTGCCAGAAGATGGAAGCTGTGGCTGCCAGCATCGAGCATGTGATAAGCTTTCGCTCTTTTTTTACTAATGAGAGAGAGATACACACACACACACACACACACACACACACACACACACACACAGGTTGGACTGCATCTCCATGGTGGTTACTCATGCTTTGCCTTTTTTTCTCACTATCCGGTGCACTGATTTTTGCCCGTAACCAAGTGCACGATTTTTGCTTCACGATTAGTCTTATCGTGCACTTGGCTACAGTCTAATTGTGCAATTGGGTACAAAAATCATGCTATTGGTAAACTACATTTTGCCTCTTCAATTTTTTTTTTAATTGGAAGAAATAAATCTTTTTTTTAGTTACCATCCAGTCGTCCGATGTCAAGCTTTCCAGAGGATGGAAGCTGTGGTTGCCAACGCCGAGCTTGTGATAGGCTTTGGCTCTTGGTTACAACCTATTCACGTGCACCATGGTTGGGGATGACTGTGATTCATCGGTCGGACATTGTAACGCCCCGATATTTTACGGATTAATTCAACCCGTATAATACTGGGGTGTTAGGAAGAAAAACTTGATATGAATAAATTCCATCAATTATGGAAAATACTGAGCCATTATATTAAAACATCATTGTTTGATACAATTTATTGAAAAAGGTGAAAGCCTAAAGCTAAGACTTTCCACACAGACATATCATAATCCAGCTCCGTCATTGTCATAGAAAGGAGTGTAGAGTGGGTCTTCAACTCCTTCTGGGTCGCATCCCGATCGCTCCTCATCTTCTCCGGGTACTTCAGGGTTTGTCTCTGTAGGGTGTACATCATCTGTAGGGGGGTGAGTTCTATCCACTGACTCACCAATGACTCAGTTTTACTCATGCTAAATAATATGTATGGAAAGCAGTAAACATGAATATGAAAAGCAAATAATTTAAACATTAATCACCCGATTCCCTTTTTGGCTCTTCCGGCCAGGGTAGGAATCTCCAGTCCTTACCCGGGTACTTTTAGTCCGCAACAAGGCTAGCCCCACACCTAGGAAACTTTTAGGCCGCAGCCAGGGCTAGCCCCACACCCGGGAAACTTTTTGGCCTCTGCCAGGGCTAGCCCCACACCCGGGAAACTTTTTGGCCTCAGCCAGGGCTAGCCCCACACCCAGGAAACTTTTTGGCCTCAGCCAGGGCTAGCCCCACACCCAGACAAGTGATTATGTATTTCAAAATTTACCATTCCATATCAAATTACCGACATTCTATAGCATATAATTAACATAAATAAACTGAGTTTAAATCCCCTACCTGAATGGTTGCAAACTCTTACTTCTGATAAGGAAGCTTTAGTACGCTCAAAACCTGAAAATATATTACTAATAATTGGTTAGTTTTTATCCTAAATTTTTCCAGGATTTTTCCAATATTTTTCGATGTGAACTAATGGGTTTTCTTCTTTTAGGGGTATTTTGGTCAATTCCAAAATATCTTAAATTTATACTCATTTTGTATAGATTTTTATTAGGAACCCGTGGCCGCAGATGGAATTCAATTCCAAGTCCGTATGGTCCCGAAATGGTCATTTTAGTCGGTTTCCACAGATTTTTATTGGGTGGTCTGCCCTTAGTAAAAAGGTCGGGTTGTGTTTAGTAATAAGGCTGTGGGTTTTTTTTTTTTTTTTTAAAACAGTGTTGTTTTATCACTTTTTCTTTTTGGGCTTAAAATAACTTAATGGGCTTCGGCCCATGGGCTTCGGCCCAATTACATAAATGGGCCTTCAGCCCATCTGAATATTAATATAATATATATATATATATATATATATATATATATATATATTAAAAAAAAAAAAACTAACCGGCAACGGTGTCGGCGGCGGGAGTGGCCGGCGGCGGGCGGCGGCGACCGGCGGCGGCCGACGGCGGCGGCCGGCGGTGATGGCCGGCGGCGGGAGTGGCCGGCGGCGGGCGGCGGCGACCGGCGGCGGCGGGCGGCGGGAGTGGCCGGCGGCGATGGCCGGCGGCGGCGACCGGCGGCGACGGCCGGCGGCGGTGGCCGGCGGCGGGCGGCGGCCGGCGGTCGGTGGTCGGCGGCCGGCAGGCGGCGGCGGAGGGTGGTCGGCGGTGGGTGGTGGGGCCCGCTTGTCGCGAGGACTGCTGTGCAGAAGTTTGTGGGTGGGGGGGGGGTTTATATAGGCCCCCCGGGAATTCGAAGAGTCCCGGGGGCTTTATTGCAAATCTGTCGTTTCGTATTCTGGCCGTCCGATTTGGAAACGAACGGCCACAGATGACGTTTGGTATGCCCAGTGTCGTTTTGTATTCTGGCCGTTCGATTGTGATCGAACGGTCAGATGACGATTGGTATTCCATGTGTTATTTCGTATTCTGGCCGTTCGATTGTGATCGAACGGTCAGATGACGCTTGGTATTCCTAGTTATAGGATAATAATTAGTTTTACTATAATTAAACAGAAAAGACATAATGGATTTTTGGTTAGAGGAAACTGGTTTAAAATTTTATTAAATGGGTCTCGGGTTCGAATCTTTCTATAGGCTATTTAAGTTTACATATATATTTATATAATCTTTTTCTTTCAAATTTTTAATGCTTTAAATGAGTTCAAAACAAAAAAGTTTATATATGGTTTTTAATCGTTTCGACGAGATGGACGCAATGGCGCCGTCCGTTTCTTATTTTAATTTTTGTATCAAAATTTCTTATAATGACCTTTTAAACTATTATTTTATTTTGGGTTGTTACAGACATGGTTCCAATGGACGGTTGTGATTTTGGGATAAACTTCAGGGGTCGATGTGCATCACAGCCGCATACAGTCGGCAAGAGTAAGATTCACTTTCGAGTCATGCAGCTGTGATGAGCATCGACCCACCAACCGATTGGAGGAGATCAAAAGGAGGCCGACCTACCAACCGATTGGAGCAGCTCTTCCGGTCCGGTGACCAGATCTCTCCCGACCACCGAGTTGCTGCCGGGGACCAATTGTATGCTGTGTTCATTGCTCATGCATCCTCCTCCTACTCGGTGATGGTAGTTCAAAGAATCAAAAAATAACAAAGAATAAAAACAAAGAAAAAGAAGCAAAGAATCGAAGAGGGAGAGGATCTGAGAGAGAGAGAGAGAAAGAGAGGGGGGGGGGAGGGGGAAGACAACTTGTGGGGCTGATTCTTCATCGCGAGGGAGTGAAGACCAAATTCTTGGCCGGTGACCACCCGATCTGAGATCTGAGATCTAAGCTCTGCTCATGTGCGGCCCTCCCGGCCCAACGACCACCCGATCTGAGACCATATCCATGGCAGTCCCGACCAGATTCCCAGCCCGGTGATCACCCTCCTTCAGATCGACCTCGAGATCTGAGCTCCGGAGACCACCGCGCACATATTCGGCGAGGGCATGACAAAATTTTGAAGGAGTAAAAATTTTAAGAGGAGAATATTTTAAGGGTGACAATAATAATTCAAAAGCAGTGATAATATTTAAGGGAGTTGAAAATATTTCAAAAGCGACAACATCAAAAAAAATGTGAATATGATCATGTCGGCACGCATAATCGGCGAGGGGCCCAAGTTATATGAAGGTGCCTGTAGTGACCTTAATTTGGGGGGGGGGTGTTTTGTGGAATGCTTTTCTTGATTGTGTTAAGTCGAAGGGTACCCGAGTTGACCCTTTGTTTTGATGCACCCGGTATCTGCTTTGCAACAACCTTCTTATCGAATGCCGCATTTGTGTTTTATCTTATTTTTATTACGATCGATTTTATTTTATTTTTTTCTGAGACCGTCAGATCAAGAATCACCTCATCCTCTAGCATCCCTTTTTCTTTTGTTTATATGTACAACTGGCTGAGGATAAAATGGTCTTTAGCCCTCCCCATTAGCTCTCTCACTCCCCTACATACTTACCTTCCCACCTTTCCCCATGAGTAGGTAATGCTATGTAGGGAGATCTTTTGCCAACTTTTGTTGCCAGCTCCACATGATGTGGATGTGGAGTGTGGCAGGTTCCAATGCCCATTGGATGGAACGTTTTTGTGGGGACATAGGGTGAGTGCTAGGTGGATGCCATTTAAAGTTTGCAACCCAAAAGTGGGCAAACTGGTTGACTACTTAGCTTTTCCTTTTCCCCGTCTCTCTCTACCTCTCTCCCTCCCCTTCTCTAAGACCTCCCCAGCGACCACCATTGCCAACCCGAGCCGAGCTCCGACGCCGTCCTAACCTCGCCGCCGTTGGAGAGCGCCCACCGAGGCGCCGTAGCAGCCGCACCCTCCTCCCTTGCAACCGACGAGCCGAGCTCCGACGATCTTTCCAACGCCGGTGAGCCACCGCACCACCACCCGCACCACCTCCTTCTTCTTCTCCCACTCCGGCCACATCTCTCTCCAACACCATCATCACCGTCACCCTCATCCTGCCGCACCTTCCTCCCTACTCCCCACAACCGCCATCCCACCATCATCCACCTCCTCCTTCCTCCCACTTCCTTTCCACCAAAGCCCAAACCCGAGCTCCACTCCCATGCATCCTCTCCTTCTCTCTCTACACCTCACTCTCTCTCTACTGCACTCTCTCTCTCTCTTACACACTCCACTCTCTCTCTCCCTTTATCCCTCTTTCTCTCACTACCCTCGCCCTACACCCATGCCCGGCCACCACCTTCTTCACCTCCGGCCAGCGAGACCCACACCCCACCCCCATCCTCTCCTTCTTCATTCCCGAGCCCATCCGACCTGTACCCCACCCCGACCCCAAGCCAACCCGTCGTCTTCTCGACCTCCGGCAAACCACCAACCCACCCGAACTCTCTCTCTCTCTCTCTCTCTCTCTAACCCATTCCTCTCTCTCTCTCTCTAACCCGTTTCTCTCTCTCTCTCTCTCCCTCTTCCTACCCGACAACCTCCTGCACATGTTTCTATCTCTCTTTTCCTACCCGAGAGCAACCACATGCACACACGCATTCTCTCTCTCTCTCTCTCCTTGTACCCCACTCTCTCACATGGTCCCCATTCCCCCCTTTACACGGTTACACATGCCAACTATTTGCACCCCTCCACTCACTCTCTCCATTTATCTCTCTCTCTCTCTCCATTGAACCACCTCACTCCATTAATTCATAAATTCCCCTCCATTAGCATTCCCTCCATTACAAATTCCCTCCAATTAATCTCCCCTCTTCACCAATCAACTCATTCCCTCCATTACTGTCTCTCTCCTTTAGCCTCAAACCCTTTTTGCAAGCCTTCTCCATTAGCTTCTAAATCACCTACATTAAATCCGATTAAGACCTAATCTGCAACCACTCGATATTCATGCACACAGATCACGACATCACTCACCATTTTATTTTTTTTGTGTGATTAGTCCTAATACATTGACTGTGTCTTTGCACAGTTGTACCGGGTTTTCTCTGTTTTTGCTTGGACACTCAGTCGCACTGATCAGGTGAGACTTTACTAAACCTTAGTTTGGACTAGTAGATGCCATCTAGGTTTCTGTTTGAATATATACACTCCATGTTTGTGGTACTGTCTGGTTGTGGTGTATCGTATATTTTCGTTGTACCTCCCGTCTGAGAGTACTGTACTTGTACACTGACCCTCATGGGCATATGGAACGTGAACCACCTGTGCGCCATGGACCGAAGCTTAGTAGGTTGGGGTCACGGGGCTGTGGCTTAGGTCGAGGGGTAAAAGCATGTGATGTGAGATGAGCGAGTAGACAGTCAAGTCCTGGGGCGCTAAGTCCCCAAAGAAAGCAAGTTGGGCTTGCGGCTCCTCCGTGAAAGACGGGAAACACCATTTGGCCAAATTGGATGAAATTTAGCATTACGACGAGGTATCTCGGATGCTGGATAGAGGTGGCTCTCTGAAGCGAAACAAAAGCCCTATAGTAATGCCTACCGGGGCAGGTTAACAAAATCCGGGGTTCACACAATCTTGTCTTGTTTCCCTCCTGTTCTTTCCTTTCTACATATTCACACGTAGCTAGCACGTACTCGAATTGTCTACCTCTTGTGATGTTGGTATTAGTGTCGCACGCCTTTGTAACTTTATTTAGTTGTCTTTTGTTGATTATGAGGATTAAAAGTTTTTCCTATTTAGTTAGTGTCTCTCTTGTAGAATGGATGCTAGTGACTACTACTGTTTAGTTTTGCCTCACTGAGTTTTCGTTTGAAAACTCATCCCTTGTTGTTGAATGCTTTTCAGGTACTGTAGCTCTATCAGAGGACACTGGACGTTAGCACCCTAGACCTCTTTTCGTAGCGGTAGACTTTGCTCTATCTTTTAGTTCAGTCGGTTTGTAGTAACTGGATTGACTTGTAATTGTTATTAGACTCTTTTCTGTTTTCTCTAATATAAAAGTGTTACTTATTTCGAAATACCTTTTAAAATGATAAAACCCTCATCCAGCGCAAGCCTTAGAATCCTAGTTGATAGATAACATAATAAACAGACCCTTTTGAATGATAATACTCCCTTCTTTTCCCCCCTCCACTCTACCACACTCTCACACCTCGGCATTCGGTACCATTTTCCTTTGTACCGAAAGTCGGGGCGTGACAACCTGGTATCAGAGCCCAGGGATATGACCCTAGGGACTTAGTTGTTTGTGGAACCTAGATTAGGGGTAGGTCGACTAATGCTTACACTTTGGCAATTTTCAGATGCCTCCACGACGTCCAGCTTTACCGAGACCCCCTGAGACTTCGTCCGTTATGGACATGCTCCGGGAAATGACTGAGGTGATGCAGCAGCAGCAGACGACTCTGCAGCAGCAGACAGCGATTACCCAGGACGTGCTGACTCGGGCCCAATCTCAGAGACCTGAGAGCGGCCGTCTTGGGAGTGTGATGAAGGACTTCAGGGCGATGCTGCCTCCAGTCTTTCGAGGAGCCCCTGACCCCATGGAGGCAAATCGTTGGCTGAAGCAGATAGGGAAGATCCTGGATGTACTTGGCATCACAGGAGAGCAGAGAGTAGTGCTAGCCACCTACATGTTTGAGGCAGAGGCGGACTATTGGTGGGATATGGTCGTGAGGACCAGAGGAACCGATCGAGCGGCAGTTACCTGGGAGGAGTTCGAGGAGATTTTTCGAGAGAAGTATTTTCCGGAGAGTGTGCGAGATGGCCTTGAGCAGGAGTTCTTGTCCTTGTACCAGGGCTCACACTCAGTGGCCCAGTACGAGGCCAAGTTCACAGAGTTGTCCCGCTACGCCCCGTACTTGGTAGCGACTGAGGCTCAGAAGGCCAAGAGGTTCGAGCAAGGCTTGAAACCCGGGATCCGTAGCAAGATTGAGGTCCTGAGGCTGAGGACCTACTCAGAGGTGATAGAGCGGGCCCTGATTGCTGAGCGTGGGATGGAGGAGTCCCGCAGGATCTTGGAGAAGGGTAGCAGCAGCAGTCGTAGTGGGGAACAACAGTACCAAAAGAGGCCGAGATTCACAGAGACCCGACCACCCTTACAGCATTTCTTTGGACCACCAGCAGTCAGACCTCAGGGTGCCTACTTGTGTTTTCAGTGTGGTTCCCCTCACCACATCCGGAGGAACTGCCCTCAGACTCGTGCACTTTTGCCAACACCGCCAACTCGACCTCTTCTTCCAGCACCACCAGGTCACCAGCAGTTCCGACCACGTCCACCTATCCAGCAGCCGAGAGCTCAGCAGTACCGCCCACCGGGCCCCCAGCCACTTCACCATAGGCCCCCAGCTCGCCAGGGCGACGGAGGACAGCGTGCCCAGGGTAGAGCTTTCGCACTTGTTCAGCACGACTCAGGCGCGTCCGGATCGGTCATCGAAGGTACCCTCCCAGTCTTCAGTTCGCTAGCTCATGTCTTGATCGATTCTGGCTCTAGTCATTCATATATTGTGCCTCACTTTGCAACCGTACTGGGTTTAGAGTCAGAGCCCCTAGGCTATACCCTTTCAGTGATGTCACCCCTCGGGCCTAGTATCGATGTGGACCGTGTTTGTAGAGGGTGCATTATCCAGATTGGGGATCAGGAGCTTTTAGCCGATCTTATCATACTTGACCTAGACGGATTAGATGTGTTGTTGGGGATGGACTGGTTAGCAGCGTATCATGCCTCTCTAGATTGTTACACCAAGAGGGTAACCTTCCGACCAGAGGGTAGTAGTGAGTTTGTGTTTGCGGGAGATCGGATGACCGTGTTATGCCCGTCACCGACAGAGAGGATCAGCCTCAGTCTGTTAGCTAGATTGTCCAGTGAGGGGGATGGAGTTGTTTCAGTTGAGTTGCCACATACTGTGAGAGACTTCCCTGATGTCTTTCCAGATGAGCTTCCTGGCCTTCCTCCGGTACGGGAGGTAGACTTTTGCATCGAGTTGATTCCGGGGACTGGTCCGATTTCGATCGCACCGTATAGAATGGCCCCAGCTGAGCTGAGAGAGCTGAAGATACAGTTAGAGGAGTTATTGGCACTGGGATTCATTCGTCCTAGTGTTTCTCCTTGGGGTGCTCCAGTGTTGTTCGCCCAAAAGAAGGATGGATCGAAGCGATTATGTATTGATTATCGAAAACTGAACGGCGTGACCGTGAAGAATCGGTATCCTCTACCTCGGATCGATGACCTCTTCGACCAGTTGCGAGGGGCTTGCTATTTTTCGAAGATTGATCTAAGATCGGGGTACCACCAGCTAAGGGTTAGAGCTGAAGATGTGTCGAAGACCGCATTCCGGACTAGATACGGGCATTACGAGTTTTTAGTGATGCCCTTCGGATTGACCAATGCACCTGCCGCATTCATGGATTTGATGAATCGGGTCTTCCGAGAGTACCTTGACTCCTTCGTCGTGGTGTTTGTAGACGACGTCCTCGTCTACTCACGATCTGAGGAGCAGCATAAGGAGCACTTGGGTTTAGTCCTACAGACCTTGAGGGAGCACCACCTTTATGCCAAGCTTAGCAAGTGCGAGTTCTGGGTGAAGGAAGTGAAGTTTCTAGGCCATGTAGTCTCCAGTGAGGGCATAGCAGTCGACCCAGCTAAGATCGAGGCAGTTCTAAACTGGGAGCAACCGAAGAACGTGTTCGAGATCCGTAGTTTTCTGGGCTTAGCAGGATACTATCGGAGATTCGTGGAGAACTTCTCTCGTCTGGCAGGTCCCCTGACCCACTTGACAAAGAAAGGGGTTCAGTTCCTTTGGTCAGAGGATTGTGAGCAGTCCTTCCAGGAGCTGAAGCGACGACTCACATCTGCACCCATACTCACCATTCCAGTCAGCGGGGCAAAGTATGTTGTTTATACCGATGCTTCGCTATCTGGGCTGGGAGCAGTGCTGATGCAGGACGGCAGAGTGGTAGCTTATGCTTCTCGCCAGTTAAAGACTCATGAGAGGAACTACCCCACTCATGACTTAGAACTTGCGGCCGTAGTGTTTGCACTGAAGATCTGGAGGCACTACCTGTACGGTGAGAATTTTGAGATGTACTGCGACCACAAGAGTCTAAAGTTTATTCACACCCAGAAGGACCTTAACATGAGACAGAGGAGATGGGTTGAGGTCCTGAATGACTTCGACTATAGTTTTTACTATCACCCGGGTAAGGCGAACGTGGTAGCAGATGCCCTAAGCAGAAAGTCTCGTAGCAGATTGTCACGACTGATTGCTGATCGTAGGGAGTTTTTGATGACGATCGAGGGCTTCGATCTCTTGGTTCGAAGAGGGAATGTTCATACTATTCTATGCAGTATTAGGGCACAACCATCCTTGTTCCACCAGGTGATCTCAGCACAGAGAAGGGACCCACAGCTAGAGGTGATTCGAGAGCAGGTTAGTGGTGGAGTTGCAGAGGATGGATGGACAGTTAGTAGTGACGAAGGCTTGAGATTCAGAGGTAGGTTGTGTCTTCCGGCAGATCTAGAGATTCGGACCCAGGTTTTGTCAGAGGCACACCACTCTAGGTTCACGGTGCATCCGGGTAGCACCAAGATGTATCGTGACCTGAGAGCTCAGTTTTGGTGGAGCGGTATGAAGAAGGATGTGGCGGAGTTTGTGTCGAGATGTTTGACTTGTCAGCAGGTCAAGGCCGAGCATCAGAGGCCAGCTGGACTTCTACAGCCCTTGCCAGTGGCAGAGTGGAAGTGGGAGAACATCACGATGGACTTTGTGTCCGGCTTCCCTCCGACGAGGAAGGGGTACGACTCAATTTGGGTGATCGTGGACCGCCTAACTAAGTCAGCTCACTTCCTACCTTTCAAGCAGACGATGCCAGCTAAGGAGATGGGTGAGCTGTACGTTCGAGAGATAGTGAAGCTACATGGCATCCCTATCTCGATAGTTTCTGATAGGGATCCTAGGTTCACCTCTCAGTTTTGGAAGGGCTTGCAGAGTGCCATGGGAACTGAACTTCTTTTCAGCACGGCCTTTCACCCACAAACTGATGGACAATCAGAGCGCACCATCCAGATTTTGGAGGATATGCTTCGAGCTTGTATGTTGGACTTCGGAGGCAGCTGGGCAGAGCACTTACCACTGATTGAGTTTGCCTACAACAATAGTTACCAGGCAAGTATTGGAATGGCCCCTTATGAGGCATTATATGGGAGGCCATGCCGATCCCCAGTCTGTTGGGCAGAGGTCGGAGAGAGTAGTTTGCGAGGACCAGAGATCGTGAGGCAGACGACTGAGCAGATTCAGCTGATCAGAGAGAGGTTGCGAGCAGCACAGAGCAGACAGAAGAGCTACGCCGACACTCGGAGGCGTCCGTTACAGTTTGAGGTTGGTGACAAAGTGTTCCTGAAAGTTTCCCCCCGTCGAGGCATTGTCCGCTTTCACCGGAAGGGGAAGCTTGCACCTCGTTACGTCGGTCCCTTTGAGATATTGGACAGGGTTGGCATGGTGGCCTACCGCTTGGCACTCCCACCACAACTCTCTAGCGTCCATGTCGTCTTTCATGTTTCGATGCTACGGAAGTATGAGCCAGACCCATCGCACATCCTCGACTGGCAGGGACTAAGCCTCAGCACAGATGCGTCGTTCGAGGAGCAGCCAGTTCGGATTCTAGCAAGCGAGGATCGGGTGTTGCGCACCAAGACCATTCGCATGGTCAAAGTATTATGGCAGCATCACAGTGAGGACGAGGCCACCTGGGAGCTCGAGTCGGAGATGTTGGAGCACTACCCTTATCTTTTGGGCTCTACTCGGGTTTGAATTTCGAGGACGAAATTCTTTTCTAGGTGTGTAGGTTGTAGTGACCTTAATTTGGGGGGGGGGTGTTTTGTGGAATGCTTTTCTTGATTGTGTTAAGTCGAAGGGTACCCGAGTTGACCCTTTGTTTTGATGCACCCGGTATCTGCTTTGCAACAACCTTCTTATCGAATGCCGCATTTGTGTTTTATCTTATTTTTATTACGATCGATTTTATTTTATTTTTTTCTGAGACCGTCAGATCAAGAATCACCTCATCCTCTAGCATCCCTTTTTCTTTTGTTTATATGTACAACTGGCTGAGGATAAAATGGTCTTTAGCCCTCCCCATTAGCTCTCTCACTCCCCTACATACTTACCTTCCCACCTTTCCCCATGAGTAGGTAATGCTATGTAGGGAGATCTTTTGCCAACTTTTGTTGCCAGCTCCACATGATGTGGATGTGGAGTGTGGCAGGTTCCAATGCCCATTGGATGGAACGTTTTTGTGGGGACATAGGGTGAGTGCTAGGTGGATGCCATTTAAAGTTTGCAACCCAAAAGTGGGCAAACTGGTTGACTACTTAGCTTTTCCTTTTCCCCGTCTCTCTCTACCTCTCTCCCTCCCCTTCTCTAAGACCTCCCCAGCGACCACCATTGCCAACCCGAGCCGAGCTCCGACGCCGTCCTAACCTCGCCGCCGTTGGAGAGCGCCCACCGAGGCGCCGTAGCAGCCGCACCCTCCTCCCTTGCAACCGACGAGCCGAGCTCCGACGATCTTTCCAACGCCGGTGAGCCACCGCACCACCACCCGCACCACCTCCTTCTTCTTCTCCCACTCCGGCCACATCTCTCTCCAACACCATCATCACCGTCACCCTCATCCTGCCGCACCTTCCTCCCTACTCCCCACAACCGCCATCCCACCATCATCCACCTCCTCCTTCCTCCCACTTCCTTTCCACCAAAGCCCAAACCCGAGCTCCACTCCCATGCATCCTCTCCTTCTCTCTCTACACCTCACTCTCTCTCTACTGTACTCTCTCTCTCTCTTACACACTCCACTCTCTCTCTCCCTTTCTCCCTCTTTCTCTCACTACCCTCGCCCTACACCCATGCCCGGCCACCACCTTCTTCACCTCCGGCCAGCGAGACCCACACCCCACCCCCATCCTCTCCTTCTTCATTCCCGAGCCCATCCGACCTGTACCCCACCCCGACCCCAAGCCAACCCGTCGTCTTCTCGACCTCCGGCAAACCACCAACCCACCCGAACTCTCTCTCTCTCTCTCTCTAACCCATTCCTCTCTCTCTCTCTCTAACCCGTTTCTCTCTCTCTCTCTCTCTCCCTCTTCCTACCCGACAACCTCCTGCACATGTTTCTATCTCTCTTTTCCTACCCGAGAGCAACCACATGCACACACGCATTCTCTCTCTCTCTCTCCTTGTACCCCACTCTCTCACATGGTCCCCATTCCCCCCTTTACACGGTTACACATGCCAACTATTTGCACCCCTCCACTCACTCTCTCCATTTATCTCTCTCTCTCTCCATTGAACCACCTCACTCCATTAATTCATAAATTCCCCTCCATTAGCATTCCCTCCATTACAAATTCCCTCCAATTAATCTCCCCTCTTCACCAATCAACTCATTCCCTCCATTACTGTCTCTCTCCTTTAGCCTCAAACCCTTTTTGCAAGCCTTCTCCATTAGCTTCTAAATCACCTACATTAAATCCGATTAAGACCTAATCTGCAACCACTCGATATTCATGCACACAGATCACGACATCACTCACCATTTTATTTTTTTTGTGTGATTAGTCCTAATACATTGACTGTGTCTTTGCACAGTTGTACCGGGTTTTCTCTGTTTTTGCTTGGACACTCAGTCGCACTGATCAGGTGAGACTTTACTAAACCTTAGTTTGGACTAGTAGATGCCATCTAGGTTTCTGTTTGAATATATACACTCCATGTTTGTGGTACTGTCTGGTTGTGGTGTATCGTATATTTTCGTTGTACCTCCCGTCTGAGAGTACTGTACTTGTACACTGACCCTCATGGGCATATGGAACGTGAACCACCTGTGCGCCATGGACCGAAGCTTAGTAGGTTGGGGTCACGGGGCTGTGGCTTAGGTCGAGGGGTAAAAGCATGTGATGTGAGATGAGCGAGTAGACAGTCAAGTCCTGGGGCGCTAAGTCCCCAAAGAAAGCAAGTTGGGCTTGCGGCTCCTCCGTGAAAGACGGGAAACACCATTTGGCCAAATTGGATGAAATTTAGCATTACGACGAGGTATCTCGGATGCTGGATAGAGGTGGCTCTCTGAAGCGAAACAAAAGCCCTATAGTAATGCCTACCGGGGCAGGTTAACAAAATCCGGGGTTCACACAATCTTGTCTTGTTTCCCTCCTGTTCTTTCCTTTCTACATATTCACACGTAGCTAGCACGTACTCGAATTGTCTACCTCTTGTGATGTTGGTATTAGTGTCGCACGCCTTTGTAACTTTATTTAGTTGTCTTTTGTTGATTATGAGGATTAAAAGTTTTTCCTATTTAGTTAGTGTCTCTCTTGTAGAATGGATGCTAGTGACTACTACTGTTTAGTTTTGCCTCACTGAGTTTTCGTTTGAAAACTCATCCCTTGTTGTTGAATGCTTTTCAGGTACTGTAGCTCTATCAGAGGACACTGGACGTTAGCACCCTAGACCTCTTTTCGTAGCGGTAGACTTTGCTCTATCTTTTAGTTCAGTCGGTTTGTAGTAACTGGATTGACTTGTAATTGTTATTAGACTCTTTTCTGTTTTCTCTAATATAAAAGTGTTACTTATTTCGAAATACCTTTTAAAATGATAAAACCCTCATCCAGCGCAAGCCTTAGAATCCTAGTTGATAGATAACATAATAAACAGACCCTTTTGAATGATAATACTCCCTTCTTTTCCCCCCTCCACTCTACCACACTCTCACACCTCGGCATTCGGTACCATTTTCCTTTGTACCGAAAGTCGGGGCGTGACAGTGCCCATAATTGGCGGGGGGTAAAAAAATTTGTTCGGCGAAGTTCTCATTCGTCTATGATGACCATTTTCACCAAATATGGGCATCAACATCGATCAATGTAGGCGTTGCCGATAAAGTTTGTCACCCCCACCTTTTATCATCGATGATTATTCCCAACTCACAATTGATTTCAGTAGAACTGACATATTAAAGGTTGGGCACAATCTCCCTCTTAGTTATTACAAAAAAAACTAACACGGAATGATGCTTATATTTTCAAGAATACTAACATTCAACCACACAAACACGATCATGTTCAGTTTGTTGGCTAACAATGAATGAAACTTAATAACATTGTTCATTAAACAATTCTTACCAGTGTAACAATGAATGAGTGCTTCTGATCAACATTCAAAATAAAAACCAAAAATCAAAGATCATAATTAAAAAAATACAAACAAATAAAAGATTATGATAATAAAAGATCAAAAGAGGGGTGTTGAATCGCACTAATCCGATGCCGTAGCTTGAATTCCCCATCATCTTGTTGCTACTCAGTAAATGCATCAGCATCTGGACTTAAAAAAACCATTTGGCTGCATAATAGGAAAAAACTGATTCAAAAAACAAAAGAAAAACACCGTTGCCCAAACCACACAATTTTGAATCAAAAAAGGGATTTTTTCATGAACATAGATGATGGGAGGAACAGAGAAAAGGGGGGGGGGGGGGTTTGCATGAACATAGAGATGGGAAGAACAGAGAAAAAAGGGGGGGTTTTGCATGAACATGGTGATGGGAAGAACAGAGAGTAGAATACCTGAAGCTTGTCGACGAACATCTCCTCACGGTGCTGCTCGACATCTCTCTTTTGCTTCTTTCTCTCTTTTTCGAACGGGGGATAGTGAGAGATGATCATGAGAAGAGCCGCAGGACAACTTGATTTTCCTCTGGATCTAAGTTTTTGGAAGGAAAAGCTGATATCGATAATTATTCCTACTCACAATTGATTTCAGTAGAACTGACATAGTAAAGAGAGACCTGACCAGGGAAAGCTCTCAATCAGAAAAAGCTTCCTAAAAAAACCTGAAACAAATACATCTTCAAATAAAATATTATGTTAGAGAAAAAAAAAAGAAATCTGAGAGAGAAAGAGAGAGTGAGAGATCATACCCATGGAAAATCTCAATCGTTAAAAAAACTTCAATCCTCTTCCTTCGATTGGGGAGCTCTCAATTGAGATTGGGATGCAGATCAGGCTTGGGATGCAAAGGAGAAACAAAGGATAAGAATAATTTGAGAAAAAAAAAACCAGAAAAACCAGAAACAAATCCATCTTCAAACAAAAAGTTATATTAGAGAAAAAAAATGAAATCAGAGAGAGAGAGAGAGAGAGAGAGAGAGAGATCTGACCAGGGATTGCTTTCCTCCTCGATTTATCATCCCATTCTTCCTCCACGCCCGACCTCTGACTCTGAGCCCAGATTTGAGATCCCGAGGGCCCCGATCCAAACCCTAGCCACCGGGTGAAGGGCTGAGCTTCCACACCGATTGGGGAGCTCTCAATTGAGATTGGGATGCAGATCAGGCTTGGGATGCAATGGAGAAACAAAGGAAAAGAATAATTTGAGAAAAAAAAAACCAGAAAAACCGGAAACAAATCCATCTTCAAACAAAAAGTTATATTAGAGAAAAAAATGAAATCAGAGAGAGAGAGAGGGAGAGAGATCTGACCAGGGATTGCTTTCCTCCTCGATCCATCATCCCATTATTCCCCCACGCCCGAGCTCTGACTCTGAGCCCAGATTTGAGATCTCGAGGGCCCCGATCCAAACCCTAGCCACCGGGTGAAGGGCTGAGCTTCCACACCAAGCGACCGTGGATCCTCGCCAGCCTCCACAGCGATAGACAGAGAGAGAGAGAGAAAAAAAGAGAGAAAGGGATCGTGGGAGCTGACGGAGAGAGAGAGAGAGAAATATCGGGGAAGAGAGAGAGCGGGGAAAGAGAGAGAGCGAGCGTTTCCATATGGGTGGCGGGTTTCTATGTGGGTCACGGGTTTAAGGAGATTGTGTGACAGAGAGGAGCATCACGATCTTAAATCCTGACCCCTCTATGTGATCACAGCCGACCGTTGCATCCAGCTCTTAAATCCATTTCCTTTTACAACCCAATCACAGCCTGAAGTTTAGGAGGTAATTCGGGGAGAGAGTTGAAGGGGGGAGATGGCAGGGCATGCATGATCACAGCCGGTCGTTGCATCTAGATCATAAGCCCTTCCCCTTTTACAACCCAATCTAACAGCAATGAACGGCTGTGTTTGTCTCTTGAGGTTTGTCTCTTGAGTGTTTATCCCCCCCACAAAACCCTGAAATATATATATATATATATATATATATATATATATATATATATATATATATATATATATATATATATATATATATATATATTCCTGGTACATTGTACCAAGATATTGCCTGTGACATAGCCCCGGGTGAAGACACGTGTCAATCGTAATCGCCAAACAGATCTCAAACCCCGAAAAATAAGTCTGTTACGTGCTGTGCGCTGCCCCCCAAAGTGTGATGCGAATCCCCAGCCGTCCGATTGACGTGAATCGAACGGTATAAATCATGTCCGCACCGGTTAAAAGGTGTAGCCGTTCGATCGAATGATCGAACGGATGATATCGGTGGGAAACAATCGAATAGGACAAAAAATCATGATTACATAAAAATCATGATTACAATGTAATCATGATTTTTTGTCTTATTCGATTGTTTTCTACCGATATCATCCGTTCGATCATTCGATCGAACGGATACACCTTTTTACCGGTGCGGAAATGATTTATGCCATTCGAATTCACACCAATCGGATGGCTAAGGATTCGCAACACACTTTCGGAGGCCGCACACAGCGCGTAATAACGTCATCTTCTAGATTTTTTGTCCTATTTGATAGTTTCCCACCGATATCATCCGTTCGATCATTCGATCGAACGGCTACACCTTTTAACCGGTGCGGAAAGGATTAATGTCGTTCGATTCACGTCGATCGGATGGCTGGGGATTCGCATCACACTTTGGGGGGCAGCGCACAGCACGTAACAGACTTATTTTTCGGGGTTTGAGATCTGTTTGGCGATTGCGATTGACACGTGTCTTCACCCGGGGCTATGTCACAGGCAATATCCTGGTACAATGTACCAGGAACCCATATCCCATATATATATATATATATATATATATATATATATATATATATATATATATATATATATATATATATATATGGGGAGGGATACTCTTACTCATGGCCTCTTACTCATATAGTTACCTATGATCCGGGCCGTCCATTAGATCCCAACGTACGGTTCAGATTAGATGGAGAGTTAAAACAATGGTGTCCTTATTAAATGTGGGCTTTTAATACAGGAAATTTAATGTGGACACCATTACTTTAACTTCCCATCTAATCCGAATCGTACGTTGTGATCTAATGGACGGCCCGGATCATAGATAACTATATGAATAAGAGGCCATGAGTAAGAGTATCCCTCCCCTCTCTCTCTCTCTCTCTCTCTCTCTCTATATATATATATATATATATATATATATATATATATATATATATATATATATATATATATATATATATATATATATATATATATATATATATATATATATATATATATATATATATATATATATATATATATATATAGGAATGTTACAGTGAGCTATGAGCTATGGAGGGAGAAAATGAGCTACGATCATTTTAACTACCCTAGAAGTTTTGGAATTTCATGAAAATTGATGGGTGTGTGGTCTAGGGTAACATGATCATCCTCACCAATTTTCAAGAAATTCCAAAACTTCTAGGGTCATCAAATGGTAGACGCAAAATTAATGGTTACTACGGATGGTAGATAAAGCTTCTACCGTTTGATGACCCTAGAAGTTTTGGAATTCCTTGAAAATTGGTGTGGATGATCATGTTACCCTAGATAACACACCCACCAATTTTAACAAAATTCCAAAACTTCTAGGATGGTCAAAATGATCGTAGCTCATTTTCTCCTTCCGTAGCTCATAGCTCACTGTAACATTCCTCTCTCTCTCTCTCTCTCTCTCTCTATATATATATATATATATATATATATATATATATATATATATATATATATATATATATATATATATATATATATATATATATATATATATATATATATATATATATATATATATATATATATATATATATATATATGAGAATACGGGGTATGAGCTGACAGCCAATTTGCTCAAATGGGCTGTCACCGGCAGCCGTCCGATCGATGAGATCAGACCGTCCATTAATTAAAAATAAAAATAAAAAATCACACAGGTGTTCTCTCTCTCTCTCTCTCTCTTGAGCAACAGCCGCCCGACCCGCCTCTTCTCTGGCCTGGCTCACTCCATCCGGCTCCAATGTCCACCCTCAGACTTCGGCTTCCCTCTTGGGCTCCGGCTCCTTCTCCGGCGTCACCCTCCTCCGGCGTCACCTCCCCCGATCGGATTTGGTGCGATGGCGCCGGAGGAGCGGGCGGTCGAGCGAAGGCCGAAGGGGAGCGGGAGGGTGGACGCCGGAGCGGGCTTGGGTCGGAGGGGGAGCCGGGCCGAAGGGGTTGGTGGACGCCGGAGGGGGAGCCGGAGCCGAAGGGAGGGAGCCAGGCCGGAGGTCGGGCGGTCGGGCGACTGCTGCTGTTGCTCGAGATCGAGAGAGAGAGAGAGAGAGAGAGAGAGAGAGAGAGAGAGAGAGAGAGAGAGAGAGAGAGAGAGAGAGAGAGAGGACGCCGGAGCGGGCTTGGGTCGGAGGGGGAGTCAGAGGCGGAGAGAGGGAGCCGGGCCGGAGGGGGTGGTGACGCCGGAGGGGAAGCCGAAGCCGGAGGGTGGACGCCGGAGCCGGAGGGAGGGAGCCGGGCCGGAGGAGAGGGGGGTCGGGCGGCTGTTGCTTGAGATCGAGAGAGAGAGAGAGAACACCTGTGTGATTTTTTGTTGTTATTTTTCATTAATGGACGGTCTGATCTCATCGATCGGACGGTTGCCGGTGACAACCCATTTGAGCAAATGTTCTGTCAGCTCATACCTCGTATTCTCTCTCTCTCTCTCTCTATATATATATATATATATATATATATATATATATATATATATATATATATATGGGGAGGGATACTCTTACTCATGGCCTCTTACTCATATAACTACCTATGATCCAGGCCGTCCATTAGATCCCGACGTACGGTTCAGATTAGATTGGGAGTTAAAGCAATGGTGTTCGCATTAAATACGGGCTTTAATTACGGACTTTTAATACGGGCATTTAATGCGGATACCATTGCTTTAACTCCCCATTTAATCCGAACCGTATGTCGGGATCTAATGAACGGCCCGGATCATAAGTAACTATATAAGTAAGAGGCCATGAGTAAGAGTATCCCTCCTCTATATATATACTAGTAATGCTCGTGCCTGTCGGCACGTAAAAGATTTCGAGGGCGAGGACAATATTTCGAGGCAGGTGAAATTATGTCGAGGGTGGCAAAAAAATATTTCGAGGGTGGCAAAAGACTTCGAGGGCGAGAACAATATTTTGAGGGTGATAACAATATTTCATGAGTGGTGATAATATTAAATAAAGGGATAATATTTTGTGAGCAGTGATAATGTTCATATTTATCGGCACTCGAACGTGATGACAAAATTGGTTCAGCGGCTCCCACAATCGACTGTGCACCCACATTCGTCTGAAGAGCCCGCATTGGGCGAGGGTGCCCACAATTGGTGAGGGAGCCCACAAATGGAGGCGACTCTCTCTCTCTCTCTCTCTCTCTCTCTCTCTCTCTCCATATTGGATCAACAAAAAATTGGCCACCGAAGACTAATATTTTTGTCGAGGCCCAATGTGGACAGCACGCCAATGTGTGTGCGAGCGAAAAATTATCAACAATACTGCATGACTCCTTATGTATATAGTTTCTTTCATGATTTATCTTTTGGCACACAATGCTGAATTTTCATTTTTTAATTTTAATATGCTATGTAATTATTCCATTGATATTGATGCATCCTCTAATTGGTTCATGTTAGGCTCATGAGAACATTTTCCACCAATTGATTGATTTGATAGGCATCACATCAATCATGGAGGTCAGTAGTATACTTTCAGTTATGGTTTTTTAGTAAATCAATATCTCTAAATGTTTGTTGATGGTTCTGCCATGCTCACTCGGTAAAGTTGATCAGGTCCTTCCCTTCCAAACTTTGTTGTTGTATGAAACTTTCTTGTACTGTTTTTTTGTGCATTCCATATGTTTCTTATTTGAGCCAGTAGAGTATGACGTGCTGTTTTGTTTCTTCAAAAAAGTGGAATATATTTTTTTCAAATGGATGTTACTCTTCTTCTTACAATTAGTTTTTTATTTTATTTTTATGTGAACAGATTTTAGTTTGACTTGTTGGTGCCGACAATCATTTAGCCCCAATAGGTTTCACTAATAATACTGTCCTTTTAAATCCATGTCGATGCAATTTTCTCATTCGTAAATAGTGAACTAAGTATTTTATAGTTTATATGAGTTGTAGACTACTAAATCAGATTTAAAAAATCTGATACGTGCGATGCCAAAGAAAAAATCAGATTTAAAAAATCTGATACCAAATCAGATTACCCTCAAGATATTAAAGAAAAATCTGATTTTGAAAACAAAAAGAAGCAAAGGTATAGAACAAAGGAAAGAAGCTTCGAGATGCAAAACCAATGTTCATCTCGGCCACGACTCCTAAATCGGATTTTCGATTAAAAAAGCCAATGCCAATGCTCGATAAAACCCTCCCCTTGTTCATCTCGGCCACGACTCCTAAATCGGATTTTTGATTCAAAAAGCCAATGCCAATGCCTGATAAAATGTTGCGTTTGAAATCTTTTTAAAGAAAAAATCAGATTAAAAAAATCTGATATTAAAGATCTGATACTAAATCCGATTTAGGAGGGCAAGGATTTAAAAAAGATACTAAATCTGAATTAGTAGATCGGATTTAAAGAATATGATATTAAAAAATCTGATACGTGCGACGCCAAAGAAAAAATTTGATTTAAAAAATAACCTCGGTGGTGACGGCAGCTTGCGAGGCTAATGAAGAGAGATTCAACGACGGGGCTGACATCTGCATTAGCAGAGAAAATGAGAGAGATAGAGAGATCAGAAAAATCCTAAAAAAAAATGATAGTATAAATCATCATATTAACCTCGGTGGTGATGGCAGCTTGCGAGGGTAATGAAGAGAGATTCGACGACGGGGCTGACATCTGCATTAGCAGCGAAGATGAGAAAGATAGAGAGATCAGAAAAATCCTAAAAAAAATGATAGTATAAATCATCATATTTTTTAAAAATTTCCAACAACAGCGCACACCTCGGTGGTGTCGGCGACGGGCGAGAGGGATGACCTCGGCGACGGAAGGGGCAAACCTTAACGGCGGGCAAGCGGCGACGGGCTAGAGAGAGAGAGGAAGAGAGAGGAGGGCGTTGGGTTCAAATCGGGGAGGAGGGGAGCGGGAGGCAGGTGATTAAACGGGGACGAAATCATCATGAATTTGGGGACGAATTCGGGGCGAAATCGAGGGAGATCTAAGTCCGGGTGAGGGAGAGATTTAGGAAAAATGGGGAGAGAATCCCACTGATTCAAACGCCATCCCCATTTGGCCGATATCTTTCCGAATTGGGCAAGCGTCATCGAGAGAGAGATAGAGGATCGTGTTCGAGAGAGGGAAGGATCGGCAGGCGATGATCGCGGGGGTTCGAGAGAGAGGGCGATCGAGACCGAGAGAGAGAGAGAGAGAGAGAGAGAGAGAGAGAGAGAGAGAGAGAGAGAGAGAGAGAGAGAGAGAGGAGCTGATCGCGGGCAGGTGCCGGACCGCTGTGAGAGCAAATCCCCATTTGCTAGAGAGAGAGAGAGGATCTGATCGCGGGAACGGACGGCTGTGAGAGCAAATCCCCATTTGCGAGAGAGAGAGAGAGAGAGAGACAACTGTAAGAGCAAATCCTTGGGAACGGACGGCTGTAAGAGCAACCGAACCCTTGGAAATGGATATCTGTAACACAGCACAGCAAATCCGGCTGTAGGAGCAACCGAACCATTAGGAACGGACGGCTGTAAGACAACACAGCAAATCCGAGCAAATCCTTGGGAACGGATGGCTGTAAGACAGCACAGCAAATCCGAGCAAATCCTTGGGAACGGACAACTGTAAGGGCAACCGAACCCTTGGGAACGAACGACTGTAAAACAGCACAACAAATCCGATCGCGGGCCTATCACGACGGAAGGGGCAAACCTTATAGGCGCAGATTGCCCAATCGCGGGAACGGACGGCTCTAAGAAACCCTGATCGGGTGATAGTTGGACCGAAAAGGAAAATTTGGTCTCATTTATGGGGGAGGGGGGGGGGGGACCATGTGTGAATAATCAGATTAATATCCAACATGTCTTTAATTGTTTTACACGAAAACCCTCCAAACGACTGTTAAATTTTTTGTTTTACAATCAGGTCCTTCACTAATTTATTACTTCCTCCACCTAATTCCATCCCCACATTTAAACTCGATTCAATCTTACTCGTTCCTCTCTTCCTAGATGAATCGTTCTTATCGTTACATCAGCTTATCTTGTCCCTTCATTCTATCCCCCTCTCAAAGACCGATCCTGACCGTTCTTTGTACCCCCACAAAACTGTAGCTTATTATATAGATTTATAATTTAAAAAGTAAAAAGTCAAAAAGATTTACTGTAAAATATACCTTTTTCAGGATCTCTTTGGAAGTTTGTTTTCAGGGGCCTGTCATTAATCCCCCATTATTTAATCCACATGTAAGGCCACGGCTGTCCTGATCTTTGATCCAACGGTCTTCAGTACCTCAACAGACAACGTATACACCTCGCAAGAGACAAATAACAATCAGATGGTCCATCAATCACAGTCTCCGTAC
This sequence comes from Chamaelirium japonicum, assembly GCA_947650365.1. Lineage (NCBI taxonomy): Eukaryota > Viridiplantae > Streptophyta > Magnoliopsida > Liliales > Melanthiaceae > Chamaelirium > Chamaelirium japonicum. Next base: position 47,233,645 of record OX393549.1, on the reverse strand, counting down.
TGGAGATGGACCCCACAGCTGCTCCCTTTCTGCGTTCTGTTGCTTCCTTTCAGATTATTCACACGTGGTCCCCCTCCTCCATAACAATCAGATGGTCCATCGTATCGCATCATTTAATGACTTCCTCGCGATCCGCAATGGACTCATTCAAGTTAAACGTTTTAATTTACTTTTTTTAAAATCTACATTCGAAAACCTACAACGGCTCTGGGGAGGAGAGGATGGCGGAGGAGCCGTACAGGGAGGATGAGTGCAGCGGCGGCGGCGGCGGTGGCGGTGGCGGTGGCGGCGGCGGGATGGTGGTGGGGCGGGAGGCGGCGGTGCAGGCACTGAACACGATCGTCCAGCTGCACTTCGAGAAGACGGTGGAGAAGAAGCGAGCGATGGACGCGCAGAAGAAGGAGCTGTGGCGGCTGTTCCAGCTCTTCTTCCTCTTCCTCGTGCTCGTCCTCGCCGCCTAGGTCCAGTCACCGACCGGCCGCCTCCAGTGCCGCCACTGCTGGGCCCCAATCGGCCTCCTCTCCCTCGGCCACCTCGTCTTCTACGTCGCCGTCGCGCAGACCCTCCGCTGCATCAACAGCTTCAAGTACCAGCGCCGGTGCCACAAGCTCACCCTCGCCGTCGCCACCGACCGCCTCAAGCACCTCTGGATGCGCTGCTCCGCCTCCGCGTCGGGCGACGGGCTGTCACCGGGGGAGTTCGAGATCCACTACCAGGAGCCGCCGGAGAGCTACCTCGGCAAGTTCAAGCGGAGCTGGGCGCTGCACTTCGGCTTCCTGCTGTGCACCTTCGGCTTCATGGTATCCGCCTCCGTCATCATCCTCTGCTTCTAGAACCGTCCTCAGCCCTCGAGCTGTAAGAACAAATCCCCCTGATCGGGTGATAGCTGGACAGAAAAGAAAAATTAGGTCTCATTTATGGAGGAGGGGGACCACGTGTGAATAATCAGATTAATACCCAACATGTCCCTATTTTTTTTACACGAAAACCCTCCAAACGACTGTTAAATTTTTTGTTTTACAATCAGGTCCTTCACTAATTTATTACTTCCTCTACCTAATTCCATCCCCACATTTCAACTCGATTCAATCTTAGCCGTTCACCTCTTCCTAGATGAATTGCACTCACCCTTACATCAACTTATCTTGCCCCTTCATTCTATCTCCCTCTCAAAAACAGATCCTGACCGTTCTTTGTACCCTTCACAAAACTGTAGCTTATTTTATATATATATATATATATATATATATATATATATATATATATATATATATATATATATATATATATATATATATATATATATATATATATATATATATATATATATATATATATATATATATATATATATATATATATATAGAGAGAGAGAGAGAGAGAGAGAGAGAGAGAGAGAGATAGAGAGAGAGAGAGAGAGAGAGGAATGCACATATTCTTTACAATTAGATTAAAATTCTAATATTATTTACTGCACGGTTTGCACCGAAATTTTTTTTTGCTCTAAGGGGAAGCTCCAGATTGGATGTGACTATCTACTTTTTAGTGATCAGTTCGATTGAACCCGAGGAACTTTCATGGTCCAAACATGGGCAGACCCTCTACGAGTTCTTCGGGCAACTTGGGCAATTCGGATAAAGGCGATGTAACTTGATTCAAACATGATCAGATCTTAAAAACACGAACAACCCTACCATGTCCACCCATATTTGTTATATGTTTCCTCTCGAACATCACTCATTGGTACATATCTCCTCCCGAACGGCTTTAAAATAAAGGGAAAGGGTTTGGTGAACTTAGTTCATAAATGAATGGTGAAACATGGTTTATCTTGCACCATGTATCCACTGAAAAGACATAAATCAAGTAATAGGGGATATGCGCTTAAAATGGTTGAATATTAAAGACACAAAGCAAAAACTAAAGAGGAATGAACACTTTCTCGAGACACGTGGCAGCTTCTCCATACAAGTTCACCATTTGAATGGTGAACTCGAGTTCAGCTTCTCGGGCCCCTAAAAAAAATCGACTCTCTTGAATTTCATCTTTTTCTTTTCATTTGTTTAAATTTTTTTCTCGCCTCTTCTACCGATGTCTTCATCTTCTGTAATAACCGATAATCCTAAGTTCACTTTTGCTAAGAGCACCCATGTGATTTTGATTTAATTATTATTATTATTTCTGGTGGGATAAATAAATTGAGCTATATCCGTTGCTTTGAATATTGTGATGCATTTAAATTGTCAAGTAGACTGAGTTGGACCAAACCATGGATCCCGGACCCGAGTCGTGAGGCAACGATGGAATGATTGTAATTGGTGCATGAGCTTGTGAGTGATCAGTGCGCGAATATTATATCAATATAATTAGCAATTAATTGGTTTCAATGAGGTCAACAATGTCGGCGTATCGCGGAGCGGCACGGGTCCCGAGTCAATGACTAAGAGTAGTATTGATTTTTTTTTTTAATTATTTATAAGTCAATCTGAACCCTTGGATCGTATACTCCATTTTGCCGAACCTAATATCAACAATTGAATCTATAATCCAAAACCTTTAGGGGTCGTTTTGGTTGCTGTGTTTTTTGTCTATGATTTTGAAAGCACATGCTAAAAGTTTAAGGTTGTTTGGTTACAGTGGTGTGACATGTGTAAACAAATGCATACTTATTCAATTTGTACGTTTTTTACACATAAAACTGTGCAAATAAAATTTCACATGTCACATGTGCAAACAGATGAACGCACATAATTTGCACAGCAACCAAACATGCCCTTAGATAGGATGTTATCGAAGGCCCCAATCTCATCTCAACTTCAATTCAAAACCGCAAGACAAACACACCTCATCTCTAACGTTTTTTTTAGAAATCTCTCTCAGTGAATAAGAGGGGGTTCGACCTAGACCCCAACACTAGTTTATTAGAGAAAAGAAAGGAATGTACACACAGAGAGAGAGAGAGAAAGAGAGAGAGAGAGAGAGAGAGAGAGAGAGAGAGAGAGAGAGAGAGAGAGAGAGAGAGAGAGAGAGAGAGAGAGAGGACATGCAAGTTGCATCAAGAGATAAGTTGAAAAAGAAAGGCCTTCAAAGTAAGGCCCAGGTGCATTGCCCAAAAAAAAAAAAAGGTGCATTGCCCAAAGGTGGATCAACGTTCTAATCAAGTCCAACACCCTATCGATAGGGAGAAACTTGTTCTATAATGTCCTATTTTTTTCCAGCCAAATTCCCTAGTATATTGCTACTGCAACCAGGTTCCAATATCTCCGAATCGTCAGCTTGATGCGTCGCTTCCTCCATGGGCCTCAAAGGGAGTTCAGAGAGATCGGATAGGATCTGACCTTGACCTTCGGGCGGAAGAGCTTCCAGATTTCTCTTGAGAAGTCACACCTTACCATCAAGTGATATGTGGTTTCGTCTGCCAGGCCACAAAGCGGGCACGTGACATTAGAAATCGAAGGGTGATTCCTCCTGAGAAGGTCCACCTTAGTGAGAATCCTATCCTTTGTGGCTAGTCGTACGAAGATCTTCGTCTTGAGAGGATATTTATTCTCCAAATCTGTTTAGCCAGGGAATAAATAATGTCTCCAAACTAGATAAAACAATAAAAAGAGCTCACCAAGAAGAGGCCATTGGAGGTTATCTAACTCCCTCTCCTTGCTGTCTAGTATAGACCCAATCAGATCTATAAGATCTGATCTCAACCCCAAACTTCTCCCACTGCAACCCGTTTTCCCCTTTCTTTTTAAGCCACACCGTCCGATCGTGATCGGATGGAGCCAAAACCCTAAATCACCATCTCAAGCCATTCCCCTCTCTCTCTTCTCAATCCCGATCTCCCCCTTCTCTCACCCGACCTCTCCCCAGTGCCGCGCGCAGCCCGCCGGAGATTGGAAGGAGGAGCCCCAGCCGGAGCCGAGGCCATCGCATCAGGTCAACCCTCTTCTCCTCCCCCCTTCCTTTCTTCTCCATTTTTTGGGTTCTGTTGAGACTGACCGCGGCCCCCCTTCACGGCCATGGTCTCCGGCCATGAGGCCGGCATCTGTGCAGCCGGCAAGGCCTGACCCAGCGCAGGCCGCCCCTTTCCTCTTGCCGTGCTGTGGTGGCTGCCGGTGGCCAGGCATCAGGAGGTACCCGACCACCCTCGGCCCAGCCACCAGTCGTGCTGACCCCCTCGTACCCCTCCTTGCGGTGGCTGTCCTTTGCTTCTGGCAGACGACGGGGCTGCCTGGTAGTAGCCGACCACCATCACATAGCAGCACCCTGTGGTGCTGGCCGGCCCCGTCCCTTCCCTCGCTGCGGCTATTGTGCCTCGTGCTCGGTGGCCGAGCAAACCCACTCGACTTTGGATTCAGCATTTTTCCCTCACCTGCCGGTCATGGCCAAGCACCCGAAGCCACAAACCTCAGTTAGGACTGATATATTCCTCGTCTTTGTTGTGTTGTTCGCAGCAGACCCACGGCTTATTCGCCAAGCCATAACCTGACCACTGACTTTTATTAAGCCCCTGACCGAGGCAGCCCTGCGATGTATGAATCGCAGCCCTTAGCCTCTTGTGAACCCTTCGAGTTAATCCCAAGCTGTCCCTACCCTTTTCCTTGTTGACCAAGTTGTTTACATGTGGTTTTGACTTTGCCTACATCGCTGATAGAGTACCTGACACTGCTACGTGCTGATGAGGGACTTCCATTCCCCTTTTCCCTCTGATTCATTTTGGAAGACAATAATTGACTTAAATTGTTAGTTTTGATATATTATTGTTGTAATTACAAATTGAGTAAAGCCAGACCAGATCACACTCGAGCGACCCTCGTACTCATCTCGTCGACGCCATAGTTGTCAAAGCGTCAAGGCGAGGCTAGGCGTCCGGAGGGAGCCTAGGCACGCCTAGGCGTGGCCGTATGTGCATAGGCATGACCTTATGTAGATAAGCATCCTCCATGCACAGGTATATATGTATAGTCTATACTTGCAGGCCTATCTCTAATAGGCAGCAATCTAAGAAGCACTGACACTGGTACGAGGACACGGTTACGACACGACACGGGTACGCCGACACGGCAAATCCTAAAAAAAGAGGACACGAGTACGATGAGGATACGACAAAATAAATTAATATTTTTTATTTATATTTTATGTGTGTTCATAATTCATATATATTTCAATAACCGAAAAAATCTTATAGAAAACAACTAAAATAAAAATTTAATGCATATTGAATCGCAACCATTAGTTACACCCAGCTCGATTGATGAATCACATACAACCCTAAATGGTATGGAAAAGAATGGCTGTGTTTCAGGTTTGGATTCAACCTATCTGAAAACTCAGAGGATCAGATAGGTTAAAGCTAAAACTGAATTTTTACCGTCCGTTACAACCAGCCTGACAAGTGAATTATGCTCAGGCCCAAATGACATGCAAAAGAACGGTTGCGATTTAGTTTTGGCTTCAACCTATCTAATCCTCTAGGGCAGCTTGTGACCTGACCCTATATCGAACAACCTGTCAACCCTCCGTGTCCGGTGCGTGTACGGTGAGTGTCCGACGAGTGTCCATCTCCCGAAAGCACATGGGACACGGTACATGCGTGTCCGATAAGTGTCTGGCGAGTGTCGGTGTCCGACACGAGTACGGGAGGCCTGGAAAAGTGTCCGTGCTTCCTAGGCAGCAATATAACACCTTACTGATATGAAATTGAGCATATTTTAGTCAAATGCATGCAATACAATGACACATACATAGCATAAACAAGTAACAACAAAAGGAACAAATAGAATACAAACACTTGCTAATATAAAATTGAGCATATTCTAATCAAATACATACAACACAATGAACACATAGTATAAACAAGTATACAACAACAAAATGAACAAATAAGATGGGGGCGGGTTGGGTTTTTCTTTTAAAAAAAATAAAAATAAATACCTAAAACTAGTTGTGCGCCTAGCCTAGGTGCGCCTAGGCCGTCGCTTAGTGTTGTTCGCCTAGGCGTACTGAGGCCTAGCCGCCTAGCTGTCTCCGTGCGCCTAGGCGCGCCTAGGCCCGCGCCTTGACAACAATGATCGACCACTGATTTCAACTGGATGAGTCACCAATCCGAGCCTAAGCGTGGGAGGCTCTATAGATTATGTTTGGTCTTGCCAATTTGCATCCACAACTAGGCCTGAGGGCATCTTGGGTGGATAACGAATCGACCCCCCAGATCTTGACCTGAACCTCACGGTCAACGATTAAAATACCGGCCAGTTCAAATCGGGCACCTGTGCGAACCGCATTGGTATTTACTTGATCTCGGTCGTAGGGGATAAATCGCCTAAATACCGTTCGGTTCGACCAAATATCGGTTTGAACCTATAGATGGTATATAGCATGAGTTTGGGGTTTTTCTTCATTTCGATTGTAATTTTTGGTGCCTCTTTCTTCATTCTCACATAAGGTGAAGGTTCAAACAAGCTAAAGTTGCAAGATTTGAAACCCAAAACTCGATTTTGAACATCAATATCACATTTGAAGGTAAGTTTTAATGAATTTTTTAATTTTCTTTTCTTTTGTTGTATTTTTTTTGAAAAAAAAACGAAATAATTATGGTGAAATTGTTGATATGTGCTAGATCTAACCTTTGAACGCCATCAAAATTTAGATCTATAAAATTTGAAGCATCATCTCCAAATTTGCATGATCGGTTCATGTAAGTTTGAGGGTTTTGCTTATTTTGACAAACCAATATCAAATTGATGCTAGATTTTCACTAAGAATGCATAAATACGGATAGAATAATTTTTAATATGCATAAATTTTTTTTTATAGCATTTATTTTCGGATTTCATATATGATATTAATTATTTTTTATTTTTTATTAAAAAATACCAAAAATATGGTTAGAGTTATATAATCCAATACATAAAATTTAATACTAGGCTAATCCCTAAGTATAATATTAGGCCAATTCAACACATAAAATTTAATAATTATATCAAATTTCTTAATATAGAATCATACAGTGAATTAATTGACTTTATAACTTAGAAGGACCGACTCTTACCTATAACTAGTTTACTAATAAAAAAAAATTATAAACCAATATTTTAGATTATTCTGAATTTTTTGGTTATGTTTTCAATTTTTTTTTGAAACCAAAAATCAATTCACACCGGTTTGGACCGGTTTAGATCGATACCGGTTCGTACCACTCTGTTCGAACTGTTTTTCCGGCCGGTTGATATTTTGTCCGTGACCGATATTCTTATCCATGCCTACGGTTGATGCTTTTGTTTAAATTGATGGACTAGTAATATATGGTGATGTGCTCTTGACAGAGCTGGTTCGCATTGATCCAGTGGAGGCGGATCAAAGGCAACTAGCCGGAGTCTGTGTGCATCAGTCAGGTGACATCTAAGAAGCACTGATGCGGGTACGGGGACACGGGTACGACACGACACGGGTACGCCGACAGAACAAATCCTAAAAAAATAGGACACGGGTATGGCGGGGACACGTCAAAATATATTAATATATGTTTTAATATTTTATGTGCAGTTATAATTCATATATATTTCAATAACAAAAAAATTACCCCGTAGAAAACAACTAAAATGACTGATTCATGTTTTTGTTTTTGAATGTATAAACAGGAATCAGTCATGACTGATTCATGTTTTGCATTCAAAAACAAACATTCTTAAAAAAAACAAAACATTCTTCAAAAAAAAAAAAAAACAGGAGACTCAGGAATCAGTAACGACTCAGTTTTTTTTTTTGAATGTAAAAACAGGAGAAGCAGGAGCAGAGGAACGAGAGGAGGAAGAAGAGATGGAAGAGAATCAGGAAAAATAGAAAAAAAAAAGGAGAAAGAAGAGGAGTAGAAATGAGTACCTGGGCGTCGGCGCGCCTGGAATGAGTACCTGGGGTCGTAGATTTCGTCGGCGGCGGGGCTTGGAGGTCGGTGGCGGAGCTTGGATTGGCCGGCGGCGGGACCGGAGGATCTCGTGGCAAAGGGTGCTTGAATTGGCCAGCGGCGGGGCCGGAGGATCTCGTGGCAAAGGGCGCTTGGATTGGCCGGAGACGGAGCTTGGATTGGTCGGCGACGGGGTCGTAGATCACGTCGGCGAGTTTAGGGCTAAGAAGCACTGATGCGGGTACGGGGACACGGGTACGACGCGACACGGGTACGCCGATACGACAAATCCTTAAAAAAGAGGACACGGGTACGGCGGGGACACGACAAAATAAATTAATATATTTTTTAATATTTTATGTGCAGTTATAATTCATATATATTTCAATAACAAAAAAATTACCCCGTAGAAAACAACTAAAATGACTGATTCATGTTTTTGTTTTTGAATGTATAAACAGGAATCAGTCATGACTGATTCATGTTTTGCATTCAAAAACAAACATTCTTAAAAGAAACAAAACATTCTTCAAAAAAAAAAAAACAGGAGACTCAGGAATCAGTAATGACTTAGTTTTTTTTTTGAATGTAAAAACAGGAGAAGCAGGAGCATAAGAATGAGAGGAGAAAGAAGAGGAGTAGAAATGAGTACCTGGGTGTCGGCGCGCCTGGAATGAGTACCTGGGGTCGTAGATCTCTTCGGCGGCGGGCCGGCGGCGGGGCTGGAGAATCTCGTGGCAAAGGGTGCTTGGATTGGCCGGCGGCGGGGCCGGAGGATCTCGTGGCAAAGGGCGCTTGGATTGGCCGGAGACGAAGCTTGGATTGGCCGGCGACGGGGTCGTAGATCAGGTCGGTGAGTTTAGGGTTTCAGCTCTCTCACTCGAGCTCGAGCAGAGCTATAGAACAGATCAGGAGGCACGGGTGGGGGTTAATAGTTTGGGGTCGGGTCGTGTCGGGTACACGAAAAAAACCCATTAAAATCCATCCCGAATCCAGCTCGAATCCGGCCCGTGTTTGAGGCCCAATTCCTATTAAAACGAGTCCTGCGTGTCGGAGCCGTGTCGGACACATGTCTGGGCCGTGTCCGAGCCGTGTTCGTGTCCGACACGGGTGCGGGTGGCTGGGTGGAGTGTCGGTGCTTCCTAGGGTGACATCTACACTTTGGTAGTCTTTAATAGTGGGAAATAAGAACAACTGAAACTAAGGGTTGGTGTTTATGACACTGCATGTGGACCTCGCCGGGTTCGTCGCATATGGTCAAATGGACCCCGCCTTGCATGTAGAGTCGCGAGTCTGGCGATGCATGTATTAATGTTTTTAATTAATAAATTATAATTATATGTTCACCCTATATGTTTTTCACCCATAGTTTAAAATCATAATTAAAACATTAAAATTATAAATGTGGTCCCCACCCTCCTGGTCGGAGCCCGAAGGGTGTGGATTACACTATAATGGGTCTCGAGGAGAGCATTTTATGTTGTTTATGTATATCATAATGCATAGGTTGTGAGTACGGTGCGAATCCTAGGGTAAATTGTTTAAAACGATTATTACCGTGTAACGTTTTTTGGTGCTTGTGAAGAATTGACAAACTGATTTTCTATATGGTTAGAATGTAGGGACCCCGTGTACGGTGCACGCAAGGGTCATGAACCACCCTACGTGCACAACCGAAGATCAATAGGTTAGGGGTCATGGGCAAGGGTTATGGTAAAGGCAATAGGAGTAGCCCTCGAATAGGGCGTGGCCTAGCAACCCCGTCCTGGGGTAGTTGAAGTCCCCATAGTAAAGTTGGGCGGTATAGCTCTACCGTGAAAGACGGGAACCCCTTTGATCATTTGGGTATTTTGTGTATGGTGTTGGTGGATGCACGACGAGAGAGTTGATCCTTTATATCGAAATAAAAGGTCCTATATATCAAAATAAAAGACTATACTAATGTCCGACCGGGGGCATGATGAACAAAATATCTGGGGTTCACATTAGGATAAATGACTTTTTTAATTGTTAATTAAGCACTGTGGAATAGTGATTGAATTGTAAGCAAGATAACCTAGTAACAGTAGGAATTGCATGAGAACATAGATTACTGGTAGGCTTATGTCATACTTTTGCAAACAAAGCTCATCTTTATCAGTAAGAAATTACATTTTTCCTCAATTTCGATTGTTTTTCATAATAGACAATATTTTACTGTCATCTTTATCCTGAAGTATTGCTAAAATATTCCATCTTTTTCATAACAAACAAACAAAATCAAAATCTGACCGAAAAACGATAAATTTCCATCGAAAAACACCGAAATTTGACCGAAAAACGAAATATTTTCATCGAAATATGTCTTTCTATTTTACAATTTTTCCATCGACAAATTACCGAAAAAAGAACAATTTTCTTTTTTTGGCCGACCGACATGGACACAGAAAACGACATTTAAAACCTTGATCAGAATCAACACTGCAATATCAACAAATAACTTAGTAAGGGTCTTACATAAATTACTGACTTCATGGTTGAAGAGTCACTTAATTCCCACAAGACATGATTTATGAGCTTAATCATCTGTTAATGACCTTTGATTCACAGCCTGGTCACTATTTCATAGACAAACTTTAGTTTTTGATAGATGTAACGTAGTGGTTGTATACAATAAAATATAGTTTAATTAGAAGTTGATTTTTGCTCATTTTTTTCATGATCAACTTTTTTGCAACAATGGCGTATTTTCTGATTATATGTGATTTTTTTTGATAAATGAGGTTCAATTTGATCATACGTGTTGACATCTGAATTTTGGAATTGTTTTTTGTAGGACTTGGCTATGTCTGGAGTAAGAATATGCTTTTATAGGTCACTTCGTGCTCCTATGGATACTTACTTGAGGACAAAAGCTATTTGGCCATATACTTCTGGTAGAAAAGTTTCAAAATTCAGCTGCTATTGTCTTCGAGCATCATCAGGCACAATATCTGACAAGCCCAAGGAGGTAGACAGGCCACTGTGGCATATGGGGGGGAGGAAAGATAGAATGTTGCCTCTTTCGTCTCGTGTATTACCTTTGTACATGAGTGCGAAGCCCTACTGTCGAGCATATTCATCACATACTGGAGGCAATCAAGATGGTCTCCAAAGTGCTGCTTCAACTATTGCCTCGGCAGAATCGTCATCTAGTAAAGCTACTAATTCAGGAAATGAATGGCTGGATATCTTGAATAATGCTAAAAAATCTGCTGTAGATGTGGTTATAAGTGCTGGAAAAAAGGCCAAAGAGGTTTCTGATGAAGTTGTTCCACATGTACAACAGTTATATGATTCACATCCATATCTGGAAAAGGTAATCGTCCCAGTTGGTGGGACTCTGTCTGCTACAATATTAGCTTGGTTTGTTATGCCTCGGATTTTGAGGAAACTGCACAAGTATGCCATGCAAAGCCCCTTTTCATTAGTGTCGAGAGTTCCTTATGAGAAAAGCATGTGGAGTTCTCTTGAAGACCCTGCAAGATATCTCATTACTTTCATGGCATTTTCCAAATTGTGAGTACACTATTCGTTTGCATTATGATGATTTATTCTCTCTAGCATTTGTTCTCTATCTTCAAATAGTTATTCATTTGTTTTCACGCACACAACGCAAAAAAAAACCCCGAGATATAACCTCGTGACTCGTGAGGAAATATAGTATAGATTAAGATAGAAAGACTGATTTAATAAGCAATAGTCTCTAACATTGAGAGGTATTTACTGGGCAAGCACTAAGCAGTCCACATGATATTGTCAAGGAGATTTTAATACATAGCTGGAAATAATTCTCTAATGAAGAATGAAAGACCAATGTACTTTCGGGAGAGTACCAGTAGTTGGGCACATTTACTCATTCCGTACTTCGATTAAGCAATGTACTTTCAAGTTAAGCAATAATATTTGAATATAGTTTACTACAATGGAAGACTTCTCATTTTCATGCTTGAACTTTCTTTCCCACTTAGAAGTAAACATCTAATATAACTGATTAATAATTAAACACAAGAAAATAAACTTAGAAGTAACATTCAATATGACCAGGATTAACAATTAAGCACAATAAATATGAACTTAGAAGTAACATCAAATATAACAGGGAATAAAATCAATTTGTAGCGATTAAGCACATGAAATATCTTTGGCATGCCAAAACAAGTTTATGGGCTACAATTCATGATACGCATGGACAACCAATTTTATTTCACGATCTCTTAATTAATTGTCTCATTTGATATTGCATGAATCTCATATGCACATGAAGATGTAAATAATCATATTTCACTTTCTTTAGATAGTTATTTACTACCACTAGCTTCTGGAACTATGCATTGTAATGTCCCATTTGTTTTATGCAGAGGTGTCATGATTGCACCAAGCACTTCACAGTATCTTCCCCAAGCATGGAGAGGTGCAGTTGTTCTCTCTTTTGTGTGGTTTCTTCATAGATGGAAAACCAATTTTTTGACCTCTGCGATGGCCAACCAAGTGATGATAGGGCTTGATAGAGACACACTGATTACACTGGAGAAAGTGTCATCAGTTGGCCTACTTATACTTGGAGCAATGGCTTTAGCTGAGGCTTGTGGTGTGCCTGTTCAATCACTTTTAACTATCGGTGGCATAGGAGGTAATACAATATTGACCATTTGAATGCTATCCATTTTCTTATGCTTTCAAAAGAATATGTTGAAACATACTTCTAGAATAATTTAACTTATGTCTTCGTTACCTTTACAAGTAACCTGTTGGTATTTGCATCATATGTCAGAGAAATTTACCACGAATAACATCTTTTCCCTTGGTTGTAGTTTCGGTTTTGGTCCTCCAACTGAGGATCAGTTTCGGTCGGTTTCAGAGTTTCGGATCGGAGTTTTGGCGGTTTTGGTTTCATTTTTTTAAATTTAAAATAATTACAAAATATAAAAAAAATATTAAAATAAATTAAAATAATTACACCCAGTACCCACTTCACATTGATCTTATTTTCAAAAGAGTAGGCCTTTTGCTATGCCCTGACTTTTTGTCCAAAGAATTAAAATTTGGTACTATTAAGAATTCGATCAATTTCTATATCGGACCCTTGAAAAAAAGACATATCGGTGATTTCGTAGGAAATTTGTCGACATTTGATTCCATGGTAGCGGCAACGGGCCACAATGGCGGAAGCAACGGCGGCGGACGACCATCTTTTCTCCTCCTCCACCCCTTTTTTATTTTTGATATCTGATTTCGTCCGAAACCTTATGTTTCGCCCGATCTCCTATCTGGTGTTGATCCCCTCCGATCCCTCTCTGATCCCCTCCGATCCTAATGAAATCGACGAAACCCGGGTGTTTCAGGACCGGACCCAACCAAAACCGATCCGATCCGGTACGGTTTCGGATGAAACTTCGAACCATGCTTGTAATATGGGCTTTGTTAGGTATATCATGCACCTCTAGTACGTGTATAGTTCGTTTGTTTTTAGCTGCATAAGCATGTTGGTAACTATCATGAAGTCTTTTTTGCGACCTCTAACTTTGATGGAAGAGATGATTTTTCAAAATTATTCACGTTCTGCTGAGTAGGAGAGTTGTGATTCACTTTCTGCTGAGAGAGAGAGATGCTTCACTTTTGCTGAGTAAAGGGGAAAGACTTCTTTAGAACACTCGCCACTAATCTTCTTATTCTTTGGTGGAACGACTAGTTTGAGTGGTTTTCTTTGATGGGTGTGACAACCTTAGTGCTTCTTGATATTTAGATCCATCTTGCTCTCGAGTTTTTTCCAGGCAATCGGATGTGGCAACGATTTTTGATCGTTGGACTTGTCTCTATGAGGCAACTCAATTACCTCGATAGTTGCATGACTCCAACGATCGAATATTAGACTGTTGGAGTCTTGCGGCCGCACTAGTGCTTGTGCGGCTGCATATGCACACCTATGAAGCCCAAGTACATGTGACATGGATTGATGGTTATGGTTATGGTTATTGTTATATGCGTATATGCGACCGCACATGACAACACTGGATATCACTATATAATGACAACACGTGGAGCCACATCCGCCATCGTGTCGCACAGATTGGAGTACTGGGAGCAATTACATTTCTGCACCCCTCCCATGCTTCTACAACAAACATCGTGCTGGCAATAAGCATAGAGTTTGGGTGGCGTAGTAACGCTATGATAATAGGCACCATATTGGTAATGCGTGGAGACTCATTCACAGCAACGCTGCAACGATAGACCCATGCTCTCAATAGCCGAAATACGACGTGGTAAATAGGAAGGCTGGTGCAAACGTTACAACTTACAACACTCAACCCTACCATCTCCCTTGCAAAAACAAGGGCAAATTATGAAAACCTCCTCTGAATTATACACCTCATTTCATATTGGTCCCTCAACTTTGTTTTTGAACAATTTGATCCCCGAACTATGCTCTGTCTGCATTTAACCCCACCACCAACTTTTTATATCGAAAATACCCTTATCAGTTTTCTATAATACACAGATTGTTTTAAAATATTTAATTTATGCTTACCAGGTCAAGGGCATTTTCGGAATAAAAGTTGATGGAGGGGGCTAAATGCAAACGGAACATAGTTCAAGGATCAAATTGTCCAAAATAATAGTTGAGGGACCAATATGTAATGAGGTGTATAGTTCGGGGGAGGTTTTTGTAATTTGTCCTAAAAACAACCTGATGGCCACCAAGTGATGGATCCAAAACCCATCATTCTCAACCGCAGATTCCAGCTCTTGACTGATTCTCGCACCAGAAAACCCTTGATCCGTTCAAGGGTCACCCTCACCAAAGTGTGTTAGTATCTGGTTGTAGTCCGGTGACCGCATAGAGACTCACCTTCCCGGTGAATGATTAGAGAAATAGATCCAATCCTAGGAGAGGAGGTATCACTTCCTTTCACTTACCACAACATGCGCTAGTCATGATTTAAGATTACAATAAAAGAGCTCAAATAAGGTACAAGACCAGGTAGTCTAAACAGTAGACCTCACCCAGGAGAGCTGACCACATGAGTTAATTTGGGAATTTTATACCAAGCTATCTTTACAAGTCACAACATATTGGTGTTGTTTCCTTTAAAGTGGCATCAACCAATTAATTAAAAACACCACGACAGTGAGGGAACTCAACGACTCATCAGGGTAATTTCCCTAGAAAATCCAATAGTGAATTGGGCAAAAAAAACTAACAAAAATCTGAGGAAAAGAAACAACTTTTGAAGACCCAAATAGGTCTGTGACTTGAGTGCCTGCCGGGGCACATACTGCGGACCTATGGGTCTGAGGGTTGGGCTTGCGGATTCATGGCCGGTCACAGTATTTTAGTCGGAGGGATCCAATATTACACTTAACGCACTGGAGATGTTGTCCGATATGGGTGTAGATGGTGATGGCTTTTTGTGTAATTTAAACAAAAATAGAAATAAGTAAATCTATCAGAGCCTTGTATTCTTGCTAAGAACCAGCATATTTGCTTGTACTCACACTCGTAACTGATGGTTTAAGATACAAAACTCATTTGTGAAGTTTCCCATTTATATTATAGAATTATAAAAGTGTTCCTTTGATGATTTGCTAGTGTGTGCTTGTATTTTGCTAGTTTGTAAAAATCTATATGCTCAAAGACTTGTTCAAATTCTTGTTATAGGAGTGGCTACTGCTTTTGCTTCTAAAGACATCCTTGTTAACCTTTTCAGTGGTCTCTCCTTGCAATTTTCAAAGCCCTTCTCAGTAGGGGATACTATAAAGGTATACATCAACCATCATATTGTGTTTTTCTTCATGTTTGAAAGCTCTGTTGTTCTTTATCATATGTAATAAGAAATTCTTTTTTTGCTCGTAGTAGTACTGGCAGGTTACTATTAATGTCATGTTTCCATGACTAGTTAGGTGCAATTCGTTGCATTACAATTTAGTGACTTGAATTTAGTGCTAGCTAGAAGGAGAGAGTTTGAGGATTTTGGTTTCCTTTCCGCCGAAGTCTTAATCCGAAGTTCGAAAAAACTGCTGCACCTCCTATTTTTGTGTGCAGGTTTTGTTGGTCCTACTCGATTAAGCTAGAAGAGTTCCTAACAGGATGATAATCATGGTGCTCAACTAAAGACATGACTTACCTAAGCCTATTGTGGTCCCATTGAAAGGCTTTATCTGGATTAGAAGAGGTTTCAATTAAAACCAATTCACACATTAAGCTGTTCTATTGTGTTGTAACATCCAGATCCCACACTCAAGATATTGTCTGCTTTGCCTAAAGGCTCACAGCTTTAAAACATGTCTTGAATGTCAAGGAAGGGATGTTATATATATAGCCCATGAACTTTCTCTCCCAAAGCGATGTGGGACTAATTCATTGACTTGGACACCTCACCTCGTCCATCTTGGCTTTCCCCATCTAAGGAGGCTTGGCTCTTGGATCTTGTTATCACAAAATTTGAACCTAGCATAAGTGTTAAGTGCAATGGATTGGGTGATCAGGTGAAGCCCAACGAAACGCTGCACTAATCAATGCTCCAAACAAGAAAATTAGCTTGTTGAAGAACAATAGAGAGCATTAGAATTAGCACTGGTTGTTGAAGTTAATCTCAGAGTTAAGTAGGCTAATAACAAATCCACAGCATGATCACATATATCTACAGACTTCAAGTTGGAAATTAAGTTTTTGCAAGACCAAATTATTGTATTGTGTGATTTTACTTTAAAATCTAGGGCCCGAAATGCATCGTATTTATTGCTTCGGTTGAGTTCTTTAGCTTGTCTTGATTATTGTATTATCTCATATATCCGGTAGATGTTTGGTGAAATAATAGAATGCTTACAAATTCTGTATGCGAGGAAGACCATATTTGTGATGTATAAAATAAAATGCACATTCCTTTCTAAATCATAAAAGTTTAGAGATTCGATTCCAAAAACGATAGGGCTTCCTAAAGGACCATGTAGTAAGGAACTATGACGAATTACCCGAGTATTGATGAATCCTTGAACAAAAACAATTTACAATAACCGTCCATCTATTTTAAGGTGGGCTTTATGAAGCCCTGTGTTATTTTCCTTGAAATTGGAATTCCCATGAAATAGGCCCATTCGCATATTCTTTACATAAAACCACCAGGTACCCAGGATTTACAAATCGTCACTCATCTATTTTGTATCAGGAACATGATTTGGAGGGACAATGGGATTTACAAATATTAGGTGTTTGGTTGAGAAATGAACTCCCACTAAACGCGGGCTTCAATTTCTTGGGGAACAAGCAAATATACAAGCCCTGTTATGGTAAGTACATGAGATTGGGACCATTTTTTGGGAATTCCAATTGCGATGAAAAGAACACAGCCTGAGGGCTACCTCTGTTGTCACTGAAAGAATTATCGACTCCTTGAATCTCTCTATATATCTTCTTGGGGTATGGGCATGGGAGAAACCTCTATTAAATCAAACTAGTGGCTGGTCCTTTGGGCTTTCAAAAACCATAAGGCCTCTTTTTAATGCCACACGAAACTTTATGTAATAAATTCCTTAAACCTCATAGCACTCTAGTTATAGATGGAGAAAATGAGTCAGAAGACAACTTGGGAATCATTTCATTAGCTTCTATCTTTTCCAAATATCCTGAGATAATATCAGTAGTCACAAGTTAATTATTGTGCATAAGTTAAGATGCCTTACTTGTGTTATCTATAGATGAGACTTTAACGAGTTTATGAGTATTGATCCTTCTGCTAACCGTATCCTTTAATAGTCTTAAGGGAAAACAATGATAATGCATTGTGAAACCCATGGGCTTACTAATCATGTTAAAACCTTGGTATCAGACATACCTGTTCTTAATTCTGGAAAATCCTTGATAGAGAACTTTTGTAGAAAATATATATCTATGAAACTCAAGTAAAATCTTTTACAAATTTATAGATTGATGACTTCATGTCCCTTGTTCGAAATTACTCACGAGCATATCCATGCCACCTATTGGGAATATCTATTTATAGTCTAAACATTACGCTGGAGTAAATGTGTACTTTACCAGATAGGAATGACCCTCAGGTTAGGGACAACTACACTACCTGCATGCTAGAATGAAATTTGTATCCTCTGACAATGATTTTTATCTAGGTAGAATGTTGAACGTTAGTATCAGAGCACACTCATGTTCGTGCGAAGACTCTTGTGGTTATAGGAAAAACCATCCCATATTGCTCTCATCATTGTTTATAGCAGTCTTATAAATTTGAAGCCTTGCCTCATCATTTTGATCAAACTTGTCTTTTATACAGGGTTTGTAGTTTCGGTTTCGGTCCACCCACTGAGGTTCGGTTTCGGAGTTTCTTATCGGAGTTTCGGTCGTTTCAGTTTCGTTTTTTTTAAATTTAAAATAATTACACCCAATACCCACTTCATATTGGTCTTGTTTTCAAAACAGTGGGGCTTCTCCTTTACTCTGACTTTTGGTCAAAAAGTTGAAAATCGTTGTTTTGAATTTTGGCTAAGTTTGGAGAAAAAAGTGTTATTGTGAATGAAATTTTTAATAGATTAAAAATATTTTACTAGTCTTTGGGTTCTTAAGTTGATCTTATGCTTCTAGATTTCCTAAGATTTTTTCCAGTCTAAAATCATTTGTGATTTTTGTTCCATCGAACTTTCTTTTTTAGCAAATATTGTAGAGTCTGATTTTGTATAGGAACTGAAAAATTACATTTTGATTCTTTTGGATTTTGATTTTTCTTATATTTTTATTAAATCCAAATGGGGAGGGGGGGGGGGGGGGGGTATTTACTTATTTATATAAAATACCTTAAAGTAAATGGAGAAAATAAAGTTCATTTACTTAAATATTTTTTATGTAATTATGGTTGTCAAGCTGTCTTGCTGAAATACACCTTATCCTGGACCCAATCCTGTTTTTCTAAGTGCCGAGTTCCGAAACCCAAAACCTGGAGGTTTCAGGATCAGTTCCGGCCGAAACCGATCGGTTTTGACCAAAATTCAAAACCCGACTTTTATACGCCTTGGAGATATTAGATCAAACTCGTGGTCTTTTATACGCCTTGGAGGTATTTGCTGTAAAGCCCCATTCACCTCCCATATGGTACAATTTGAATGATTGGAGTAAAAGATGGAAATTTAGGCCAGAATTGAATACTTGAGTTATATAGACGATTAGATTTTAGATATATGCATTCACAACTAGCAATGTATTTTCTCTGTAAAATATGAATCAAATAATGAAACTTTCAGATTTCTACATGTACTTCAAGGCATTTATGACAACTTTTTAGGAAAAAAAATAGTTTGGTTTTTTGTTCACCTGTCAAGGCTTTACTTTCCAAATAATCTCATTAATGATCAGATGATACTTTTTAAGTTTTTGTCGTTAATGCTACATTTCTTCATTGATTTGTCAATATGGCATATGTACTGTTTGTCTGGCTTTCTGTAACCTGTTTCCACTTACGTAGGCTGGATCTGTTGAAGGGCAAGTGGTGGAAATGGGGCTCACGACGACATCCCTATTAACTCCGGAAAGGTCTCCTGTTATAGTTCCTAATTCTCTATTTGCTAGTCAGGTGTGTGATTTAATACTATTTTACACTTGTTTTGTGGATTTGTACTAAATCGAATCGTTCTTCAGAGTCTGAAGTACTAATATCTAGTCCCATGCACAACATGACATCCTCAATCTCTATTGCTCTTGCTTTTGTTTGGGTGAAATCACTAATGTGAAGGAAGTTCACATTCTCCACATGTTATGGTTGCACTTGTAAGATTTACCCATGGGTGGGGGGGTGTTGACAGCGTACTAGGTAGAACTGCTTTTGGATATAACAGACTCACATATATAGCCACTATACAGTATTCTTCTATATCCATTGGACATTTAACATTCTCCATAACTTCTGGTTGTTTTTGTAACACTGGTAAAAGTTTAAGATCAAATCCAGAAGACCATCATGGAAGATATGAGGCTTTTATATGGAGGTGACTCACTCACTCTCTATATTATAGTCATTCCTACAAAGTTAGAATTCAAGTATAAAAAAGTATTTGCAAGATGGAAAAGAATTTATGCGTATTTATTTCGTCATGATTGATTGGTCCAAATGAGGTGATTTAGTTTGTGGGGGCTGAATGGTAAAATGATTTATTACGCACAAAATCTATTATAATAGCTTACTAACGAACCTGTCTTGTTTTTGGTTGTTTAACTTGATATGAGGAACTTTGAGAATTCGATTACAGATCATAACGAATGTAGTCAAGGCGGCATCTAGGTGTTTTGGTCTGTCTAGGCAAAGCGTCTCCTAGACGGTGAATATATATATATATATATATATATATATATATATATATATATATATATATATATATGTATATATATATATAATAAACTACAGTTTTGTGGGGGGTACAAAGAACGGTCGTGATCTGTCTTTGAGGGGGAGATAGAAAAGAGGGGCTAAGATAAATTAATATTAGGACGAGTGAGATTCATCTAGGGAGAGGGGAATGACTAAGATTGAATGGGGTTGAAATGGAGGGGTGCAATTAAGTGCATGAAGAAATAAATGAGGGAAGGACCTGATTGTAAAAAAAAAATATTTATAATCGTTTAGAGGGTTTTTATGTAAAAAAATAAGGACATATTTGGTATTAACCTTATTGTTGACGCGTATAGCTTTCATCTATACGTGGTCCCCCCCCTCCCCTATAATTGCTCCCGTCTAAACATTAAAACTGAAAGAGATCATCAACCGTTGAAAAAAAAAACGAAAGAGATCATCACAGCCGTCGGCCCCTCTCTCTCTCTCTCTCTGATCTCTCTCTCTCACGGATCTTATCCGTTCGATCATTCGATCGAACGGTTAAAGCTTTTAACCGGGGCGGAAAGGTTTTGTGTCGTCCGATTCATGCCGATCGAACGACCAGAAAGGGTTAAAGCTTTTAACCGACAGAAAGCACCGTGAGATCTCATTCGAATAAGACAAAAAAGTATGATTTTGTTTTGTCCTATTCGAATTCGAACTTATCCGTTCGATCATTCGATCGAACGGTTAAAGCTTTTAACCGGGGCGGAAAGGATTTGTGTCATCCGATTTAAGCCGATCGGACGGTCGGGAACGTTTAAAGCTTTTAACAGGGCGAAAAGGATTTGAACCGTCCGATTTACATCGATCGGACGGCCGAAAATGATTATCACATTATCGCATCCAATCATTGCTTTCCTATGCCTGATTGTTTGACGTGAATTCGATTCACTGGGTCGAGATTGGGTGCAACGGATGGCTATGATCCCGACTGCTTAGCATGAATGATGTGTCATCAATTTGCCGATTTCTCATGGATCCAGCATTGAGTTATGAAAAACTCAAATGCTTTCCCCTTTTACCTTCTTCTCAACATTGAGTCATGAAGAACAATTTTTTTTTTTTTTGTTTTCTTTTTCCTAGAGAAAGAGATGGCAGAGCTTCCTCATAGATCTAGCTAACATGGCAATACCATTATTGGACCCGCCTTCGACGGCAAGTCAAGCGATGGTATTGGCACACAATTGGTTGCGGGTGTTGCATACATTTTTAGATTTTTTTTCTATTTTTTTTAGAACTCTGTTTTTTGTTTGAGAATAAACAGCTTTGTATTTTATTGTGTGAATCCAACTATTATGATTATATAGGTGCTAATATAGGTTCTTGAGATGTTAACCATCTTCTTTTTTCCTAAAGCTTCAAAGGGTTATAGAGAGTATATCATAATTGATTTTTTTTTTTTTTTTGGGGGGGGGGTACGGGATGGGGGTTAGGCAGATGCATGAGTGGGGTTGGGAGGGGAGGATGTAAGGAAAGAAGCATGAGGGCCTATGGAAACCAGACCAATGGGGGGTACTTGGACAGAGGGCATATGGATGAAGTAAAAGATTTCGAGGGCGATGACTTCATTTTCGGCGGGGTGGTTTCTGAATAATATAGTCGCCCTGCTGAAAATGGTCGTCACGACCGATGTGGGCGTCCCCTTCGAATTTGGACGTCCTCAATGAATGTGGGCGCCCCCATCGAATGTGGGCGCCTTCACAGAATATGGGCGCCCGCACCAAGCCAAATGTGTGTGCCGACATGATCATCTTCGCGCTTCTTTTTTGTTGTCGCCCTTGAAATATTGTCACCTCCTTCGAAATATTATTATCGCTTTTGAATTATTATTGTCACCCTTAAAATATTCACCTCCTTCAAAATTTTGTCACGCCCCCAAAATTAAGTCACCGCCCTCGAAATCTTTTGCGTGCCGACAGGCACGGGCATTACTAGTATATATATATAGGAATGTTACAGTGAACTGTGAGCTGCTGTTTTAGAAAGTGAGTTGCGGGTATTTTCACCCCCCCTAGAAGTTTTTGAATTTGATGAAATTTGGTGAGAGTGTTGTCTAGGATAAGATGATCATCCTCACCAATTTTCATCAAATTCCCAAATTTCTTGGGTCATCAAATGGTAGAAGCAAAATATGTCGTCCGCAGTCACCGTTAAATTTGCAGATTTTGCTTCTACCATTTGATGACCCTAGAAGTTTTGGAATTTGATGAAAATTGGTGAGGATGATCATCTTACCCTAGACAACATCCTCACCAAATTTTATCAAATTCCAAAACTTCTAGGGGGGTCAAATCAATCGCAGCTTATTTTCTCCTCCGAAGGCTCACAGCTCAACGTAACATCCCCCCCCCCCTCTCTCTCTGTCTATATATATATATATATATATATATATATATATATATATATATATATATATATATATAAGGAAAGGGTTTTGTGAAATCGAATTCACCATTCAAATGGTGTAATTGAATGGAGAGGCTGTCGCGTGTACGTTAAAAGTCAACAATTGTGGCTAGGGGAATATATATATATATATATATATATATTCAACCATGGAATTAAATTTCGACAAATGCCGGTCGAAATCACTGACATGTGTCGGTATTTGGAGGCTTCGATATAAAAAAATCTAAATTGTCGATATTACAATTTGTCGGTCGACATTGTCGATGGATGTTGATAAATGTCGGTGATTTGTCGGTTCTGTTGGCGAAAAGAACATGTGACTGTACAATTATTTCATTTGTCGGGTTCTTGTCGGTGACATCACCGACATTTGTCAGTGGATTTCGGTGGAAAAGCTGGGATTCCTAGCTGTTGCTCTTCTTTTGTGAATAAAATATAAATTTTTGGTTTGGTAGTATAATATGCTTGCTTGTATTAATAGTTTGCAGTTGTATGCTTGTATTTTGTATGGAACTTGAGCATTCTAGCACTATGTTTGTACTTAGTAGTTTGTAAAACTATTCTATAATTGTTGTCTATTCTATGGTTATGGATTCTACTTTCAGTTTCAGGCTTTGAGAGGCTTTGAGATTTTGTATGGCATTCTACTTTGTAATTCATTAAGTGGTTTAAAATTTAAATATGAATCTAAAGTTCTAGATAAGTAGATATGTATGTTTATGTCATAAAAAGGTTATCATGAAGTTTTGCTGAAATTTTTCGTCTTTTTCATATCAAACGAACAAAATCGAAATCTGACCGAAAAACGATAAATTTCTATCAAAAAACACTGAAATTTGACCCAAAAATGAAATATTTCCACCGAAATGTCTTTCCATTTTATAAATTTTTCACTGACAAATTACTGAAAAACAAAAATTTTCCTTTTTCTGGCCGGCCGACATGGACACTGAAAACGACATTTAAAACCTTGCTTTCAACGCATACGTGGCAACCTCTCCATTCAATTACACCATTTAAATGGTGAAGTCGAGTTCAGCTTCCTGGGTCTCGTATATATAATTATATATATATATATATATGTATATATATTTATATATAATTTTATTTTTTCCTATTCTTCATTCCTAAAAAAATTTATTAAATAATATAAAATAATATTTTTTAAGTGCTCAAGAAGATGGAATTAACACGAATCAAAACAAAAGTTGTCAGTGTAAGCAAAAATCAATGCATCAAAACCACCATCATCATTTACATGAAGGTATATTTCATTTGAAACGTGACTATCCCTATAAGAATCACCACAAGATTTAGCATCTTCAAATGTTTGTGGTTGTGTGCTTCTTCCTCCTCTGCCTTCACACTTATTGTTTCCACTAGCATCAAAACGAGATATCATGTTAAACCATCATCATAAAGACGGTCCCCGAGTAGCTGCATTTTCCCAATGAAAGTCGTCTTGAAAAACCAGAGAAGATTGTCCAGGTGGTCTAGGCGGACTGTTTAGGAAACACTGCCCGCCTAGGCGGCACCTTAACTACACCTAACAATGAATATTTATATAGAATCATAATTACTCATGAAAATTGGCAGGGTCAGGGAAATGAATAGAGTATGATGATTGACTTAGGGATGGGGGCTTCCTAGATATTGAGTAATTATACTGAGCACTAAGCATTGCAACTCAAGGTTACGAGATTTGTTTATCTTTGCGCACTATTCTCAATGCCTGTAGCAAATTGTTTTTTTGCCTTCAAGGTGTGATGCATAGAACCTATGATTGGTCCCTAAATTCCTTAAATGGTCAAAAATCTCTAATTTATTTCTTTGCTTTTGTCATCCTGTTGTCCTTTTAGTCAAATATATGTTGCTAAAAGGAACCACAATTTTCTTCTGGACCAAATGAGGTAGAAGGACTTGTAGGAAAAGAAGAAAAATAGAGAATGAAGAGGAAATGTGAAAGTAAAGAGGGGGAACAATATATGAGATTCCTCAATCACTATCAAATAAACACAACTAGCTCAACTCAAATTAACATCATTGAGAAACCACAACTCGATTAAACTCGATCCATTGTTCAACACTCTCCAATCCATAACCTTAGAACCTAGCGTCTTAGATCTTACATGTGTTTCCATTCATTTTATAGGACAGAAACCAACAAAAAAAGGGGCAGAAATCAACAACTTATTCACTAAAGCCCTGAAAATGATAAGACTATAGTGTTCAGTCATGGAGATGTGCAATGATATAGGAAATAGTGAATCAGCTTGAAATCAAAATTAATCTTATTGTGATCCTCTTTCCTATGCATGAAGCTCATGATTTTATGAGTTCATCAAATGGAGCATCATATGCTTCTTACATCAAGGATTGTGTTTCTTAAATCCCATTTCTGTCATCTTTACATTGGTGTGGCTGTTAAAAGCTTCATTAATTATGTTTCTTTGATTCGTGAAATCCATATAGCATGACTGCAACTTGTTGATATATAATCCTAGAAGGTACCTACTCTGCTAAGAAGCACTGACACTGGTACGGGGACAGGGGTACGACACGACACGGGTTCGCCGACACGGTAAATCCTAAAAAAGATGGACACAGGTTCGGTGGGGACACGGCAAAATAAATTTATATTTTTAAATTTATATTTTATGTGTGTTTGCAATTCATATATATATCAATAACCGAAAAAACCTCATAGAAAACAACTAAAATGAAAATTTAATGTATACTGAATCGCTATCGTTAGTTACATCCAGTCCGATCGGTGAATCACAGACAGCTCTAAATGGTATGGAAAATTATGGTTGTGCTTCAAATTTGATTTCAACTTATCTAAAACCTCAGAGGATAAGATAAGTTAAAGCCAAAACCTGAATCGTAACCGTCCATCATAACCATCCTGACAAGTGAATCATACTCAGGTCCAAATAGCATGCAAAAGAACGGCTGCGATTCAGTTTTGGCTTCAACATATCTGATTCTCTGAGGTTATAATCTCAAAGGATCAGATAGGTTGAAGCCAAAACTGAATCACCATAACTTATAACCCGACCCTATATCAAACAGTCCGTCAACCCGCAGTGTCCCGAGTGTCCGAGGAGTGTCCGGCGAGTGTCCGAGGAGTGTCCGACCGTGTCCGGCTCCCGGAAGCACGTAGGACACGGCACATGCGTGTCCGGTGCGTGTCCGGCGAGTGTCCGACGAGTGTCGGTGTCCGACACGGGTACGGGAGGCCTGGAGAAGTGTCCATGCTTCCTAGCTACTCTGTGATCTCGTGGAAGTGAGGACTAGCATTCTAAACTTCTGCAATCTCGAGCTTACCGTGACATTAAGGCCCTGTTTGTATTTTCCAGCAGTAAAGTACATGTGATGAATAACCCTAATCTTGTTGCAATCCATTATCAGTTTTCACCCAAATCAATATGAATAGTTGTAGTTTTCAGCGTTATCATCTGTCTGTGTACATTTGTAGTTTTCACTTCTATATACTTCACTTTACTGCTGGGAAAATACAAACAGGGCCTGATAGTCGGTACTGAAAACCTGGGTTGTTTTATAACCAGATTCATGTCTTTGGGTTCTATGAATAACAAGGTTGCGTTTTGAGAGTTGGAAATCCTGGCATGTTCAAAATTGTTCTCTCTTCGTTTTAGTTAAGGTTGCTGGAGTTTCTATAGGTATGATGCTTGTTTTATGAAATGGAATGTGCTTGCCTCTTCAACCATGCTATACATAATTCTTTGTATTCTAAATCTCGGAAATAATCCTTTTTTGGGTCTTCATTATCAGCGGCACGATAATGATCTAAGAATCTTGCTCATTTTTAAGTAAATCCTATGAATGTTTATATAAATGAATTGCTTTTATGGATGTAATAGAAAAGCCTTCTTCATGCTTAGCCATATTACTGCAAATCTTGTAGGTGATTGAAAATAAATCACGTGCTCGGTGGCGTGCCGTTGTGACCAAAATCCTTGCACGTGTTGATGATTTAGACAAGATTCCCCTTATTTCTGAGGAGATAAAAGCTATGTTGAGATCTAATCCAAAAGTATTCATAGAAAAGGATGCTCCATATTGTTACCTTTCTCATATAGAAACTTCATTTGCAGAGCTAACTCTTGGATGTGATCTCATAAGCATGGTGAGTTTTCTATTTCATTATTTACCATAGTTGTAACATTTTCATAAATTGTTTGTAAAACTGTATTGAATGAAACATCCAATCAAAATTTAAATCTTTGGATGCTGGTATAAGTTTATAATGTATGGACATTTATAGATGGTAAATAAAGCCTATATGCCATTTCAACAATGATTTATATGCAGTTATAGTAATCAATGACTATTTTAGCTTGCACATAAATT
Source organism: Chamaelirium japonicum (assembly GCA_947650365.1). NCBI lineage: Eukaryota > Viridiplantae > Streptophyta > Magnoliopsida > Liliales > Melanthiaceae > Chamaelirium > Chamaelirium japonicum. The sequence goes on along the minus strand of OX393549.1, from coordinate 47,206,567 downwards.
CAAGAAACATAGTGGACCTTGCACGAATAGAAGCCTATATACCAATACTTTTGCTGATTGTTGCTTTTTCTAACCTTTGGGCAATAAAAAGATACTATGTATGCACGTCTCAGTATACTCTCGAATTGGTAGATATGTTAGTGGGTATCCTTTTTTCTTTAGTTATACTACACACATTTTCTGACACATTGAATTTAGTGTGAAGTGTTGATGGTTTTGTTTGTCTAGTCAGAGGGATCAAGAGTACCAAATTACTAGGAGTTCAAGCTCTTTATCTATTGTGTATGGTCTAAGCACCAATAAGTGGTCACAACAAGATTGTTTTATCCGTCAAAGAATCTCATATAAGATTTGTGAATGAACCATGAAATTGAGAAGTTACAAATTGGAAGTAGAAAAACTTGATTTGTATTCATCAAAGTTACGAATAAGTGATGAAGAGAGATTAATAAGTAGTGGTTTCGCATAAGAATGACATTATTGCCATGCTTCTCATGTTGTTTTATTTTCTTACAACAAAGTTGGAGTGAAAGAACTCCTTAGTTATGAAGGATGTTGACGCAGAACGATCGTGGCAATAGCGTAGGGGAGGGGATGGAAGGGTGAAGGGGGTTGTCGGTCTCGCACCGACGGTAATCCGACCTCACGCCGGCGAGCCTCTCGCTCTTCGATCCTCTCTCAGGAACGCAATACGAAACCTCTCACAGGAATCAAAGCAAATAATTGCCATTTTTTTTCATTCATCATTCAATCAATTCCATTACAATGGGGGGCTTCATGGCCTTTAAATAAAAAAAAACTCTAACAAATAAGATCATAAGAGATAAGCTCATATGATTTAACAGAATAACAAAAATAACAACTTCCTAAAATAAAGAGATAAAGATGATAACCACTAATGAGATAAAGATCTCACCTAATTAACTTCCTAATCCATCATATCTCTATCTTTAAAATTATCCATAAATAAAGATAACTACTACCAAATTTAAAATACCTAAATATATCTAAATCTTTCCTAAAAGATATTTTTAAAACTACCATATTTAATCAATCCGAAAATAACATATTTTCGGATTAAAATAATAATTTCAGAATAAAATAATTATTTTATTCCGAATTTTATATTTTATTCCGAAAATACTATTTTCAAGAATTACTAAATCCGAAAATAATTATATTATTCTTATTCAAGCCTCGAAACACGTGCTTGTCGAATCTGCTCCCGCATCAAACTCCTCAGCTTTGAAAGAACTCGACCTCGAGTTCTGTGAGGCCCAAGCAGGAAGCAAAGTCAGTAGCTGATGGTGGAGACCCTGTAGTAGATGTATCATCAAACAATCGCCTCCCGGATCCCATATAAGCAGTCTGCTGGAGTAGTGGCAGAAGTAGTTCGGTCCGGAGGAAGGCACACACAAGTGAAACTGGAGGAGTACTCGAGTCGAGGGTGGAAGGTCTAACCCGAGGAAGTCAACTGTCGGGACTAGTGTGCTGAAGTCGACACCTGATAACGGCTCTGCAGGTAGTGAATGCTCCACTGGAGGCAAAAGTAGAGGTAGAAGATCCACTGGAGGTGCTACAGAACATGGAGACTCGACCGGCGGGCTTATAGCAGGTAGAAGATCATCGACCGTCGAACTCAGAAACTCGTCCGGATGTGGAATGTCCTCAGGAATCTCCACTGGTGGCACTGCTGGAGGTGGTACCACTAGTGGGGGTGGAGCCGCCGGTGTAGGAAGCACAACTGATGGAGGTCCGGCTGAGGCTCGGACTCTGCGCCGTTGTATGATCGTAGCCTCTTGCTCAATCTCGCTAATCAGTTGCATCACATCATCAATTCGCTCTTCAGTCGATCCTCCTTGGTGTAGAAACCATTGGACAAAGGGGTCAGTTGGCATACTCAGCTCTCGGGCCCGATCCTTGATGCGCCAAACATAAATAGAATCACCGGATGTGGAAGGATGTAGTTTAAGCCCCATTGTCTTTACCCAATCCATGAGTTGTACAAAAAGGACAGTCTGATGGTACATGGCGATCAGGAGCAGAGTTGTAATTCTGTAGTGTTGAGATGACTGGATAAAGACACGAAGAGCACGAGTGGATCAGATTCAGAAAATAAAGCAGGTTTGGTATTTGGATGGTCGGTGATGACGGAGAGCACGATGAACACGTCGGGCAAGACCGCGTGAGGGAACAGAATCCTTCACAGCCTGGCTCTGATACCAAATCTGACGCAGAACGATCGTGGCAATAGCGTAGGGGAGGGGATGGAAGGGTGAAGGGGGTTGTCGGTCTCGCACCGATGGTAATCCGACCTCACGCCGGCGAGCCTCTCGCTCTTCGATCCTCTCTCAGGAACGATGTGGGCATCGAAATTAGCCGACGGGTCGAACCCGATTTGCACACGTAAAATGGGCTCGCACTCGATGACCTTCGGGTCGAACCCGACTCGCACATGCAACTTGGGCCCGCACACAACGGCCCACATGCGGAAATCCGGCCCGCACACAACGGCCCGCATGCAAAATTGGGCCCGCACACAACGACCCGCATGTAAAATTGGGCCCGCACACAACGGTCCGCATGCAAAATTGGGCCCGCACACAAACGGCCCGCATATGCACTCGGCCCGCGTGCAAATTCGGCTCGCGCGCCGCAGCCCAACTCAAAGCAAGCCGGTCCCACCGGACCGGCTACCCGAACACAAAGAGGGGGGGCCCACCGGCCCCCCTTCTAGAAAACCGTGCCCCCCTCCTCATGGAGAGGTGGGGCCGGCCATAAAAAAAAAAAAAAAGAAAAGAGGTGGGGCCGGCCCCACCCCTCCTCATGGAGAGGTGGGGCCGGCCATAAAAAAAAAAAAAAAGAAAAGAAAAGAAAAAGAAAAAATAAAAAGAAAAAGAAAAAGAGAAGAAAAAGAAAACCGCCTCGATGCGGGGGGAGGTGGCGTGGACGTCTACACAGCCGTAGATCCGCGACGATCCCTCGATCCAACGGACAAGATGACGTTATGTCGCCATCCGATCCAAAAGTGCAATAAAAATAACAACTCAATCTTTAAAAGATTGAGTCACATCTGGCCCGTAACCATCCCAACTAAAAAGGAGGGGATCGGGTTTGTTTCCTTGGATAAAGGAACAATATCTTGATGGTTATGGGGGGAGATATCGGATGAAACAAAAAGATTTCAGCCATATCTCCCCCAACCGCCCCCCTTTGCCTATAAATAGAAGGGGTGGGGGAAGGCACAAAAGGTCCGAAAGCCGAAGACGAAAGAGCTCCGCAAGAGAAGCTCCAACGCTCGAAGACCGAAGGCTTCACGAGGCACGGCAAGCACGTCCTACGGGAATCCTTGACCCTTCAAGTCCTCATCAACGTGAAGACCTTGCACTGGGAGATCAAAGCTTCGACTCCTCGCACGAAGAAGAAAGCGTGGAGAAGAAGACCCGGAGCCGTCATCACCCGATTGCTCCAACGATCTTCATTATCTCCGAAGACGCCATAAGCAAAGGCCGGAGAAGAAGATCGAAGCCGACAACACCCGTCGTCTTCAACAAAGGCATCAACTCCTTGCACGAAGAAGAAAGCCGGGAGAAGAAGGCCTGAAGCCGGTGCTACCCCTGCCGCCTTCGTCAACCAAAAGCCGACGCTACAACCGTCGTACTGAAGCCCGGTGCTACACCCGCCGTCTTCATCAAGAAAAGTCGACGCTACAACCGTCGCACGGAGATCGGTGCTACACCCACCATCTCCGCAAGAAGCTTTCAACTCCGATCCAGCCAAATACGCCCGGAGAAGAAGCCAACCGACGCCACAACCGTCGAGGAAGCCGGAAGAATAAAGAAGCCTTGAAGAAGCATCGCCGCTCTAGAAGAAGATCGAGTCAAAGCTAAAGTCAAAGCCAACGCCAGAAGCCGAAGCAGACGCACCGGTAAAAGCCCGCGCCAAAGCAACGCACGTGCCAAAGCCAAGCAACTACGCCGGTCACGAGCAAAGCACCGCACGTTCTAGCCGATACGACGCAAAGTCCGGAAGAACTAAAGCATCGCAAGTCTCTACCCGTCTACGTTCAAGCGCAAGCGCCAAAGCCAAGCAAAAGCCAGAGCCACGCCAAAGCTACGCCAAAGCTGAAAGCTAAAGCCAAAGCTGACGCCAAAAACACAATCGACGCCGCGAACCGACGATCAAGGACGCCGAGGTCTAGCAAGGATCGAGGAAGACACGAAGACCGAGGAACGAAGCCCAAAGCCTCCCTAGCCGAGAAAGCGCGAAGCACGGACGGGACAAAATCAACGGCGGGAACTCCTTAGCCTCTCAAAAACCCTCACCCTGTAAAGACCCCTGTCCTGGGCAACCCCTTCAGAGCTCTCGCACGAATACCACGTGGAGACGCGGATCAAAGGGACCCTCCAGAGGATCTCTCCCACAATCTCCTGATAAAAAATTTGTAATCTCGTGTGATCCGCAATAAAGACGACCCGAATCTTTTTCCGCGCTCACAGATTTCTGGCACGTCCGGTGGGACCTCCTCTCCTTTCATCCGTACGTTTGAAGGAGTTGCTTCAAGTTCGCCATGGCCGGAACGAACGATGATACGTTTGCTCCAACAAGCCTCTCACCTATCGCCGAGTCTCCACTACTCCAACACGGTGATCCAGAAAACTCGGAGGATGTCATTCCCCCGGTAGTACGCGTCTACACTCGGCGTACTCAAACTCTTGCGGACTTCTTCACGCCAGAAACTGCTGCCGAAGATGCCCGCCAAGGCGCCAATGAGGCCTTGGTGCATGAAGAAACGAGCCTCAATCCTGGAACATCTGTCCAGAAATTTGGGGAGGACCAGCCCCAACCCCGAGACCGTTCGGGTTCTCCAGCGGACTTTGCACCTCCTTTGTCGGGGGCAAACATCCGTCATCAAGCAGAAGCAAGCCAGCGTAACTACGTCTCCGACGACGATGGCGAGGGTGCGGGCATGCAACATCGAGACGTCCTGCGACATCATCCTCCGTCCGCTCTCCAGCTCCAAGTCATGCAAATGGGTGAACACATGGCTCAGCTCACCCGACTAATGGAAGAGAAAGATCGTCACATCAACACCTTGCTTCAAAGGCTGAGTGTCAGGGATGTCGCAACATTCGGTCAACCTCTTGCTTCTCCAGTAGCTGCTCCAGCCCCGTCTCCAACTCCTGCTCTTGCAGAAGTTGGCCCGGCAACACTAGCAACTACTCCTGCACTTTCCTCGGCTCCCGTGCCGGTCTCGGTGGCGGCGCAACCTTCAGTGGCAGCAACGATGAATGCCCAGCAAATACAAGCACTAGTGGCTGACATGATGCGTTCCCACGGTAGCAGTCTACCTCCAATCACAACGGCATACTCAAAGCCTTACACCATAAGGATCCAACAGCTGCGCTTCCCTACCGGGTTCCAGCCGCCAAAGTTCCAGCACTTCGACGGGAAGGGCAATCCAAGGCAACACATTGCCCACTTCATCGAAACTTGCAACAACGCCGGCACATACGGCGACGAGATGGTGAAGCAGTTCGTTCGCACCCTCAAAGGTAATGCTTTTGACTGGTACGTTGATCTTCCTCCAGGATCCATTGACAGCTGGGACCAGATGGAGAGGGAATTCCTCAACCGCTTCTACAACACTCGGCGCATCGTTAGCATGACTGAGCTTACTGCCGTCAAGCAAAGGAAGGACGAATCAGTAATCGACTACATCGATCGATGGAGGAATCTCGCCCTGAATTCACGAGATCGTTTGTCGGAAGACTCGGCTATTGAGATGTGCACCCAAGGCATGCACTGGGGCTTACTCTACATCCTCAAGGGGATCAAGCTTCGGTCCTTCGAAGAACTCGCAACTCGAGCCCACGACATGGAGCTCAGCTTAGCAAATCGCGGGGACGCAAAGACCAAAGCCTTCCTGAAGGTGGAAAAGAAAGACAAACCGCCGGCACCCAAATCAAAGCAAGTTAACGTCGCCGACATCGCCTCGGCCTCCAAGCCACTCAAAATCTACGGTAAGTCGGATCAAGAAAAGGGAGCTGCCATACCACCGCCTCCACCCCAAAGACAGTCGAAGATGACTCTAGAAGAACTCGAGGCCAAAGAGTATCCCTTTCCAGACTCGGAAGTCTCCTCCATGTTCGATCAACTGCTACAAGAAAAGATGATCGAGCTTCCTCCTTCAAAAAGGCTCGAACAGATGCATCGTGTCAATGATCCGCTCTTCTGCAAATACCATCGGCTGGTTAGCCATCCTATTGAGAAATGTTTCGTCTTCAAAGAAAAATCATGGCGCTCGCAAAGCAAGGAAAAATTGAGATCGACTCCAGCGACGTTGCAACAGCAAACATGACGTCCATCACCTTCGGTTCGTTTCACCCAGTACTCGTTGCTGCCCATCAGAGAAGGCCCAAGTTGCGCATCAATCGCCAAAGGCCAATTGCGAAGTTAGCTCCACGACGAAAAGTCTCAAGACGACAGCAATACGCTCCTAAGCTCGCTGAGGAAGAAACGTCACTGCCCTGGGGGCAACCGTTGCCTACATCGACGTCTCTCTCAAACAAAGCTATGTCCCAACGGAATCTCCAGACAAGGTACGAGCAAGGAGACCCGGAGGTCGGTCTGTTAGGCCAGCCTTAAGGTAAATTCGACTACTACGTCCTCTATTCCAGACCTTCGCCTGTCTCAATAAAAGAAATCAAGCCCACCGGCTGGGAGTCAGAAGGCGAACCACCAAGGTCCCCAGAGGAGCAAGGCTCTCCGACTCATGGAAAAGCCACAAATCTCCAGACAAGGTACGAGCAAGGAGACCCGGAGGTCGGTCTGTTAGGCCAGCCCTCAGGTAAAGTCGACTACTACGTCCTCTATTCCAAACCTCCGCCTGTCTCAATAGAAGAAATCAAGCCCACCGGTTGGGAGTCAGAAGGCGAACCACCAAGGTCCCCAGAGGAGCAGGTCTCCCCGACCTATGAAGAACCTACAGCTGCCATTCCAGACCTTCACCTTGGTAACGAAGAATCCACTGATTAAGATGCCTGGGTCATGTTGCCTCGCAGACGAAGGCCATGGATGCCAAGAAGTCGCAAGCTCTATCGGGTAACAAGAAAGCTTCCGGAACGAAGAACTTACAAAAAGAAAAGCAAAGCTCCAGGAAGGAAGGCATTCAAAGTACCGCCAGCAGATCCTGATGATCTCCTCCTGCAAAACCCTCTAGAACCGACAACGTTGCAAGAGTTCTTCCCCGATTACTTCCTCCCAGCTAATCAGCAGCACGAAGCCTCCTGTTGCATGGTTGAGATTCACATGGCGCCGGAAGAAGAAGATAGGATCAAGCCTTCCAAAGAAAGCAACACCGACAACAAGGAGGATGATTCCGACAAAGACAGTACTGCTGCTTACGATGAGGCAACCTTGCACTTGCCACTCATAGAAGCACTACACCTCCCAGAGAAAGCTCGCCTAGCAATGGCCGAGGCTTTGACAGACCCAGACAGCTACAAAAGAAAGAAGAAAAACGCCGAGAAAAACAAAACTACTGTCTCATGTAACGCAGCAATAACTTTCTCAGACGAAGATCTGCAGCTCGGAGCACGACTGCACAATCGACCTGTCTATGTCTCGGGATACATCAACGAGAAGCCGGTAAATCGAATCCTGTTGGACTGCGGCTCCGCCGTCAACATCATGCCTATCCAAACAATGCGCCAGCTCGGCATCACCACCGACCAGCTCTCGCAAAGCCAGCTGGTCATTCAAGGGTTCAACCAAGGAGGACAGTCCACCATAGGGATCATTCGTCTAAAACTCTCCATCAGTCAGTTAGACACGACGGTTCTTTTCCACGTCATTGACTGTCAAACATCATATCACCTTTTGCTGGGAAGACCGTGGCTGCACGAAAACGGTGTCGTAGTGTCTACCTGGCACCAATGCCTCAAGTACTACGAGGAAGGTCTGGAAAAGTGCATTGTTGCAGACGACAAGTCATTCAATGAGGCTGAAGCGTACCTCGCCGATGCCAAGTTTTACCAAGCAAAGGACCTTGTTGCAGAAGTCCTTCCAGCTAAAACTCCTCGAACTCAGAAAGCTAAAAGGATGGGGCAGGATGAAGCTCTGCCAACTCCAAATCCAGTACCACCATCTAAGGCGATACACGAAGTCAAAGAAGTGCTAGCGCCGAGACGAAGAATGCGCATCAGCTCCAAGCCAAGATCCATGAAGCATACTCCATTACCTGTCCAAGCTACGACAGTCTTACGCCTCACGCCTCACGCCTCAGTGGCTTCGCAAAGATGAACCACCACCTTTTGCCTCGCCAGAAGGGATGGTCCAGCCGCTATCAGAAGCTAATGTCATCACTCTGCAAGAGATGACACTGCCACTACCCAGCCTGGGGCAAGCTTCAAGTTCGCCAAAACCCATAAATCCCTTCGAATCCAGCCAACTCACATTCAAGCCAAAAGGAAGCTGGGGGCAAAATGCCGCCAAGCTGCTCTTCAAAGCTGGCTACGACAAAGACAGTGCTGCACATAGAGTACGCTCCTGCCAGCTCCAATACCACACGGGATGACTAAGACTCAAGCCCATTTACTCCAGGGTGGCGAGCAGATCCCACCAAATCGGCGAGGCATCGGCTCTCGTCAAACCCCGATGGTCATCAAGATAACAGGAGAGAAGACCTTCACCTCTAACTACATTGAGGTGAAGTTGGTAGATGAAGCAGAAGAGGGATCGTCAGCCTCCGATGCACGCTCCACCAATATCATTCATCCCGCTACAAAGGGCGCCAAAAGAAGGCGATATCGAGCTCGGCGTTGAACCATACCTCAAAAGTAAAAGAAGAGCGTCAAAAACCAGGCAAGTCAAAATCCCATATCAGTATTCAAAAGACTTGGGCCAATCGGACAAGCAAAGCGAAGGTCAGTATTCGACCGTTTGGGAAAGCCACACACTGAGGTGAGAAAAATCATTCCCACCCACCCACCCATGTCATTCTTTCAAACTGCCAATGTTCCCGATATCATTCTGGTCTCTCTTAATCATATCACAATTGCGGACTCCTCGGTCGACGACACTTCTACTTCGGACGACGAGTTGCCAGATGCACCGCCAGTCCTCGAAGAAGGGGGGCAATCTACCGTCGATGATCTGAAAGAAATCAACTTGGGGACACAGGAGGATCCTCGACCCACATTCGTAAGTGCACTCCTGACTCCTGAAGAGGAGGCCGCATACATCAAGCTACTCCAAGAATACAGAGATGTCTTCGCATGGTCTTACAAGGAAATACCGGGACTTGACCCCAAGATTGCAGTACACCAGCTTGCTGTCAAACATGGAGCTAGCGCCATCAAGCAAGGACAAAGACGCTACCGGCCGGAACTGGTACCGCAAATAGAGGGCGAAGTCAACAAGCTCATTGAAGCCGGCTTTATCCGAGAAGTTAAGTATCCAACGTGGATCTCCAGCGTGGTCCCAGTCAAGAAGAAGAACGGCCAGATCAGAGTATGTGTGGACTTCAGGGACTTAAACAATGCATGCCCCAAAGATGACTTCCCACTGCCAATCACAGAACTAATGGTGGATGCGACAACAGGCCATGAAGCACTAACCTTCATGGATGGATCCTCGGGCTACAACCAGATCCGGATGGCGCCCAAAGACGAAGAGCTTACGGCATTCCGCACGCCAAAAGGGATCTACTGCTACAAAGTCATGCCTTTCGGCTTGAAAAATGCAGGAGCCACTTACCAACGAGCCATGCAAAAAATTTTCGACGATATCCTTCATCAGAATGTAGAATGCTACGTCGACGACCTCGTGGTAAAATCAAGACAAAAGTCAACACATCTTCAAGACCTCGAGCTAATCTTCAAGCGACTTCGACGGTACCAACTCCGCATGAACCCGCTTAAATGCGCATTTGGGGTCTCCTCGGGAAAGTTTCTCGGCTTTGTCGTACGCCATCGAGGCATCGAGATAGATCAAACCAAGATAGATGCTATCCTCAATATGCCAATCCCGAAAACCGTGCGAGACCTCCGAGGTCTCCAGGGCCATCTAGCATATATCAGAAGGTTTATCGCCAACTTAGCTGGAAAATGCAGGCCCTTCAGTCGCCTCATGAAGAAAGGAGCAGCATTCAAGTGGGATGAAGCTTGTCAGGAAGCCCTCCAAAACATCAGGGATTACTTACTCAAGCCCCCGGTTCTGACAGCACCAGTTCAAGGGAAGCCATTGGTCCTTTACATCAGCGCCCAGGAGCAGTCCTTGGGGGCACTCCTGGCTCAAGACAACGAGCTAGGCAAGGAAACAGCATGCTACTATTTGAGCCGCACTCTCATCGGCGCGGAGCTAAACTACTCCCCGATTGAGAAGGTCTGTCTGGCGCTCATCTTCGTTACAAAAAAGCTGCGACACTATATGTTAGCTCACGCCATCAGGCTCATCTCAAAAGCCGACCCGCTCAAATACATCATGTCGAGACCAGTGCTCTCCGGACGTCTGGCCAAGTGGGCTTTGCTCCTCCTTGAGTTTGACATCACCTTTGTCCCTCGTAAAGCGGTCAAAGGTCAAGCTCTCGCAGACTTCCTAGCAAAATACCCCCTTCCAGCAGAATGGGAACTATCGGAAGATCTCCCAGACGAAGAAGTATTCTGCATCGACATCGCCCCTTCTTGGAAAATGTTCTTCGACGGTGCGGCCAGGCAAGACATAGCAGGAGCAGGAGTTATCTTCGTCACACCAAACGACGAAGTACTTCCCTTCTCATTTCTACTATCAGAGCCATGCTCCAACAACAGGGCGAAATATCAAGCTTTGATCATTGGCCTCGAACTCGCCAATGATATGAAACTTCAAGGGCTCGAAATTTTCGGCGACTCTCAGCTCGTCATTCAGCAAATATTGGGAGTATACGAGGTTAACAAAGAAGATCTCGTGCCATTACACCTGCGAGCTCTGAAACTCCTTGGTACACTAAAAAATGCTTCAATCCAGCACGTCCCCAGAAACCTTAATCAGCAGGCTGATGCGCTAGCAAATTTGGCGGCGACACTCCCGTTCCCAGAAAGAAGCCAACTCATCGTCCCTATCTGTAAGAGGATGGTGATCACCGAGGAAGACCTCCCTATGGGAATCCCGGACCAAGTCAATGCAGTACACGTTCTCGTGACTGACGAGCTAGATTGGAGACAACCATTCATAGACTTTCTTGTCCACGGGAAACTCCCTGAAGATCCGAAGCGTAAGGTCTACATTCGCCGGCGGTCTCTGAAATTCTTCCACTTCAACAACGAGTTGTACCGTCGAAGCTACGATGGTGCGCTCCTGAGGTGTCTTGCAAAAGAAGAAGCGGAAACAACACTAGAAGAAGTCCATGCCGGGATCTGTGGCACATCAGTCCGGTCCAAAGCTGCACTTCCGCATCAGGCGGATGGGGTACTACTGGCCCACTATGATCAAAGACTCCCTCGAGTTTGCAAAAAGATGCCACACTTGCCAGCTGCATGGCGACTACATCCGTCAGCCTCCGGAACCTTTGCATCCAACCATCGCATCATGGCCCTTCGATGGATGGGGACTCGATATTGTCGGTCCGCTACCCAAGTCATCCAAGCAGCATCTTTATATCCTGGCGGCAACAGATTACTTCTCCAAGTGGGCTGAGGCAGTACCATTGCGAGAAGTTACCAGGCACTCTGTCATCAACTTCATCCAGAACGACATCATCTTCCGGTACGGCATCCCTCGCTATATCGTTACGGACAACGGGAAGCAATTCAAGAACGCCGCTGTCAGCCAATTTTGCGCCAAGTTCGATATCAAGCAAAGGTGTTCAACCATGTACAACGCCTCTGCCAACTGCCTAGCTGAAGCTTTCAACAAAACACTCTGCAAACTTTTGGAGAAAGTCGTCTCAAAGTCGAAGAAAGATTGGCATGAACGCATGGGTGAAGCGCTATGGGCATATCGCACCTCTTTTCGCACGCCAACACAGGCGACTCCGTACTCGCTGGTATACGGAGTAGAAGCCGTCCTCCCACTTGAGCTCCAGATTCCATCACTCAGAATAGCTGTCCAGGAAGGCCTCGTCAACGGCGACAACGCTCAACTTCGTCTAGCAGAATTGGAAACCCTGGATGAGAAGCGCCTCGAAGCCCAGCAACGCCTGGAATGCTACCAAGCCAGGTTGACCCGAGCCTTCAACAAAAGAATTCGCCCTCGATCTTTCCAAAAAGAAGAATTGGTGCTCGCAGTCAAACGCCCCATCATCCTTTCGCATCGAGGAGGAAAGAAGTTCGACGCCAAGTGGGATGGACCGCACGCTGTCAAAGAGGTCTACTCCAACGGCGCATATCTGCTCACCACGCCAGAAGGGCTTACACTCGGCCCCATCAATGGCAAGTACCTCAAAAGGTACTATGCCTAAAAGCAGGGCTACATTCCTTGCACGAAAAAAAAAAAAAGGAACTACGTGTGACTTGATCCCTCTCAGTAGGGTACGTAGGCAGCCTGTAAAGGTTCAGTCCAAACAAAAGAAAAACACAACCAAACTCTGCCATTCCAGAAGACAAATCAAAAAAAAAAAATATGCATGATATTAAGTTATCACCAGATAAGGAAAAGCAGAACTACAAGTCTGTTCAGCAGAAATGACAAGAAAGAAAAGGAAATGCGACATTGCTAGTAAAGCGAATTAAATTCTTTGAGACGTTAGAGCAGCTCGCCGCCAGTAACCTCCATGCGCTGCAACTCTGAAGACCGAGAAGCTACCCGCTCCCGATGCGTCGCCAGCTCGATACGCTGCTTTGCCAGGTCTGCTCCAGAAGACTTTTCGATCGTCTCAGCTTTCTCGAAAGATGCGCGAGCAGCCTCTAGCTTCTTCCGCGCCCGAACAAGGCTCGCAGTGGCAAGTGCATGCTGCGCCTCCAGTCGACGCTCCTCGTCCTCGGCCTTTGCCAGTATCAGGGGAAGGTCATCTTCCATCGAAGCCCGTTTCAAGCAATGAGCTTCACTATCCGCCAAGAGAACACGCATCTGTGTCTCAAACAAAGAGCCATCTACCTGGAAGGCCGCCAGGTTCTTGCAAAACTCAGGCCCCTCGAGGACCCACCAGCTGCTCAAAGCGTCAAAGCCCTCTTCCTGGAAGGGTGCGAGCGTCGTCTGGATATACTTCCGACAGCTCTCCAAAAGAAGCACAGAGAGAAGGTCTTGCGAACTGCACTTTCTCCTGTCGGCCTCTGAGTGCACAGGCAAGGTGGGCTCCGGTCCTGAAGGCTCAAGTGAAGGAACCGCCTCCTGGACCATCGCCGTGATAACAGTCAGCGGAACCACCAGAGCCGAAGGAGGAGACACAGGCAAACCTTCCGACAAAACGACGGCGGGAGTAGTCTCTGCCGGAGTACCGGACCTAACTAGAGGAGTCTGCTCTCTCCCTACACTGGAGACCTCATCCTCCTCCCCAAAGCCCAACTGCTCCACGTCAATATCGTCCAGGTTGACAGCACTGCCGGCAAAATCTGCTCCACACTCTCCCAAAAGCTCCAAGTTATCCCAGGGAACATCCAGCCCGTCACCTTCAATCAACGTTGCTCTGATGGGAGAGCACTCCTGCCCAACCCCCTTCGGGGCAGACTCGCAGTCCGGTCCAGCAGACCCTGCCAAAATGAGAGCTGAACAACTCAGCCGACGAAATAAGAGTACAAGCACAGAAATTCATAAAGAACTAGAAACAAGATATACCTGCAGCATCCGATGAAGCTACCCCAGAAAGAGAGATTACCTCATCGGCAAAAAGCCCTGGCTCTCCCTCGCCAGCACCAACCAAAGCTGCCTCGCACAAGAGATCCAACTTTCTCCTCTTAGGAGAAGCACACCCACTCCAAGAAGCCTGAGTCTCATGAAGACTCTGAACCTTGGAGGACGGAGCCATCTCAACTTCTTGCACAGAGAGTGAAGCCTGGGAAGTACTCTCTCGATGGCCACAAGATCTCTCCGATCGTCGCTCCTCGGACCAAAGACGGCGATCCTCCGACCCCGCCAAAGAGTCAAAAGAAAAGTCAGCCCGCTCGCTGCTAGCAAGAACGTCCAGCGGAAGGCTAGCCAGGAGGGGAAGCACTGACACGTTGACCCAGCGGCGATACTGAGGAGTTGCAGCATCCTTTCCGCCTGACTTGATTCCCGGCGAGAAAATACACCCAGTAAATCTGTCATAAAGCGCTCCCCAGAGGCGATACGCTTCCTGCGGGGTGTAACGTGACTGCATACGCAAAGGAGTCCCAGGCAACTCCTGGCGAAAACCCTGCTGTCGAGCAAACCGGTGGGGAGAGTACCGTGCCACCTCCACTACGTCCTCGCGACGCCAAACGAGATACCCGGGCCTGCAACTCACCATGCTCCAGTACAAGTGCTCGGGCATTTCCTCCACATCACATACCAAAGATCTTGTAGAAGGAGCAAGTGCATTCTCCGATACAAATTCAAAGTCAGAAGGGCCCATACGTCTCAAACACTCTCGGGCACTAGGCTTCGGACGCTCCCACGCGTAATAAGCGTTCATCACATCTCCCACACAAGGAAGAAAGGGCACCGATGTCGAAGGTCCACGCGCTGCAAAGATCCCCTTCGGAAAGTGAAGCCCAATCCAGCCGTAGAGGTAATGCAGGGGGCAAAAGGAGCTGGCTCTGCCTACTTCCCCCCTTGCATTACCCGCACTCGATAAACTCCAGTAGGTTCCGCTAAGCCCTCCGTACAACGAGCAGAGGATCGCCGGCGCCAGGTTAAGGAACTCTCCATTCGCCATCCGAGCAGCTGCAAGGAAGGTCCCAGGACGTATCACATCCCCTCCCAGGGTAAAGCAAAGCGACAAAGGAAAAGTACCAACCCCGCTGACCAGTAAGTAGCACGCCAGGCATCGCTGCATTCCTCAAGTCCCAAAACTTCCCAAGGACGTTGCGCCCCGGCCATGGAGCACCATTCTTTCTTCAGAGATTCAATCGGTCGCCGGAAAGTGCCAGGCGCCGGCCTCTTTGACGATGCATATCTCCACATCGGGTGACTCGAAGGGGGAGCGTGACGATATTCTCCTCGAAACCAGAAATCCACCCAATCCGAGTGGAGTACCCGGTCTGACCGCTCGCGCGCCGCTATAATAGCATATGCCTTGAAAAGCAAAAGGCAGAAGCTAGGAGACTCGTCTGGGTCCGCCAAGACCTCCAGAGAAGGAACCTCCTCCTGATAGTAGCTCCGAACTTTTGGACACCCAGAGATGACGTGCACGTCACGAATGGTGATCCCGATCTCACCAGCTCCGGTCAAAAAGGTATTGGTCTCAGGGCACCACTGCTCACACAGAGCCCGGTACATACCGACCGGTCGACTGTACTCCCAACAAGCTGGCTCTACAAACCTCGCCAGACGCTCCATCCCTGGCTCCGCCTCCAACGCGCCAGACAGCTCTCTCATCCAGTCCCGAAAACCTCCCAGGTATGTGACATCTCCACGCGGTTGAATCTCCACTCCCCATCGCGTACGGCGGGAGCATATCTTCAAAGCAACAACAGGGACCGGAACCGACTCCTCGCCAGTGTGGTGGAACGGCAGCCCCAAACTAGACCGGACAATTTGCCGAGAAGAGCCTTCGTCGGTAAGGATACGCACGCCCAGTTTCAACACGCGGCAAGAGCCGTCGGCCACGCCATCCTCACAAACTCGCTCGTGCGTCGAAAGCTGAAGTACTGACAGTCTGGCCTCCTGTCTCGAATCACGGTGGTGGAAGACTTGCGCGAAAGGGAAACGAAGATGCGTACTCCCGTGGGAGACCGCATCGACGATCCAGCCGGAACTCGAAAAGCTCTCGTAAAAACGAGACCTGAAAAAGAAAGAAGGCAAATCCCAAGTCAGATTCCGAATACAGAAACGAAGAAATCAGGGGGAGACCTAAGCAAAAGGGGCACCACGGCCCCTTGAGCAAATAAAGAAGAATAGAGGGGGGTCATGGCAAAAAGCCGCGACCCTCTCCTTCTCTCTCCTGTTAAAACTCGCAGGGGGGGGCCTTGAGCAAATAAAGAAGAATAGAGGGGGGTCATGGCAAAAAGCCACGACCCTCTCCTCTCTCCTGTTAAAACTCGCAGGGGGGGGGCCTTGAGCAAATAAAGAAGAATAGAGGGGGGTCATGGCAAAAAGTCGCGACCCTCTCCTTCTCTCTCCTGTTAAAACTCGCAGGGGGGGGCCTTGAGCAAATAAAGAGGAATAGAGGGGGGTCATGGCAAAAAGGCCACGACCCTCCCCTTCTCTCATGGCAAAAAGGCCACGACCCTCCCCTTCTCTCTTCTGTTAAAACTCGCAGGGAGGGGGGGGGGTGCTACCGGTCCCAACCGGCGCCGGCCACCGCGCCGCTGCCGCACCGGCCCCCGCTGCTGCACCTGCCCCCGCGCGCCCGCCGGCCCGCAGCGCCGGCCACCGCGCCGCTGCCGCACCGGCCCCCGCTGCTGCACCGGCCCCCGCGCGCCCGCCTCCGGCCCGCAACCCCGGCCGCGTCCGCGCCCGCCGTGCCCGCTGCACCCGCCTCCGGCCCACGGCCCCGCCCGCGCCCGCTGTGCCCGCTGCACCCGCCTCCGGCCCACGGCCCCGCCCGCGCCCGCCGTGCTCGCTGCACCCGCCTCCTACTCGCAGCCCCGGCCGTGCCCGCCACGCCCGCGCCCCGCCTCCAGCCTGCTTGTCGGCCGCGTCCCGCAGCCCCCGGCCGTGCCCCGCCTCCAGCCCGCGCGCCGGCCGCGTCCTGCAGCCCCCGGCCGCGCCCTCCTGCGCCCACCACCCGAACCAGAAGAAGAAGAAGAAGGAGGAGGAGGAAGAGAACGCACCTTGCTTGCGACCCTCTGCCGTCCACGGGCCGGCGATCTCCTCTCCTCCGCGAACCTCATGGCGTCACCATTTTCATCTTCCGCGGCATCGTCGCGAAGCAAGAAACCCTAGCAGAGCTTTCGTCTCCAAGCCGCCGGGAATCGCTGATAATGAAGAGAAACGAAAAACGGGGGTCCTTTTAAAGACCTAATCCCACACGAATACGCGACTCAAGTCCAACCGCTACGCGTTTCCCGCGGGCGCACTCGAATTTGAGGGGGCATTTGTGGGCATCGAAATTAGCCGACGGGTCGAACCCGATTTGCACACATAAAATGGGCTCGCACTCGATGACCTTCGGGTCGAACCCGACTCGCACATGCAACTTGGGCCCGCACACAACGGCCCACATGCGGAAATCCGGCCCGCACACAACGGCCCGCATGCAAAATTGGGCCCGCACACAACGGCCCGCATGCAAAATTGGGCCCGCACACAAACGGCCCGCATATGCACTCGGCCCACGTGCAAATTCGGCTCGCGCGTCGCAGCCCAACTCAAAGCAAGCCGGTCCCACCGGACCCGCTACCCGAACACAAAGAGGGGGGGCCCACCGGCCCCCCTTCTAGAAAACCGTGCCCCCCTCCTCATGGAGAGGTGGGGCCGGCCATAAAAAAAAAAAAAAGAAAAGAAAAGAAAAAGAAAAAAGAAAAAGAAAAAGAGAAGAAAAAGAAAACCGCCTCGATGCGGGGGGAGGTGGCGTGGACGTCTACACAGCCGTAGATCCGCGACGATCCCTCGATCCAACGGACAAGATGACGTTGTGTCGCCATCCGATCCAAAAGTGCAACAAAAATAACAACTCAATCTTTAAAAGATCGAGTCACATCTGGCCCGTAACCATCCCAACTAAAAAGGAGGGGATCGGGTTTGTTTCCTTGGATAAAGGAACAATATCTTGATGGTTATGGGGGGAGATATCGGATGAAACAAAAAGATTTCAGCCATATCTCCCCCAACCGCCCCCCTTTGCCTATAAATAGAAGGGGTGGGGGAAGGCACAAAAGGTCCGAAAGCCGAAGACGAAAGAGCTCCGCAAGAGAAGCTCCAACGCTCGAAGACCGAAGGCTTCACGAGGCACGGCAAGCACGTCCTACGGGAATCCTTGACCCTTCAAGTCCTCATCAACGTGAAGACCTTGCACTGGGAGATCAAAGCTTCGACTCCTCGCACGAAGAAGAAAGCGTGGAGAAGAAGACCCGGAGCCGTCATCACCCGATTGCTCCAACGATCTTCATTAGCTCCGAAGACGCCATAAGCAAAGGCCGGAGAAGAAGATCGAAGCCGACAACACCCGTCGTCTTCAACAAAGGCATCAACTCCTTGCACGAAGAAGAAAGCCGGGAGAAGAAGGCCTGAAGCCGGTGCTACCCCTGCTGCCTTCGTCAACCAAAAGCCGACGCTACAACCGTCGTACTGAAGCCGGTGCTACACCCGCCGTCTTCATCAAGAAAAGTCGACGCTACAACCGTCGCACGGAGATCGGTGCTACACCCACCATCTCCGCAAGAAGCTTTCAACTCCGATCCAGCCAAATACGCCCGGAGAAGAAGCCAACCGACGCCACAACCGTCGAGGAAGCCGGAAGAATAAAGAAGCCTTGAAGAAGCATCGCCGCTCTAGAAGAAGATCGAGTCAAAGCTAAAGTCAAAGCCAACGCC
The DNA here is from genome assembly GCA_947650365.1 of Chamaelirium japonicum. NCBI lineage: Eukaryota > Viridiplantae > Streptophyta > Magnoliopsida > Liliales > Melanthiaceae > Chamaelirium > Chamaelirium japonicum. The sequence continues at coordinate 47,187,995 of OX393549.1, read as the reverse complement.
AGAAGCCGAAGCAGACGCACCGGTAAAAGCCCGCGCCAAAGCAACGCACGTGCCAAAGCCAAGCAACTACGCCAGTCACGAGCAAAGCACCGCACGTTCTAGCCGATACGACGCAAAGTCCGGAAGAACTAAAGCATCGCAAGTCTCTACCCGTCTACGTTCAAGCGCAAGCGCCAAAGCCAAGCAAAAGCCAGAGCCACGCCAAAGCTGAAAGCTAAAGCCAAAGCTGATGCCAAAAACACGATCGACGCCGCGAACCGACGATCAAGGACGCCGAGGTCTAGCAAGGATCGAGGAAGACACGAAGACCGAGGAACGAAGCCCAAAGCCTCCCTAGCCGAGAAAGCGCGAAGCACGGACGGGACAAAATCAACGGCGGGAACTCCTTAGCCTCTCAAAAACCCTCACCCTGTAAAGACCCCTGTCCTGGGCAACCCCTTCAGAGCTTCGCACGAATACCACGTGGAGACGCGGATCAAAGGGACCCTCCAGAGGATCTCTCCCACAATCTCCTGATCAAAATTTTGTAATCTCGTGTGATCCGCAATAAAGACGACCCGAATCTTTTTCCGCGCTCAAAAACGCAATACGAAACCTCTCACAGGAATCAAAGCAAATAATTGCCATTTTTTTTCATTCATCATTCAATCAATTCCATTACAATGGGGGGCTTCATGGCCTTTAAATAAAAAAAAACTCTAACAAATAAGATCATAAGAGATAAGCTCATATGATTTAACAGAATAACAAAAATAACAACTTCCTAAAATAAAGAGATAAAGATGATAACCACTAATGAGATAAAGATCTCACCTAATTAACTTCCTAATCCATCATATCTCTATCTTTAAAATTATCCATAAATAAAGATAACTACTACCAAATTTAAAATACCTAAATCTATCTAAATCTTTCCTAAAAGATATTTTTAAAACTACCATATTTAATCAATCCGAAAATAACATATTTTCGGATTAAAATAATAATTTCAGAATAAAATAATTATTTTATTGAATTTTATATTTTATTCCGAAAATATTATTTTCAAGAATTACTAAATCCGAAAATAATTATATTATTCTTATTCAAGCCTCGAAACACGTGCTTGTCGAATCTGCTCCCGCATCAGATGTGTTATACTTAGCATGATTAGGAGTGACCAGATACATAAGCATAGCTGCCAATTCATAACCCCCAGTCAATGTATGATCATCTCATTAAACATAAGACCGTATAGTAGCCTTTGTATAAATGCCCATCTGTTCTCATAATGAACAAAAGGATTTTGATTTTTATAATGAGCACTTGAATCCGAATGAAATGGTGAAAAACCTTAACTTTTTGTTATGTGCTCGTTAAAATCAAACATTTATTGAACAGTGAACTGTTAAAGCAACGGATGACTGACATAATGTCCTCTAAACCCAATGCATGTCATGAACCTTCTAGCCCCAATCAGATTGCAAGTAGTAGCCTGGCATTCATTATATTAAGCTTCACTAATAAGTATTGTCGTTTTGTTCTTGTCGTTTCAAGTCACCATAGTGCGATATCTAGAAGTAAGCCTTTTTGTATGGTTTAGGTTGGGCCCTCCCAATCCACATCACTAGAACCAAATACTTCAGCTGAGCATTATCATTTTAGAAAACGCCTTTTTTCAGAGAAGGTTTTATGCAAAAAAATGTCCACACTTGCTCAACATGTGCCTTTACATCTTCAATAATTTCATTATAACCTTGAGGCATCCCTTCTTAAAGTCCATCAAATTACATCTCATGGTACTCTATCTTATTCTTTATCTATGTTAATAAAACGTTAGAAACTTATTTTTCGTATCTAAATCATTCCATTTGTTGTCACAACATGATAACAGCCTTCATTGTTACCTTCGTCACAAATCCGAATTGGTTCTCCAAAATTCTTGTCATCTTTCTTAACATTTGTTTCATCATCCTCTCCCACAATTTCATGGTGTGACTCATAAGTTCAATTCCATTATAATTAAAATAATTATGGACATCATCTACATCCTTATATATGGGTATCATAATATTTCTCATCCAGTCTTTTGGCATCTTCCTTGTTGTGAAGGTTTTATTAAATAAACTAGTTAACCAAATTAATGACCCCTAGTAGATGTGTCATGGCTTGATGGTTATGGTTAGTTAACTTAACATAGTTCTTTCTAAGATTTACCAAACTTCAATTGGGATACCATCGGGGCCCAAAGCTTTACACTTATGCTTCTTTTCAAAGCCTCCTCCACTTCAGTTATTTTAATTGCACGACAGTGAATATGTCAATCTCTTTATCAATTGTTCTAAACTAGTGTATGCCCGTGACCTAGTGTGAAACTAGTGCCTGTCGACATTCCCAACCGCCTTCGACGGCCACGACCACCCCTGGCCACACACACCCCCGCGCAAACTCTAATGACGGTCACCCCCTCTCCTTTAATAGAGACTGCTATTTAAATTCAGACCCCTCTTTATGCCCCTTTAAATCCGGACCCCTCTTTATGCCCGAGATTCTAGTATACAAATAACACAATTGTTGCAAAATACACACAAAACTTCTTTAACCAACGATTCATAACACATTAGTTGCAAAATATGAAGAACACAGTTGTTGCAACCTCTGTTTGCTGGCACTTGTGCTCCCTCCTCGAATCCTCGGAGTTGGTCATTTCCTCGTTGGCAATCGATCGGCCAGATAAAGAAGCAATCGAGCGCCCATGTAAGGAAGTGGAGCTTATTTCAGAGTATTTACATCTTTTTTCAAATTTTGCCGAGCGGACATATAAGGAAGGTTAGAGGATTTCGGATAATTAGCAAATGCTGATTTCTAGGATCATCACCAGTGAGGATTTCGAGTGCCCAACTAAGGAAGGCGAAAATTTATGGCCTCATTAAGAAATTTTTTTTTTAAACAATTTTTTTTTTCTTTCCAAATAAGGAAGGGGAGGGAACAAATTTGATGAGGAAAGTTATTATGGGTAGGATTCGAAATTTGAATGGGGCAAAAATGTTGTTCTTGTCGACTTGTCCTAGTTAGTTGTCGATTTTGTCCTAGTCATCACAAACTGTCGTAGAATGTTATATAAATACATTCCTTCAGTGGGGTTCTCAATCCATATCGTACCTCTAGCTAACCTACACAATATTTGGGAATTTTCATATCTCTTGATATTTGGTGTGCGTTGCAATACTAATATATAGCAGACAATTCGACAAAGTTTCATTCAATTAAGACAGTACAAAATGGCATATTTGTTCAACTGAAAACGATCTGAGCTGTACTTTAGACCATTTTTCTCTTTTCAATCTTGCACTCGTGTCCCACATTTCCACTTTCGTGGCCATTTGGAAGTTCGATATGCAACAAAGACGAAAATGCTTGGACCGAAACAAATACGGTAACTTATAGAAGATAAAATTCTACTTTTATTTTTTATATTGTTTCAACAAAACTTGTTCAATATTATGTCAAGTTTAATTTTGTATGATTAGAACTTAGATCCATGGATCTTAATGCAATCCGGGTTGCAGACACGAAAACCTAGTTATTAACCAAAGGTTTTATGGTTTGTTTAGGATTCTAAAATATAAAATCCAGCAACTAAGAACAATCCCAAAACAGATTTTGATAAAAAGATTGCAATCTAATCTATGCTAGCTTGCTCATATGTCGACTGATAAAGAAAGCAAGCAATGGCAGTAGATTAAACATCAAACAGGCTTTGCAAGGTAATAATTTCAGTAAATAAAAAAAGCACATGCAAGACAAAGAGAACAAAGATGAAGCGGATGATCAAGCAAAACCAATGAAAAGATAATAATGACGATTGCGATAGAGATATGATTATGAAAGAGGGATGCAGAGGTACTGATTATTGCCAATGAAAAGATCAGTGTGCAAGAAAAGATAGTACCGATGATCTCTAGTTCTAATGTGTGAAGAAGCTTCGCTGAGGGATGAAAATGTGCGGAGTAGAAGGTGACTCAGACGAAGAGTAGAAACAGAAGGCTCTCCACGAGGGTTGTGAAGCATCTGAAGACGAATGAAGCTGCTCCCTTTTTCAAAATCTCACACAGAGAACTCAATACCATACAAATCTTCATAATCTATCTTTCTAGGGTTTCTCATCTCCTTTTTATAGAAGAGCAGCAACCAGCTAATGATACATTCGATAGAGGGAATCCATGAGCCAGGACACTTGAAGAGAGAAAGGGAGACCTTGACTTGTGTGTCAGCATGGGAGAGATTCAAAGGGCTGAAATGGTTTTTTTTCATGGGAGAAGGCCACATGAAAAAAGAATTCTGTTGGAAGAGAGAATACGGAACGTGGAATCCACACTCATCCGTACAAAGAAAGGGAGTCATGGGCTTCTTTTCTCATGGAAAAGATCCTGTGTGAGATTTCTACACGGAAAAAAGGGTCGTGGACGTCCAATGTTAATGACTTCATTTACGACTGAAACTAAATAGGCTACATTCTTCATGATCTTTGTATGCATACACCTATGGGTCCCCAATCACGTATTATGTTGCACTAAGTGGCTTGCGATTTGTAGTCATAGATCAAAACCTAATGAATATTCTAACTAGATCTCAAGCCTTTGATGGCTTGGTTGGATCAGTGTTTTAAGGGTAAAATCCCCAACACTTGTTCCATTTGAGGTTTGCATAGGAACTACTCAACTGTATGTGCCTATCATGGAATGCATCACCTCCCTTGCGGATTTTACATGAGAAATATCTGAATAAAAAGAGAATAGGATGTGAAAAGTGTAGATAACACAAAGAAACCCTTGTGTTTGGTGAACCACCAGGTTTTAGTCTTTTGAATATTATGGATGTTTTCAATTATATTTAGTGAATTTTTATATATTCTAAATTTTTGCTACAACTGCTTTAACTTTGGCTGTAGAAAAGAGAGGAGTTCTTAGCTACAAAACAAGAAATTCTGCTACAAGCTGCTCGGATTGTCATAAAACACGGTGCTGAACTTGGGAGCTCTCCATAGGATTCTATGAGCCACTAATTCAGAAGATGAGAGGCTCTTTCGTGAGGTATGATAACGACTTTTTAGCTCGCTTTTCCCAACCTCATATAGATAGGCACATATATGTTGCAGTAATTAAGCTAACACGAATGTGGATGTTGGGTCCTACATCAACAATTAAAAACTGTCAAATATGGCCTTTCATCAATTTTTTGTTTAGCGGCACCGCAGTTGCAAGTGTATGTGCCAAGTGAGATCGTAAAGAATCTGGAGTTTATGAACGTACTGTAACCAGTTTTGTTAGCCCAACCAAAAAAAAAACAGTTTTGTTATCAATCACTTGTGATTTTAATATGGGGGTCTTAGCCATAAGTTAAGAAAACCGTTTTGAGCCAAAGGACACGCAATATATCATTTTTGTAAATACACTATTACAGTAAATCCCCCCAACCACCGGTTTGACTTTTTCAAACCATGGCAAAACTAACCCAAATCTTATTTGCTACGATATTTTGCAGGTTTTTGGTACAATGAATCATTGTAGCAAATTTTTTAAAACAAGCAAATTTTTTAAAACAAGATTTCTCAAAAAAAATCCAGATTTTTACTACAGTGATTTCGTTGTAGGCTGCAGATTGTTGCTTTTTGTTACAGTGATTTCACTGTTGCAATTTTTTACTGCAACATTTCTAAAAGAAATGCTACAGTGATTTTACTGTAGCAAAGAAACAATCTTTGCAGATTGTTACTCTTTGCAAACTGCTATAGTGATTTGTGTCAAACATCGGAATTCTATATGCTTACTCTGTACAGCCGCATGTAGAGGTAAAATGGGTACTTCAAATAAATTAGTTGTGGAGGGACTTTTCACTAAACCCAAATTTTCTGTTATTTTGTTAGTTAACAGTCCATTTGCTGCAAGGACCTAACACACATTAACCCTTTTAATATAAAGTCAATTTTGCATCTATGTGATCCAGGAAACTAAAACTGCTAATTCCTTTTTTTGGGATATTTGCATATTCCTCCCCAATTTGTAGTATAATTATCAAAACACCCTTCACTTTTCAATAATTGCAGAAACCTCCCTCATGTACATAGGTGCAGTATAGTATGTACACACATGTAGTACTGCAACCATGTACATGGAGTGCCAAACCGGCGAACCTGTGCACATGAGGGAGGCTTCTATAATTATTGAAAAGCGAAGGAGGTTTCAAGAAGAAGTGATATGCCTTTTGCTAAGATGTAGAACAGGACGCAACATATTTTGGATGTGAACTTTGGTTATCTGTTTTTGTTCAGGATCGAAGCTGAAGCTGAAGGGAATGTCAAAGAATTTTTAAAAGGTTTTTGCAAGAATAGGGTTTGAGATGAGTATAGGGTTTAGGGTGTGAGTGTATGTTATGCTCACACAACTCACCTGCTCACTTCACACTGAGCTGTGGGTCTCACTTGATGCATGGAGATTGAGCTGGGCCCGCGCATGGTATCCCTTGACGGCAATCTGGCAGGCTAAGGTTTGTGCATGGGGGTTGGTGGTTGCCATGCACTGGGCCCTGGGCCCCGGGCCCCGCCACTAGGGCATGGGTCTGGTTTGTCGAAGTTTTTGTCGATGGAGATTGTTCAAATAGCATTACTCTTAGGAAAATACTATGATCATATGAAAGGTCATAAATGCAGACATAATGTGGACGCGGCGGATGCTCTCTATTATTGCTTATTATTTATATTTGATTATTCATTTAATATGATGAGATGGCCGATCCACTTAACGCTGGCCAATGCCCTCCACATTAGCATTATGTTCGCTCTCATACCCCCTTCTGATGTTCAAATGGCCGAGCTCTGGCTTCTTTTGTTTCCTTGGTACGAATACAGTGCATGTAAGGGTTTGTTCGGATACGCTCCGAATCTGGGACAAAGCTTGTTTGGTTACAACCGGATATTGGCTAGTCCCTTTCCCCTCTCCTTCCTCCTTCCCATCAGAAGGGACTCTGTCGTCTTCCTTTCCCCTCTCCTTCCTCCTTCCCATCAGAGGGGACTCTGTCGTCTTCAATGCCTGCCTCCAACATCAGCACCTCCGACATTAGCTTCTTCACTGAATCCCCTTTCACTACTTACACTCTTCTTTCTCCCTTTCTCCTATTGGTTGAGCATACAGAACTACATTAGGTAGTGTCCTGCTATTCTGACCACCATTTAGCACAATCCTGCTGAATATTTTGAAATCCATTCGATGATCTTGTTGTTTCGTAGTTTCCCACCGAATGGTGTTCAAAACATTCGGTGGGATCATGGCGAACATTTGGCAGAAGAATGTTATGTATGTTCGACCTGATAATACCTAACAGAGGCGACGGTAAGGTGGTGGGAGGGTGGAGATGGGGAATGAGGAGGATAAGGGAAGGCAGTGGAGGCTCCGATGATAGGAAAGGTGGGGAAGGGAAGGCGGTAGAGGCTCCGAAGATAGAGAAGGTGGGGAAAGGAATGTGGTGTAAGAGCCGGCGATGGCTGAGAGAGATGGGAGTCGAAGAAGGTGACTGAGGCCTCAGCGATAGGGGTGTTCATCGGTTCGGGTTGACCCGCCAAACCGAACCGAACCGGTCTATTTGGTTCGGTTTGGATCGGGTATTTTTGACCGTTCGGTTTGGTTCGGTTCCAAAAAAAAAACCCGATATGATCGGTTCGGTTCTGGGTTGTGAGTTTTTTAACCTGAACCAACCCAACCCGAACCATTGGTACTATAACCTCAGTAGTTACTACTATTCAGTGTACAATCTCACTAATATTGTACATTACATGGTGGTGACCCCAATTACCACCATTCGGTGCATTCAAAACTTTCAAGTGTTCAACGATGTGATGAAATTGAAAAAGTGAAGGGTGTTACCCACATAATGACTAGCACCCCCAAATCTTAACTTATGAAATATCTCAAAGTGAAAATTAAGGGTGTTACTAGTAATTCTATAGGGGCAAATAGCAGCACCCAAAGTTAAAGGCTTAAAAATGAAATATGAACCAACTCAGCGGCTCAATCATTCATGCCTCACGGTGTGATGACGAGCGATTTGAAAGACCCGCATAACCGAACCGAACCAAACCAAACTTTTCCGGTTTGGTTTGGTTCGGTTTTTACCAAGGAATGGTTTGGTTCGGTTCCATTTTCTAGAGAACCGATCAACTTCGGTTCGGTTCCAAATTTATTTAAAAACCGAACCAACCCGAACCATGAACACCCCTGCTCAGCGATGAGGAGGAGGAAAGAGGGGGAAGAGGCCTCAACAGAGACGCCAACGATATAAGCGCCGATGATGGAGGTGTTTGCTTTGGAGGTGATAGAGTATGGGTATGCATGTGGGTATGGGGGGGGGGGGGTTTACGGACCCGATCATAGTCTATGTTGCCTGTTTGTTGAGGCTGAGTGTGATTCACCGGTCGGTGCAACTGACAGCTGTGATCAGGTATGTACAGAGTCGGAAAGCTTTCTATCTGGTTGAATAGTATGTTTTGGCGTTAGTCTTGCTCGGTCTCTCAGTCACGGGTGCAACTTTGGCTGGGTTAATCTGAACCTGACTTGACCCAACTCGAGGTTTGATAGGACTGGGTTGGGCTAGGATTGAGTAATACCAACCCAAATTTAGGTTGGGTTGGTTAGGATTTAGGTCTTGGGTTCAACCCAAACCCGAGTGATTGGACGTGGTAGTTGAAGTCTCACCTATCACATATAATCTCATCGGTGGATTTCATACGATATGTAGTCCAAGCAGCAGATTTTAACCTTGCTCGCAGCCACCAAACATCAATACAACCTAGCGGTGAGACTTGCACGGGTCTGGCCTGAACCCGATCTGCCCAACCCGAACAATGGACAAATATGAGCAAAGCTGGTTAAAAACTTGGACGGGTTTGGATAAAAAAAGATCAACCCGATTTCAATTTGGACGGATTTTGGCACCGATCTTTCCAACCCGAGGAATCCGAGAAAGTGACAATAAGGTTGAATGCTTTGGTAGTTTTTTTTTATGGAAATCAAAGACAGTCTATTTGATGTTGAATGCTAAGAATTCGTTTGAAATATGTGAGGATATGGATTGGACTTTATGTTTTCGTTATGCAAATCAAATTTTTTTTTTTATACAATTTAAAAATATGTTGGGTTTTTTTTTCCATCTATTTATGTGCATAACCCTTTCTAATTGGACAGTCCGCTCATTATTTTACAAATTGGGCAACCCGAACAAGTAAAATAGGAAAGCACATATTAGGCTTTCACAGGTTCCACGGGAAAAACGGGTTTAGATTTGTGCAAGTCGGGTTGGGCATGGGCAGACCTTTCAACCCGTCCAAATCCCACCGCTAGTACAACCCGAGCCTCGACCAGCACAACATCACAACCATCAAATTGAAACAAGTCAATTGGACAACTATAGAAAATTAGTTATGACATGATTGAGTGTCTGATGCTCATCTCTTTCATGATTTTTTTTTTTTTTTTTTTTTTTTTTTTTTTTTTTTTTGACATCGGCGGGTGTCCCGAAACCTTTCGGGCAATGGCCCACTTCAGGCTCGGACTAATCCCTCCGGGAGTGAAGCCCGACCCACTCGGCAATTCCCACTTCACTCCGGGTAAATCGAGGGGAGGAAGAGTTGAACCCACAACCTCATCACCAAAGCATCAGTTGCTTTGCCAACTCTCCAATCCTCTGGTGGGTTCTCTTTCATGATTAGCTTGTGCTACATCAATATGCAGTAAGCTGTAATAGTGTTGTTTTTGGAAACTAATATGGCCCAACCCAACCCATATGAAACCGATCAAGTTTGGATTGGCTCAAGGTTGGGACTTATTAGAGTTAGGGTTAGGGTTATGGTTAGGTTTTCTCAACTCATCCAAGGTCGGGTTGGGTTTATTCAGACTAGGGATTAGAATTGGCATTTTGTGACTTAGGATTAGGTTAGGGTTGACCTCAACCCAAAGACCTAGTCGGTGGTGAATCCTCTCCATTACTGGAGGTTATGTGCAGTGTGAATCACACCCCATCTGCTTGACCAACTGGCGTGGTCGGAGTCATCCACGGCTGTCTGTCCTTATGACAGGAGCCGCCACGTCAACAGCCCTATTCTAGCCGTTATTCACGGGATTGCCATCCATCCCTATCCGGGCCGGCCGGGCCCGTCCTTGTCTCTTTTGGCCCGCGCATCCGCTTTCAACCGTGGAAGGCGCTTTATACGTGCACCCATCAAAGCCACCACCGGGGGGATCATGTGGTGCGGACCCCACTTGCCCCGCGTATCAGCAGCGACGGGTTGGCTGGCTTTAGGTGGTTGAATCATGTGGGTGGGTCGCTTTGCTATTTGTCCTTCGTCTTGGGTGTCCCACCCCGCAGTGGGAAAACGAAAAGTCCGTTTTAAACTGGGAGATGGCGTGCGAGCTCGCACAACGGTACAAACGAGTTACTGGCACCCGACAAACCCTCCAACGCACCCTAATCAATAGCATTTGATGCTCCCTTGTAATAAAAGGGTTTTTTTTACCATAATGGCCCCAACTAGAAACAGACTTCTAACCCTCAACACACACGTGCCAAAGGTTGCTTTCGACCAGCTGTTGTTTTTTTATGACCATTTTGCCCTTAAATACTAAAGAAAGTAAATAAAAAGTTCATTCATCTTATCCGTTTGAATTTTTTCTCGCTTCAACTACCTCTCGTCGCCGGATCTTTGAGATGGTGTCATTTTTCGTCCCCGGCGTCTTTACATAGCGTAAAGTATTTACTGAGTCCTTGCCGTCAGGCCGGTGACGGTGATAGGTGACAAGAAATGAGAGCCGGCCGGAGGCAAGTGCGGCACGGTGTATCTTCTTTATTTCTCATCAGAATTTAGTGATTCTAGAGGCATTGGGATCCTCGGGTGATCCTCTACGAGATCATTTAGAGACGGGGATAAAATAAAGTCAGTACCTCCGGTAGTTTTTAATGAAAGATTGGATGGATGTAACGTAAAAACAGTGAAAGAAATAGAAGAAATGCGACGGAGGCAAGTTCGGCATGGCTGACGCCCCATCTGCCACTGCCCACCGCCATCGCCGCTGGCCACCACCCTCGCTGCTCCATTGGCCACCGCGGGTGGTAGCCGACGGGGCGACGGCGGCGGGCAACCAGTGGTCGGTGCCCGCCACCAAAGTCAGCGGGTGGTGGCCGACTAGGTGGCGTCATTGGCAAGAGGTGCCCGTGACCGGTGGTCGATGGCGACGGGCACATTAGTGAAGATGCACCGGAGCATCAATAAAGATGCGCCGGTGCATTAGTGAAGATGCGACAGTGCATTCTATTGCGTCCCATAGTGAAATGTACTGGCGCATTCTACTGCTTTCTCGCAGTGAAAAGTGACGGCGCATTCTATTGCAGCCCGTAGTGAAAGGTGTAGGCGCCAGCAGTGAGAGGCACCGACGCTCGCAGTGAAAGGCACTGACACCCACAGTGAAAGGCACCAACGCTCGTAGTGAAAGGCGCCAGCGCATTTTACTCTGGTCCGCAGTGAAAGGCGCCGGCGCATTCTACTATGGCCAGCATTGAAAGGCACCGCCGCTTGCAATGAAAGGCACCGACGCATTCTACTGCGTCCCATAGTGAAAGGCGCTGGAGCATTCTACTGCATCCCGCAGTGAAAGGCGACGTCGCATTCTACTACGGTTAGTAGTGAAAGGTGCCAGCGCCTGCAGTGAAAGGTGTCGACGCCTTTCATTACAGGCGTCGGCGTCCTTCACTACTGACGACGGCGCGTTTCACTGCGGACGACGACGCCTTTCACTGCAGGACACAGTGAAAGGCCCCGGCACATTCTACTGCGACCCGCAGTCAAAGGCTTTTAATGGAAGATTGGATGGATGTAATGTAAAAATAGTAAGCTAGAGGAAGATATGAGATTTGGAGGCAAGTTCGGCACGGCACAGAGATGGCAGGTGGTGGTGGCATCCCCATTGGGTTCATCTCATGGCCCAATCATAGCCATTGAAATGCACCAACGCACATAATGCGTCGATGCATCAGTGAAATGTATCGACGCGCATGATGCGTCGATGAATCAGTGAAATGCGCCGGCGCACAAGCACATCAGTGAAATGATCTGAAGTATTTCACTGATGCACCGACTTATGTGTACTAGAGCATTTCATGGTAGTTGACGCCCCCATCGGCCACCACCCACCGCCATTGTTGCGGGCCATTACGTACCCACGCTGTCCCATCGGCCACCGTGGGTGGTGGACGAAGGGGCGGTGACGGCGGGGAACCGGTGGTCGGTGGGGGTGGTGGCTGTCGCCGACGGTGGCAGGTGGTGGTCGATGGGGTGGCGTTGTTGGTGGGAGGTGCTCGCAGATGGTCGACGGCGACGGGCGGACGACGACGGCCGGTGGTGGGTTGCAATCGGTCGTGGTGCTGACATTCCTCTAGGATTAATCCCATGGCCCAATCGTGACCGTTGAAATGGGATGCCCCACCTGTCTCTTCCTAAAGCGTCAGCGATCGAAAGGAGAGACATATCATTAGTGGAGCAAAGTCAAATTCCTTTGAAATTGATAGTGAAACCCTTTATTAACCTCGGCGGTACTTTAGTCCAAAACAAAAAAAATGGCCAGAAAAGTAATACAAGGAGCAACTAGGTCTTTTTCCAGCAATACAACAAAGTTGGGGGTCATTCTGGGAAAAACCTCTAATAAAATGCGGGACTTAGTGAGCCATCCTTGACAAAAAGATCGGTTGTGGACGAAATAGCCCTCCCCAGTATTTGGAATTTTTTTTGCGATGCCACCGAATCAGTGAAGAAGCTCGTTGTTGCTGGAGCTGCTCGCTGTCTCCGGATCTATTCGTCGCCACCGAATCAAACCACTGAACACCGCCATCGGAGCTACTCACCGTCGCCATCAAACCAAACCTAACCCTAACCTGAGATCTATAGGCCATGGGACAAACCGAACATCGTCGTTGGAGTTGCTGGCTGCTACCCCTGTGGCCTCTGCTGCATCCGTTGCCGTCTGAGCTGCTCCGGAGAGTTGGAAGAAAAAACCGAGAGATAATTTTGGGTTTATCAAAAGAGACAAAGACATTAGGCTAAATGGAACTTTAAGATGTCATGTTCACATGATGGATCTATTGTTAGGGACCTCGCACATGTTAACCCTAATAAAATTGTGAAAGTACATTAAATAAACAACCTTCTGATTGTCCTACTTATAATAATAATAAAATTATTATTATTACTTAGCTTAGTCCTTGAACCCCTCTACAAAACTACGTTTTAGCTATAGTCCCAACATCTTCGTTTGAGCTTCAGTCCTTCTAACTAACCTGTTAATAAACCACAATCCCCCCTTCCCCCTTTTTTTTTAAATTCCAAAACCAACCTCCTCTTCTTCCTACTCTCTCTAGAAAACGTAAAGGTGGCATGACCGCAAGCGGCGGTGGTGTAGGTGTTGGAATCTAATCCTTGTCAGAGGCTCGCAGCGGAAGTGATTTGGCGGTCTAAAGACCGTTCATGGTGCACGTTACACGATTTAATTTTTCATAGAAACTAATCTACATATGTGTGCATATGTATGCACGAGAATCGAAAACCCCTAACGGTAATCTAGCGCAATGATTAACTAGCATGCATGCAAATCATAATGCTCGCTAGATCTACATGTTAGATTACACATACCTTTCGTACAAGGTTCTAAAAAGCGCTAGGCGCTAGTCGGGCGGTGGGGGGCCGCCTAGCGCCTAGGCGGCCTAGGCGGGGCCTAGGCGGCGCCTAGGCGTTTTGCCTTTTTTTTAATTATTTTAATTATTATTTTGATATTATATAATATATATATGTTTAAAGATTAATAAAAGTTCAAGATTATCCCAAACCATTATTTTAAAGAACAAGTATATAACCCTAATTCAAGATTAAGTGATTAACAAGAACAAAAGCAAACATGGTCCGCCTGGCCAGCCTCAGCCCGCCTAGCCCGCCTGGTCCGCCTGGCCAGCCTCAACCCGCCTGGTCAGCCTCAGCCCGCCTAGACCGCCTAGGCGGCCGCCTTGCCCCGCCTAGACCGCCTAGGCGGCCGCCTAGCTCCGCCTGGGAGCTTGACCGCTTTTCTGGAGCGCCTAGGGCCTAGGCGAGGCGGTGGGGGGCCGCCTAGCGCCTAGGTGCCGCCTAGGCGGCCGCCTAGACCGCTTTTTAGAACACTGCTTTCGTACGGATCTTTTAACCGCGGAGAATTGTCTTCTTTGTCGATGGAGACGGAAGATCGTTCACGAAGATGCCGACGGTACGAATGGAGGTGTTGCCTTCTTGTTCACCCGATCTCACACGATGCACGGAACGTCGCTCTCGGATCTCTGAGTGCCTCCGATGAACGACCCTTCTCCTTCTTCAGAACTCCACGCGAGGAAGACGAAGTAGCAAGCGGGAAACGCGAGATGAATCGGGAGAGAACTAGAGAGATGAGAGAGAGGGGGGTTCGGTTTCTGTAGCACATGGGGCCGGCGCCCATAGGTGCTTTTATAGGGCCGGCCACCCCCCCTTGGATAAGGATCCAAGGGGATAATAACCCCCTCTCATTATCTCTCCATTATCTCCTTTTTATCTCTCCGCGTATTTATCCGTTTTCCCACCTTTTAGGGCTCGATCTTAACCGATTTATCGCCCCATCCCTATCCATATGGCCGGCCCTATAGATGAGGGATTCTTATCCCTACATCATAGGGCCGGCCCTAGTGAGGTGTCCCATCACTAGGATCGGCCAACAGTGAGGTCCGGCAGAGTGAGGTTTTTACCAAAACGCCCTGACGCCTCATTTTGACCATTTCTAGCGTGCGATACCTAGCGGCCATTACTTAAGTGATATCTACTAGTTACTTACTATTAACTGAGGCCACCGGAAGGTGCCTCTAGCAAAGTCAACTAGTCAACTCGCAACATATCCCGGTGCATCGCACCTATGTAGCGAAGTTCACTTATGGCTAGGGATTACTACATACGACTCCGCACTAGTCTCGGGCTCAACCCTTAGTACTCGTATGTAGTTACGCATCTACCGTGCTCTAGTGCCAAGCACACACGGAGCGTATACTTCTTTCTTCCTCCTGCTTATGGTGTTCCGAGGAGACGGTTCAAGAACCGTACATAATGTTGATAAGGTGGAACCATCAGGGACCGGGGTTCATGGCTTCCAACTCAAGCTCGATCGACACACTACCCGAGTGTACCATCGATCCTCTGAGCTCGAGTTAACCTGCGTAGCCACCCAGAGTGCGACGCAGGCTGCACTCCAATTCACCCAGACTTACTATGTTCTCCATCATACCCCTGCTCTCCGCTTAGTAGTGGTAAACCCGCTGTCCCTCCACTTGATGCCATGATACACTTCGAGCGGTGAAAACTACCGTCAGACTCGAATGTTCATATGACTTGGTTCCTTCCAGGTTGACCTATACATCGTACCTCTGATTACCCCGTCGAGTAACCGAACCCGGTCAACAGTCAAACTGATGACCACCAGGCCTGGGTTTGGTACAGTGTAAGTCACACCAAGGAACGCACCTCCCATCAGGGGTGTGGATGGCCTGCAGGAGTGACACGCTAATGCAACGCCAGCCGGGTAACCCAGTACACCGTGGTTTTGGATCACTGCATATGGACCCTCACACATTGGTGCGCCAAAGCACCACGCAACTGGTTAGTCCATCAGACGTGGTTCCTCAGGGTTTAGGACCGTTTTACCCTAAGCAGAAACACGGCTTAGTGTACCAGTGTCTGCTCACTGATCTGTACACCGTGTTAGTTCCGTTCAGCCACAGACACTGTGCCTGGTGATGACCATGGTGAAGACATCCCATGAACTGTCATCGCCAACAGCTTAACATGATGAGGCTGTTGGAAGTTAATCCGGGTCAGAGGCTCGCAGCGGAAACGATTTGGCGGTCGAAAGACCGTTCATGGTGCACGTTACACGATTTAATTTTTCACAGAAACTAATCTACATATGTGTGCATGTGTATGCACGAGAATCGAAAACCCCTAACGGCAATCTAGCGTAATGATTAACTAGCATGGATGCAAATCATAATGCTCGCTAGATCTACATGTTAGATTACACATACCTTTCGTACGGATCTTTTAACCGCGGAGGATTGTCTTCTTTGTCGATGGAGACGGAAGATCGTTCACGAAGATGCCGACGGTACGAATGGAGATGTTGCCTTCTTGTTCACCCGATCTCACACGATGCACGGAACGTCGCTCTCGGATCTCTGAGTGCCTCCGAAGAACGACCCTTCTCCTTCTGCAGAACTCCACGCGAGGAAGACGAAGTAGCAAGCGGGAAACGGGAGATGAAACGGGAGAGAACTCGAGAGATGAGAGAGAGGGGGGTTCGGTTTTTCTAGTGCATGGGGCCGGCGCCCATAGGTGCCTTTATAGGGCCGGCCAACACCCCTTGGATAAGGATCCAAGAGGATATTAACCCCCTCTCATTATCTCTCCATTATCTCCCTTTTATCTCTCCACGTATTTATCCGTTTTCCCACTTTTTAGGGCTCGATTTTAACCGATTTATCGCCCCATCCCTATCCATATGGCCGGCCCTATAGATGAGGGATTCTTATCCCTACATCATAGGGCCGGCCCTAGTGAGGTGTCCCACCACTAGGTTCGGCCAACAGTGAGGTCCGGCAGAGTGAGGTTTTTACCAAAAACGCCCCGACGCCTCATTTTGACCATTTCTAGCGTGCGATACCTAACGGCCATTACTTAAGTGATATCTACTAGTTACTTACTATTAACTGAGGCCACCGGAGGGTGCCTCTAGCATAGTCAACTAGTCAACTCGCAACATACCCCGGTGCATCGCACCTATGCAGCGAAGTTCACTTATGGCAAGGGATTACTACATACGACTCTGTACTAATCCCGGGCACAACCCTTAGTACTCGTATGTAGTTACGCATCTACCGTGCTCTAGTGCCAAGCACACACGGAGCGTATACTTCTTTCTTCCTCCTGCTTATGGTGTTCCGAGGAGACGGTTCAAGAACCGTACATAATGTTGATAAGGTGGAACCATCAGGGACCGGGGTTCATGGCTTCCAACTCAAGCTCGATCGACACACTACCCGAGTGTACCATCGATCCTCTGAGCTCGAGTTAACCTGCGTAGCCACCCAGAGTGCGACGCAGGCTGCACTCCAATTCACCCAGACTTACTATGTTCTCCATCATACCCCTGCTCTCCGCTCAGTAGTGGTAAACCCGCTGTCCCTCCACTTGATGCCATGATTACTTCGAGCGGTGAAGACTACCGTCAGACTCGAATGATCATATGACTTGGTTCCTTCCAGGTTGACCTATACATCGTACCTCTGATTACCCCGTCGAGTAATCGAACCCGGTCAACAGTCAAACTGATGACCACCAGGCCTGGGTTTGGTACAGTGTAAGTCACACCAAGGAACGCACCTCCCATCAGGGGTGTGGATGGCCTGCAGGAGTGACACGCTAATGCAACGCCAGCCGGGTAACCCAGTACACCGTGGTTTTGGATCACTGCATATGGACCCTCACACATTGGTGCGCCAAAGCACCACGCAACTGGTTAGTCCATCAGTCGTGGTTCCTCAGGGTTTAGGACCGTTTTACCCTAAGCAGAAACACGGCTTAGTGTACCAGTGTCTGCTCACTGATCTGTACACCGTGTTAGTTCCGTTCAGCCACAGACACTGTGCCTGGTGATGACCATGGTGAAGACATCCCATGAACTGTCATCGCCAACAGCTTAACATGATGAGGCGACCAACCTGATCATAGCTGCGAACTTATTTAGGTTATACGGGACCAATCCACTCAGTCTTCAACTCAGTGGACTACCATATAACCATGGCTCTCTGTTCTCAAAAGAACACGTAACTATGTTACGCACCTATATGCATCTCATATATTAATAACTATCAATCTTTATTAGACCAAAACATAAAGTTTTACAAGCTTAGAACACATCAATCCTTACAATCTCCCACTTGGTCTAGCGAAGCAAAACGGTTTTGACTCCCATCGCGTCCACATGTCGCTCGAATGCCTTGGTAGGTATTGCCTTTGTGAAAGGATCAGCAACATTATCTGTAGATGCAATCTGTGTCACCGCTACTCGCCCTTGCTTTTGAAACTGCCGAATCAAGTGGAACTTGCGCTCGATGTGCTTCCCCTTTTGGTGATGTCTTGGCTCCTTTGCTTGTGCTACCGCCCCACTATTGTCGCAGTAAAGCACAATAGGTAACTGGGCCTCTGGTACGCACCCCAAATCCGTAAGGAATTTCTTGAGCCATACCGCCTCTTTGGCTGCCTCGCACGCTGCAACGTACTCAGCCTCTGTGGTAGAGTCTGCGATGCATTTCTGCTTCACACTCTGCCAACTAACCGCTCCTCCTCCTAGCATAAACACAAAACCTGATGTCGACTTCCTGGATTCCAAATCTGACATAAAGTCAGAATCTGTATATCCAATCGGCGTCAGTTCTTGTCCAGTGTAAACCAACTCATAGTCCCTTGTTCTACGAAGGTACTTGAGTATACACTTCACAGCTGTCCAGTGATCTGGACCCGGATTCGACTGAAACCGACCCATCATGCCTACTGCGAAACAGATATCTGGCCTTGTACAATGCATAGCATACATTAGACTACCCAATGCCGAGGCATAAGGTATCTTCTGCATTTCTGCTCTCTCCTCAGGTGTCTTAGGACATTGATCCTTAGACAGTTTTATGCCATGTCTAAATGGCACAAAACCCTTCTTGGAGTTTTGCATGTCAAATCTAGCCATAACCTTATCTATATACGCAGCCTGTGACAGCGATAGAATCCTGTTCTGGCGATCACGTGTTACCTTGATCCCCAAAACATAACTCGCTTCACCTAGGTCTTTCATATCGAACTGTGTTGACAACCAGACCTTTACCGTTGACAATGTTCCTACATCATTTCCAATGAGCAGAATATCGTCTACGTAAAGTATCAAATATACTACTGTGGTCTTATCAGTCCTCTTGTATACACATGGTTCATCCTCGTTTTGAGTAAATCCATATGACTGGATTGCCTGATCAAAACGGATGTTCCAACTTCTAGATGCTTGCTTTAGTCCATAAATGGACTTCTGCAACTTGCAAACTAGATGTTCCTGACCCTCTGACTCAAAGCCTGGTGGCTGAATCATATAAATGTCTTCTTCCAAATTTCCATTAAGGAATGCTGTCTTGACATCCATTTGCCAGATCTCCCAGTCATAATGGGCTGCAATGGATAGGAGGATCCGAATAGACTTTATCATAGCTACCGGCGAGAAGGTTTCGTCAAAGTCGATCCCTTCTCTCTGGGTGTAACCCTTGGCAACTAATCTAGCTTTATAAGTCTCTATTGTACCATCGGATCCTCTCTTCTTCTTATACACCCACTTACACCCAATAGGTTTAATATTGGATGATGGTGTAACAAGAGTCCAGACTGCGTTATGGGACATTGATTCAATTTCTACCTCCATAGCCTTTTGCCAGTCAGAGCTGTCAGAAGCTCCCACTGCCTCATCGTAGCTCAGTGGGTCATCCTCCTGACACTCTGGATCAACCAATAAGGTTTCTCCATAGTATCTGTCAGGAGCTCTGATGTTTCTCCCACTGCGACGAGGTAGTGGTGGTGTTACAGGATTAACAGGTTCTACAGTATCTGGTATATTATTATCTGTAATGTCAGTTCCCACTATGCTTTTGGATGCGCTATCTGAGCTAATACCCAGCAGTTCATCCAGAACTACCTTACTAGTAGGTTTGTGGTCCACAATATAATCCTGTTCTAGGAAATAGGCGTTCGTAGAAACGATCACTTTCTTTTCCTCAGGATCATAAAATAAACCACCTTTGGTCTCCTTGGAATACCCTACAAATAAGCATACTCTGGTTTTAGTTTCCATCTTTTCCCTCTTATCCCTTCGCACATGTGCAGGGCATCCCCATATTCTGAAATGCTGTATCAATGGCTTTCGCTTTGACCACAGTTCTCTAGGGGTCAGAGGCACTGACTTAGACGGAACGTGATTCAGAATATAAACTGCTGTTTGTAGGGCATATCCCCAAAAGGTCATTGGTAAACTGGCGTAACTCATCATGCTACGAACCATGTCCAACAAGGTTCGATTCCTTCTCTCGGAAACTCCATTCTGTTGTGGGGTACCTGGAGCAGTTAACTGGGTTTTTATCCCATGCTCCACCATATACCCTAGGAACTCGTCAGATAGGTATTCACCTCCTCGATCAGATCGAAGGGTTTTTATATATTTACCTGTCTGCTTTTCTACTTCAGCCCTGAACTCTTTGAACATGTCAAAGGATTCCGACTTCCGATGCATCAGGTAAATGTAACCATATCTTGAGTAATCATCAATGAATGTGATGAAATACTCATGGCCTCCTATCGCCTTGACGTTCATGGGTCCACATACATCCGAATGGATTAACTCTAATACCTCAGTGGCTCTTACTCCTTTGCCTTTAAAGGACCTCTTGGTCATCTTGCCTTCCAGGCAGGATTCACAGGTGGGAAGGATCTCCGTAGGATCTGTTTCCAGAAGCCCGGCCTTCACCATTCTATGGATCCTATCTAAGGCAATATGCCCAAGTCGTAAGTGCCACAGGTGGGTTAAATTTTCCGATGGATTCTTACGCTTAGATGAATTAACATTAAATGCTGAAGTTATTATGTTATCCTTTTCAAATTTAGGACTCACAACATAGAGATGATTCTGAACCATTCCTCTTATTATAAAAGTTCCATTCAGTTTAAACGACACACCAGAAGCATCAAAATAAACTGAATAACCTTCATTAACTAAAGAAGAAACAGAAATTAAGTTACGTCGCAAGGACGGTACATAAAAGACATCTCTAAGTGTCAAAGTCTTATTATTCGAAAAACTAAGATTAACATCTCCAATAGCTTCAGCAGCAGCCACGGCCTCAGTTCCCATGCTCAGGGTCACTTCTCCATCAAGCAATCTTCTGCTTTCCCGAAACCCCTGAAGAGAGTTACAGGCATGGTTAGTGGATCCAGAATCCACAATCCAACTAGCAAAAGTACTATTACTTGAAAGAAATGATTCAACAACTAAGAGTTGTAGATTACCTTCACCAGCATTCTGAGGCTTCTTGCAGTCCTTCTTCCAATGACCCTTCTGGCCACACCGGAAGCACTTCGTGCCCGGTTTCTTTGATTCTCCAGACCCAGAGGCTCCAGCAGAGTCCTGCACAGGCAGTGACTTAGGTTTCCTTTTATGTCTCTTGCCCTGAGGTTTACCAGGCTTCTTGAAGGATCTGCGTTGCACGTGAAGTGCTTCGCCCTTCTGCTTGAAGCCATCCTCAGCTGCCTGGAGAGCTCCCAGAAGCTCTGCATTTGTCATAGCCAACTTGTTCAAATTAAAGTTGGTGACAAAGCCTTCAAAGGCTCCAGACAGTGACGAGAGGAAGATGTCTGTCATCACCTCGCCTTCTAGCACAATGTCCATGGTAGCTAGTTCGTTCTGGAACCCAAACATTTTCATCATGTGTTCCCGAACCAGCGTCCCATTGGACATCTTAGTGCCGACGAGTTTCTTGATGGTAAGGTATCGCGTAACGCGATTGTGACCTTCAAACATCTCCTTCAAATACAACATCATGTCAGAAGCGTCGGGCATCTCCTCGACTTGCTTCTGCAGAGTTGTTTGCAAGGATGCTATAATATAGCATTTACATATCTCATTGGATTCCTTCCAGTCAGTGAATGCCTTTAACTGTGCCTCTGTGGCATTGGGTCCTGGCAAATCTGGCTCAGGGTCATTAAGGGCTGTCATATGTTTACCAATCCTTAGGACCAGGTACAGGTTGCGCTTCCAGTCCTCATAGTTGGGACCGGTAAGTTTGTGGTCATTTAGGATAGCGGACAGGGGGTCTAACTTAGTCATCTGAAAATAAAGATTGAATAATGAGTATGCATTAAAAACTTATTTTATGGATTTTTAAAACAAGCTAATTATATCCATATGTCGACGCTACCCTCAAGCGAAGTCATTACCATGGATCAATTAACCATGTATGTAAGATCTCGGAATCGACTGTACCTGCCCTAGGGGGCATCATACAGCGTCAATCCGCTCACATGGGCCTTTTCCTTGACCCTATCCAAATCTGCCAACTAAGGGCTGTGATGGACCATGGTTATCTTTCGGCCAGTACCACGTGATCACCGTTGTCTTCGCAACGAATACCTCACGTGTACTTAGGATGCTTACCCACGAGCCTAAGCAATTACGACACGGGAGTTCATGCGGCCCCCACTAGGGTGGGATGAAAAGCCCTTCTCTCCTGGCCCCGTAATCGCCATATCCACAGGGAGGTCATTAAGTAATTTGGCATGGAAACACACAGCTCCCACCCTAGGGGGTGTGAAGTTATGCATCCCCACCCAAACACAAAATGACTGGCCGTGGAGGCCAGAGGATCTTTTAAAAGTCCTCTCTTGCATCCCTTATAATTCTGAGGGTTATTTTGCGAGTATGAATTTATGCAAATGCAAAGGTAGCGACCTCCTAAATACTAGACCCTGGTCACACCATGCTCCCACTAGCGTTCAAACCTTTTGCCTAGCATTAATCACTCTCGGAATATCATAGTCCCTGCCTCAAGTGGATTTCTCCATTCAAGGGTCACATTACATATTCCAAGAGTATCGATGCTTTGCAAAATTGGTTATCACGCTAATGCTCTGGAGCTAATCCTAGAGTCAGACTCACTGGAAAGGACTCCCACTAGTCATGGCGCCTCGCTTATAGATTTGACAATTGATGTTCAATGGATCTCCATCTCATCTTTGATTTCGATGCTGGCCAAATAGGCACACCCGACTAGTCGGGTGCTCTCCTAATGGTGGCATAACCATATGTGATGGGATCCCACTAACATCAAAAGTCAACTAAATAATAGGCGTCATCTAGCGGGATCCTAACCTCAAACAGTCGCTTGGACCGGAGGGGAAAGGCATCCCTCTGAAAACTGATAATCATATTATCTCATCGGGGTTCGATATGAAGCATAAAGAACTAATTAAAGAAAGCAACCATAAAAACTGAATTAAGTTCAGGGTCCGACCCCTGAACCTAATTAGCACAGCGCAGGCCTCTAGCTTTCTTCGCAAGGTTCCTCGGTCCGGCTCCTCCGTCGCGCTTGCGAACACTTTGCCGGATCGTCTTCATCCTCTAGGGTTCCGCTTCCGCTCCCGATGGTGGATTTCTTTGGCACGTCTTTCTTCTCGATCTGTAACTGAAAAAGTCTAGTACGCTACGAGCAAGTGCTCGGTCGTACACAATTTCCTAGAAAGAAAAGAAAACACACCTAGAAAAAGGCCATGGGAAACCGAGGATGGACAAACCCCATCGCTCGCCCAATCTATGGCTCAATTACATATCCACACACAGAAAGCAAATCCAGACAATTGCTAACTCGGGGTCCGACCCCCGGTAGCAAGCACAAAGCATAGATCTAGATTTTTTATAGCGGCGCCCTGCAAGAATGATTAATAGAACAAGCACAATCTATATATATGCATGATCTAAGCGTATGAACCCCGATGATCTCACGCATTCATCATGCGCACACATGTTAGTTTCATGAAAAAACGTGAAACGCACACCACTAATGCGGCTCTGATACCAATTGTTGGAAGTTAATCCGGGTCAGAGGCTCGCAGCGGAAACGATTTGGCGGTCGAAAGACCGTTCATGGTGCACGTTACACGATTTAATTTTTCACAGAAACTAATCTACATATGTGTGCATGTGTATGCACGAGAATCGAAAACCCCTAACGGCAATCTAGCGTAATGATTAACTAGCATGGATGCAAATCATAATGCTCGCTAGATCTATATGTTAGATTACACATACCTTTCGTACGGATCTTTTAACCGCGGAGGATTGTCTTCTTTGTCGATGGAGACGGAAGATCGTTCACGAAGATGCCGACGGTACGAATGGAGATGTTGCCTTCTTGTTCACCCGATCTCACACGATGCACGGAACGTCGCTCTCGGATCTCTGAGTGCCTCCGAAGAACGACCCTTCTCCTTCTGCAGAACTCCACGCGAGGAAGACGAAGTAGCAAGCGGGAAACGGGAGATGAAACGGGAGAGAACTCGAGAGATGAGAGAGAGGGGGGTTCGGTTTTTCTAGTGCATGGGGCCGGCGCCCATAGGTGCCTTTATAGGGCCGGCCAACACCCCTTGGATAAGGATCCAAGAGGATATTAACCCCCTCTCATTATCTCTCCATTATCTCCCTTTTATCTCTCCACGTATTTATCCGTTTTCCCACTTTTTAGGGCTCGATTTTAACCGATTTATCGCCCCATCCCTATCCATATGGCCGGCCCTATAGATGAGGGATTCTTATCCCTACATCATAGGGCCGGCCCTAGTGAGGTGTCCCACCACTAGGTTCGGCCAACAGTGAGGTCCGGCAGAGTGAGGTTTTTACCAAAAACGCCCCGACGCCTCATTTTGACCATTTCTAGCGTGCGATACCTAACGGTCATTACTTAAGTGATATCTACTAGTTACTTACTATTAACTGAGGCCACCGGAGGGTGCCTCTAGCATAGTCAACTAGTCAACTCGCAACATACCCCGGTGCATCGCACCTATGCAGCGAAGTTCACTTATGGCAAGGGATTACTACATACGACTCTGTACTAATCCCGGGCACAACCCTTAGTACTCGTATGTAGTTACGCATCTACCGTGCTCTAGTGCCAAGCACACACGGAGCGTATACTTCTTTCTTCCTCCTGCTTATGGTGTTCCGAGGAGACGGTTCAAGAACCGTACATAATGTTGATAAGGTGGAACCATCAGGGACCGGGGTTCATGGCTTCCAACTCAAGCTCGATCGACACACTACCCGAGTGTACCATCGATCCTCTGAGCTCGAGTTAACCTGCGTAGCCACCCAGAGTGCGACGCAGGCTGCACTCCAATTCACCCAGACTTACTATGTTCTCCATCATACCCCTGCTCTCCGCTCAGTAGTGGTAAACCCGCTGTCCCTCCACTTGATGCCATGATTACTTCGAGCGGTGAAGACTACCGTCAGACTCGAATGATCATATGACTTGGTTCCTTCCAGGTTGACCTATACATCGTACCTCTGATTACCCCGTCGAGTAATCGAACCCGGTCAACAGTCAAACTGATGACCACCAGGCCTGGGTTTGGT
This sequence comes from Chamaelirium japonicum, assembly GCA_947650365.1. Lineage (NCBI taxonomy): Eukaryota > Viridiplantae > Streptophyta > Magnoliopsida > Liliales > Melanthiaceae > Chamaelirium > Chamaelirium japonicum. The sequence continues at coordinate 47,162,670 of OX393549.1, read as the reverse complement.
ACAGTGTAAGTCACACCAAGGAACGCACCTCCCATCAGGGGTGTGGATGGCCTGCAGGAGTGACACGCTAATGCAACGCCAGCCGGGTAACCCAGTACACCGTGGTTTTGGATCACTGCATATGGACCCTCACACATTGGTGCGCCAAAGCACCACGCAACTGGTTAGTCCATCAGTCGTGGTTCCTCAGGGTTTAGGACCGTTTTACCCTAAGCAGAAACACGGCTTAGTGTACCAGTGTCTGCTCACTGATCTGTACACCGTGTTAGTTCCGTTCAGCCACAGACACTGTGCCTGGTGATGACCATGGTGAAGACATCCCATGAACTGTCATCGCCAACAGCTTAACATGATGAGGCGACCAACCTGATCATAGCTGCGAACTTATTTAGGTTATACGGGACCAATCCACTCAGTCTTCAACTCAGTGGACTACCATATAACCATGGCTCTCTGTTCTCAAAAGAACACGTAACTATGTTACGCACCTATATGCATCTCATATATTAATAACTATCAATCTTTATTAGACCAAAACATAAAGTTTTACAAGCTTAGAACACATCAATCCTTACAATCTCCCACTTGGTCTAGCGAAGCAAAACGGTTTTGACTCCCATCGCGTCCACATGTCGCTCGAATGCCTTGGTAGGTATTGCCTTTGTGAAAGGATCAGCAACATTATCTGTAGATGCAATCTGTGTCACCGCTACTCGCCCTTGCTTTTGAAACTGCCGAATCAAGTGGAACTTGCGCTCGATGTGCTTCCCCTTTTGGTGATGTCTTGGCTCCTTTGCTTGTGCTACCGCCCCACTATTGTCGCAGTAAAGCACAATAGGTAACTGGGCCTCTGGTACGCACCCCAAATCCGTAAGGAATTTCTTGAGCCATACCGCCTCTTTGGCTGCCTCGCACGCTGCAACGTACTCAGCCTCTGTGGTAGAGTCTGCGATGCATTTCTGCTTCACACTCTGCCAACTAACCGCTCCTCCTCCTAGCATAAACACAAAACCTGATGTCGACTTCCTGGATTCCAAATCTGACATAAAGTCAGAATCTGTATATCCAATCGGCGTCAGTTCTTGTCCAGTGTAAACCAACTCATAGTCCCTTGTTCTACGAAGGTACTTGAGTATACACTTCACAGCTGTCCAGTGATCTGGACCCGGATTCGACTGAAACCGACCCATCATGCCTACTGCGAAACAGATATCTGGCCTTGTACAATGCATAGCATACATTAGACTACCCAATGCCGAGGCATAAGGTATCTTCTGCATTTCTGCTCTCTCCTCAGGTGTCTTAGGACATTGATCCTTAGACAGTTTTATGCCATGTCTAAATGGCACAAAACCCTTCTTGGAGTTTTGCATGTCAAATCTAGCCATAACCTTATCTATATACGCAGCCTGTGACAGCGATAGAATCCTGTTCTGGCGATCACGTGTTACCTTGATCCCCAAAACATAACTCGCTTCACCTAGGTCTTTCATATCGAACTGTGTTGACAACCAGACCTTTACCGTTGACAATGTTCCTACATCATTTCCAATGAGCAGAATATCGTCTACGTAAAGTATCAAATATACTACTGTGGTCTTATCAGTCCTCTTGTATACACATGGTTCATCCTCGTTTTGAGTAAATCCATATGACTGGATTGCCTGATCAAAACGGATGTTCCAACTTCTAGATGCTTGCTTTAGTCCATAAATGGACTTCTGCAACTTGCAAACTAGATGTTCCTGACCCTCTGACTCAAAGCCTGGTGGCTGAATCATATAAATGTCTTCTTCCAAATTTCCATTAAGGAATGCTGTCTTGACATCCATTTGCCAGATCTCCCAGTCATAATGGGCTGCAATGGATAGGAGGATCCGAATAGACTTTATCATAGCTACCGGCGAGAAGGTTTCGTCAAAGTCGATCCCTTCTCTCTGGGTGTAACCCTTGGCAACTAATCTAGCTTTATAAGTCTCTATTGTACCATCGGATCCTCTCTTCTTCTTATACACCCACTTACACCCAATAGGTTTAATATTGGATGATGGTGTAACAAGAGTCCAGACTGCGTTATGGGACATTGATTCAATTTCTACCTCCATAGCCTTTTGCCAGTCAGAGCTGTCAGAAGCTCCCACTGCCTCATCGTAGCTCAGTGGGTCATCCTCCTGACACTCTGGATCAACCAATAAGGTTTCTCCATAGTATCTGTCAGGAGCTCTGATGTTTCTCCCACTGCGACGAGGTAGTGGTGGTGTTACAGGATTAACAGGTTCTACAGTATCTGGTATATTATTATCTGTAATGTCAGTTCCCACTATGCTTTTGGATGCGCTATCTGAGCTAATACCCAGCAGTTCATCCAGAACTACCTTACTAGTAGGTTTGTGGTCCACAATATAATCCTGTTCTAGGAAATAGGCGTTCGTAGAAACGATCACTTTCTTTTCCTCAGGATCATAAAATAGACCACCTTTGGTCTCCTTGGAATACCCTACAAATAAGCATACTCTGGTTTTAGTTTCCATCTTTTCCCTCTTATCCCTTCGCACATGTGCAGGGCATCCCCATATTCTGAAATGCTGTATCAATGGCTTTCGCTTTGACCACAGTTCTCTAGGGGTCAGAGGCACTGACTTAGACGGAACGTGATTCAGAATATAAACTGCTGTTTGTAGGGCATATCCCCAAAAGGTCATTGGTAAACTGGCGTAACTCATCATGCTACGAACCATGTCCAACAAGGTTCGATTCCTTCTCTCGGAAACTCCATTCTGTTGTGGGGTACCTGGAGCAGTTAACTGGGTTTTTATCCCATGCTCCACCATATACCCTAGGAACTCGTCAGATAGGTATTCACCTCCTCGATCAGATCGAAGGGTTTTTATATATTTACCTGTCTGCTTTTCTACTTCAGCCCTGAACTCTTTGAACATGTCAAAGGATTCCGACTTCCGATGCATCAGGTAAATGTAACCATATCTTGAGTAATCATCAATGAATGTGATGAAATACTCATGGCCTCCTATCGCCTTGACGTTCATGGGTCCACATACATCCGAATGGATTAACTCTAATACCTCAGTGGCTCTTACTCCTTTGCCTTTAAAGGACCTCTTGGTCATCTTGCCTTCCAGGCAGGATTCACAGGTGGGAAGGATCTCCGTAGGATCTGTTTCCAGAAGCCCGGCCTTCACCATTCTATGGATCCTATCTAAGGCAATATGCCCAAGTCGTAAGTGCCACAGGTGGGTTAAATTTTCCGATGGATTCTTACGCTTAGATGAATTAACATTAAATGCTGAAGTTATTATGTTATCCTTTTCAAATTTAGGACTCACAACATAGAGATGATTCTGAACCATTCCTCTTATTATAAAAGTTCCATTCAGTTTAAACGACACACCAGAAGCATCAAAATAAACTGAATAACATCGGGCGAGCATGAGCTGCGCATTGAACCCAACAGCGAGCGACGAAGACGAGAAGCCTTAGGGGGGCATAGGAGTTCAGTTTAGGTTGGAAATTTCTATGTCTTGGGCTCATCGCATGACCTCTAAATCTTAGTTTAAGAAAGCTCAGTTAGATCCGGTGATGGGAGGGTCGGTTAAGACCAACTTCGACAACATCGGGCGACTTAGTATGAGTGGAAGCTGTTAGGAGATGACGGCTAGGGTTTGGAGAGGAATAGAATAGCATTCCATTGAGGGACTCAAGCCCAATATATGTACATGTATATCTATATAATCCGACCCGACTGTACTGTAAACCCGACCCGACTGTATGTACATTAACACTCCCCCTCAAACTCACGGTGGATCATGAACCGAGAGTTTGCCTAGAAAATGTCGGAAGCGAGCAATCGTCAGGGGCTTCGTCAGAAAATCAGCAGTCTGCTCCGATGATGAAATGAAAGGCAGGGAGATAGTGTGGTCGATAAACGCCTGGCGAACATAATGACAATCAACTTCAATATGCTTTATTCGCTCATGGAAGACCGGGTTGCTAGCAATCTGAATAGCACTCCGGTTGTCACAGAAGAGTGGGGTGGGGCCGGAAATCACCACTCCCAAGTCTAGCAGAAGGCGGCGAAGCCAGACAATTTCGGCGGTGGTGGAAGCCATAGCCCTGTATTCGGCTTCGGTGCTGGAGCGAGCCACAGACTCCTGCTTCTTGCTGCGCCACGAAATCAGTGAATCACCCAGAAACACACAGTATTCTGTAGTCGATCGACGAGTAGCTGCATCTCCTGCCCAATCTGCATCGGAGTAGGCACGCAGCACCAACGGAGAGGTGGAAGGAAACAGGAGTGAACGGGTGATGGTGCCCCGGAGGTAGCGGATAATCCGAAGAACAGCAGCATAGTGTATTGACCGTGGAGCCTGAACAAACTGACTGACAATGCCAACAGCATGGGCAATGTCTGGCCGGGTCATGGTGAGATAGACGAGCATCCCGACCAGCCTCTGGTAGCGGGAGACATCCGGGAGCGGCTCACCGTCTGTAGCGAGAAGCTTCAAATTGAGCTCCATGGGTGTATCAGCAATGCGCGTGTCAGTAAGAGCAGCATCAGCAAGGATGTCGGAGATGTACTTCTGCTGGGAGACCAACAGACCACGAGCTGACCGGGCAATCTCAATGCCCAAAAAGTAGCGAAGAGATCCCAGATCTTTCATCTCAAACTGACTCTGGAGGTGCCGCTGGAGAGAGGCGATGGTGGCACTGTCATCCCCAGTGATGATCATATCATCCACATAGAGGAGAAGAACTGCAATGCCCTGACTGGAGGAGCGAGTGAACAAGGCATAATCGGAGTGTCGCTCAACAAAATCGACGGCCAGAACTGCACTGCGAAAGCGCTCAAACCAGGCACGAGGGGCCTGCTTGAGCCCATAGATGGCTCGGCGCAACCGACACACGTGCCCTGGAGGAACTGAAGTGCCCGGAGGAGGAGCCATGTAGACTTCCTCGGAGAGATCACCGTGGAGAAACGCATTGGTGACATCCATCTGATGGAGAGGCCACCCTCGAGCAGCTGCCACAGCTAGGAGGGTGCGCACAGTAGTCATCCGAGCAACCGGAGCAAACGTCTCCTCGTAGTCAATCCCATACTCCTGGGAGAAGCCGCGAGCAACGAGGCGAGCCTTGTGCCGCTCAATGGATCCGTCAGGTCGATGCTTGACCTTGAATATCCACTTGCAGCTAACAGGCACCACCCCGGAGGGACAAGGCACCAACTCCCAGGTCTGGGTCCGCTGAAAAGCCTCAAGCTCAACTGACATGGCCTGCCGCCACTCTGGATGTAACGCTGCTTCACGGTACGACTGGGGCTCCCAATGGGTGTGTATAGCAGTAAGAAAGGCCTGAAAGGATGGTGAATAGGAGACACTGGCAGAGTAGCCAGAAGAGTCAGGAGGATCAGAAGGAAAAGCAGAGTAGCCAAACCTGTCATGAGAGTAGTCATATCTGTCAGGAGGGTGATGTTCGCGCACTGGGTAGCGCCGAACAGGAGCAGGATCCACGACCGGGGAGGAGGGGGTAGCAGCATCAGGCGAGGGAGTACCAGTGAAAACCGACTCTGGAGGAGGAGCTGCAGACCGACGTACATAGACACGAGTAACGGGTGGTGGTGGAGGTGGCGAGGGAGACTGAGGAGGTGGTGGTGGTGGTGGTGGAGGTGGTGGTGGTGGTGGTGGAGGTGGTGGTGGTGAGGGAGACTGAGGAGGTGGTGGTGGTGGCGGGGAAGATGGAGGTGGAGGAGGCGTGGGTGAGGCAACAGAAAACAGGGGTAGAACGGGGATGTGGAGAGGTGATGAAGACGAGGAGGGTGACACAGGAGGCAAGGAAATATCCCGAGACTCAGGGGAAAAGTACGGGACATCCTCAACAAAGGAAACGTGACGGGAGACACGGATCCGGCGAGCCAAGGGATCGTAACAACGATACCCCTTGTGCTCCCGACTGAGCCCCAAGTGAACACACCGAACAGATCTCGCAGAGAGTTTGGTGCGCTCATGGGGAGGAAGAAGAACGAAGCACGTGCAGCCAAACGTGCGAAGAAGGGAGTAGTCAGGTGGGCTGGAGTGAAGGCGCTCATATGGGGTGGCACAGGACAGAGCAGATGACGGAGTGATATTGATGAGGTGGACAGCCGTCATGACAGCTTCAGCCCAGTAAGAGTAAGGAACAGACACAGAGAGGAGCAAGGCACGTGCGGTCTCAAGGACATGACGATGCTTGCGTTCGGCAACGCCGTTCTGCTCATGGGTGTGGGGACAGGACTGCTGGTGAAGAGTGCCGTGAGACTGAAGAATCTCACGCATCTCGGAGGAGAGGTACTCCTTGGCACAATCAGACCGAAAGGTCTTAATGCGCCGACCAAACTGAGTGTGTATCATAGTGGTGAATCTCCTAAAGATGTGAGGGACTTCAGACCGATGACGCATAAGATAAACCCAGGTGCACCTAGAGTAGTCATCGATGAAACACGCATAGTACATGTAACCCGAAATGGATGCAACAGGTGCATGACCCCAAATGTCCGAATGTACTAAATCAAATAACACATCAGATTGGAAAGCACTAGGAGAGAATGGAAGAGCTAGATGCTTTGCTAGTCTACAACCCGTACAAACAGAGAGAGGGGAGAAGGACGCTCGACCCAAAGCGCCCGAACGGAATACGCTTTTGAGTCAATCACTCGATATGTGACCTAACCTTCTATGCCACAGGTCGGCATCGGAGGTAACAGACATGACAGACGCAACAGGAACGGAAGACACATGGAGATGGTCCAGCTGGTAAAGTCCTCCTGCTCTACGGCCCAGCCCAATCCTCTGACCCGTCCGCGAATCCTGCACAACACAAACAGAAGGGGTGAAGGTGACAGTCAAACCACAGTCGCAAAGGGAACTGATAGAGATCAGATTAATGTTAAGACGGGGGGCATGATGGACATGGGGTAGGGTCAGGCGACCAGAAGCGTCAGAGGTAGTAGTGACGGATCCACATTGCGGAATAGGGACGAGAGTCCCATCCGCAGTGCGAACCTCCTAGTGGGTGGTAGTGGGAGAACAGTCAGTGAGGACAGTGGAGTCAAAGGTGAGGTGACAGGAGGCACCCGAGTCGAATATCCATGGAGCAGTAGTACCCGGAGTGGCAGAGAGACTGTGAGCTGTCGAAGAGCTGGTGGAGGCGAGGTACCGAAGCAGTAATTCCTCAAAGCGCTGGAGGCGGTCGGAGTAAGACCGAGACTGAGCAGAAGTACCCGGAGTAGCAGAGAGACCGTGATCTGTCGAAGAGCTGGTGGAGGCGAGGTATCGCAACAGTAACTCCTCAAAGCGCTGGAGGCGGTCGGAGTAAGACCGAGACGGAGCAGGAGTGGTGGCAGGCGGTGCTGGAGTAGGAAGATCAGCAGCAGCAGCAGTTTCGCCATCATGGCGGAGGAGACCCTGACGACGTCCACAGTCAACTGATGTGGTGGAGGGACGAGGCCCGAGAATACCAGCAAAACGAGGAGACGGAGGGACTCGACGATCAGCGACGGTGTGCAGGCAATATGGGAGCCGAGAGATGCTGGAGAAAGCCATATCTCGGAAGTACGGGGGCAGCAGGGGGTGCAGGAGCTGGCGAGGTTGCAGGGGAGGGGGCGGGTGAGCTGTCGGGGCAGAGGAAGGGGGGCGGGGTGTCTGGGAGGTGTCGGGTGGGCTGCTGGAGCAAAGGAGGAGGCCGGAGGGGGGGCGGAGGGGGCAGCCGGGTGGCGCGGAGGGGGGCTGTAGGGTGTCGGGAGGGGATCGGGGGGGCTGTAGGGTGTCGGGGGGGCTGGAGGGGGGTCGGAGGGGGTTGTAGGAGGGTCGGGGGGGCTTAGCGGGGGCTGTAGGGTGGTCGGGAGGGGGCGGGGGTGCTGTAGGTGGGCGGAGGAGGGGGGGCGGTGTGTGTAGAGGGTGGTCGGGGGCAGTAGGTGGGTGGAGGAGGGAGGCGGGGGCTGTATGGGGCTAGGGAGGGGGTGGGGGGGTGCTGTAGGGGGTCCGGGAGGGGGGGCGGAGGCTGTAGGGGGTTCGGGAGGGGGGGGGCGGGGGCTGTAGGGGGTTCGGGAGTGGGGGGCGGTGGCTGTAGGGGATCGGAGAAGGGGGGCGGGGGCTGTAGGGGGTTCGGGAGGGGGGGTGGTGGCTGTAGGGGGTCCGGAAGGGGGGGCGATGGTGCTGTAGGAGATCGGAGAAGGGGGGCGGGGGCTGTAGGAGATCGGAGAAGGGGGCGGTGGGTCGGGAGGGGGGTCGGGGAGATGCAGCCGGTGGGAAGGAGCAGCCGGAGGAGGTGCAGCCGGAGGAGGTGCAGCCGGAGAAGGAGGGAGGCCGGAGGAGGTGCAGCCAGAGGACCGTCGTCGTCGTCGGAAGAACCCTAGAGCTCTGATACCATGTTAGGAGATGACGGCTAGGGTTTGGAGAGGAATAGAATAGCATTCCATTGAGGGACTCAAGCCCAATATATGTACATGTATATCTATACAATCCGACCCGACTGTACTGTAAACCCGACCCGACTGTATGTACATTAACAGAAGCAAAGCATAGATGACTTGTATTTTCGTCGATAGAGATCTGACTCAAATGAAAAGGTTGTCGAGACTGCAACTCGAAACGATCTCCTAAAACAAGCTTTTCAAAAAATCCGCAGCCAAAAAAAGATAAATTATACTTTTCCCCCTCAAGTTTAGCTCAAAAAATTTAACCCCCTATAGTTAGAAAATTACATTTTGCCCCTTCAATTCAGTTTTGATCAGATAAAAATTACCAAAATGAGGAAATGAAGTACAAAAGCTAACATTTCAAACTTTACGAGCAATTTGGAACAAAATAAATTACAGGGGGCTAACTGTTTTCGACCAAAACTTCAGGGAGCAAAGCGTAATTTACACAAAACAAATCTTATAACAGCAAAAAAAAAAACTCGATGGACTCGTGTCAGTGACTCTGTGTCGTTAACAATATTTTTTTAAAAAATAAAAAAATAATAATGCTTCGACAAGGACATGTCTGAGGTACGTGTAGGACCCACGTGTCAGTGTCGAATCACGGTCCTGTCAGCGGTAGGTCATTCAAGCGACCCAAATATCAAAAAACAATCACAGAAGTGTATCAAACCTTAGAAACAGTGATAATCAACAGTCAGGCTTAATCTAAAACTAATACAGTCGCAATATACGTACTAAATCCCCCCCCCCCTTCTCTCTCTCTCTCTAACTCACTCTCTCACTCTCTCTCTCTCTCTAGTCTCTCTCATGTTAGTCTCTGATCCATGAAGTCGGTATCAACAAATCAGAAGAGTCTGGAAAGCTTCCTCAAACAAAAATGTGTAGAAGAGATCAAGCATTAAAGCCCAAAAGATGGGCGACCCTTAATTACAAGTTCACGGCGATCTCGCCGTCACGGCAGGCACCGACGTCGATGACCATGCTCTTGTCTCCCCTCTTCCCCTCCTTCACCCTACAGCAATTCCTCCTCGGTGACTGCGCCTCCGTTAAAAAACACGAGATTAGTGCGTGATTAGATTAGGTTAACAAGAGATTAGTGGTGCTAAGATGTGGTGTTAATTAGTACTCTTACCCGGTCCCAGAGTCCCGGGTCGGGCTTCTTGTAGACCACGATCCGGTCGACGAGGGCGGACGGGTCGGGGGTGCTCCACCGGCAGGTCGGGTGCGGCTCCCGGTGGCGGGCGTAGACGGTGACGGTGGCGCGGAGGGCGGCGTCGTAGCGGGAGGAGGAGAGGTAGTAGCTGAAGGGCCGCTGGCACGGGTTGCGCGCCACCGGCCGGGTGTTGAACGCGTAGGCCATGTAGTCCGCCCGGCGGTACCAGTTGAGGAACGTCCGGGCCGGCGTCTCCATCTCCCGCGCCGACATCACCCCCCTCACCACCTGCACCACGAACCCCCACGACACCGACACCGTCCACTGCCGCGCACCGTCGTAGCAGATGCTCTGCTGCATCACCCCCGCCGAGTCCAGCCGCACCGGGCCGTCGAAGAGGCGGCGGACCGCCGCCGCGCGGGAGGCGGCGTCGGGGAAGATGGGCTGCACGACGTCGAGGTGGTGGAGGGTGACGAGCGGGGCGACGGGGTGGGAGGCGAGGAGGCCGAGCAGGTCGCCGTAGACATCGTACTGGTGGAACCCCGGGTGGCGGGTGAGGGGGACCCCGAGCTCCGCCATGCAGGCCTGGATGCGGTCGTCGCTGCCGTAGAGGGAGGGGTAGCGGTGGAGGCAGCGGTCCTGCATCCTCGCGAGCGCGGCGGCGAGGGGGCGGCTGATGGCGAACCCGCCGCCGCCGTAGGCCATGCCGTAGGAGAAGTACATGTTCTGGAGGTGGCTCTCGGAGAAGGAGCCGATGTAGTAGGGCTGGCGGTGGTCGAAGCGGGAGAGGACGCGGAGGAGGTTGTCCGGGAGGAAGACGGTGTCGTCGTCCCCCATGACGAACCACCGCACGCCGTCGAGGCCGAGGCGGTAGGTCTCGGACACGATGCGGGAGATGCGGATGGCGGAGCGGCTGCCCTTGCGGTGGGTGTAGGGGAACTTTTTGGTGTCGGCGGAGATCTTGATGGTGGGGAGGACGGCCGCGGAGGACCTCGGCTCCCGGACGGGGCGGTCGAGCCAGACGAAGCCGCGCATCTGGCGGGGGCGCCACCAGATCTTGATGTAGTCCCGGCGCTTGTCCCAGAGGCTGGCGGAGGCAGCGATCCCGAACACGACGTGCTGGAGCCCCGTCGCGGCGGCGGCGACGGCGTACGGTGCCTGCGGCGGCTCCTCGCCGTCGATGCTGCTCGTGTTGGTGGCCTTGCTGCCGGTGTGAGATGGCGGAGGGGGGAGGAGATCGGAGAGGTTGGCGGCGGAGGAGGAGGACGAGAGGTGGCCGACGGGATCGTCGGCGACGCTGGTGGCGGTGGGGCAGGAGGAGGAGGAAGAGGAGGGGGAGAGGATGAGGTTGAGGGTGTAGATGCCGTAGACGATGAAGATGAAGAGGAGCAGGGAGATCATGTACCTTGGGAGCAATGGCCTCGGTGATGGGGACGGCGGCGAGGTCTTACCGCCACCATTCCCCCACAAGTTATCATCTTTGTGGTTGCCCCCTCCTTTCATGGATCCCTCCTCCTCCTCCTCCTCCTCTCTCTCTCTCTCTCTCTACTAACCTCCCGGATCTTACAACACAATGTAGCAGAGATCAGGAGGAGGAGGAGCCTAATAGATCAAGAGGGTAGAGAGAGAAAAACGAGGAGATTGGATTGAATCCGTGTTGATGGTGATCAGCTGATAGGCCCCGGAGGAAGCCCACAGAGCTTGGGGGTTCCTTTGGGTTAGAGAGAGAAAAGATTGTACAGAGAGAGAGAGAGAGAGAGAGAGAGAGAGAGGGAGCGGGTCTTTTGGGAGGGGGGGGACATGCACAGATGCAGTGGTGCCAGGTTGCGCATCATTTCCGTGAGGGGGCAATTCGGAAATTTACAAAGACATGGAATTTATTCTGTAATTAAGTATATTTTTGGGATTACGACGGGGGGTGGGAAGATATTTATAGGGTCGGGATCCCTCTTTGTTTTTTTATTAATCTTTGTGGACCCATTTGTTGACCCATAATCTGGTTTGAGCAGTGCTATCACTTTCTTTCTGGGTTCCACTACGGTGCAATCACAGAGTGGTGCGGCATCCGATCACAGCGGCCCTTTATCTACTGGTTTGGGCGGGCCCGGCTGGGTGAAAACAACGGCTGTGATCATGACATGTCAGTCTGGGTAAAAGAATTGATGGAAGCTAGGGGGTAAGTAGCATTTTCCATCTAATTTTTACCTTTTTAAAAAGCTAAATCCTTCATTTTCGTTCAAAAAAGAGAAAAAACCCGAACACGAGAATTGGTAAGAGCTTGGGCAGGGGCAAAGGAGAAAAAAGAGATTTTTTTAAAAAATAAATATTTAATTTAATAGTGCTTGATCAGAAGTATTTATCAGTTTAGAGATATGGTAGCAACGTAGCATGTTAGCGTCGTAAAATTAAAGGAGTCGCGATTTTTTTTCTTCTTCTGTTTCCAAGTAGAACCCAGTATTTGGATTACATGGTTTAAACCTGGTATTTTGGATATCGAGTTTAACTGACGCCTCCTTATATAAGGTTTCCATACTTAGCTGTTTTTTTAATGGATTTTGGGTAAACTCGGTATCCATAATACTGGGTTTAAACCTTATGATCCAAATACCGGGTTCTACTTGAAATAGAAGAAATTTTTTTTATCATGACTCGTTTTACGGCACGGACGTGCCATGTGGTTGTCAAAGCGCTAATATGGTAATTACTTTTGGTCAACCACTATTTGTTTAAATATTTTATTTTTAAATATTATTTTGAAAAAAATCCCGAGAAAATTTTTGATGACCGTGACCGGTGACTATAACTGAGCAGTGGCATTGTGCCACATACACCAGATAGGGGTAAAGTGGTAATTTGAACCCCAATGAAAGTGGAGTGGTGCTATTGGCACACTAATATTTGCTCTTCAAATATCATTTGAAAGTTTTTTTTATTACAAAATTACGTTCAAGTAAAATAATCAAAACATTTAGGTTTTTTTTTTTTTTCTGTTCAAGAGATATTCGGCGGATTAGGACCGAACAAGATATAGTATGTTCAGTCGACCCGAGCCAAACATTGTATAGTACGTTCGGCCAACCACAGTCGAACATACCGTATCATGTTTGGAAGAAAATGAGCTCGGGATGGGACGAAGAGTGAAGAGGAGTTCATCGGAGCAGTTGATGGAGGAGGAAAGACGTTAAGGTTTGGATGTGTGTGGAGTAATTTGGAAAAAAATGATACTACATAATTTTAAAAAAATTGGTGGTGTACACTGAGTAAATATATAAAGTTTTAAAAGTGGGTGGTGTGTGAAAAGTATTTTGTATGTGGAAAGTATTTTATATAAAGTTTCAACCAGCACCGGCATGGACGTCAACCTATGGAAAAAATATGGGGTAACGTGGCTAAGGTCCCCATCGCTGGAAGCTAAAGAACATACTTCCATTTCGGCTAGGCTAAGGTCCTTAAATTTTACCATAAACTTAAAATTATCCTCCCATCTCCACTCCCATCTCTCTCACAGCATCGAGCAACAAAGGTGGTGACAGTAGAGGCGACAGTAATGAGTGGCAACGACGAGTAGCAGAGGTGATGGTGGTGGCAAGTAGCAGAGGCAAGTAGCACCAACGGCGTTTGATGGCTCGATTTGGTTGAGACCTTAGAATCTAGGGTTCATCACATGGCCTTTAGATCTTAGGATTAGGTTTAGATTCGGTTCGGTTCGGCAATGGTGGTGAGCAGCGGCGGGTTCGGTTCGGTGGTCGCGATGTGCAGTACTGACAGTGTCAATGAGCAGCGGCTGATTTGATGGCATACAAAAAAAATTAAAATACTATCGAGGGCAATTTCGTCCACAATATTTGTTTGGATAGGAGCTTAAAAGCATAACCCAAACCCACCCCCCCCCCCCCCCCCCCCCCCTATAAATATATATCAGGATCCATGAGTAATTATTAGAAACACAAAGATTGAGATATAATATTGCAACTTTCCATGAGTATATGTGAAAAGAAAAAAAAAAATTATTCAAACCCCAAAATTACTCTCTTATCTACCTTTTTCCCCGCTTTTCATTTTTGCATGGGGTATGACCAGCATGCCCCCTATTCCTTAACACACCCCATCCTTCCTCTTTCATACCCCATCCAATCCAAATCTCCATACCCTATTACCTGCTCGTTATCATGTCCGTCACTGACATACCTTTAAAGTCTCCACTGCCCACTTTCAATGCCACCACCTATCCTCCCCTTCCTTCCTCCCCTTCTCCACCGCGGAGCCACCACCGCCTCTCCTCCTTTTCATCGTCAGAGCCTCCCCTTGTTTAGTGGCGGACCTACCTTAGGCCCAAGGGGGGCCCATCACTTTAGGAAAAAATTATAGATTTTATACATATTTCGCAAGTCTGTATGTTGGTGTTGACTTTAATTTTTTTGCTCGACTCTGAACAATATCGTAGAGGATTATATGAGGATTGCAACGTCTTCGTAATCACTAAATTCCGATGAAAAATTAAAAAGATACGAAGCGTCGACTTCGGCTCCGGTTCTCATATCTTCTCATCTTATTCACTGTGTGTACACGGGACTTTTATGGGACTTAGTGTTAGGTCCCTAGCAATAGATCGATTTGGTGAAAAGGATAATCAATAAGATGGTTTTGCACTAGGTCCCTCTCAAAATGATGCATTTACTGCAAGTCCCCCCGTTGGCTTTTTCTATCCTTTAACTGACAAAATTGCGCCTAATACTAAAATCACAAATTTTACTCTTCACTGTAGAAAATGCTACTGTTTATTGTCGAAATTTTACTTTTTTGCTACTGCTAAAACATCTTTTTCTCATCCTTATCGCTAAAGACGATCTGTTATAAAGACCTACCACCAATTTGTCTAATTTTTTTTATTGCGAAGTATTTTTGATCCAGATTTTAAGTGAGCCATCTAGACCGTTCATGGAAGAATAAAGAGCCATCCGATTATACTTTACACACAATCATGACTCGTGCACCGCACTATTACCCGGCCATTTTACATACAATCAGATTGCGCCCTTTTTTCCTACATATTAGGGAACGATCTAGATGCCCAATGTAGCATCGTAGCAGAAATTATCTTTGTGTCCGTCACTTAAGTAAGCGAACGTTTGTGGGCCGTTGGATCGAGGTCTTGATCCAACGGCTATCGGTTCTCCAATGGTTAATACAAGCCTTTTAGTGTGGGTTTCGGTTTTGAGGAAAAAATATAAGAAAGAGATATATAGAAGGGGCTGTAGAGCAGAGACATAGAAGCACAACTAGCATTTTCCCTTCTTGGTCTTGATATTTTTTTTAGTGTGAAGGAAGAAGGGAGGATGGTCTCTTGTTGAAGATTCTTGGGGATTAAGAGAGAAGAGTAGTTGGCTCAATTTTTGTTGGTGGAGGAGTTATTTGGGTGTGTTATTTTATTGTCACCCTCATAGTGAAATTCAGTTATGCTCCAAGTTCATCCCAACTTTTAATCAAGCTTCATGTAATTCAACTTCAACCTACTTTAACCAAGCTTTATGTTATTTCCAAAAAAATAATGAGGACCGCGCTTGTTATTCTCGACCGGCGCGACCCAGTTAGTTACAAACCCAAATTTTTTAAGGATTCGATGGAAGGGAAGGGACATTGTCACGCCAAAGAGCGAAGGTTCCAATTCGAGACATCAATGGCAATTACTTTTAATGCTTATGCCCCATCTGATAAAAAATCATGGGTCCGCCACTGCCCTTCTCCTCCTCCTTTTTTTTTTTCTTCAATCATCAAAATCACTGTTGTCTCCGTTTGCCCTTTTTATCACCCAGCATATTCGGTAGTTCAGTGCCGAACGAACATGTTCGGCACTGAACTACCGAACATTCTGAGCAATATTTGGCGGTTAACTGTCGAATATTATTCGGCATGTTCGATAGTTCAACATTAAACAAGATCGGCACTGAACTACCGAATATACTGAACGACGGAAGAAGAGGGGGGGAGGAGGGGAGGCGTCAGCATCGGAGATGGGTGCCGGAGGCGTCGGCGTCGGAGATGGGTGCTAAAGTTGCCGACATCGAAAGTGGACGGCAAACGCGTCAGACGTGAGAGAATATAGTTTCGGGTATGAGGTTGTTGGGATATTCTTGCCATATTATATAAAAAAAAAAGAATGATTTTTTATTGAAAACATGTTATAGTCATCATTTTTGGGGTATGAATAAAATTGGAATCGAACCATCCTTTAATTACTCAACCTGGCTTGACCTGACCAGACCGAGCCCATTCCAGCACTGACCCAAAAAACAGAAGTGCTACTGGAGCTCAGATGCGGCAGATGCCATCCATTGAACAAAAAACAAGAACCCAATGAACTAAACAAATTCCTGTGTGTAAATTAAGTCCGAAGCGACATTAATTTTTATTTTTTTTTCGGTACATGAAGTGACATTAATTAAATATAATAAGATCCCAAGATACCAAACCTCCTTAGCTAGCCATCTCATGGATAATGTTTAGGAAACAACGACACATCCGGATAATGCGATCGGTCCCGAGCATCGATCGATGACACCCAAAATGACTCCCTAAATGCACTAGGGAAGGATTTGATGTGATTAGCTTTGAGGGCTGACCCATGACACACCCCTAAACGACTCTGATGCGATCGCCCAACCCACATGAGGAAACAAGAGAGAGAGAAAAAGAGAGAGAGGCACGTGGCACTAGATGGAAAAGGGATAATGTTAAATACAACATTGATTACTCGTGTTGCAATTTGAGCTGCGTTGGGACCCAGCCCGTACGTGGAGAAGTAAATTGATGGGGAGATAAACAAATGAAGAGGACAAATAATTGAGCCTATCATCATTTTACCCAACAAGATTTTTTTTTTTATTTTTTATAGGTGAAACAATGGCCATTACATAACGGCATGTAGGTCCTCACACACCAGAGCTGACACCGTCGCATGCCATTCAGTTCCCTTCAGCGGGAGCGCCACTTTCTTTCCCTTTTTATCCTTTCCGGATCTAGGGTTTGGGCAGCCCTCTTGGCCTTCTCGGACCCCGGTGAAGGCTCTGGGGAGGCCGGGACCTCGGTTTCGGTACGTGCGGTCTAAGGGTGGATCTGACCCCCTTCTTCCCCTTTTGTGAATAGGGCTTCCTCCGACGGTGGCTTTTTGTAATTGTCGCGATGATTCTCCTCTCTCAGCGCCCTCGACTTGTTCAGCTTCCCTCTCTTGACGTCGAAGGTGCGACTCTTCGTCGGTAGCAGATGGAGGCTCAGATTTGGCCCCGGCCCCTGTTTGGCGGCGGCCGTTTTCCATATCTGGACTCTAATGGCCAACGACGTGGGTTCCAATGCAGTGGTGGGGGAAACGATCGACGGTCGAAGGTGCGGCGGCGAAGATCCTCCTTTTTAGCCGGGCTGCCGGAGATGGTGGCGGTGGTTCGTTAGGTTTCTTTTTGATTGTGTTTTTCTTTGTCTTTGTACTTTTCTCTTTCTCCTTATGTTTCCGGGAGCTGTGTGTGGTCTCCGCCAACGAGTGGTGTGTGGTGTGATGGTGTTGGTTGTCATTGCCGGTGTTGGCTTTTCCCCCACTTGGGGGCGGTGTTTTGTCGTCGTCGGTGTTGACGATTGTCTCACTGGTCAGCTTGTTATGCTTGTGCCGGCATGTGGCACCTTCTGAAGATCCGGTTGTGATCTCCCCTTGATATGAATACCAAAAAAGATTCCAATAACTCTTCGAGCTCATCCACTCTGGCCTCATGCGCTTGCCAATGGGATGCACTATTAGCGGTACGAGAAATCCATTTGACCGAAACCCTAGATAACCGATCTAAAGCCTGTATGCGATCCACAAGGGTCGGGCAAAGGTCCACAGAGCACCCTTTTCCAAGCACAAGCGCATCGCTGAGTTTTGGCAGCATCTGTGAGAAGCATCACCATACTGAGGTCCTGACGAACCAATTCCTGCAAGGCTCCTTTGATCGCCCATAGCTCCCGCAGCAAGCGGTGACTCCACCCTACGGCGGAATGCCGAGGTCCCGACGGACCATTTCACCCAAAAAGGTTAAGTTGTTAGGAATGGACCAAAGATTCATATGAAGGTAACATGCATGCACTATGAGGGATCCGTTCCTTGACATTTAATACGATTCAGTCCCCTCAGGCTGAGATCTCAAATCTTTATGACCATCTTTCATCACTCTCAGACATCCATCTACTTTACAGGCAAACAATTCATATCATTGGGCTCACATGGTGGAGTCCAACTGGACCTCCCAAGTCTTGGTGTGCCGCACCTACCCTCACATGAAAACGTGAACCCAAAGTCCTCAGCCGCTCACTTAATTGTCGGCCACTTGTCATGTAGCAACTCACAGTCCTCCTTTGTGGAACTCAGTTTTTTTTTTGGATAATCCCTACCCTTTTATTAGAAAAAAAGATTATAATAAGTCAAATAAAAAAAAAAAAAAAAAGAAGGAGCACAATAATTTACAAGCCGCAAATGTTTAACACCTCCTTTTTTTTCAATTGTTCGAGAACACTGTAGCCCAAAGCTTCACCTACCCGAAACTACTTCACATGTCCCGTTTCTGTTTTGATTCGCTTCTGCCTATTCAAAATCATTCGATGACAAATATACCCATCCTCATAACCCAACTTTAATCATATCTCTTAACCCCTTACCCTAATGCATCTATCCCATCTCGTAATCCTTTACCCCACACCTCACAGCATCTCATACCCCATTACTTCGTCTTTTGCCAAACCCATACCCCACCATCTAAAACCATCGTTTAGCAGATAGCAAGCAGCGCCACCGGCCACGACGCCCCACCACGATTTTCTCATCCTGCCGTACGGGGAGGTCTCGGTTCAACGAATGCCAACCGAAGCTCTACCCCCACTCTGCCCTTTTGTCTCCTGCGAGCATCCTCCCGTTCGGCGCATGACCCGACGAGCATCCCTGAGCTCCGTCTTCGGCGGCTGTAGTGTGGGTTAGGACTTCGGTGGTAGTGAGAAAGATGGAGGGAGGAGGTGACTTTGGCAGCGGGCCCAACGAGTGCAGGCCGTGGTTTCGACGATGATGGGGAAGGAGAGGGGGGGGGGGGGGGGGGGGACGGGACGTGTTACGGCTTCAATGGCTGCGTCTTTGGCGATGTGGAAGGGAAGAAAGAAAGTAGATGGGTATAGCTTGGGATTTCAGTTAAAAGGGGTGGCTCAGGTGGGGAGTATGAATGGAGTATGAGGTGGAAACCAATTCTTTTTAGAGGAAACGGGACATGTGAAGCAGTTCACCTAATACAAGAAGCAAACATATGAGTACGAAGATAATTTAATTGAGTGGCGCATTCAATGTACTTGTTCTTTTCAAGCACGAAGAATTGCCAAATTTTCATGTGGCCTTTATTTTTGGCGCCCTTTGTAGCCTAAAACATTGGAGGCAGTCGGTTGGGATTTAAAAGCAGTGACAGCTATAGGCAACATCACATAATGTGCCACTAAAGTAGGAAAAAGAGTCCCACCAAAGGATAGGGGAGTTGGTAAGCAATTGATGCTTTGGTGAGGAGTCAGCAGGTAGAAGAAAAGTTCTCTTTATCGTTGATACTCTTTTGTTGAGCAAAACCCTTGGCGGCAAATATGGGTTCATTACCCGAAGAGACATGCTATTCAGTCCGAAGGTTTTTTTTGATTCCGGTAGCCTGATTAACTTGGCAGCATACAACTGGTGGATGAAACCTACTAGTGATATTTAAGTTTTTTACACCACCAGTTGCACACTGCCTTGCCAATCGGGCAGAGCGAAATCGAGAAAATGTTCGGGCTGAAGAGCACTTCTCTTACCCGAAAGGTTTCAGTGCGCATTACCAAATAGATTAGTCCGAGACCAAAGTGGGTTCATTACTAGAAAAGTTTCGGGACACTCAATGTTCAAAAAAAAAAAAAAAAAGAATATTGAAAATCAGTTTATTCGAGACTTTGGACAAAAGATCATGGCACAAAGTGAGAATAATCTTATTTTAGCATTGAAGTTGGACCAATGAAATCTAACCAGCCAATATTCGAGAGTTGCTAATACGTTTTAACAGTGGTCACTTGTGTGATTTCTTTGCATGCGATCATGTTATCACCAAGCCAAAAGGTTTACCAAAGCATGTGGGGAGGCTCATCATGGCATGCACCATGACATGACACTCATCTCAACCCCCCCTCTAAAGATCCAATGAAGGGTGGTTGTAATGCTGATGATGGGAGGCATCAAAAATTATTTGGACAAATTGCAAAAACCTCCTTGAACTATATACTTAATTTCAGATTGGTCCCTCGACCCTTTTTTTTGTAAATAATTTGAACCCCGAACTATGTTCCGTCTGCATTTAGCCCTCTCATTTTTTCATACCGAAAAAACCCTTATCAATTTCCATTAATTCTCAAAATAAAATTAAAATATTGGGGGAGTTAGTGATATGTCCCTGACATAGGATTTGATTAACATAAAAGGACGTTCAAATATCCCTATACACATCAGGTCCCTCTCGAAACATATGCACTTGTAGCGGGTCCCTCAATTTACTTTTATCCCCTTTAAATGACAAAAAAATACCTGATTAATAATTCACGTTACTTTCAATGTAGCAAATTAACAACTACAGTATATTACGAATTGTTTCTCTTTAGTGACGAATTGTTGCTCTTCGCTATAGTGAAATGACTGTAGCATTTTTTTTAAAAATACATCTTGTTTTTATGTTTTTTTGCTACAGCAAAATCAGTGTAGCAATTATTCCTCTTTAGTACCGAATTATTTCTCTTTGGTAAATTATAGCAAAGAGAAACAATTCGGCACTAAAAAGGAACAATTGCTACAGTGAAATTCAATTGTTTCTTTTTAATACCAAATTGTTTCTCTTTGCTACAGTGAAATCATTATAACAATTTTTTTGTGAAATCTTGTTTTTTATATAAAAAAAATTGATATAGTGATTTCACTGTAGCAAAAGATATTTGCTAAAGTGAAATCAATGTAGCAATCACAACTGTTCATTACCGAAGTGCTACTTTTCCGTGATTTTTTCTTGTATAGTACGTTGCATGTAGGGGCTAAAATGGACATTTGCATATCATAGGACCTCAGATAACCGACCATATTTGGATGTTCTGTATGTTAAATCAAATGTTGGATTAGTCACCAATTATCTAAAAAATATTTAACTTATGCTTACTAGGACAGATATTTTCAGAATAAAAGTTGATGGACGGGGCGACATGCAGACGGATAATAGTTCACGGTTCAAATTGTTCAAAAATAAAAGATTGAAGGTCCAATATAAAATAAATTGTATAGTTCAAGGGAGGTTTTTGTAATTTGCCCAAAACTCTCCATATACGATCATGGGTGTTTCAGTTGGTCATTCAACTGCTGAACGAGTCGTGAAGGATTAACATCGTTGAAGATGCAATCAGGGTCCGGACTATGACTGATAATTAGATGTTATGGTGGCAAAAACTAATATCCCATCAGAGTTTGGATACCAGCTGAATAATTAACATACTCAACCCACAGCAATGATTGAAATATTGCCTGTGGATTGCAATTGGAAATAAAGCCCTTAACTTAGTCGCCCCGAACCATGGTGATCGAACCGTGGTTCCGGGTTCGGCCATCGATACCTATTAGTTATGTTCCTTTGGATGGTTGCGGATTGTTGAGATCTACATGCCACCGAGAGAATAGATCTCAACAATCCGCAAACCCATCAAAGGAACGTAATCTAACTGACGGTATCGATGGCTGACCCGGAACTACGGTTGATCACCATGGTTCGGGGCGACTATTTTAAGTCATTCGAATTGAAAATGTAATGACACAAGCTAAGAAGTCAAAATGGATGCAACTAATAAAGAAAGGAAAAGAAAACTATGTAGTTATTCACATAATCTCAAATCTATTATAACAAATTGAAGAAAGCCAGATAGCCCAATTACATATAGCTGATATGTTAATGACATAATAATTGTATTCTCGATATTTTTGACTTAACGAGTTGTTTTTTATTTTTTTGCATTAGACTTAACGAGTTTTTTTTTGTTGCCAGTACTATGGCTATAGTTATGGTTATGGTGATACAAAAGAATTTAAAAAAAAAGGGGGTTATTTTGACTTTACCCCCTAAATTTGCCTTGAATTAGACTTTACCCCCTATATTGTCATTAATTAGACTTTACCCCCCAGAATTAACTGTTCCGTCAGCTTACCCCCAAAACTTTATTTCTTTTCCATCAGCTCATCCTTTCTCTTAGATGGTGAGCTGACCGAACAATTAGTTTTGGGGGGTAAAGTCTAATTCAAGGCAAAATTTGCGGGCAAAGTCAAAATAACCCAAAAAAAAAAAGATGGGACATGGCTTAATGGTTATGGTTATTACTTTTACAATGGTTGTTTTCCACGGACCTACCTCGATGAGTCTTAATGGCAATGACAAAAGTGCCTTCACCAAGATCTTCATCTCAAAGCTTTAGTATGAAAATAGTTTGGTCCCGTGAAATAGGCCAATGTCACTACTAGCTAATAAAATACCATCAATATATAATAATAAAAAGATGCATTTATTACCATTTACTATTAGATAAGTGCACTCATCAACTTTTTTTTTTTTAACATATGATCAAACTAGCACATCAAATTTAAGTACCATGGATGCTTGTTTTAACTCATACATGGATCTTCAAAGTCTGCAAATAACCATATGTTCCTTGCTCGCAATATTAAAGCCCTTGGATTGGTCATGTATTGTAGACATCCTCAAGCAAATCACCATTCAGGAATGAATTCTTCACATCCATATGATGCAACCCTAAATCAAAATGAGCTACTAGTGTCATTATGTCTGGTAATGAGCCTTCCTTTGAAAGAGGAGAAACATTCTCTTTATAGTTGATGCCTTTTGTTGAGTAAAACCCTTGGCAATAAACCTAGCTATATATCTTTCAATTATACTTTTTGAGTCATGTTTGATTTTGAATACCCATTTGCAACCAATGGGTTTGAACCCCTCTAGTAAGTCAACTAGATCCATAGAGTCCAACTCAATCTTCCATGGCTTCTACCTATTTAGAAGCTAAAGTGCTAGTAATTAATGGCTTGAGAAAATGATATAGGATCATCTTCTTCACTTATGTAGAGTTGGTTTCTTGCAAGTAAACATTATAGTCATTTGAACTCTCTCTCTCTCTCTCTCTCTCTCTCTCTCTCTCTCTCTCTCTCTCTCTCTCTCTCTCTCTCTCTCTCTCTCTCTCTCTCTCTCTCTCTCTCTCTCTCTCTCTCTCTCTCTCTCTCTCTCTCTCTCTCTCTCTCTCTCTCTCTCTCTCTCTCTCTCTGTGTGTGTGTGTGTGTGTGTGTGTGTGTGTGTGTGTGTGTGTGTGTGTGTGTGTGTGTGTGTGTGTGTGTGTGTGTGTGTGTGTGTGTGTGTGTGTGTGTGTGGCTCGACTGGATTTCTTCCATATATGGCATTTGCTCTTCAAGCTATTGGTGAGATAAACCATCTTTCTTGCATGACATTGAATATTGTTAAGAGTGTTATCTTTACCTTTCATGTTTTCATATTACATATATTTCTCTTTTACCATGGTAATGTATTCTCATTTGTAGGTGACCACAACCTTATAGGTTATATATAATGTTGGCCTTGTGCCCTAATACATTTGAGCTTTCTCCTTAAGGGTTTATCATGGTGTACCCTTTAGGCTTCTTCCCATGCTAACATGATATCACAGCCCCTCTTGGGAATTGAGGGTATTGGCCCCATCGGCATCAACATCCTCAACACCGGAGTTGTTGTTGCTGCTACTGTTCATCGTAGCTCCATCTCTTTGGTATTGGCAACCCAATTTAGCTGAAGTGATCATCATATTGCACCTCCACCATCGACATCCTACATCGAAGCAGCTCTGCATTGGTATCAGAGAAGCTTTAATCGACAGTGAGTGCCTCTCACGCTTCCATCGACGATAAAGGGCCTCAGTCGAGATTCATTGAGGAGATCCTATTGCGCTGCAATCCATCAGCACACCACCCTGCTCGCTTGGTCATCGTGAGCGTCTTGAGCCTATGCATCTGCAAGGAGATAGGTGTGTTGGTAAGCAACTAATGCTTTGGTGAGGAGGTTGTGGGTTCAATTACACCTCCCCCCCCCCCCCCTTTCGATTTACCCAGGAGTGTGTAGGAAACTTCTGAGTGGGTCGGGGCACGTTCGATTAGTCCGAGCCTAAATTGGCTCCATTGCCCCAAAATATTTTGAGGGGGGGGGGGGGGGGGGGGGGGGCGGCGGCATAGGCCGATGTCAAAAAAGAAAAGATTAATTAGTCTTAAATCCCTCGTTAGGTCTTTATTTAAGCTAAAGTATACAATTTGTTAGGATATTAGCTAAAGTTCCTCTTGAAGGACACGTTTGTACAACAAGTCCCTAACCGAAATGTTGACTTTTTGAACCCTTTAAATTACAAAACTACCCTTCCAGCAAAAGTATCAATTCATCTCCAACAAGAGTATCAATTCGGTTTGGTAAGAGTATCAATTAGCCAATTTGATATTGTTGCTAACCGTGATTTAATTGTAGCAACACTATCAATTCGTTTTGGTAAAAGTATCAATTAGCCGAATTCATACTCTTTCTATAATGATTTCACCATAGCAGCTATAATGAATTCACCGTAGCAACAATATCAATTCGATTTGGTAAGAATACCAATTAGCCGAATTGATACTCTTGCTATAGTGATTTCACTGTAGCATCGTGAAATCACTATATCAGCTACAGTGAAATTATTGTAGCAATCGTTACATGCAAGTGTCAACCGACGAATTGATAGTCTTGCTGGTAGGGCTATTAATGGGATCGGGCCATTTCGAGGCCCATCAGGCCGGCTTCGATTTAGGCCCAGTTTGGGCAAAGTTAGTTTGGGCTTTTTGGGCTGGACTGGGCTTGAACATTCAAACCCGCTTGTGTTATGGACTGGTATGGACAACCGCTAACCCAACCCGAAGCCTGAAGTATTTTATTTATATTTTTTATAAAAAATGAATACATAATTTTTAAAGTGCCCACTTGACAAATATCAATGTGTCAGACTATAGGAACATTATTTCACATAAATCCTTTCAATGTATATCATAGTCAATGTTGTTTTCCATTTTTTAATGTTTGATCAAGAGAAAAGAAAAAAAAATTTGGGCACATAACGCACTAGAAATGCGGGCTTAGTTTGCGCCAGGTTTGGGCCAAACTTGAAAATTTTAATTTGTGGGCTGGGTATGGTCACACACTCATAAGTTTGGGCCGGGCTGGACATGAGGCGGCCTGACCCGAACGTGGCCCATTAACAACTCTACTTGTTGGAGATGAATGGATACTCTTTGCTGGAGGGGTTATGGAGGAACAATTTTGCCATTTGAAGGGGGGAAAACAGTGGAGGACGAGCACTTCTATTAACGCATCAATGATTGTTTTTCACACACCAACTTCCCTTCACACCCACCCTTTTTTTAAAATCCATACATTTACTCACTACACACCTCTAATTTTGAAAAAAACATAATACTACTCTTCTCCCCCAAATTGCTCCACACACACACCCAAAACCTAGCAATTTTTCTCCTTCCTTCGTTCCCTGACCGGCCATTCTTTTTTTCTTCCGCCGTCACTGGAGCAATATGCCACCACCGGCGAGATCAACCCGTCATGTGGTCTAGTATCAATTCTTGAGGTGATATCCACCCATTTTGATTCGATATCAACCCGTAATCTTAAGGTAGCCTCTTTTGTTTCAAAACCCCAACCCTGATGACAAAACTCATTCCTGACATGTTCGACTAGCCTAAATTGAACACGATGTATATATGTTCGACACTGTTTTGCTGAACCTTTTTTAGTAAGTGTTCGGTCTAGGATCGCTGAACATAGTGCAATGTGTTTTGCCCCTTCTGACCGAACATAGTGCAATGTGTTCAGCCCAAGCTTGTATTCATCCCAAATAATCCATCTATGTATGTTTACCCCTAAACTTGTATTCATCATCTTGAATAATGTGTTACGCAGAATCAAATGACCAATTCCACAACATGAGGTAAATGCTTTGAATGTGGTGGTCCAACACATTAGAAGTAGGATCGTCCATGGCTACACTATCCTTGTCAGAAGCCTAACTTTACAGGGGAATATGAAGTGTAGAACCTCTGGGTATCCTAAGAGCTTATCATCATGCTTGATTAAGTGAATAGAGATCCAACGTCTATGTGGTGGAGACATTATCATATTCTTCTACCTGCCAATAACTTATTCTTGATGAAGCGACCAACATCACCAAAGCTGTGAACTCATTCTAGGTCTACACAGGACTGGTCCACTGGGTCTCCCAAGTATGAACCCACCATGCACCTCAATGGTCTATTGTGTTTCCTATAGTCCTTATTACATATGAATTATCATATACCAAAGCTGTACTCTAAATAAAGCAATAACCAAAGTCATATATTTTTTTTTTTGAGAAATCCCTCTCCGAGATAGAGGGGGGGTTCGGCTTAGACCCCTACCGGTCTTTATTAATGTTAATACAAAAAATACACGCCCAGGGCACATGAGCTACAACATGTATATGGGGTGCCCTAGTAAATACAAGAAACCAGATTGGGCTTCCGTATGATGTTGGGTGCCCTAGTAATCTAATTGGTGCAAATAGCAACCCACAACATCTTTTGATTCTTAAATAATGGACTTTTAGTACGTTGTTTGCTTTGTTCGCTTATATTTTTCAAGTGTTTTGTTTGCTTTACTCTTTTCTAATATAATATTTATTTTGAACTTGTGATGTCGTCTGATCTGACATGTGATTTCTTATTTTGGTGGTGAGACATTGTGATTATTGCTTCCGATCTCATCTGGACACTTCGTAGTTTTGAAGTAATCCACTAGTAAATATATGCTCTAGCGATAAGTCTCAAATTCAAAGCATATTTGGCCACCAACCCTTACCAGCATTTGTAGCTTGTTGCTAGACACATTTATATAGTAGTGCACCAGACTTGGGCAACTTGTTGGTGGTTACATCTATTTGTTTAGTGGTGCACCAGAATTGGGTATCTTGATGGTGGTTACATCGTTTTATCTAGTAATGCACCAGACTTGGGCACCTTGTTGGTGACTGTATCTATCTTATTGTGTCACATCAATATTTGTTGTTAGTTCAGAGATTGCTTAAGGAGAACATGGGTCCATGCGCATTATTATCAAGCTCATGGTGCTTTACTAGCAAACTCTTAGTTTACCACTTAGTTTGAGGGGGACTATGAGATTTTTATTTTTTGAAATTTAAGGTTAAACAGTACTTTGCGTGTGTATGCGCGGAAAAGGTACGGGTCGTCTTTATTGCGCAAAACCAGATTACAAGTGTGGCCAGGACCCGGGTGGCTCGGGTGTAGCGAGTCCGGGTTGCGGCGAGTTTTGATCAGGGGATTTATGGGAAAGATCTTCTAGAGGATCCCTTTGATCCGTGTCTCCACGTGGTGTTCGTGCGAGAGCTCTGAAGGGGTTGCCCAGGACAGAGGTCTTTACAGGGTGAGGGTTTTGGAGAGGCTAAGGAATGTCCACCGTTGCTTTGTCCCTTCCGTGCTTCGCGCTTTCTCGGCTAGAGGGGGTTTCGGCTTCGTTCCTCGGTCTTTGTGTCTTCCTCGCTCCTTGCTTGACCTCAGCGTCCTTGATCGTCGGTTCGCGGCGTCGATCGTGCTTTTTGCGTCGGCTTTCGGCTTTGGCTTTTTGGCATTGGCTTGGCTCCAGCGTGGCTCTGGCTTTTGCTTTGCTTCGGCGCTTGCGCTTGGACGTAGCCGGGAGAGACTTGCGATGCTTTCGTTCTTCCGGACTTCGTGTCGTATCGGCTAGAACGTGCGGTGCTTTTGCTTGTGGCCGGCGTAGTCACTTGGCTTTGGCACTTGCGTTGCTTTGGCGCGGGCTTTACTGGGGCTTTGCTTTGGCTTCTTGTGCTGGATTTAGCTTCAGCGTCAACTCGGTCTTCTTCTTCGAACGACGTGGGCTACTTCTCCGGTGCTTCGACGGTTTGGGTGTCGGCTGGACTTCTCTTCTTCTCCGGGCATCCTTGGCGTGATCGGGGTCGAAGAATACTTTCGAAGATAGTGGGGGTAGCACTGATCTCCGTGCGACGGTTGTAGCGTTGGCTTTTGTTGATGAAGACGGCGGGGGTAGCGACGGTCTCCGTGCGACGGTTGTAGCGTCGGCTTTTGTTGATAAAGACGGCGGGGGTAGCGACACTTCAGGCGGTCTGTTCCAGGCTTTCTTCTTCGTGGATGGTGCAGACGTTTGTCGAAGGCGACGGGTGATGACGCTTCGTTTCTCTCCCCCGGGCTTTGGAGCTTGATCGGAGTAGAGGATTTGTTGGAGCCGACGGGGTAGTGCCGCTCCGAGCTTCTTCTCCGGCCTTTGCTTCTGGCGTCTTCGGAGTCGAAGGGTCTTCTTCTCCGAGCTTTCTTCTTCGTGCACGGAGTCGAAGTCTTGATCCTCATGTGCAAGGGTCTTCACGTCAATGAGGGCTTTCAATGGACTAAGCCGATCCCGAAGGGACAGGCTTGCCCGTGCCTCGTGAAGCCTTGAGTCGATGAAGGAGCGTCTCCTCTTCTGCAGAGCTCCCGCACTTCGTCTTTAGTCTTCGACCTCTTGAGCCTTCCCCCTCCCCCTCTATTTATAGGCAAAAGGAGGGGGGGAGATATGGGAAGTTCTTAATTTTAAATCCCTTTAATATCTCCCGCTTAATTACCCGGGATTTATTCATCCATTGATGAGGGGAATAACATTTATTTGTTTTCCTTTTCTGGCGGGGCAATTATGGCTGGATTTTGCACACGAAATCGATGACGATCCGGCTTTTCTTCTTGTCCGTCGGATCAAGGGATCGACGCAGATCTGCGTGTGCGCAGACGTCATACGCAACCTCCCCCCGCGCATGGCGGTGTTTATTTCCTTTTCTTTCTTCTCTTCTCTTTCCTTTTCTTTTCTTTCCTTTTCTTTTCTTTCCTTTTCTTTTCTTTTTCCTAGCAGGGCCGGCCGGCCCCATGGGGTTCGGGTCCAAGTAGGGGTCGGCCCCCCTTAAGTGTGGGGTCCGCTCCTCTTTTGCTGGGTGCGAGTCGGGTCCGTGTCCGCACTGGTGCGTGCAAGTCGGGTTTGCATCCACGTTGGCACTCGTAAGTCGGGTTCGAGTCGAAGCGTGCGTCGGGTTTGCATCCGCGTTGGCACACATAAGTCGGGTCCGGATCAGACGAAATTCGTGTGTCTACAAATGCCCCCTCAAGGACGAGTGCGTCGGTGAGAACGTGTAGGGTTTGGACATATAGGAATCGTAGAGCGCTTGTCCTTGATTCTTTTTGTGGGCGGGGTTGGGGGTCTATTTAAGGACCTCTACCCCCTTCATCCGCCATTGTGCTTCTTTGCGAAGGTTCTACCGGCTTCTGGAGATCGCCGTCGGAAGAGAGCTGCCTGGGGTTGCACGCGACTTGCTCCGTCTTCCCGGTGTCGCCTCTTTTGTCGGCGGCGATGGTGCGCGATTTAGAGGTCGTTGCGAAGACGGGCTCGAAGCGACGATGCGGCGAGGACCGAGGCGGGGAGGATGGAGGAGCGCGGCTGAGGTGCGGGCCGCCTTCACCGCCTCTCTCTTCCTCCTCCTTCTTCTTCTTCTTCTTCTTCTTTTTCTTTTCCTTTTTCTTTTTCTTTTTCCTTTTCTTTCTTCTCTTTCTTCTTTCTTTTTTTTTTTTTTTTTCTTTCTTCTTCTTCTTCGGCTCCGGCCCGTAGAAGCAGCAGCGGCAGCAGCGGGGCTGGCGCGCAGGGCTGCGGTGCGGTGGCGCGCAGGAGGCGGCGGCGACGCGAGGGGCGCGCGGCGGCCGGCGTGTAGGGCGTTGGGCGCGGGGGCCGGCGTGCAGGGCGTCGGGCGCGGGTCGGGCGCGGGGGCCGGGTCCGACGGCTGCGGGTGCGGGGGCCGGGTCCGGCGGCGGCGGTTTGGTCGGGGCCCGGTCCCGATCGGCTCGGAGAAGGGAAGGGGCAGCGCCCCCCCCCCCTCTCTCTTTGCTGTCCGGTCCCTAATGGAGAGAAGGGGCTGCGGGCCCCCCCTTTTCCGTTCTGTCTCTTTTTTTTTTTTTCTGGACTCCGAAGGCACTGGTGGTAGCAGCGTCGGTCTGTGGTGCACGGGCTGCGACGCGGGTGCGGGTTGACTAGCGGGTGACACTGTGCCGTGTGACGGCCGGGTGCGCAGGTGGCTGCGGCCCTGGCTGGGTGGCGCTGGCGTGGCGGGTCGACACGGGTGGTGTCGGCGAAGTTGGGTCGGCGCGGGTGGTGTGCGGACCCGCGGGAGCGCAGTGCGAAGGCTCGGGCGCAAATGGTGGCGTGACCTTGAGTCGGGCGGTCCTCCTGACAGGGGGGTGTGGGCCCCTTTTTTTTTTTTTTGATACACCCTTGTCTTGACTTGCTTCCCTTCATGGTTCTCCAGGGCTTGCGTCTTTGAGAGTTTGACTTCTCCGGGGTGGATAGCTGAGGACCTCTCCGATGGGAGGAGGTGCCTTTGCTTCCCCTATACTCGGGTACACCGTTACCGCAATTCGAGGCGGGAAGACCTTTTGTCGTTGCTCCGTGTCTTTGTCCACGAGCGCATCACGGAAGATGGAGTCGCAGATGCGACTTGTGGGATGTCGAAACTGAGCGAGAAGATCTACACTGACGAAGGGATTTCCATGAAGCTTCTCCGATCGAGTTTGAGTACTCCGTTCCACCATTGTGATGAAGATTTCGTGCCTACGCCGGTTGTTGCCTCGAAGATATGCGCCCGACTGACCCGATGGGGTATCGATTCTTGGCCTCGGGGAGACGTCCAATACCTTTGCGATTTTCGTGAATGGATGGGCGAGCTCTACGAGGTCTTTGGTGCAGAACCCGAGATGAATTTATTAGCCAAGTTTCTGGCGCCGGCTCGTCGAGAATACAGCCGTCCTGAGGGGATGTACCGCGCACTTTGTGAGCTCTTGTGTCCGGCCACCAATACTTTCCTTACTGGAGCGGGGGAGTTAGGGATCTTACTTCGCGATGTCCACATTGTCTCCGGGTGCCCCAAAGTGCGGAATTACTACCAGGAGGAGGTGCCAACTTTGAAGGATCTGTTGGACAGCAACTTCGCTCCGAGTTTCTGCCTTCTTCTGTTCAAGGCATATGCTATCATCGCGGCGCGGGATCAGTCAGATCGAGTGCGTCCTTCTTCTTGGGTCGACTTTTGGTTCAGAGGCGAGTATAGGTCCCCGGCACCTTCGGCCCATCCGATGTGGAAGATCGCTCAAATGAAAAGGCCTCCGCTTCGTTCTTTCGTGAGGCCCATTGATTCGTTGGCTCGGGAGAAGCACTCGATGGAAGGGAAGCAGTATCCCTGGGAAATCCTCGGCTTGAGGCATGACAGCGAGGAGTGGAGAGCGGTTTACCGAGCCGCCCGGCTGGTTACCTTCCTCTGTCGGTTCGTGCTTCCCTGTTCTGGCGAGGTTATCCGTCCGGGGACCTTCCTTGCAGCTTCCAGGATGGCGAGGGGCGAGCTTTTCAATCTAGTCCCGGCCATATTATGCGCCTTGTACGGGGGTCTCAGCGGGACTTACTGGGACCTGTCTAGCTCGGATAAGTCCAAGGAGGAGCTTGGCCGGTCTGCTGCGTTCGGACCCTTGCATTACTTGTATGGCTGGATAGCTCTGCATTTTCCAAAGGGGATTTTCGCCAGACGCGGGCATCCAGCCGACCTGCCGTTCCTGCCCTGGATAGGGGGGATTTTAAATGCCTTTATCAGTTGAGAGCGTCCGAGGGAGTGTGCTCTCACCCTTTTGAGGAAGATGGGAAGCGCCGATTTTGAATTTCTGTCAGAGCATTCGGTACTGCCTTTGGAGAGGTCGACTGTTTATGACAACGAGGAGCTCCTCGAAAACCTATACTGGAACATGGTCAGTTACCGCCCTGGCTACTTGGTTTGGCGAAAGGGGGACGTGGTGGAGGAGGAGCAGTACTCCCCTCACCGCTTTGCTCGCCAGCAGGGATTTCGACAGGAAGTTCCTGGTATGCCTCAGCAGCTGCAGGGGCGCATCAGTCCGCAGGAGGGTTACCGCCTCTGGGCTTCTCTCTACGCTCGATTGACTGGCAGCAGCTTCTTCCCTGGGACCAAATCCGGGTTTCGGGATGCCGCCACTCCGGAGTACTGCAAGTGGATTGAAGGGCGAGTTTCCCCTTTGCTCGCGAGTCTCCCGGTCGACGTCTTGGCGAGCAGCGAGTTTAGAAATTTCTGCTTTAACCATTCTGCGGGAGTGAAGGACCGCCGCCTCCGACTGGGGCTTCAGAGGGCGCAGAGGAGCTGTAGCTGTCTTTCTAGTGCTCGTCGTGTCCCTTCTTCAGCTCCGGTATTAGACGTCGAGCTTACTAGTGCCCCCGGGGCATCCTGTTTCTTGAAGGCCGCTGTTGAGGGTGTTCCCCCCAAAAGAAGAAAGGTTTGCATTCCTCGCGGGATGGTTCCAAGGGTCCCTTGTTCGGTGGAGGATACCGAGGAGCCTGGACTTTTGAAAGATGAGGTGATCCCTCCGTCTAGGGCTGCTTCGTCCGACCTCGCAGGTATGGAGTTCTCTTTATTTCATTTCCTTTCTATGCTCGGGAAGTTCCATCGTACTGAGCAGTATATTTTCTTTTGAACAGATTCCGTCATAGTGGTAGAGCGCGGGGTGAACTCTCCGAAGGTGTCTCTCGGGCATTCGTCTACTGGCGCCGCACAGGAAGTGCCTGGGGCATGTGGGCTGGATATCCCTCCGGATGATCTGGATCTCCTCGGGCTTTGCGGGGAGAACTTCCCTGGGGGCGATATCGATCTGGACGGCATCGATGTTGACGCTTTGTCTTTCCATGAGGAGGCTGAAGTTTCAAGCGTCGACAAGCGGTATTCCCCGGTTGCTGTACCCTCGTGCCCGTTGGAGGAGACGGTTGTTGCTGCGGTAGCGGCGGTTTCTCCAGTTCTGCCACCCTCGTTGGCACAGACGGCTCCTATCATGGCTGCAGCGGGAGGGAAGGTCTTGCCTACCTACTCCGAGGCACCTCGCCCGAGTTTAAGGCCGAGGAGCAGAGTTTCAGAGTTCCTTCTTGCGAGCTGCCGGCAGTATATCAAGTCGACATTGGAGCCTTTCCAAGATACTGGCTTTGGCGCCCTCCAGGACTGGTGGTCGACGGACGGTACAGAGTTTTGCGCGAGCCTGGAGGAATTCAAAGTCGACAGCTCTTCTTTTTGTCTCTCAGATGAACCTGCTCGTGACCGATAGCGAGGCCTATTGCTCTCGGCTAGCTTTACTAGAGGGGAGCTCCCCTTCTGAGTTGGAGGTCGCTAAGGCGAGTTTGTGTCAGTCAGAGCACCAACTTACGGAGACCGCTTCCAGCCTATCGAAGGCTCAAAGGAAGATAGAGTCTGTGCGCGCCTCGCTTCGGAAGGTAGAGTTTCATCTGGAGCGAGCTGAGGCTGCGGAGAGTGCTTTGAAGGCGAGTTACTTGAAGCAGCAGTCGGACTTGGCGACCCGTCGTGAGCTTCTGGCCACTCATCCCGAGGAACTTCAACGAGTGGAGGCGACTAGAGAGGAGTTACTGCGCCGACTTCGAGCTTTGGACACTTTCTTTTAGTTGCTCCTTGTCTGGTTGTTTTTCATTGTAGCTTTCTTTTCGGAACCTATGCCATGTATCGCCTTTTCTTCATTATCTAATAATATCGCCTCGTTTTGCCACATCTTTTGCATGGACCATTGTTGACTTTTTCTTTTGGTCGGACTGAACCTGAAGTAACTTCTCAGGCTGCCTACGTACCCCCCTAAGGGGGATCAAGTCGCACGTAGTTCTTTTTTTTTTTTTTTTTTTGCGCAAGGGGTGTGGCCTTGCTTTAGGCATAGTACCTTTTGAGGTACTTACCGTTGATAGGGCCGAGTGTCAGCCCTTCTGGCGTAGTGAGGAGATAGGCGCCGTTGGAGTAGACTTCCTTGACGGAGTGCGGGCCATCCCATTTGGCATCAAATTTCTTCTCTACTCGATGCGAGAGGATGATGGGGCGTTTGACTGCCAGCACCAGTTCCCCTATCCGGAATGATCAAGGACGGATCTTCTTGTTGAAGGCGCGAGAGAGCCTGGCCTGATAACACTCCAGACGTTGTTGAGTTTCAAGGCGTCTTTCGTCCAATGCTTCCAATTCTGCCAGGCGGAGCTGGGCATTGTCGTCGCTGGTGAGGCCTTCCTGGACTGCTATCCTGAGCGATGGGATCTGGAGCTCGAGTGGAAGAACAGCTTCTACACCATAGACGAGGGAGTATGGTGTTGCTTGCGTTGGCGTGCGGAAGGATGTCCGGTAAGCCCATAGTGCTTCGCCCATGCGTTCGTGCCAATCTTTCTTTGTCTTCAAGACGGTTTTCTCCAACAGCTTGCACAGGGTCTTGCGGAAGTGAAGTTTCAGACCGGACTGGTGCGATCCGCAGATTCCAGCGTGTACTTCTTCCAGTGCGGCTTCTGCTTCTTCTTTCGTGAGGCACCTCAGGAGTGTGCCATCGTAGCTTCAACGGTACAGCTCGCCGTTGAAGTGGTAGAACCTTAGAGATTGTCGACGGATGTCACCTTTGCGCTTCGGATCTTCGGGGAGTTTACCATGAACGAGATAATCCACAAAAGACTGCCTCCAGTCTTGTTCTTTAATCTCGAGGACGTGCATCGCGTTGGCTTGAACTGGGATTTCGAGCGGACCTTCTTCTTTGGTAATCATGAATCTTCTGCAGACGGGGACGACGAGCGAACGTTCATCTGGAAACGGGAGTGTAGCCGCCAGATTTGCGAGTGCGTCAGCTTGCTGGTTGAGGTTCCTGGAGACGTGCTGAATGGAAGCAGCATTGAGCTCCCAGCAGTATATCAAGTTCCTTCTTGCGAGCTGCCGGCAGTATATCAAGTCGACGTTGGAGCCTTTCCAAAATGCCGGCTTTGGCGCTCTCCAGGACTGGTGGTCGACGGACGGTGCGGAGTTTTGCGCAAGCCTGGAGGAGTTCAAAGTTGACAGCTCTTCTTTCGTTGCTCAGATGACCTTGCTTGTGACCGATGGCGAGGTTTACCGATCCCGGCGAGCTTTGCTAGAGGGGATCTCCCCTTCTGAGTTGGAGGCTGCTGAGGCGAGTCTAAGTCAGTTAGAGCTCCAACTTGCGGAGGCGACTTCCAGCCTGTCGAAGGCTCAGAGGAAGATAGATTCTGTGCGTGCCTCGCTTCGAAAGGCGGAGTCTCGTCTAGAGCGAGCCGAGGCCGTAGAGAGTGCTTTGAAGGCAAGTTGCTCAAAGCAGCAGTCGGACTTGGCGACCCATCGTGAGCTTCTGGCCACTCGCCCCGTGGAACTTCAACAAGTGGAGGCGACTAGAGAGGAGTTACTACGCCGTCTTCGAGCTATAGACACCTTCTTCTAGTTGTTCCTTGTTTCATTGTAACTTTCTTTTCGGGACTTATGCCATGTATCGCCTTTTCTTCATTATATAATAATATCGCCTCGTTTTGTCACATCTTTTGCATGGACCATTGTTGACTTTTTCTTTTTGGTTGGACTGAACCTGAAGTAACTTCTCAGGCTGCCTACGTACCCCCCTAAGGAGGATCAAGTCGCACGTAGTTTTTTTTTTTTTTTTTTTTGCGCAAGGGGTGTGGCCTTGCTTTAGGCATAGTAGCTTTTGAGGTACTTGCCATTGATAGTGCCGAGTGTCAGCCCTTCTGGCGTGGTGAGGAGGTAGGCACCGTTGGAGTAGACTTCCTTGACGGAATGCGGGCCATCCCACTTGGCATCAAATTTCTTCCCTCCTCGATGCGAGAGAATGATGGAGCGTTTGACCGCCAGCACCAGTTCCCCCATCTGGAATGATCGAGGATGAATCTTCTTGTTGAAGGCGCGAGAGGGCCTGGCCTGATAACACTCCAGACGCTGTTGAGCTTCGAGGCGTCTTTCATCCAATGCTTCCAATTCTGCTAGACGAAGCTGGGCGTTGTCGTCGCTGGTGAGGCCTTCCTGGATTGCTATCCTGAGCGACGGGATCTGGAGCTCGAGCGGAAGAACGACTTCCACACCGTAGACGAGGGAATACGGTGTTGCTTGCGTCGGCGTACGGAAGGATGTCCGGTAAGCCCATAGTGCTTCGCCCATGCGTTCGTGCCAGTCTTTCTTTGTCTTCGAGACGGTTTTCTCCAGCAGCTTGCACAGAGTCTTGTTGAAGGCTTCTGCTAGACCGTTGGCCGGAGCGTTGTACATCGTCGAACAATTCTGCTTAATATTGTACAATGCGCAGAACTGGCTGACGGCAGCATTCTTGAACTGCTTCCCGTTATCTGTTACGATGTAGCGGGGGTCCCCATAGCGAAAGATGATATCATTCTGGATAAAGCTAATGACGGAGTGCTTTGTAACTTCCCGCAGAGGCGTTGCTTCAGCCCACTTGGAGAAGTAGTCCGTTGTTGCCAAAATGTAGAGATGTTGCTTGGATGACTTGGGCAGGGGACCGACGATATCGAGTCCCCACCCGTCGAAGGGCCAAGACGCGATTGTCGGGTGCAAAGGCTCCGGAGGTTGACGGATGTAGTCCCCGTGCATCTGGCAAGCTTGACATCTCCTCGCATACTCCAAGCTGTCCTTGATCATGGTAGACTAGTAGTATCCCATCCTCCTGACGCGGAAGTGAAGTTTCAGACCGGACTGGTGCGATCCGCAGATTCCAGCGTGTACTTCTTCCAGTGCGGCTTCTGCTTCTTCTTTCGTGAGGCACCTCAGGAGTGTGCCATCGTAGCTTCAACGGTACAGCTCGCCGTTGAAGTGGTAGAACCTTAGAGATTGTCGACGGATGTCACCTTTGCGCTTCGGATCTTCGGGGAGTTTACCATGAACGAGATAATCCACAAAAGACTGCCTCCAGTCTTGTTCTTTAATCTCGAGGACGTGCATCGCGTTGGCTTGAACTGGGATTTCGAGCGGACCTTCTTCTTTGGTAATCATGAATCTTCTGCAGACGGGGACGACGAGCGAACGTTCATCTGGAAACGGGAGTGTAGCCGCCAGATTTGCGAGTGTGTCAGCTTGCTGGTTGAGGTTCCTGGAGACGTGCTGAATGGAAGCAGCATTGAGTTTACCGAGGAGCTCCATAGCCCGCGCATGCAACGGCACCAGGTCTTCTTTGTTGACTTCGTATGCCCCCAGGACTTGCTGGATCACGAGTTGGGAGTCTTCAAAAATCTCTAGTCCTTGAAGCTTCATTTCGTCGGCCAGCTCGAGACCGATGAGCAAGGCTTGATATTCTGCCACGTTGTTGGAACATGATTCCGACAGTAGGAATGAGAAGGGGAGTATTTCGTTGTCCGGAGTGACGAAGATGACTCCGGCTCCTGCTATATCTTGCCTTGCTACGCCGTCGAAGAACATTTTCCAGGATGAGGCGACGTCGACGGAGAACACTTCTTCATCTGGGAGATCTTCTGACAACTCCCATTCCGCCGGGAGAGGGGATTCTGCGAGGAAGTTCGCGAGGGCCTGCCCTTTAACCGCTTTATGTGGTACGAAGGTGATATCAAATTCAAGTAGCAGCAGGGCCCACTTGGCCAGACGTCCAGAAAGCACTGGTCTTGATATGATGTACTTGAGGGGGTCAGCCTTCGAGACGAGTCTGATGGTGTGAGCCAGCATATAATGTCGCAGCTTTTTCGTGACGAAGATGAGCGCTAAGCAGACCTTCTCGATTGGGGAGTAATTCAGCTCTGCGCCGATGAGAGTGCGACTCAAGTAGTAGCAAGCTGTCTCTATGCCAAGTTCATTGTTCTGAGCCAGGAGTGCCCCCAAGGATTGCTCCTGGGTAGCAATGTAGAGGATGAGCGGTCTTCCTTGAACTGGTGCTGATAGAACTGGTGGCTTCAGTAGATATGCTTTGATGTTTTGGAGTGCCTCTTAGCAAGCTTCATCCCATTTGAATGACGCTCGTTTCTTCATGAGGCGACTAAAATGGTGGCACCTTCTGGCCAGGTTGGCGATGAATCTTCGGATATACGCCAAGTGCCCTTGGAGGCCTCTGAGGTCTCGCACTGTCTTTGGTGCGGGCATATTGATGATAGCATCAATTTTGGACTGATCTATCTCAATGTCACGATGTCGGACGACGAAGCCGAGGAACTTGCCTGAGGAGACCCCGAACGCGCACTTGAGTGGATTCATGCGGAGTTGGTACCTTCGAAGCCGTTTGAATATTAGCTCGAGATCTTGTAGATGTACCGACTTCTTCTTGGATTTCACCACGAGGTCGTCGACATAACACTCCACATTTTGGTGAAGAATGTCGTCAAAGATTTTCTGCATAGCTCGCTGGTAGGTAGCTCCTGCGTTCTTCAAGCCGAATGGCATAACTTTGTAGTAGTAGATTCCTTTCGGTGTGCGGAATGCCATGAGCTCCTCGTCCTTGGGTGCCATCCGAATCTGATTGTAGCCCGATGATCCGTCCATGAAAGTTAGCACCTCGTGACCTGTCGTCGCGTCCACCATTAGCTCCGTGATTGGCAAGGGGAAGTTATCCTTTGGACATGCGTTGTTCAAGTCTCTGAAGTCCACGCACACTCGGATTTGGCCGTTCTTCTTTTTGACTGGGACGACGCTAGAGATCCATGTCGGGTACTTGACCTCTCGAATGAAGCCGGCTTCGATCAACTTATTGACTTCGCCTTCTATTTGGGGTAACAATTCTGGCCGGTAGCGTCTTTGTCCTTGCTTGATGGCGCTGGCTCCATGTTTGACGCTGAGCTGGTGCACTGTGATTTTGGGATCGAGGCCTGGCATCTCCTTGTAGGACCATGCGAAGACGTCTCTGTATTCTTTAAGCAGTTTAATGTATGCGGCTTCTTTCTCAGGGGTCAAGAGTGTGCTGACGAATGTAGGCCGAGGCTCCGTCTCTGTGCCCAAGTTGATTTCCTTCAAGTCATCAACGGTGGACTACCCCCCTTCTTCGAGGACTAGCGGGGCGTCGGGCAACTCGTCGTCCGAAGTAGAAGTATCACCGTTGTCGGGATTCGTAATGGAGATATGATTGACGGCCGCCATGGGTGGGTGGGTGGGTGTTGAGATGAAGTCCTCGATTGGCATTCCCAGACGATCGAACACTGACTTCTTCTTTGATTGCTTAACTGGCCCCAGCCTTTCGAACACGGATGTACACTTTAGATTCGACTGGTTTCTACCACCTCTGATTTGCTTCTGGAGCAAGGCTTGGCATCGAGCTCGTCGTCGTCTTCTTCTGCTGTCGGGACGGCTTTCATAAGCAGAGCGTGCATCGGAGATTGTCGATCCTTCAGCTAATTCGTCTACCATCTTCGCCCCGATGTAGTTGGAGGTGAAGGTCTTCTTCGTTGCGGTTCTGATGACCAACGTAGCTTGACTGGAGCCGATGCCTCGGCGGTTCGGGAGAATTTGTTCACCGTTTTGAAACAACCGAGCTTGAGTTCTCGTTATCCCATATGGAGTTGCTGCTGGGGGAAGTGTGCCCATGGCGCTTTCTCTGTCGTAACCGGCTTTGAACAGCAACTTAGCAGCATTTTGCCCCCAACTTCCTTTCGGCTTGAATGCAAGCTGATTGGGGTCGACTGATTCGGTAGGCCCGCTCGGGTTCGGAGCTCGCGTCAGACTAGGTAATGGCAACGTCATTTCTTGCAGGGTGATGACATTGGCCTGTGATAATAACGGGGCCAGCTTCCTTGTCGGAGTAGAAGGCGATCGCTCGGATTTACGGAGCCACTGAGGCGCGAGACGCAGGACTGGCGTCGCTTGGGCGGACAATGGGGTATGTTGCACGGCTCTTGACTCGGGGCTGATGCGCATCCTTTGTCTAAATTTTGGTACTTCTTGGACCTCAAGTCTTGCTTTGTCGGAAGGTCGTACTGGATTTGCAGGAAGAGGAGTCTTATCCTGGTTCACTTCTTCAATTTTCTGGACTCGAGGGGCTTTAGCTGGAAGAACTTCCACGACTAGGCCCTTTGCTTGGTAGAACTTAGCGTCGGCCAAGTGTGCCTCGGCCTCGTTGAATGGCTTATCATCCGCAACTATGCACCTCTCCACGCCTTCTTCGTAGTACTTGAGGCAGTGGTGCCAGGTGGATACCACGATGCCATTCTCGTGCAGCCATGGTCTTCCTAACAGGAGGCGATATGACGTCTGACAATCGATGATGTGGAAGAGGACCGTTGTATCTAGTGGGCCGATGGAAAGCTTCAAACGGATGATTCCGACGGTGGACTGTCCGCCCTGGTTGAACCCTTGAATGACCAACTGACTTGGCGAGAGCCGGTCGTTGGTGATGCCGAGTTACCGCATTGTCTGGATAGGCATGATATTGACGGCGGAGCCACAGTCCAACAGGATTCGATTCACTGGCTTTTCCTTGATGTATCCCGAAACGTAGACAGGCCGGTTATGTAACCGTGTCCCGAGTTGTAAGTCCTCATCCGAAAAGGTTATCGTCGCATCACACGAGGCCACAGCTTTGCACTTCTGGTTATCTTTCCTTTTCCTCTTGTAGCTATCTGGGTCGGCCAAGGCCGCAGCCATTGCCAGGCGAGCCTTCTTCGGAAGATACAAAGCTTCTTCGAGCGGTAAGTGCAGGATTGCTTCGTCGTGAGAGGCGGTGCCCCCTTTGTCGGAATCGTCTCCCTCATCGGTGGAGTCGCCTTCTTCAGAAGTTTCACTTTCATCTTTTCCTTCCAATGCCTCATGAACTTCTACCATGCAACAAGATACCCTGATGTGTTGGTCCACTGGGAGGAAGCGATCCGGGAAGAACTCTTGCAAGGTTGTAGGCTCTGGAAGGCTCTGCTGAAGGAGATCGTCTTGGCTTGCTGGCGGCACTTTGAACGCCTTCCTCCCCGGAGTCTTGCTTTTCTTCTTATAGGTCTTCCGCTTGGTGGACCTCCTCGTCACACGGTCTTGCTTGAGCTTCTTTTCTTGCCATAGCTTTTGTCGCCGTGGTAGCATGACCCATGCTTCTTCGTCGATGGATTCCCCTCTGCTAGGATGATGGTCGGCAGCAGCAACTGGTTCCCTCGAAGGCACTTGTTCTTCTGGAGGCTCTACTGGCTCGTCTTTCGATTCCCAGCCGGTGGGTTTGATTTCGTCGATTGAAACGGACGGAGGCCTTGAGTAGAGGACGTAATAGTCAAACTTGCCCGAAGGTTGGCCCAGCAAACCGACTTTTGTATCTCCTTGCTCGTATCTTTTCTGGAGAGCGCATTGGGACATAGCTTGATTGGAAGGGACTTGCTCTTCTTGAGGCTCCACTGGCTCGTCCTCCGGTTCCCAGCCGGTGGGCTTGATTTCGTCGATTGAAACGGACGGAGGCCTTGAGTAGAGGACGTAATAGTCGAACTTCCCC
Source organism: Chamaelirium japonicum (assembly GCA_947650365.1). NCBI lineage: Eukaryota > Viridiplantae > Streptophyta > Magnoliopsida > Liliales > Melanthiaceae > Chamaelirium > Chamaelirium japonicum. Next base: position 47,121,555 of record OX393549.1, on the reverse strand, counting down.
AAAGGTTGGCCTAGCAGACCGACTTCTGGATCTCCTTGCTCGTATCTTTTCCGGAGAGTTCGTTGGGATGTAGCATTGCTTGGAAGAGGTGCTGGCGTGAGCGGTGATTTCCCCCAGGGCAGCGGCGTTTCTTCCTCAGCGAGCGCAGGAGTGTGTTGACGTCGCTTCGAGACTTTCGGCTGGGAAGCTGACTTCACGGTCGGCCTCTGACGGTTGATGCGCAATTTGGGCGTTCTTGGTCGTGCAGCAATGAGTACCGGCGAGAAGGAGCCGAAGGCGATGGACGTCATGTTGGCCGTAGCAACCTCCCCGGTGTCAATTTCTATCTTTCCTTACTTTGCGAGCGCCATTATTTTCTCCTTGAAGACGAAACATCTTTCGATGGGATGACTTACCACTCGGTGGTATTTGCAGAAGAGAGGGTCGTCAACGCGATGCATCTGTTTGGGCCTCTTCGAAGAAGGGAGCTCTATCATCTTCTCTTGCAGCAGTTGATCGAACATGGAGGAGACTTCCGAGTCAGGGAAGGGGTACTCCTTGGCTTCGAGCTCCTCGAGAGTCATCATTTGTCTTGGCGGCGGAGGCGGCGGTATGACGACGCCTTTCTTCTGATCCGGCTTGCCACCGATCTTGAGCGGCTTGGAGGTTGAGGCGACGTCCGTAACATTGACTTGTTTCGGTTTTGGTGCCGGTGGCTTGTCCTTCTTCTCCACCTTCAAGAAGTCTTTATTCTTTGAGTCCTCGCAGCTTGCTAGGCTGAGTTCCACGTCGTGAGCCCGAGTTGCGAGTTCTTCGAAAGACCGAGGTTTGATACCTTTGAGGATGTAGAGCAGGCCCCAGTGCATGCCTTGGGTGCATATCTCGATGGCCGAGTCTTTAGACAAGCGGTCTCGTGAATTCAGTGCGAGGTTCCTCCATCTGTCGATGTAGTCGATCACTGGCTCGTCCTTCCTTTGCTTGACTGCAGTAAGCTCGGTCATGCTGACGGTTCGTCTGGTGCTATAGAAGCGATTGAGGAACTCCCTCTCCATCTGATCCCAACTGTCGATGGTCCCTGGAGGAAGATCAACGTACCAATCGAACGCGTTGCCTTTGAGGGTGCGAACGAATTGCTTCACCATCTCGTCGCCATATGTGCCGGCATTATTGCAGGTTTCGATGAAGTGGGCGACGTGCTGTCTTGGATTTCCCTTTCCGTCGAAGTACTGGAACTTTGGTGGCTGGAATCCGACTGGGAAGCATAGCTGCTGGATCCTCGCAGTGTAGGGCTTCGAGTATGCCGCCGTGATCGGAGGAAGGCCACTGCCGTGGGAACGCATCATGTCGGCTATCAACGCTTGGACTTGCTGAGCATTTATCGTTGCTGTTGCCGGAGGTTGTGTGGCCACCGAGGCTGGTGCTGGGGAGACGACTTCCACTGGGACGGGAGCCGAGGAGAGCGCTGGAGTAACTGCTTGAATCGTCGGAACAACCTCTGCAGGGGCGGGAGTTGAAGACGGAACTGGAGCGGTTATTGGAGAAGCGACGGGTTGGCTGACTGCTGCAGCGTCCTTTGCGCTTAGCTTTTGGAGCAGAGTATTGATGTGACTATCCTTCTCCTCCATCAGCCGAGTAATTTGCGCCATATGCTTGCTCATCTGTATGACTTGGAGCTGAAGAGCGGACGGAGGATGGTGACGGAGGACGTCTCGATGTTGCATGCTAGCATCCTCGCCGTCATCGTCGGAGACGTAGTTGCACCGACTTGCTTCTGGTTGATGATTGATGTTTGCCCCTGCAGAGAAGGTGCAACTTCCACCGGAGAACCCGAACGGGCTTGGGTTGGGGCTGGTCCTCCCCAAACTTTTGGACATGGACTCTAGGATCGAGGCTCGTTTCTTCATGCACCAAGGCTTCGTCAGCGCTTTGGAGAGCATCTTTGGCAGTAGCTTCTGGCACGAAGATGTTCGCAAGAGTCCGAGTACACCGAGTGTAGACGCGTACCATCGGGGGAGGATCACCCTCTGGATTTACTGGATCACCGTGTCGGAGTAGAGGAGACTCGGTGATTGGCGAGAGGCTTGGAGCAAACGCATCGTTGTTTGTTCCGGCCATTGCAAACTTCAAGCAGCTTCTTCAGCCGTACGGATGAAAGGAGAAGAGGTCCCACCGGGCGTGCCAGAAATCTGTATGCGTGGAAAAGGTAAGGGTCGTCTTTATTGCGCAAAACCAGATTACAAGTGTGGCCGGGACCCGGGTGGCTCGGGTGTAGCGAGTCCGGGTTGCGGCGAGTTTTGATCAGGGGATTTGTGGGAAAGATCTTCTAGAGGATCCCTTTGATCCACGTCTCCACGTGGTGTTCGTGCGAGAGCTCTGAAGGGGTTGTCCAGGACAGAGGTCTTTACAGGGTGAGGGTTTTGGAGATGCTAAGGAATGTCTACCGTTGCTTTGTCCCTTCCGTGCTTCGCGCTTTCTCAGCTAGGGGAGGTTTCGGCTTCGTTTCTCGGTCTTCGTGTCTTCCTCGCTCCTTGCTTGACCTCGGCGTTCTTGATCGTCGGTTCGCGGCATCGATCGTGCTTTTGGCGTCGGCTTTCGGCTTTGGCTTTTTGGCGTTGGCTTGGCTCCGACGTGGCTCTGGCTTTTGCTTTGCTTCGGCGCTTGCGCTTGGACGTAGCCGGGAGAGACTTGCGATGCTTTCGTTCTTCCGGACTTCGCGTCGTATCGGCTAGAACGTGCGGTGCTTTTGCTCGTGGCCGGCGTAGTCGCTTGGCTTTGGCACTTGCGTTGCTTTGGCATGGGCTTTACTGGGGTTTTGCTTTGGCTTTAGCTTCAGCGTCAACTCGGTCTTCTTCTTCGAACGACGTGGGCTACTTCTCCGGCGCTTCGACGGTTTGGGTGTCGGCTGGACTTCTCTTCTTCTTCGGGCTTCCTTGGCGTGATCGGGGTCGAAGAATGCTTTCGAAGATAGTGGGGGTAGCACCGATCTCCGTGCGATGGTTGTAGCGTCGGCTTTTATTGATGAAGACGGCGGGGGTAGCGACGGTCTCCGTGCAACGGTTGTAGCGTCGGCTTTTGTTGATGAAGACGGCGGGGGTAGCGACACTTCAGGCGGTCTGTTCCAGGCTTTCTTCTTCGTGGATGGTGCAGACGTTTGTCGAAGGCGACGGGTGATGACGCTTCGTTTCTCTCCTCGGGGCTTTGGAGCTTGATCGGAGTAGAGGATTTGTTGGAGCCGACGGGGTAGTGCCGCTCCGAGCTTCTTCTCCGGCCTTTGCTTCTGGCGTCTTCGGAGTCGAAGGGTCTTCTTCTCCGAGCTTTCTTCTTCGTGCACGGAGTCGAAGTCTTGATCCTCGTGTGCAAGGGTCTTCACGTCGATGAGGGCTTTCAATGGACTAAGCCGATCCCGAAGGGACAGGCTTGCCCGTGCCTCGTGAAGCCTTGGGTCGATGAAGGAGCGTCTACTCTTCTGCAGAGCTCCCGCACTTCGTCTTTAGTCTTCGACCTCTTGAGCCTTCCCCCTCCCCCTCTATTTATAGGCAAAAGGAGGGGGGGGGGGGAAGATATGGGAAGTTCTTAATTTTAAATCCCTTTAATATCTCCCGCTTAATTACCCGGGATTTATTCATCCATTGATGAGGGGAATAACATTTATTTGTTTTCCTTTTCTGGCGGGGCAATTATGGCTGGATTTTGCACACGAAATCGATGGCGATCCGGCTTTTCTTCTTGTCCGTCGGATCGAGGGATCGGCGCAGATCTGCGTGTGCGCAGACGTCATACGCAACCTCCCCCCACGCATGGCGGTGTTTATTTCCTTTTCTTTCTTCTCTTTCCTTTTCTTTTCTTTCCTTTTCTTTTCTTTTTCCTTGCAGGGCTGGCCGGCCCCATGGGGTTCGGGTCCAAGTAGGGGCCGGCCCCCCTTAAGTGTGGGGTCCGCTCCTCTTTTGCTGGGTGCGAGTCGGGTCAGGGTCCGCACTGGTGCGTGCAAGTCGGGTTTGCATCCACGTTGGCACTCGTAAGTCGGGTCCGAGTCGAAGCGCGCGTCGGGTTTGCACCCGCGTTGGCACACGTAAGTCGGGTCCGGGTTAGACGAAATTCGTGTGTCTACAGCGTGCGAGCAATATTCTTCATGAGTGAGTGAGTAGTATATTTCTTACATTAATGAGTAGTATTTAGTACCTTACATGTGCTGACTATATAAAGAGAGATACATCGACAGTTTAGAGTGCACTAAAAATGTATAAAATCTTGAAACATTATCAAGAATTTTCAACCAACTGTCAACCTAAAAACAACAGTCTACGATGTGTGTTTCAAAATTAACTAAGGCAATAGTAATAAGAGCTTCTCCCATTATTTTTCAGTTGTGTCCTTTGTCTGTACCACACGAGAGAGAGAGAGAGAGAGAGAGAGAGAGAGAGAGAGAGAGAGAGAGAGAGAGAGAGAGAGAGAGAGAGAGAGAGAGAGAGAGAGAGAGAGAGAGAGAGAGAGAGAGAGAGAGAGAGAGAGAGAGAGAGATGAGAGAACAACAATGGTGGGACGTCGGCCATCCCATACAATGCACTGGTAGCAAACTAGTTTGTGAAAAGTCCAAAGGATCTAGTGCCGATGTTTAGTATATGCATTTTTTGCATCCATCGACTAATTACATCAGAACAACTCAGTTAACTGTTAGCAAATTATGGAAGAAAAATGCTATATGACCACACATCATGATACAATTTTTGACACAATGTTGATACCTTATGCATTATTTTTTTACCATGGCTCTGAAGTCAAAGGAGAAAATATTGGGACATTTGTGTAGGGTTCCTAGCAAGAGATCCGTTTTGGTGAAAATGATAGACAACAAGATGGTTTTGCACCAGGTCCATTATGAAAAGATGCACTTTACAGCAAGTACCTCGGTGACTTTTTCTCCCATTTAAATGACAAAGCCATCCATAATCCTAAAATCACACCAAAGAGTAGCAATCACATAAAAGAGCAATAATATGCAAATGTTACTCTTTAGCTACAGTACTTTACATAATGTTACACCTTGCTACAGTGTTGATGCGTTATGCATTTTTTTTTTTTTACCATGGCTCTGAAATGAAAGGGGGAAAAATATTGGGGGACTTAATGTTAGAATCTTGGTAAGAGATCTTTTTGGTGAAAATGATAGAGAACAAGATGATTTTGCGCTAGGTCCCTCTCGAAAAGATGCAGTTTACAGCAAGTCCCTCATTGACTTTTTCTCCCTTTAAATGATAGAACTGCCCCTAATAATAAATTCACATAGAAGAGTAACAAGCTGCAAATGTTACCCTTTAGTCACAGTACTTTGCAAAATGTTACTCCTTTATGTAGTGATTTCACCGTAGCAGATACAATGACTCTACAATGATTTTAATGCAGCAAAGAATAATAATTTACAAAGTAATGAGCAATGATTAACAATATGCAAATGTTACTCTTTAGTTACAGTTCTTTTCAGAATGTTACACTTTGATACAATGATTTCACTGTAGCAGATACAATGACTGCTATAGTGATTTCACTGTAGCAAAGAGTAACAATATGCAAACTACTATAGAAAAGAGTAGCATATGCAGATTGTTACTCTTTGTTATAGTGAAATCACTGTAGTAGTCATTGTAGCTGCCACAGTGAAATAACTGTAGCAGTTACAGTGAAATGTGATTTCAATAAAATATTACTCTTTATTATTGAAATTCAAGTGTTTTTCCTGTACAACTGCATACAAGAGTATAAATAAACATTTTCCAAATGACAGGACCTAACACTAAAGCATCTCTTTACCTGTTCTTATCATTAAATATGATTTCGATGCTTGCCACATTGGCGCCTCTCTGGTATCGAGTGTTCACTGTTGATTCTAAGTAGCATTGCTATTGCTCAGAGACAAATTGTTCGCTCTTGGACGAGTAATGATATTTTAGTGTGTTTAGACACTTGACCATTGTTTCAAGAAGGAAGGTGCTACTCGAACATCGAATATGCAATTCCATCTGGAACATCCTGACGTGGCACCCAATCACAGCCACCCACGAAATCCGTTAAATGCATGCCCTCTGACCATCAAGCATCAGATGGCTGTGATTCAATGCCAAATCAGGATGTTCCTGATATATGTTCATACTCAATGCTGAAATGAGGAGTGGAGGACTGCTATTTGAAAAGAGAGATGCTATTTGAACAATCTCCAACGACAAAAACTTCGACAAACCGGACCCATGCCCTTGTGGCGGGCCCAGGCGCACTGCACCGAACAATCTCGAGTTCAGATCTCCTCCAATCGGTCAGCCCTGGTCGGTGGGCCTGGCACATCACAGGCCCCGGTTGATGTATTTGCACCAAGCAGGCTCCACCACCAGGGCATGAGTTTGGTTTGCCGATGGAGATTATTCAAATAGCCATACTCATTTGAAAACTTAGAACTGAACGGATATAATGCCGACGTAGGTGTATCAAACTGCCCGAAGTGCATCGGCCGGAGCACTGAGTGTTGGCCGATGCCCCACATTGGCATTATGTATATCTTTCTGTCCCAATGTCTGTTCAAATAGCATTTTCCCTTCGTTGGAGTCATAGAAGAAGGGAGATGAGAATGAGTAATGTTATTTGAGCAAACTGCGTCGACAAAAAATGTGACAAACCAGACCCATGCCCTGGTGGCAGGAGAATGGGTAGCCGCAATTGCTGGGGTTCGACTTTTCTCCACTGATGATCGTCTCCCCTATCGGTCACTAATGATTCGGGGAGCGATATGAGGCGATTTGAAAAAAACGGCCACGATCTATGGCCATGGAATGAACCCAAGGAGGGATGCCACCACCTTTGGCCGCTGGCCACCACCTGCCGCCATCGTCGGCCACTGTCCCCGCCATCGTTGACGACCAACGGCCGCCCACGCAGGAGGCGGCGGGTGGCGGCCGACTGGGCGGCTTTGGGTGGTCTGTGGTCTGCAGGGGTGGTCTCCGACGGTGGCGGCCATGGCGACGGGTGGTGATCGGCTGTCGACAGGGGTGGTCAACAACGATGGCCGACAATCGGTTGCAGCGGCCAACGGGGACAGTGGCTGGTGACAACGATAGGTGGTGGGCCGTGGGTAACGACAGTAGGTGGTGGTATTCCCTCTCGGGTTCATCCCTTGGCCGTAGTTTGTAGCAGTTCGTTTTCGGATGTCCACACGTCACTCCCCAAATTATCAACGACCGATAGAAGACGATCATTAGTGGAGAGGAGTCGAACCCGATCAAAAGACGAGTGGGTACACGTAAAAACAATCCGATCGCTCATGCGTAGGCTCGAAACCCTAAGGGCGTTTTGGGAAATAAAAGGAGAGCATGTGCGATTGGGAGACGACCGCGAGCATAAATAAGTGGTCTAGGGGCGTTGGGTTTGGCAAACAGGAAAGAAAGGAAGGAAAGGAAGCATCAGACGATCCAGAAGATCAGCGCGGACGAAAAGGGGGATTTTTTTTTTGAAGGGAAACAACGCAAGGAAGGAATCTCATCCTCCTCCTCCTGCACCCATCAGTGAAGAAGAAGAATTGAGGGAGATTTAGGGTTATGGAACGATCGAAGACGACGCAGGAGGTTCCACAGGTACTTGAAACCCTAGCTCATGATCTCTGTGTGTTTTTCTGGTAGTTTTAAACCCTCCCCCCCTCCCCCCGAATCTCCCCCGTCGGGAAAGGGATTGCTGCGCTGAGCTCGGGTCTTTCTCCGTGCCATGGGAACGGCCGGGGTTCCGCCGCCGCTCCGATCGTCGCCGTGGGATCTGCATGTTTCGCCGCCTCAGGTTACGGCCTCTTCTGGACATCGGACTAGGTTTTGGATTCTCGAGGACAGGATAAGAGGTGGATGGATGAGAAGCCCGAGGTTAGGGTTGGTCCCCGTGGAAAAAGGATGTGGTTGATGCAATTTCCCGGCTTCGATCTTAGATCCGGCCAATCACAGGTTGGGGGTAATGAAGATGCAGGATCGAAACAGAAAGCGTGCTTCGTTTCAAGATCCATGGCTTCCCATTGGAGGATATGTGCTTGTGTTCTGGTTTTGTAAACGCATTGGGTTTAGATCGGCAATCGAACCTTGTCCACAGCACATGAAGATCGTCCATGGTACTTTGATCTACCTTACCTCCATCTACACCTTCCTCCTCGCCTCTAGGGCTGCCCAGCCAAAATTGGCTGCCGATTAGGGTTTACAGGGTCCGTGGCTTCTCGGAGAGGTGATTCGGCATGCAGATCTATATTCGCTTCCTCATGCATGTACATCTATTCCCTTAAAACCTAATTTTTCCAAGGCCTTGCGTGTCGATTGTAATTTCATCGAGATTTCGAGCTGGAGCAGAGGGATGCAAATTGTGGGTATCCCCTTAGTAGATCTGTGGGCACTGATTAGTCTTTTAGATGTCTCAATTATTCGGTCTGATGATCTTCACCGGAGGAGGATGCTTTGGAGACTTTCAACATGACAATTTTGTTCAGGGGATTGAATTCCATTTCTTTATCACTATGCAGTCTAGAGATTGGCATGCATCTCGAATCGGAGAGCCCTTGCCTATTTTTGTATGTGAGCATCATCCATGCCGATGGTTGAAGGGGTCATGCTATTTACCGTACTTGTTGTCATGCTCGAAATGTATGCATTAGAGATGTTTAGTTGGCTCAAAGAACCTCCCCCCCCCTACTCTTTGGGCTTTTAGTGTTGCATTGCTGGTTCCGTGCTAAGGGAGTTGCGGCCTGTAAGGCTGATAGCTTGAGCTGCCTCAAGGTAATAGCCTCTAAGGGCTTATGCTGGCACTCTGCTATCGGCTCTTTTGGCTCAGTGCCAAAACTTGTAATTTATCCTACCTTGAGCAGTGAAACAAGGTGCACACACTAATCCCACATTTTTGTTCTACAGGAGGGCAGCCTCTGGTTGTTTTGGATCTTGCGAGGTGATCAATAGGATTTTCTCTCTTATTTCCAAGGGGGCAGAAAGACAATGAGGGATCTGAGTCAATGGTTGGTTCAACCAACTCTTTTAGATTTGATGTATAGTATGCGATGCGAAGAATACAAGAGTTCTTTGTTCTATAACATCTACATTAGTATTTCCCACTTACCAATTTTTTATTTTTATTTTTGTTTTATAACATCTACGAATGTATGCAGATTCATTTCTGTACTTGCACTGCGGGTTCTGCTGCTTCTCTTGAGAATTATATACACCAAGAAGGCTCAAAGTCCTGCAAGACCTGTGGTGGCAAGCTATCAGTTGATGGGCGAGGTGCCCTGTCAGAAGGCATGCCGAGCACCCAAGAGCCGGAACTCTCTAGAGCTATCAATCCGCACTTGAATTGGAAGATGTCCCCAGGAGGTAGACAAAGGGCTGTAAGGCGAGCTAGGACTTCATTCACTGGGGGAATCAAAAAGAATTCTACGGCCAAATGCTCGAAAGCAAGTGTGGATATCAGTGATAAGGACTTAAAGAGCTCCTCAGGGGACATGTCCGTCTCGGAATCTGAGAAGGTTTTTGTTGAATCTGAGAAGGTTTTTGTTCCTGAGTTTGCTGTTAGATACGAGATGCTAATGACGAAGTACAACATCTTTTCTTAGGCTTTCTAATATTTCTTTCCCCCTTCCTGCAGCTTGGTGTGACTATTCTTGGGCGGCGCTTCAGTGATACCCTAGAAAGTGTTCCCATTAAGAAAAGAAGATTTCTGTTAGTTCAGTCTCCATCACCTCCACCCCAATCATCACCTCATTCCGGTGATTCTGATCAGATCCAGATATGCCAGTCTAATTCATATGGGGAGTCTGATCCTCTGGACATTAATCCTGTCATCAAGAGGGAGTCGGGCCAAAGTACTGATGAAAAAACTAATTTGAAGGACCTAAATGGAAAGCTGTGCGATAACGCCGATTTCTCTGGTATATCAATTTTGGCTGCTGTTGCCGTTATGAATGCTGAGGGTTCTGTTTCCAAAGACCGTTTTTCTCATGGGGAAGTTTCCAGATGTGCTGAATCACACGAGGACAAAATCCACAGAAAGGAAGATTTGGATGGTGAAATCGATATACCCCTTGAAGTATCTACTGCTTTGGTGTTGCCTGGTTATGAATCAGTTGGAGCTAAATTGGATGGGCCGTTGGACAACGCCACGAGCTCCTTGCAAAATATTCGTAACTGTGATGATAGGCTATGCTGGGATCTCAACACTGTAATGGATGCATGGGGGACTCATTTTGATGGAGTTGTGAATCCTAAGCCGCCACCTGTAGCTAATATTACTGGCGAAGTGGATGTTCACGATGAAAATCTGGGAAATATGGAACATGATCAGGATCAAACTCAATTTGGTAATACCAACTGTGCTTCAGAACTTGCTAATAGCATAGATTTGGGTGATTTATGTGAGGACCGCTGTGCATTAAAAGATACAAAGATGCAAGAAAAACCTGATGTTCGTGGTGATAGTTCAACTGCAGATCATAAAGAAGGGAAAGATTGCTCCTCTGGTCTGGTCGATGCTGCTGTCAAAATAATGCTTTTGCATAAACAAGAAAATAATAGCTTAACAGCAGAAGTTGTATCTTCTCCAACTTCAGGCACACTGGTTTCGTTAAGAGACTCTTCTATGATGACTGCTGCTTTTAAGGAAGAAAAAACGGTTGTCTGTTGTGTAAGCTCTGGCTCATTGGTTGAAACTAAACTCGCGCCTTCTCCTTTGGTTCCTTGTGAGAATGCAAGCTTTGACTGTGATCATGCATGCAAACAAGATGCTGTAGCAGACCAAACCACTGAAGCACCTATAGCTGATCTGGAGGACCGCTTGGCTCATCGCTGCCATACTGATGTTCAAATGGTGCAAGCCGCTCGCCTAAGGAGCCCTCAAGCTGAGAAGCATGTTTCTTTATGTGATAATTCAGAGAGTGATGAAGCTGATCGGTGCTCCACGGCTAGTCTTATTACTGAAAAAGCTTCTGATGTGATGGTAGGTGGAAATATCTGCAAGATGATGAACACAGCTGGTCTATCTGGCGAAAGGGAACGTACCGATGCCTTAGATGGAACCGACTGTGTTTACGCTGATAAATTGAAAAAAGGGAGCACGAGTCCGTTCCTGTTTGATTCTCACAGCTTCAATTCCCAAATTCTATCTAAGCATGACGAGTTACCCTCTGGAGGTGCATGTGCTGGAGAGCATGAAATGCCGGATGCTGATATGAAAAAAATGCAAGATAATCAATGCTCTGTGCTGTCTGATGAAACTTTCAACTCTAATGGAACTAATTACACAGTTCATATTGACCCTGAGATTCCTGTTTGTAATTCTGGGCACATGAAACCTTACATTGTTGATGCACCTCCTCTAGATAGAGCTTTGAATTCTCATGGGGCGAGCAAAAGTTATGAAGATGGTTATGCAATTAGCCCAGGTCAAGTTGTTTTGGAGGATCATTCTGAATGTGATTACTATTCTGATGCTTCTCAAATTGATACTGATCATCCAACTGGAATGGAAAAAGTCGAGTGTCTGGGAGATGATGACTATCAATATGAGGATGGGGAGTTTAGGGAATCAGTTGTGAGCGCCTGGGGAGAAGATGGAACCGAGGATGGGGAAACTGAACATGTGGACTATGGGTCGGACAACAGAGAGGTAGATATCTTCGAAGCTGCTTGTGATTTACCCACCTCTGTTCCGGTTCATGTTGACGGACTAGAAAGCAAAAATTGTGGCTTGTCAGATGCTAATCATAGTCATAAATTTGGAGTACAGGCGGTGAAAGAGATACAAGATGATGTTTCTCTACCCTTACTGAAATGCTCGTCGATGGCAAATGATTCAGATTCTGGATCTGCGAAGAGATGGGTAAAAGGTGGGATAAATAAGTTGGAGATGTATGCAAAAAACGACTCAGAATCTGGTGCAGTTAACGATAAGGGAGACAAAGACTATCCGAATGAAGGTGATGCTTCTAGAAGATCAAGCCATTTGTCTAGTTTTAGGATAAAGTCGTCGTCCGGATGGGATCTATTGCCTGAAGATCGTAGAGGTTCCGGAGGTGCAGTCATTGATTCTGGAGTTGACTCTGTTAGCAAGAATTGCCCTGATGCTTCTTTGGGTGTATCCAATGCCAGGGAATCCACGAGAAGGGTGGTGAGATCACCATTGAGGAGGGACTTGCCATCTCGAGTTGAGAGGCTAGAGTCTTCTGATGTATCACACATCAAGGATAAATCCTATGTTAGGACGAGCAGGTAATTTCTTCAAGTGCTTTTTATTAGCTCACTTTTGGATGTCTTGACCTGTTTTTTATCTTATAATTGACTCAATCCTTTACTATGTCCCAGGTCCAATGAACAAAATGATTTGCATTCAAGAGTTGGCAGGGATACAGGAGTTCCTAGATCGGTTGGAAGGGGTGGGTCATCTATGTATTTGCATGGCCGAGGTAGAAACGATAGGTGGGTGGAGTCTCCTATCCGCGGCGATACGAGGCGTCTTGATTCACATACTTACTATGGCCCATCTAGTTTCACACACCAAGCTTCAAGGAATGCTGCTGCAGCTGCTGTTGCGAAGTTAGAAAGCAATGGCTTTGTCGTTGGACATGATGGCACAATTATTAAAGCAGGTGGTGTGGCGCCCGTTGGTCGGGTGCCCGGACGATCTGCAAAGGCTTCCTCACATAGCACACACCATTCTCTTATGGGAAGGAGATCATCAATCGAGAGAGATGGAGCATATGGGATGCTGTTAGAACTTGAAAATTCAAGAGAGACGAGCTCTGATAGGCACATAAGTAACAGTCGGGGCAGGGCTTATAGATATGGTCCTCGAATGGTCAGCACAGGCCATAAGGAGGGTTATCACAGGCCCATCCGTGATGACAGCATAGATACGTCTTTACCACTGCACGGTGAATTAACCAGGAGGGAGCAATCTCTTTCTCCTCATAGAAGACATCTTCGTCATTCTCGCACCAGATCTCCGTCAAGATCTAGAACGCGCTCGCCTCATATGTATACGTCCCCTAGGGGTAGAAATGGTAGTGGAATGAATGCAGGTCTACAGAGACTGAGGTCGCCTCATCGGCGATCTGGCTTGGAGGAACGTATGGTAGGTTATGCCCCATCATCCAGAAATCATATGTCACCACCACATGCTTCAAGATGGGTTGATGAAAGGAAGGATTTGCCTGCTCATTTTCGAGAGCACAATCAATTCCCATGTAGAAGTCCACCCAGGCAAGTTTTCTCACGAAGGCATAGACTTGATCCAATGAATTCCCCAGAGAGAGTGAAGTCAAATGTGTACTCTCAATCAATGCATTCTGGAAAAATACCTGAATTTCCTGGTTTTAATGGGCAATCTAGGTATGGTGGGTGTGTGGATGACAGAAGAGGCCATGGTAACAGGTATGCAATGGTCCATTGTGTAAGACAGTATGATACCGATGGACAGATGAAGCATTTTCGGTATGATGCGGAGGATGGTTTCAGTGGTCATAACCCTCAACCTAGATCCTCAGAATTTCAACAGAGAGGGACTCCTAGAGGGTTCAACAGGAGCATTGAGAACCAACTCGGAGATTCACCTCGAAGAGTTAAAGAAGAGAAAGCTCATGTGAGATATGTTAGAGAAGGAAAGCGTTCTGCCAGCTTCAAGTCGTTTGCAGTACAAGACTGTGATGAGAACATCACCCCACAGAGAAGACCTTCATGATTGCAATGATCACTGTTTCCCTTCATCTTATGTGGATGCCAAAGAGACACTGAACCTGATGATTGTTTTCTTTATCAAAGGGAAAGGCATCTTAATCGTGCAACATTTCCTATTTGTAGTGCTTGTAAAGATGCTTCATTATTATAGGACTTCAATTTTTTTTTTTTTGGCCTCGAGGATGTAACCTGTCTTTGTCCTTCCAACTCTTTTTATTTGGGTCCATTTTGAGTTGGATGCAAGCACTGCATGCGGCCATATGAAAAGTGATCAACTAATGAATCTTGATTTTATGCCTTTGGTTTATGTGAACTTGGTCATAGGTATTATGCAAGACTGAACATTATTCAAGGCACCTAGTATATATGCTTGTTGTCGGGTTTTTAATTTATTTCTCTGCAGATTTTTCATTAAACCAATGCCCTTATAATGCAATTAATTATTTGACTACGATGATGGTACATAATTATGTAGTTGATAAAATTCATCCAGGTATCTGTCTTTACTTTTCTGTGCTATTAATAAACAATCACTATGTTAGATAATTAATTTCTATTTTAATGGTCCTTATTTCAGGAAAGCTCAAAATTCAAATTTGTTGATGCCATAATTGTTTAAAGGCAACAATCAGTCAAGGTATTTCATAGGACTTGATTTATGTTTTTGTTTCACTCTATCTCTGGTTCAAGTTCTCTGTCAGTTCATAATTATTTTAATCACTGTTATGAAATTTGGTTTGTTTTTTCTGTTCATATTTATGGCTGTGGTTCATGTTTTCTCCATCCTCTGACAATTAGATTCATCGGCGCCAGGAAATGATGTTCTAAAAGGCCCAAATCTATATATTATGATTTCTGTAGTTTGTACGTTCTAATTATGTTTACAAGAATTGTACTGATGAGTCAATTGGTTGTTTGGAATTAAAGTATTAGCCCAGGTGTACCAAACCTGCACAGCTCTTTGTATTTTCTTTTTACATACTTTATTGACAAACCCAATTTTTCTCTCATTGCAAGTCTCGCATGGAGTTGGCTCTAGAATCAGTTATTTATTGGGTGCATTTTTCCCTTCTATTGGTTTTTCTGCAAGGCTCAATCTTTAGTAAATCCTATTAACTTATGTTAAAAGATCCATGCAAGGAACTTTTTAGTTTGGGAGAAGCAAAGTTAAAAATGATATAGTATTTCTGTATTCCCATGTTCTTGGGTCCATCTGGTCTTTTAATTCATGGGGCGTAAATGTGGCAGAAGCTACACTTTATCTTACCTGAAGTCGTAGGCAACATTAGTAGCTATATTAATGGGGACTTTCTCCCCTGCTTGTGCCAATGCGTATTCTTACTCCACTATTGTATTTATACCCAAATTGATCCATAGCTCCAATTTGCTTCCTGCGAAGGTTTTGTCTGGGACCAGGAGACGACTATCGTGTTTACACCTGAGATATGATGGGGACTAGGTATACCTCTTGTTTCTCTATGTTAATTTTTTAAGCCCCTCCAGTGTTCTCATTGTTATTTCCTTGTAGACGTTTTTGGTGAAAAATAATGATGCAATTAGCATCTGCTGATATGGTTTTTTTAGTCTTTTTTTTTTTACAAGGGTCTGTTTTTGGATTTGGCTTTGAGAAGGGATGCTGTAAATGATGTCTTCATGCACCTATTTAAGCAGCTCTGGCACCCAACAAAGTAAATATCCAAAATTTGGAGAAAAAGTATATGGGGTGATATTTCTTTTTGAGGCTTGCTTTGTCGGCCTTGAGGGCTTGGGCGTGTGACTCTGGGTATGAGGCCTATTTCATTTCTCCATTTCTCTCCTCTGCCAGTAAGTTTTCTTTCTCTGTCTCTTCCTTTCTCCTACTATGACTTTCTCTCCCAAGACAAACGACCGCCATGACGCTTTTTTCCCAACTGTCCACCCACAACCGACGACCACCGGGCTTCGTCTGTAGCATGTTTCTTACTAAGATTTTATCTTGACCGATGATTTATGCAATTTCTTTTCATTTATATGAGTCAATAATCAAATTATTTTTCTGTAGACTTTGTTTTGGAGTAGGAATGAAATCATGATTTATATTCAGATTCTTGTAAGAAAAAACGAGACTTGTGTTGAACTTTGGTTTGTTACATGTTTTCATTAAACCAAATATGGGTATTATATTCTGTGCTTTGTATCCATATCCTTTTTTTTTTTGAAAGGTTTTTTATGTATACATATCCTACATGGATATCAGTATTATTGGATACGTATCTGTATGCAATTAAAGTTAATTCGCATACAGGTATTATTAGGAAACCTTAACTCCGATTGTGAGAGACTATAAACAATGTTTTAGGACTAACACTCGAAAAAAACAACTAGAAAACAATCACAGAGAGGTAAGATATACGTAGAAAAGCCCTTTCGGTGAAAAATCATGGTGACCAAAATCAACTATGCTCGCAGGCAAAAATGAAGACCACAGACGATGACCCTAATCCAAGGTTTGAGAACTCGGTTTCGGTAGTTTCGATCAGTTTCGGTGGTTTTGGTTTGTTTTTTTTTTAAATTAAAAAAAACTAATTAAAATGATTTTTGTTTAATTTTTATTGATTTTCTATGATTTTTTCTATTTTTTTGTAATTTTTCTATTTATTTTATATTTTTTTCAATAATTTTTCCTTTTTTTAAAAACTTTTGTCTGATTTTCTATTTAACAATTTATTTTTTTACTTTATATATATATATTTTATTTTTTGTAAATTTTTTATCTTATATAATATTTTTATAACATGTAATTTATAAGTTATAAGTTATAAATGATAACTGATAAGCTATAAGTTATAGCTTATCATCGATAAGTTACAAGTTATAAGTTATAACTTATCAGCTGTAAGTTATAACCTATAACTTATAGTTAGCAGAGGGGGGACGGGATTGGGTTAGGGTTTCCTGCAGGGTTCGCTTTTGGCGAAGGCGTGCAGAGAGAGAGAGAGAGAGAGAGAGAGAGAGAGAGAGAGAGAGAGAGAGAGTCAACGTCAGCGGATCAGGCAGCGACGACGGATCGGGGCAGCGACGACAACTGCTTTTTTCCCCCCGTCTTCCCTCTTTGTTTCCTATAGGCAAGCTTCAAAATCGCGGTATCGGTCGACCCTGAACTAGCTGGTACGTATCGATACCGGTCGATACGGACCGATACTAACTGATACGGACCCATACTGGTTGAGGAAAAAACAAAACTTGTCGATACCGGTCTGAACCGGCCGTTACGAACCGGTACATACTGGTACCGGCCGGTACGGGCCAGATATCGGGTGCAGTACTGGTCTAGAACCGGGCAAAATCGGTACGTAACGATACCGATCAACGATCGGGATGACGGATTACGTGATCGGGACGACGGATCAGGCAGCGACGACGGATCGGGGCAGCGACGCCAACTGCTTCCCCCCCCCCCCCCCCCCCCTTCTTGTCCCTTTTCGTCTTTTATAGGCAAGGTTCAAAATCGCGGTATCGGTCGACCTCGATCGGTATGTATCGGCCGGTACGTATCGATACCGGTCAATACGGACCGATACCGGTTAAGAAAAAAAAAAAACTTGTCGATACCGGTTGGTACCGACCGATACGAATTGGTACTGGCCGGTATGGGCCAGGTATCGGGATCGGGTGCAGTACCGGTCTAGAACCAGGCAAAACCGGTATGTAACGGCCGGTACGTACCGGTATCAGCCGAGATTTCAAACCCTGCCTATAGGGCCATAGGTTGAACCCAGATGAATGGGAAAGGATCAGGCCGAAACCACCATTTTTTGGGTAGATCAGGTTCGGCTCCTGCCGAAACCGACCTAAAACGATCGAAACAGATCAATTTCGGCCGAAACTTCAAACCATGCCCTAAATCCTAATCAGCCTTATCTGGCTAGGGCAACATAGTATGTGCCAAATTACGAAGAATACCCTACAAAAAATTCTCAAGGCCTTAATGCCCCTTTGGAGAGACCTCTTTGAACTCTGCTCGAATTCATCAGGCTACACAAAACTCAGCTACTACTTGACTACTATCCAGATCTGCATAATAAAATCAGATATTGATACGTAAAATACCTAATATCGTCTCGATATCAAATATATTTCACCTGTAGAATTCAAGTGATGTTAGTGCCTACAACTCTATTAACTGTAAGCCGAGGTTAAGATTTCATATTTTCTTGGGTCCAAAATGGGACATTTTGGTCTTTTTGAGTTCGAGATCGGCTTTCACGGTCAAAATTAGAAAATTTATGAAAAAAACTTATTTAAATATTAAAATTACGAACACATAGAAGAAAGTCATTATGTTGAAAAAGTATTTGACTATTTAGAACTTTTTTGTGTTGCATGGAGGGGGGGTACCACACTTCTCTAGAATTAATAGAAAGAGTGAAGCATAACAACCAACAACCATGTTAGGACTATATTTTGGTGTTATTGTTAACAATCATCAATATCAACTTCAAGGTCAGGAATGTTGTGATGCAACAATAGGGTGGAAGTGGAACAAAGCATTATTGAAGGCAGGGTCAGGGACTTGGGATGGATTGTGAGGGTTATGGTTAGGTTCATGGATTAGCTTGGAATTGGGCTTGTGGTTTTGATAAATGTAATTCTTCTAGATATTAATATGAATATCTACATAAATGGAGACAAATAGTGATCGTTCAATAGTTATTAATGAAATCTGACTCGAGTTCGTATTAATTTATTCAGGGTCTTCCAATTTGTTTAGGAATCCTACATGATTTTGTATTAGACCCAAGAGTACTAATTTGTGTAAATCTATGTTGATAGGATTATAATTAGGGGTGGCAATCCTTGACCCGACTCGAAGTTAGCGGGTTTGGGTTTGGCCTAAACGGGTTCGGGTCATAAACAGGTCGACCCGATTGACCCGTATATTTAATGGGTCGGGTTCAAGTTTGTACTTATAACCCGATTGACCCGTTTACCAAATGGGTCGTGTCAACCCGACCCAACCTGAACCAACCCGGCCCAATCCGACCCGTCTGACCCAACCTGACAGGTTTACATGGGTTCTGTTGACCCAACCCGAGCCAACCTGACCCGACTTGTGTTGTAAACGGGTTAAACGGGTCGGGTCGGGTAAACCCGCTTATTAGGCGGGTTGGGTTTGGGTTGAAGTTTTTGATCCGTTTATTAAACGGGTTGGGTGTTTTACCCTTAAACCTATGTCTCAACCCGACCCGACCCGACCCGACCCATTGCCACCCCTAATTATAATTTGAGTAAAATTTAGAGCTCCAGTTTGAGTAAAAATTTGTGTTTTATTTTTGTTTCTTGTTTTTCTTCATAATCATTGAGCCTATTTTTTTGATTAGTTTTTTTGAAGTGATCACAATTGTCTTATTTTGGTTGGAAAGTATGTAAAAACATTCTACGTGTTAAGATATGTTTTATATTGCTTCACATTGTGTTTTTCCTTTTGGCTCCCATGATAACATAGTATCACAGTTGCCGCTCTAGGCCCTTGCTTTACTCTAGTTTCCACCATCGTCAAACTCTTCGTCACCAATTTTCCTGACCTAATACAATTAAGCTCAACCTTTTGGCTTTCTCTCATGCTACTCTTTGGGCTTGCTCTCATGATCACTGTTATCACAACTAGAGTGTCTTGTTCTGTCTTGGTTTCCACTTTCCACCATCATCGGCCTCTTCCGCACCGGTTTCGCACCGCTATCGGGTTTTTTTGCTGCCCCCGCTGATCAACCTTCAGAGGTGCACTCTTCCAGGTGATCCCCTTCGTTAGTTATCAGGGCTGCTGTTCTCGCTCTGCGTCGGTTTCCACCACCACCACCGCTGTCAGTAGGGCTGTAACTCGGGCGGGTTGAGGGGTTGACCCAGGCGCAGTCCAAGGGGTTGAACCCTCTGCCCAAGTCCAACCAAACCCAAGGTAAGGCTGAATTTTACTAGCCTAGTTCCAACCCGGTTAGTCTGGTTGGCCGGTTTGATGGGCAGGTTGGCCGGGTTTAACATGGTGTGCCATATATATAGGTAACTATATGAGTAAGAGGCCATGTATCATGTATTTTGTTGGTACCTTGGTATAATGTGATGACAAAAAACTCAATTTAGTCTTTTTTAACAACTTCATAAATACTATAGGATGGCTCAGAAATCAGTGAAAAATCTTATTTATGCCTAATAATTAAACAACAATTTATGTCTTTTTAAATTGAAACTAGGTCGAAATAGGAGGGAAAAAAAACCCAATAAGCATATGGGCCAAAACCCGAGCCGGTCACCCAATCCAATCCAAACCAACTTTAATTGGATTGGATTCCAATCCTAGTTCGGTATAGGACCAGATTAAGAATCCTCAAAATCAATCTAGATTGGATCGGTTTGAGTTTTGCTGATATTGATTGGTTTCTAACTGATGCACACTCCTAATCCCGATTAACTGGGTAAAAGAGACATATGGGGGTGGTCTGATCTTGCTTGATGAAGCTCTTGGGGTGCGACGGGTTCGGTGCGAGGGTTGTGCATTGGAGGGTGAGAAGAGCCTGAGTATCGCCCGAGGTGTGCTCTAGTATATGTAAAATCCAAACCCAAGCTTGTCCAAATACGGGTTGGGTTTGGATTGTCCCGCCCGAGTTTCAGCCCTAACCGACAGTATTTTCCATACCCATCAGTTTCTTTCATCATCTCGCAGGTTGATCTGCCTAGTTGTTGCCTCTTCTGCGTGATCCCCTAACTCAACGTCTCTAACATTGTATCTTATTAGGTACCCTCTTGTCCCAAAACCTGGGTCGTAAGAGGAGGTCCACAAAAGATATATGAAGACACCATTGCCCAGCACTACATAACAATTTATTCGTAGCTTTCCAATCATTTAGGAATTAATCATGATATACAACAGTTTTTTTTTTCTAGAGGCAGGTCGTGACCGAAGCCAATCCAATAAGTTGTTGCCTTTTACTAGGGGCATCTCGAGACCAATTCCAACTCCGGACTCTGTAAGCAGCCCACTTTCTTCTTCTTTCCTACTCGACACCGGCCAAGGTCCTCGAAAACTGCTGCCAAGCACTTGAATCTGGTGATGCATAGTGTTTTGCACAACATAATTTATTCGTAGCTTTCCTATCATTTGTGTTAAGAATCGGCTATATACAACACAGTTTGTTTTAGAGGCAAGTCGCGGCCGAATGCAATCCAATAAGTTGTTGCCTTTTGTTAGGGGCAACTCGCGACTAAATGCAATCCCCGACTTTATAAGCATCCCACTTTCTTTCTCTTTCCTCCCCACCCCCTCCTCCCACGCACAAACACACATGCGTACGGTTGTACGACTTAAAGGTTGCCCTACGAAAATATATAGCCGCATCTTTGCAATGTTTTGCACTGCTTAGCCATTTATTCATTGTTTATGGATTGGACTTTTTTTCAAAATATTATTAAAAAAATAAAATATTTAATGAAACAGCGGCGGCTGATCAAAACTATTTATCAACCTAGCACTCTGACAGCCACATGGCATGTCAGCGCCATAAAGCGAACGTGGGTTTTTTTTTTTTTTTTTCTATTTCAAGTTGAACCTGATATTTGGAATATTGGGTTTAAACTCGGTATTATGGATACCGGGTTTACCCGAAATCCAGAGAGAAAACGTCTGAAATCCAAAGAGAAAACGGTTTAGTATGGAAACTTTATACAACAGGCTTCAGTTAAATTCGGTATCCAAATTACCGGTTTTAAACCCGGTAATCCAAATACCGGTTCTACTTCAAACGAAAAAAAAAAAAAAATCTTTCGCTCGCTTTACAACGCTGACATGCCATGTGGCTGTCAGAGCGCTAGGTTGGTAAATAGTTTTGGTCAAACGCTCTTTCGTTTAATATTTTATTTTTTAATAATATTTTTTAAAAAATCCCTTATAGATTCTCGTTCACCTTGGTTATGATAGTTACTAGAAAGAAACTCGGGCAATGCCTGAATGTGCTTCATGCACGCCATTTGGCAAAGACGACATCGCAACTGTTCGAAAAAGTGTGAAATCTGAAGTGAGTGTGATTCATTGGTTAGAGAGAGAGAGATAAACATCAAATGACCATTAAATGCCATTGAATGAAAATTTACCATCTTTATGGTAGGTTTTTAAATGAATTTAAAAGAAAGCCTGGTTCACACATGAAAGAAGAATTCTAACTCTTTAAATGACGTCCACGGGGTAGGTTTACTGCTTGATCATTGACTCTTAACACTTTCACTGTTGGTTCATTAGAAGGTAGGGAGGACATCATCGCCGCTGATTCCGCATCGCACGGTCATGGTCGCTGCTACGGGCCTCTTACACGCCATTTTAGTTTCTGGAGCAGAGTCCATCTCCCGAGTGGTTGTCGGCACGCCGTACATACATACCAAAAGGCCAAACCTATTGTTTTTAGGGTTATTTTGACTTTGCCCCCCAAATTTTGCCAAGAATTAGACTTTACCCCCATCCTTTCATTAATTAGACTTTACCCCCCAAAACTAACTTTTCCGTCAGCACACCATCTAAAAGAAAGGGTGAGCTGACGGAAAATAAATAAAGTTTGGGGGCTGAGCTGACGGAACAGTTAGTTTTGGTGGTAAGGTCTAATTAATGAAACTATGGGGGGTAAATTCCAATTCAAGGTAAAATTTGGGGGCAAAGTCAAAATAACCCTTGTTTTTATCCAGAGAGAGAGAGAGAGAGAGAGAGAGAGAGAGAGAGAGAGAGAGAGAGAGAGAGAGAGACCTATTGTTTTTGTCCAGAGAGAGAGACCCCTATTGCTTTTGTCCAGAGAGAGAGAGAGAGAGACCTTTCACACACACACACACACACACACACACAGAGAGAGAGAGAGAGAGAGAGAGAGAGAGAGAGAGAGAGAGAGAGTCCAGTGAAGCTCTGTAAGTAGTCTTTCTTTGTGTATTTCTGTTAGATTTGCTGATATGGGTGGAATGGGTTTCCCCGCCTGCTGCTCCGAGCTGCTCCTCCCAAGCCTCCTCCTCCGTGTGGCCGTCCTCATGGGCTATGTGCAGCGGATCATCTCCTGGGTCTTCGATGCCGTCGGCCTCTGCAGCCTCCTAGACTCCGACGAAGCCTGGCCGGAGCACCATGCTGCCGGCCTTGGCGGCCATAGCCAGCAGCACCTGGGCTTCAGGTCCGTATCGGGGATGATGATGGAGGAGTTCCTCCCGGCGGTTCGGTACGGGGATCTCCTCAAAGGGGGCGGGGGTGGGTGCGTGGCGGGCGAGTGCACGGTGTGCCTGTACGAGTTCGAGGCGGGGGAGGAGGTCCGGCGGCCGAGCAACTGCCGGCACGTGTTCCACTGTTGCTGCCTCGACCGGTGGATGGAGCACGGCCAGCTGACCTGCCCCCTTTGCCGGGGTCCGCTTTTCCCGGATGAGATGATGCTCAACGACCGTGTCTGGGCCGCCGCCGGCATCCCCGACACCGCCGCCGGCGTCGCCGACTCACACTTCTAGCGATGAACTAAGGCATGACCCTTAATCCTTCCGATGTATCGCACCGAGGTTTTTAGAAAAGAAAAACTTTAGCACTATGCACTCTGTGAAAAGAGAGGAGAAAAGCTCTGAAATTTAATTATAAAAATAGTGATAATTCAGAAGAGAAAAACTTTAAAATCTAATGATATAATCATTTAGGGACACATGGCATTTAAAATGTGCTGATTTATAATATCGGAAGTTTTGGAATTTGTTGGTATTTTTGGGGTTATTTTGACTTTACCCCCCAAATTTTGCCTTGAATTAAATTTTACGCCCCATATTTTATTAATTGGATTTTACCCCTCCAAAACTAACTGTTCCATCAACTCACACCCCAAAACTTTATTTATTTTCCGTCAGCTCACCCTTTCTCTTAGATGGTGAGATGACGGAACAATTAGTTTTGGGAGGTAAAGTCTAATTAATGAAAAGATGGGGGGTAAAGTCTAATTCAAGATAAAATTTGGGGGGCAAAGTCAAAATAATCTTTTTTTTTGTGTAGACATTCTATCTAATAAAAAAACCCAACACATTCAGAAAGGTCTAGTGTCACTGATCCACCATATGTTAGCAATCTAGATCAGTCGAGGGTGTCGTCTGCAACAGATTGCTGCTCGATTTGACCGATGCTACTTGGCCTTGGTTAAGGGTTCGAATAAACGCAAAAACATATTTTCTCCTGCTCTGTAGTGTGGGGCGACTCGACCCTCCCTCTTGCCTTTTTATAGCCCTCAAACTTGTGGGGTTATTAAAAATTCAGATATTTCTCTCATTCTTGTGGTAAGTTTCGATCCGTAGATCTATCTTGTGCTGACCCAGGTAATAGTACTAACTACTTGCCCCCGCCCCTCCCCCTCCAAAAAAAAAAAAAAAAGTAGGAGCTTTAGTTAGGTTGGTTTTGAGTAGCAATCATTTCTCTATCAGTCCATCAAAAAGAATATAAAAAAAAATTCCTCTATCTGTAAGATATTATATGTCCAAATCATTCTCGATATGTTGTAAGGCGACGTGTATGGTCATGATAATTTAAGACATTAAAATGCATGTTAATTTCAAATATTAAGCAAAACCCCCTCAACAAAAAAAATATTATTCATCGGGCTACGGTTATAAGTACAACATCCAGACCCAATAATGCACCCTTCCTTGTCCCTGCAAATATGGTGCCGACCTGCTGAACTTTTCCTTGCAGACTTCAAGTAGCCATTCGACTTACTAGGAGGCTTCACTCTCTTACATAGGAGCCTTTATGGAGCCGCATAATGGAGATCGCTAGTTGTGGGAAGCCATCCGATACGCTCATCCCGAACAAATGGCTCCCCACAACTAGCAAACCTCCACTAAGAAGTGACGACGGTAGATGTATTAGTCCGGCCACCTTATGGTAGGAGACACCTTATCAATACTCATAAATAAAACTAACCAATATTTGTATGCTTAGAAGGGAGTCCATTCCATATGTTCAATCAATTCAAGGTGAGATAGGTAATGTTGGTGAAAATAGAATGGATAACACAGATATAAAATAAGAATGAAAAATAAGGAAGTGATCCGAGGCACGCTTGGCGCTGACTTAAGAATAGATATTGCTGCCTTAAAGTGCATATGTTTATTTAGCAAACTATTCTCAAGATACAACGGACCGTCAGATCCCTTAACGTGCACAAGAACTAAGGAATCTTTGAACTCAAGGATTATGATCACAACTGTTGTCCAAGACTCAAAAAAGAGAATAAAGAAATCAAAAGTTTGTATGTCTCGGTTTTTCCGTCCCTTATTCCAAAGCCCTATTAGTCCTTATGAAGATAGAAACAGTGCACATAGCACCCGTTCATATGTTGGATAAAGATGTGACCCTTCATAGGGATGTGTCAATCGTATTGGGATGCAAAATTCAAGAGATGCTATTCCCAACTCCTGAAGAGTCGCACGAAAACCCATTAGACCGAAAGGTCCATTGATTCACTAGAGACTCACAAAAACCCATAGGACCAAAAGATGCATTGATTCACTAGAGGCTCACCGTACCATAGCACTTAAGTGCTGCACTTTGATTGGCCAAAAGGATGTAAAGTGAATTCAATATTCAAACACCCTCATAAAAGAGTGTGTGTACCAAGTCAAACAAGTACACCACCATAACATGACTTGTGGGACCCAATTTTCACTTACAAAATAAATAACACTCAAAAGAGTCAACCAAAAGAGACAAAAGGATAAAAGGGTTTGGATTCCAAAAATCATATAAAATAAAATTATAAATATTAAAATCAACCAACATTTCCCCACATGATTTAAATATTTAAAATAATAAAATTGGACAATAGTACAATATGATTTCAAAGATGGTATCTTTTGGATTTGAACCCACTTCTAGTTGATATAATTCCATCTATGCAAGTCCTAAGTAACCGAAGTTTTGAACTTGAACCCATATACATAGATTTTATTTTATCGAACATCATACTGTAAGATCGAGCTTGAATTCTATCAGTGGTTCGTATTACGGCCTTGCGACAGTATCTTGAATTCATGAGTGATCTAGAGAATAAGCCTCTCAAATTCTCATAGATTGCGGCCTCACAGTCACACTCATATAGGTGTTTGTCTCCAAGGATATCCTGCCATATCCTGCCTTAAAGGCCTTGACAACATTTATACATTAGTCTTCCTTAACATCTGCAGGCGAGCACACAATATTAGGAGGATTATTTTGTGCTCCACTGGTCACCCAATTAGCTTGTTTTTCCCATTGAACCTTAATCCCGGGATCTCCGTTCAATAAGGTTGGGTTTCTGCTAATAGTAATTTATGATATAGGCTTTAGGTCTTTAAGACCCATCATCCTAGAAGAATTAAGGACTTGTCCTCTTGACAATCCTTTAGTAAGATGATCTGCTAAATTATCCTCTGACTTTGTATAAATTAGAGTTATTACCCCAGTCGTATCTAGCTTTCTCAAAATCTTATACCTTAACTCTATATGTCTAGAATTTTTAGAGTTATGGTTCTTACTCTTAATCTTTGCTAGAGTGGCTTGGTTATCACAGTGTATGAGAACCCCAGGAATTTGCTTATCTATACCAGGTAGCTTGGATAATAATCCCTTAAGCCATTCAGCCTCACTTCCAGCTAACTCGAGAGCCACTAACCCGGCTTCCATTGTCGACCTTGTAATTATGGTCTGTTTAGAAGATCTCCAAGCCACTGCTGCACCTCCTAGAGTGAATACATATCCACTAGTGGCCTTGGTTTCTTCAGAATCTGAGATCCAATTAGCATCACTGTACCCTTCAAGCACAGTTGGATCTCTAGTATATAATATACTATACTCCATAGTTCCAAGGTACATTATGAGTCTAATTAGTGCAGCCCAATGAGAATCATCAGGATTATTAGTGTATCTACTTAATCTTCCTACAGCATAGGAGATGTCTGGTCTTCCGGAATTAGCCAGATACATTAAACTTCCTATTAGCTGTGAATATTTAAGTTGTGATACAACATCCCCACAGTTTTTCTTTAATTTTAAGCTTGCGTCATAAGGAGTATTTACTGGCTTATAATCATAGAAACCAAATCTTTTTAGAACCTTTTCCACATAATGAGATTGATGTAGAGATATACCATTTGTAGTTCTTGTAAGCTTGATACCTACGATTACATTTGCAACTCCAAGTCCTTCATCTCAAAGTTAGTACTCAATAATATTTTAGTTTTCTTTATATGATAAATATTATTGCCAAATATTAGAATATCATTTACATGCAAGTATATAAAACAAAAGAAGAACCAAAATATTTTCAATATACACATTTATCAGATTCACATATAGAAAAACCATTGGAAAGAATTACACTATCAAACTTTTCATGCCATTGCTTTGGTGCCTGCTTTAACCCATATAGAGACTTCACTAATTTACATACTTTCTTTTCCTGTCCTTTGACTACATATACTGTTCCATATAAATTTCTTCCTCTAAAACCCCATTAAAAAATGCGGTCTTAACATCCATTTGATGTATCTCGAGGTGATATGATGCAGCTATTGCAATTAGCACTCGAATGATAGTCATCCTAGTTACAGGAGAATATGTATCAAAATAATCAATACCTTCCTTCTGCTTAAACACCTTAGCCACTAGTCTAGCTTTGTATTTATTTATGGATCCGTCTGAATTGAGTTTCTTTTTAAAGATCCATTTGCATCCAATTGGTTTGATCCCAATAGGAAGATCTGTCAAGTCCCAAGTACTATGAGCCATTATAGAGTCCATCTCACTCTTGATGACTTCTTTCTAAAATGAAACTTCAGAGCTAGACATGACTTCTCCATAGGTTATAGGCTCACTCTCAAGAGAAAATGTATAAGACCCATCACCGAAGTTTTTCTCAACCCTAGGTCTTTTGGACCTTCTAGGTTCAAGACATAATTTCGGCTCTCTAGTTTCTACAGTTCTCTCAGAAGATTTTAAAAAAGAGAAAGTCGTAGAAATGGAAGAATTATTCGTATTAAGCATAGGAAATATATTTTCAAAAAAGACAGCATCATTAGATTCCTTAATAGAGTTAGGAGCATACTCAGGATTATCAGATTTTAAAATAAGAAATCTATATGCATGACTATGAAAAACATAACCAATAAAAATGCCATCAAAAGTTCTTGGTCCTAGTTTGTCAATCTTAGAATTAGAAATTTTTACCTTAGCAAGGCATCCCCATACTCTCAAAAAATTCAAACTAGGTTTTCTACCAAACCAAAGTTCGAAGGGGGTTTTGTCCTACTTTTTGAAAGGAACTCGATTTAGAACATTGTTAGATGCATATAATGCTTCTCCCCACAAGTTCTTGGGTAAACCAGAACAAGTTAACAAGGAGTTTATCATATCTATAAATGTTTTATTCTTCCTTTCTGCCACACCATTAGATTGTGGCGAATAAGGTGCTATGGTTTCATGGATTATCCCATTACTTTCACAAAACTTAGTGAATTCAGTAGAGCAAAACTCACCTCCCCGATTGGTTCTTAACCGCTTAATTTTCTTTTCGGTTTGGTTTTCCACTTCAGACTTAAAATTGCAAAATTTTAGAAATGCTTCATCTTTTGATTTTATCAAGTACACATGACAATATCTAGAAAAGTCATCTATAAAAGTTAT
This sequence comes from Chamaelirium japonicum, assembly GCA_947650365.1. Taxonomy (NCBI): domain Eukaryota; kingdom Viridiplantae; phylum Streptophyta; class Magnoliopsida; order Liliales; family Melanthiaceae; genus Chamaelirium; species Chamaelirium japonicum. The sequence continues at coordinate 47,093,175 of OX393549.1, read as the reverse complement.
GAAATACCTTCTACGTACCTCCTCTTGTTAGAACTCCATTTAACTCACATATATCACTATGAACGAGTTCTAGCAACGTAGTAGAACGACAAATAGAATAAAATGATTTTCTAGATTGTTTTGCTTGTACGCAAATCTCACATTTAGAATCAACTATAATATTGGATATATGAATTAAACCTAATTTCATCATTCTTCCAATAGTATGAAAATTAACGTGCCCTACTCAAATATACCAAATATCAGAAGATTCCACATTTAAAAGCATAGACGATGAAGCATACTTAATTTTATTAGATAGAATACTCAATTTAACCAAGCTATTATACAAATATCCAAGACCAATAAAGATATTATTTTTAGAAATAACAAACTTGTTCGACTCAAATATAAGTTTATAGCCTTCTTGGCTTAAGACCACACCACTAACAAGATTCTTCCGGATTTCAGGCACATATTGCACGTTGTGAAGAGTAATCACGTTCCCAGATGTGAAGCGTAGATTCACATTCCCTTCTCCCAGCACGTGTGCAATAGTGGAGTTTCCCATGGTCACAGTTCTTCCTTGGGTATCCTGATATGATAGGAATGAGGAGAATTCAGAACACACATGAATATTTGCACTTGTATCAACCCACCAATCAGTAAGTTGATAAGTCAAATTTATTTCAGGTTTAGAAATTTCTAACCTTAAATTTGATACCCAAGTGGTAGTGCTGCATATCATATTTGTCTGAGGAGTAAGAGCAACACTACGAGATTGTTCTCCAATCTCTTTATCCTTCCTTTGCCGGTATTGTTTGGCAAAGTGACCAGACTTGCCGCACACCCAACAAGTCTTCTTGTTTTGATCTTTCTGGATCTTGCCAATTGGCTTGTCACGCCCTAGAAATCTGGAATCGATCTCTGGGGTGTGAGTTGAAGAAAAACCAAGGGATTTAGGGTTAGGTCGCCTAACTACACCAATTAGGGTTTCTCACAAAACTGCAGCTTTCTCTCCAAAAATGAAGAAGAAGGATGAGAGAAAAACAAGGGGTATTTTAAAACTTGATTTTTTTGTGTAAAAAAGAGATAAAATTTTTGTCGACAGAGATATAATTAAGCTCGACCTTCAACCGAGCTATCCTCTCAGCATGTGCGGCCTACCAGTGCCCCACATGCTGACAGAAATCCCTCTTAAGGGAGCACGAGGCTCAAGCCTCTGATGGCGAGCTAAGTAGCATCACCCGCTCTCTAGCACTCGGGTACTGGGTTAGGGATCCTAACTACGAGACTAGTCGATTAGGTCACTTTAAGATTTATATTTTCATAGTGAGCTATCCTAGGATTGGAACCTTGAGGAGAGACTTACCCAGAAGATTCAGCTGGATCATCACCACTAACAATCACAAAATCTGACTAGACTAAATAATATTTATTCCAAATCAATCGATTATATTGCTAGAATAAGAAAAACCACAAGACGATACACTAAGATAGAACACTATCACAACCCTCACTCCGCCTCTGGCCTCCCACTGCTACTCCTGAACTGCCGTACATGCAGGAGAGTCTACTCATAGGAAAGAGTAGCCCCCAATGAAAAATTGGGAGATTAGCCAAATTAATGGCTAGTGACATCCTAGTAGCCTTTAATAATATGAGACAATCGATTTAATTAATTTACGTTATAATTAGCAGTTCTAGTACATATTAATATTTACAAAACAATAACCTAATCCTACCAGTAGTCTTTTTTTTCTCATGCCACACCTACTGTCACTAGATTATCTAACATAAAGTTCATATAATGTTCTATAGTGTAAATGAACTATTTAAACAAAAAGACCTTCTAAATATCACTAGATTATCATGCTCTACAATTTCATATTTTATAATTGTTAATAAATAATTATATAAAATATCTATCATAATGTGAACCCCAGATATTTTGTTCATCCTGCCCCCGGTCGGGCATTACTATAAGGCCTTTTATGTTGATGTAGAGGGCCAACTCTCTCGCCACGTATACTCCGACACCATACGCAAAGTCACCCATATGATCATAAGGGGTTTTCCGTCTTTCACGGTGGAGCTTTACCGCCCAACTTGCTTTCCTTGGGGGCTTCAACTACCCCGGGATAGGATTGCTAGGCCAATCCCTCTTCGAGGGCACCACCTATTGGCTTTACCACAATCCCTGCCCGTGACCCCCTAGCCTACTGATCTTCGGCTGTGCGTGCAGGGTGGTTCACGGCCCTTGCGCGCACGGGGTCCAATCTTTCCACAATATGGATTATCATATTATATTAAACAAAAGTGTCAAAAACTTAACATGGTGAATAACTACTTTTAAAAATACACCGAGACAAATAAAAAGGGTACATGCGTTAATTAATGATTTGCAACTTTTTAACCCTGGTCCCGCACTGCCCTCGCAACCCATGCATCACAATAACCCTAAATTATTCTCGCCCGTATTCCCGTGTGCCTGGGTCTCCACACTCCACTCAAGAGGGTGGGCCCCGAAAATTATTATTTAATCAAATTATATTTTAATTTAAGGGAAATACCTAATTACGATGTCCATGCAATAATTATGATTATTTTATTAATATTATAAATATGATTATTTTATTAATATTTTAAAGCATACTTATTTAAATAATATATTTTAAAGTATGCTTATTTTAATAATATTTTAAAGCATGTGTCGCCAGACTCGCGACTTCGCATGCAAGGAGGGGTCCACGTGACCACATGCGGCGATGCCCGGCGGGACCCGCATGCAGTACCATGGACACCTACCCTAGTTGTTCTCATTTTCCATTATCAAAGACCACGAGAAGGGGAGTAGATGTCACTTAGTTGATGAACACGGACTTCTGCCAGCAACCTCCGCTCCGTCTCTGACTGGACCAACACGATCATGAACTGCCAAGTACACACAACGTCACATGATTATTGCTTGCTACCTAGTAATATAGGTTTAGGGCCGAGTTGGCCGAGTCAAGGGAATTTTAGGCGTCATCGGACGCCAGCCTACAAGCACGCGAAAAAGATGCTCCTAATGGTATCATCTTGGTTTGTCGGTGTTGCCGACACCAAGGGCCGTACTAAGGTATACTTACAGTAATCTGACTAAGTGGTCGTACCCGCGTTGGTTGTTGCCACTAACACGCAAACATACTTCGAGGGCCTTCAACATCACTACGAAGGTGGGGGTTTCAGGTCAAGGTCGGGTTATAAAGACAATTTGTCGAGCCTCACCGAGCCAACACTCGGGTTGGCGATAGGAAATTTGTGCCGCTCGGTAGACTTTCGAGATTGGTAAACTGTCACGCAAGGGTTGTAAAAACTGCTATTTCTGATCCTTAGGCACAACAGTCAATAAAACCGACGTGGCGATATGATGGCGCCGCATGTAAAAAGGCAAAATGGCTTCACACACGAAACGGAAAGGAGCAATGCTAGAGGTTGACTCACGGTAAAAAAAAAGTCGATCGACGATCGTCGATGTCCCGAGGTGGCTTGCATGGTTTGGACCTAGCAAGGCCAGAATTGTATTGGCAACGGATCGGGATTTAACCATCATAAATAAAATTTACCAATGAAACAGGCTGCTAGATATATCAATTTTTTGACGACTCTAAAGTGTTCTAGGCTCATGGTAGGGGTTCTAATAGCTGGGTGCCTAATCGACGCTGCAAGATATGGTCGAGGTCTTGTCCATGACTGGCCGAAAGGCTGGTGGTCGTCTTCTATTGGGGCTGCCCTGTCGTCGGTCAAAGAGCCAACAACAGCCACAATAAAGGGGGAAACAAGGGGGTCGGCGCGATTAGCTGAGCATTGCTGGCTGCTCAGTCACCGGACACACGCCCGGCAACCATCGCAACACAATCACAAAAGGGAAAGGGGCACGTCCATGCGAGTGGATCGGCCTTGCTGGCTGCATAGCAGTCGGTCACCTGGCCGGAGGCCATGGCCGCGCCAAACGGAGGGTGACAAGGGTTGGGTCAGATCCACAAAAAATTAGAGAAAAGGCAGCGGGTCATGGGCTGGTCTCAATAGAACCAAAAACGAGAAGAATAAAGAGGGGGAGGAGGGGCTGACCTATACAGTCAAAAGGGATGTGATAGCTCCGTCTGCGGCTTTTCCTCCGGCACCGTCGCACGCAGCTCGCCACAGCGAGGGAGAGAAATCATAAGGGGGGCGTCGGCTTCAGCTGCACCTCCTCACTCTGACCGACTGTCCTCCCCCGGTTGTTCATTTCCAGCGTCGGCAACCTCCACTCCGTCCAACTGTTTCCTCTCCGGCGCCGGCTGCCTCTGCTCCGGCCGGTGGTGCACAGCCCACCAAGGGAGAGGGATCAAAGGAAAGGGAGAGAGTGGAATCGGAGAGGGAAGAGAGGGGGATCAGAGGGTTATAGGGGGCCGGACTGAAGGAAGGGGGGAGATCGGGTTAGGGTTTTTTAAAAGAGGGGAGGGCGACGACTAGTAGGGTAGAGGGGGGCGGCGGCTAGTGTAGGGGGCCGGCTGACAGGGTAGGGGGGGCTGGCAGGGTACGAGGCGGCTGTGGCTGTGGTTTTGGGGGGCCGGGTTAGATCAGATCGGGTGAGAGGGGATGGATCCAAGAGAGAAGAGGGAGATCGGGTGAGAGGGTGAGGAAGCCAAGAGTGGGGGTGGGATCGGATGAGGGGGAGAAGAGGGATCCGAGAGAGATGATAGAGATCCGATAGGGAGAAGAGAGAGATCGGGTGAGAGGGAGAGAGGGGGGGGGAGAGAGAGAAGGGAATAGTTGGGTTCGGGTTTGGGTTAGTAAGAGAATGAGAGAGAAAGAGAGAGAGAGATGAGAGTTGCTTTTGGGTTTGGGGGTTGGGTTGGGTTTGGGTTGGGTTTTGGGTTAGTGAGAGAATGAGAGATAGAGAGAGAGAGAGAGGGTCGGCTGGGTTGGGTTGGCTGAGAAGTTGAAAGGGGGTTGGTTGAATTGGGTTAGGGATGGGTTGGTTGAATAGTTGAAAGGGGGGTTGGTTGAAAGGGGTAGTGGGTGATAGGTTTAGATTTAGGTTTTAATTTAATTTAATTTAATTTTATTCTCTTTTTTTTTTTAAATCAAGCATAGCTCGCAGTTGAGCATGGCTCACACTCGAGCTTGCATCGCACCGAGTCGGGCCGATGCGCAAACCTCACGAGTCCGACAGACTTGCCTTAAAACTTGTTATAAATTAATTTATATTATTATTAAAACATTCATGCCATGCCTTGATACACGTGTTAGCATGCTCGTGTAACGATCACCATACCTCCAGTGTCGCCTAGCGACCCGGACCTGGGGCCCACTGCCCGGTCCATCTCGTGTTCAGCACACATTATCAACAATCATTCATGCGAAATCATTTTAGCAGTAATAATATAATAATAAAAACCGAGTCACCCTGTGCGAAAATGACTCTAGAGTACTGGGTATTACATCCTACCCCGCTTATTAAAATTTTTGTCCCAAAAATTCAATTACTAACCCGAGGATAATGCTCTACCAACATCTACCACCAGATCAAGGAAAATAAATTAGAACAATAAAAAGCTAGCTACGATAGGTACACAGATTATCAGTGTTGATAAAAAAACAAGCCAAATCACAAAAACAAATCTTACCAAAAGAAAACTCTAACCCTCTATTACTCACGATTCTACTCTCTTAATTAACCTAAACATTTTACGAAAGAAGTCTCATAATTCTTAGGATGGAAATGAACCTCCAAGTTCTTGCATCGCGAATACGAGTCTTGGTTTTCATTTCCATTCTAATTATTAAAGACAATCAAAATCATGAGTTTTGGTCTTTGGCCCTGCCTAGATAAGGGGCATCCCCCTTAGAATGCATACCATTGTCAATGCCGATATAAAAGGTATATCCATGTATTTAAGTGCCCATACACCTATATACAATTTTGTACTTTCGACATCGACATTACAATCATAGTAATATATATTACACGTATGTGCCCATACACATATATTTAAGTATACATTCCAAAATGATTTAACAAAAGAGATGACTCAGCTAGTACGACTAACTAGACTAAAATTCTATAAGATTTCTATCGACTCAACACTTACACTAACCGAATTACCACTACACTATTCTGCTAACCTCAAAGAATAGCAACTTCGAGAACAACTAACTATACAATTAAAAAGGAAAGAGCCACGAGTGAGGAACATTGATATACAATAACATTCAGGTAGAAAGATGCTCATCCAATCACATGTTGCCAATAATGCTTATGGCCTTGAGCACCAAGTATTCCAAAATATGTCTCTGGTGGTTCTTCACTAGATAGCTCCTTTCTGAAAATAGATAGTCATCTCATTGACTCTTTCCAAGGACTACGGGATCGGTCATAAACTGAAACTTATACTCAAGTAAATTATCACTAGCGAACTAGTTATGAGCAACAAACAACGAAAATGAGTATTTGTCGACTAGCTTCAAAACTAGCCTCAAGCATTCATCGCAACGACATTGGGACTATGAGCAAGATCATAAATAATATTGAACTCCTCACATGACCTACGAAAGCCAAGGCAGAAAAACCGATATAATTTAAAGCAATGCGTAACCAAGTAGATCTTTCGAAGATTACTCAGTCAGACAATCTAAAAACGCCAAGAGTCAACCTAATTAATTATACGAATAAGAATTGAAGACAATTAAAACTAGTATAACCAAACTAAGGATAACGCAAAATTAATAGAAATGGATCGACACTATAAGGTATAAGGCAATACATACCAAGATAACCCATGAACGACTATCCAGAAGCTAAAAAGAAACTCAGAGATACTAAGAAACTAGAACTAGACTAAAAACACACTAAAACGAGTCGAAACCATCATACCCACCCTAATCAACTATGAAGCAAATCAAGGAAAGACAAATTATCTAAGAAAAAGTTTGAGGTAATATTACGAGAGGTAGGTGACCGAAGAAGAATGAGAAACTATAACTGACTTTGAATTAGCAAGGTTAAGCTGGAAAACAATCAGAGTGAACTAAGAAAACCACAAAAAAGTAGAAAACATACATTGCTAGAATCGACCAAAAGTTGAAAGGAAACCTATAAACACATTAAATAACTCGAGTCGGGAACTAATGATCCACATGCACTATATAATCAACTGTCAAAGCCTTCGAAGAGTCAATGTGTAACCTCACTACGCCCTCTACCGGACAGTCATAACCCACCACCGAAGTTCCCGAGAAATAGTATGTACCATGTCATGATAGGTTTTATCGAGATATTCCATGATCCACTAACCAAGGGAAATCAAACTATCACGAGAGATTTTCATCTCTTGGTGCACTCTTTGAAACCACTATACCCAAGAGTCAACATCATTACTTATGAAATCCATTTAGAATTTCACACATAAGCTCTACACCAAAATTAATCATAACCCATCATACACCGGAGAAATCTAACAAGATGATCAATTCAATTATTATGCCTGGCACAAGGTAATGGACAACTAAAGGTCGATGGAGAATCAAGAAATCCTAAGACACCAGCAAGGTATCTAGTGCTTAGGGTCAATGGAAAATAATAAAAACTAACACAAAGAATAACCTTATAACCATGCCAGACATATCATCATGGGTGTACATCCTCCCAGACATAACTGATATATATCCATCTCCCAAAACCGATCAACCATGTTACCAACTAAAGTTTAATCTCTAGTCCCGAATCGGCTCGTTACCAATAGAAAAGTCCAAAGAACAAATATTAGAAGACTCCAAGAATATACTCCGAGGTTGACACCAATACCAACCTTCTACCAAGGTATCACAATATCACTCCTACGATATTATCTTCCTTGCACCTAAAATAAGACCTTAGAATACACATCTAACCACTATAGAAAAAACATATCCTTGGATTTAGATGTTCCAGGTAGCTCCACCATAGACATCTCTTTCCTAAGAACTAACACTTGAGCCGTAACGACTAGCTCTGAACCTAAATACCAAGTTCTAAAACAAACATTTTCCTTACAAATCCACATATAGATTGACACCTAAAGTCTCTATCAATCAAATACACAAGTATGGACAAATTTTCTTGCTACAGATCAATTTAAGTACAACCGACTACAATGTTCACATCCTCAGATACGCTCACTATGCCACCACAGACTTACTACGGGAATCCTACCAAGTCAATATTTAAACTATATCTATAAAATGTTCTAACATCACCAGAATCTAAATTTATCGAAGAAAGAATCGCAAAACACAAACCACGTCCTAACAAAACCCTAGGAACATATCCCTAGGCTCTGATACCAGCTGTCACGCCCCAGAAATCTGGAACTGATCCCTGGGGTGTGAGTTGAAGAAAAACCAAGGGATTTAGGGTTAGGTCGCCTAACTACACCAATTAGGGTTTCTCACAAGACTGCAGCTCTCTCCAAAAATAAAGGATGAGAGAAAAACAAGGGGTATTTTAAAACTTGATTTTTTTTTTTGTGAAAAATAGAGATAAAATTTTTGTCGATAGAGATATAACTAAGCTCGACCTTCAACCGGGCTATCCTCTCAGCATGTGCGGCCTACCGGTGCCCCACATGCTGATAGAAATCTCTCTTAAGGGAGCACGAGGCTCAAGCCTCTGATGGCGAGCTGAGTAGCATCACCCGCTCTCTAGCACTCGGGTACTGGGTTAGGGATCCTAACTACGGGGCTAGTCGATTAGGTCACTTTAAGATTTATATTTTTATAGTGAGCTATCCTAGGATTGGGACCTTGAGGAGAGACCTACCCAGAAGATTCAGTTGGATCATCACCACTAACAATCACAAAAACTGACTAGACTAAATAATATTTATTCCAAATCAATCGATTACATTGCTATAATAAGAAAAACCACAAGACGATACACTAAGATAGAACACTATCACAACCCTCACTCAGCCTCTATCGTCCCACTGCTACTCCTGAACCGTCGTACCTGCAGGAGAGTCTACTCGTGGGAAAGAGTAGCCCTCAATGGGAAATTGAAAGATTAGCCAAATTAATGGCTAGTGACATCTTAGTAGCCTTTAATAATATGAGACAATCAATCTAATTAATTTACGTTATAATTAGCAGTTCTAGTACATATTAATATTTACAAAACAATAATCTAATCCTACCAGCAGTCTTTTTTTCTCATGCCACACTTACTGTCACTAGATTATCTAACATAAAGTTCATATAATGTTCTATAGTGTAAATGAACTATTTAAACAAAAAGACCTTCTAAATATCACTAGATTATCATGCTCTACAATTTTATATTTCATAGTTGTTAATAAATAATTATATCAAATATCTATCATAATGTGAACCCCGGATATTTTGTTCATCCTGACCCCGGTCGGGCATTACTATAGGGCCTTTTATTTCGATGTAGAGGGCCAACTCTCTCGCCGCGCATACTCCGACACCATGCGCAAAGTCACCCATATGATCATAAGGGGTTTTCCGTCTTTCACGGTGGAGCTCTACCGCCCAACTTGCTTTCCTTGGGGGCTTCAACTACCCCGGGATAGGATTGCTAAGCCAATCCCTCTTCGAGGGCACCACCTATTGGCTTTACCACAATTCCTGCCCGTGACCCCCTAGCCTACTGATCTTCGGCTGTGCGCGCAGGTGGTTCACGGCCCTTGCGCGCACGGGGTCCAATCTTTCCACAATATGGATTATCATATTATATTAAACAAAAGTGTCAAAAACTCAACATGGTGAATAACTACTTTTAAAAATACACCGAGACAAATAAAAATGGTACATGCGTTAATTAATGATTTGCAACGTTTTAACCCTGGTCCCGCACTGCCCTCGCAACCCATGCATCACAATAACCCTAAATTAATCTCGCCCGTATTCCCGTGTGCCCGGGTCTCCACACTCCACTCAAGAGGGTGGGCCTCGATAATTATTATTTAATCAAATTATATTTTAATTTAAGAGAAATACCTAATTACGGTGTCTATGCAATAATTATGATTATTTTATTAATATTATAAACATAATTATTTTATTAATATTTTAAAGCATACTTATTGTAATAATATATTTTAAAGTATGCTTATTTTAATAATATTTTAAAGCATGCGCCGCCAGACTCGCGACTTCGCATGCAAGGAGGGGTCCACGTGACCACATGCGGCGATGCCCGACGGGACCCGCATGCAGTACCATGGACATCTACCATAGTTGTTCTCATTTCCCATTATCAAAGACCACGAGAAGGGGAGTAGATGTCATCTAGTTGATGAACACGGACTTCTGCCAGCAACCTCCGCTCCGTCTCTGACTGGACCAACACGGTCATGAACTGCCAAGTACACACAACGTTGCATGATTATTGCTTGCTACCTAGTAATATAGGTTTAGGGCCGAGTTGGCCGAGTCAAGGGAATTTTAGGCATCATCGGACGCCAGCCTACAAGCACGCGAAAAAGATGCTCCTAATGGTATCATCTTGGTTTGTCGGTGTTGCCGACACCAAGGGCCGTACTAAGGTATACTTACACTAATCCGACTAAGCGGTCGTACCCGCATCGGTTGTTGCCACTAACACGCAAACATACTTCGAGGGCCTTCAGCATCACTACGAAGGTAGGGGTTTCAGGTCAAGGTCGGGTTATAAAGACAATTTGTCGAGCCTCACCGAGCCAACACTCGGGTTGGCGGTAGGAAATTTGTGCCGCTCGGTAGACTTTCGAGATTGGTAAAACTGTCACGCAAGGGTTGTAGAAACTGCTATTTCTGATCCTTAGGCACAACAATCAATAAAACCGACGTGGCGATATGATGGCGCCGCATGTAAAAAGGCAAAATGGCTTCACACACGAAACGGAAAGGAGCAATGCTAGAGGTTGACTCACGGTAAAAAGAAAGTCGATCGACGATCGTCGATGTCCCGAGGTGGCTTGCATGGCTTGGACCTAGCAAGGCCAGAATTGTATTGGCAACGGATCGGGATTTAACCATCATAAATAAAATTTACCACTGAAACGGGCTGCTAGATATATACATTTTTTAACGACTCTGAAGTGTTCTAGGCTAATGGTAGGGGTTCTAATAGCTGGGTGCCTAATCGACGCTGCAAGATATGGTCGAGGTCTTGTCCATGACTGGCCGAAGGGCTGGTGATCGTCTTCGATTGGGGCTGCCCTGTCGTCGGCCAAAGAGCCAACAACAGCCACAATAAAGGGGGAAACAAGGGGGTCGGCGCGATTAGCTGAGCATTGCTGGCTGCTCAGTCACCGGACACACGCCCGACAACCATCACCACACAATCACAAAAGGGCAAGGGGCACGTCCATGCGAGTGGATCGGCCTTGCTGGCTGCATAGCAGGCGGCCACCTGGCCGGAGGCCATGGCCGCGCCAAATGGAGGGTGACAAGGGTTGGGTCGGATCCACAAAAAAATAGAGAAAAGGCAGGGGGTCGTGGGCTGGTCTCAACAGAACCAAAAACGAGAAGAATAAAGAGGAGGAGGGGCTGACCTATACAGTCAAAAGGGGTGTGATAGCTCTGTCTGCGGCTTTTCCTCTGGCACCGTCGCATGCAGCTCGCCACAGCGAGGGAGAGAAATCATAGGGGGGGCGTCGGCTTCAGCTGCACCTCCTCGTTCTGACCGACTGTCCTCCCCCGGTTGATCCTTTCCAGCGTCGGCAACCTCCACTCCGTCCAACCGTTTCCTCTCCGGCGCCGGCTGCCTCTGCTCCGGCCGGTGGTGCACAGCCCACCAAGGGAGAGGGATCAAGGGAAAGGGAGAGAGTGGAATCGGAGAGGGAAGAGAGGGGGATCAGAGGGTTGTAGGGGGCCGGACTGAAGGAAGGGGGGAGATCGGGTTAGGGTTTTTTAAAAGAGGGGAGGGCGGCGACTAGTAGGGTAGAGGGGGGCGGCGGCTAGTGTAGGGGGGGCGGCTGGCAGGGTAGGGGGGGCTGGCAGGGTACGAGGCGGCTAGGGCGGTGGTTTTGGGGGGCCGGGTTAGATCGGATCGGGTGAGAGGGGATGGATCCAAAAGAGAGTAGAGGGAGATCCAGTGAGAGGGTGAGGGAGATCCAAGAGTGGGAGTGGGATCGGATAAGGGGGAGAAGAGGGATCCGAGAGCAATGATAGAGATCCGATAGGGAGAAGAGAGAGATCGGGTGAGAGGGAGAGAGGGGGAGAGATCGAGAGAAGGGAATAGTTGGGTTCGGGTTTGGATTAGTGAGAGAATGAGAGATAGAGAGAGAGAGAGATGATAGTTGCTGTTGGGTTTGGGGGTTGGGTTGGGTTTGGGTTGGGTTTTGGGTTAGTGAGAGAATGAGAGATAGAGAGAGAGAGAGGGTCGGCTGGGTTGGGTTGGCTGAGAAGTTGAAAGGGGGTTGGTTGAATTGGGTTAGGGATGGGTTGGTTGAATAGTTGAAAGGGGGGTTGGTTGAAAGGGGCAGTGGGTGATGGGTTTAGATTTAGATTTTAATTTAATTTAGTTTAATTTTATTTTGTTTTTTTTTTTTAAAAAAATCATGCATAGCTCGCAGTTGAGCATGGCTCGCACTCGAGCTTGCATCGCACCGAGACGGGCCGATGCGCAAACCTCACGAGTCCGATAGACTTGCCTTAAAACTTGTTATAAATTAATTTATATTATTATTAAAACATTCATGCCATGGCTTAATACACGTGTTAGCATGCTCGTGTAACGATCACCATGCCTCCAGTGTCGCCTAGCGACCCGAACCTGGGGCCCACTGCCCGGTCCATCTCGTGTTCAGCACACATTATCAACAATCATTCATGCGAAATCATTTTAGCAATAATATAATAATAATAAAAACCGAGTCGCCCTGTGCGAAAATGACTCTAGAGTACCGAGTATTATATGGCTTGAACTTTTTTTTTTTCTTTCGTGGATTTCTTTGGAAATGACTTATTCTTAGATTGAATAAAATTAGCCATACCTCCTTGCATATGAGTAGTAAGCGGTTTGTGCTTGATTCGATGTTTCTCCTCTATCTGAATCGTCATTATGAGATCATCTAATGCCATTGCTTCTCTTTTATGCTTGAGAAGGATTTGGAAGTCACTCCAGGATAGCGGAAGCTTGTTGATCAATGCCGGTACTTGAGTATGTTCATCGATGGGAATACCTTTGGCTATGATCTTCGTCACCAAGTTTTGAACTTGATGTACTTGCTCTATCACAGGCTGATCATTGACCATCTTGAAGTCAAAGTACTCTCCCACTACATACTTCTCTTCTCCAGCATTCTCTTGCCCATATTTCTTCTCGAGGGTTTCCCACAAATCTTTGGAAGATGGTGTCTCACAATAAAGATCATAAAGAGAATCACTCATAGCACTCAGAATATGACCATGACAAGAATAATCATCTAGATTGAATTTGACAATCTTCTCAGAATCGGATTTAACTGTTTCACCAGTTTCATAAAGTGTTGGAACACTAGAAGGTGTGGGATCAGATATCACATAGAAGATATATATATATATATATATATATATATATATATATATATATATATATATATATATATATATATATATATATATATATATATATATATATATATATATATATATATATATATATATATATATATATATATATATATATTTGAGAACCCCTACTAAAGGAGGGAGGGTTTGGCGGACCCCAACTAGAAGCCATTAAGAAGAACTAAGACAGGATACTGTTACAAAAACAGAGAGCCTCCTCCCCTAGTCTATCTCGCCAAGGTACAATCCAAGCACTGAAAAGAGAGATCACCGATTGCCGTAACTTCTGCCCCGCGGACTTGGCATTGAAAATCCGGTTATTCCACTCAATCCAAATGACCCACACAATAGCCATAACCAAAATGTCCCAAGGCTTTCGGATCCCCACCAGGATTCTCCTCCTTCTCCAAGAGTTCCAAAGGCCGCTGAGAGTCCTGGGGTGTGAGGATATCCCTGTCTTACTCTCGAAGTGGTCCCACAGATGCCTGGCAAAAGGGCACCCGAGAAGCAGGTGCGAGGCCGTCTCCTCCTCCGAGGTGCAGAAAGTGCAGGAAGCATTCGACGCCTGGGGGTGATTCCGCCGCATTAGATTCGCCTTCGTCAGAATCTTGTTCCTCGAGGCCAGCAGGGAAAAAATCTGAACCTTCGAGAGCGCCTTCATCTTCCAGATAGCCTTCAATGGCCCGTGACTCTGAGTCTGAGGAAGAAGAAGCTCGTAGAACGATCTAACGGAGAAAACTCCTGAAGAAGTGCCCCTCCACCAGACTTCATCCCGCGTCATCCTGAAAGAAGCCGCCTGCAAAATCAAGTGAAGGTCCTGCAACTCCCGCCGACTTTCTTAGTCTAACGGAGCAGCTCCAAGCTTTAAACGCCACCCGATAGAGCCATGTCTCCGACAAGCCTGGGAATGGACTGACACTCCCTTATTCCTGGCCAAGGAGAAAAGAGCTGGGAAAAGCTGCTCCAAAGGTCTGGCCCCAAGCCAAGTATCTCTCTAGAATCTAATGTCCCTCCCATCGCCTAGAACAAGCGTAGTAGCCTCTCTATAGAAATCCTTGACCCGCAGAATGCCCCTCCAGAAATGCGAGATCCGGCCAGAAACTCTACTCCGCACGTGCAGAGGAGAGAATCTCCTAAAATATCTTGCCAGAATAACATCCCGCAAGGAGCCTCCAGATCCCTGCTGCAGTCTCCACCACCATTTCCCCAACATCGAGATATTAAATCTGCACAGGTCAAGAACTCCCAGGCCTCCCAGTTTCTTAGGAAGACAAACCTGGTCCCATCTCAACAAATTTTAACCTCCCGCATTGGCTCCTACACCATGCCAAAGGAAAGAGCGCCGAATCCTGTCAATCTTGTCAATCACCCAAGATGGCAGGAAGTAGAAAGACAGGTAGTAGGAAGGAATCGAAGATAGAACCGAGTTGACCAGCACCAGTCTACCACCTGATGACAGAAATCTACCCTTCCAACCCTCCAATCTCCTCTCGATCTTCAGAATCAGGTGCTCCAATCCTCCCTCCGTAAGGCCTTGTCACTGATAGGCAGCGGACTAGCCAGGCTTTTGAACTGTAGAGAGGCTACCCTTTCGATGAAGTAGTAAAGGCTGCTCTTCTGGAAATTGATCTTCAGGCCTGATGTCAGTTCCAACCCGTAGAGGAGAATCTTGAGGGAGACCATCTGGAACGGACAAGCTATAGTGAACAAGAGAGAGTCATCCGCATTGAGCAAATTTGAGGTGGTCCATCCATGTCCGCCCACTCCCTTAACCAAACCCTCAGCATTCACCTTACGAACAGCGGCATCGAAAGCATCAACCACCAGAATGAAAAGATACGGAGATAGAGGACATCCCTGCTTCAGGCCTTTGTAAACCTTGAAGTCCTTGCCTTGCTCCCCATTTATAAGACAAGAAAGCTTTGAGGATACCAAGATCTCTCTAATCCACCCCAGCCAACCACTAGAAAAGCCCTTGGCCTTCAAAAGGTCGAGCAAGAATTTCTGCCTGATCTGGTCGAAAGCTCTCTCGAAGTCAATCTTCAGCAAGACTCCTTCTCCAGATTCGCGCAGGTGGAAGATTGTTTCGTGAGCCGCCGCCACACTGTCGAGGATTAACCTCCCCTTGATGAAGGCAGTATGGGAGGGGGAGACCAGCAGGGAGATGTTGTCCGCGAGCCTATTGGCAAGCACCTTTGTAATAATCTTGTAGAGGCAGTTAGATAGGGAGATCGGCCTGAAGTCCCGAATGGTCTCTGCAGCAGATTTTTTAGGGAGAAGGATTATCCACGAGTGATTGAGGCAGTGAAGACGCACATTGCCCGAGAAGAAATCGTGCAGCAGCCGGCAGAGATCACCCTCCAACATGTCCCAGTACTTCTGGTAAAACGACATTGGGAACCCATCCGGACCCGGGGCCCCATCGCCTTTGGACTGAAAGACCGCCTTCCTGAATTCCTCATTGGTAAACTCTGCGTCAATGCTCGAGTCTCCCGGGAGTCTCGGAAAATCTGCATCGATCCAATCAAAGGAAACCCCCGTCGAGGAATTCGTCTCCCTGAAAGAGTCCTTGAAAAAAGAAGTCGCTGCCTCCAGGATCTCAGAAGTGGTCGTCAACAATCGCTCCTCGTGCCACAGAGAGGTCAGAAAGTTTTTCCTCCTCCGAGCGTTAGCCACTCTGTGGAAGTAGGAGGTATTTGCATCTCCCAGCTTCACCCACTGATCCTTCGAACGTTGCCTCCATATCTCCTCCTCCTTCCGCAAGAGAAGCACCAGATTCTCGTTAAGCTCCTTCAACCTTGCGGATTCCCTAAGCGTGAGGACAACGGATTCTCCCTTAACCTCAAGAACCTGAATCTCAGCCAAAGTTGAGGCCTTCTGCCGCAGAACATTGCCAAAATGGTCCTTGCTCCAGCACTGAAGCTTCTTCTTGAGGAATCGGAGCTTCCTTGTCATGTTCAGCGCTGAGTTCTCAACCCTGCCTGCTTCATCCCACCAACCGGCCAACAGATCCTTGAACCCTTCCTCTAGCGACCACATCAACTCAAACCTAAAGGGGGGGCGGACTGGAGAAATTGAATCAGTCGAGAGAAGGATCGGTGCATGGTCGGAAACACAGGAGGCAAGCCCTGACTGAATCGAACCCGGAAAATCCGAGTCCCAGTCCGTCGAAATCAGGAAACGATCTAGCCTGGCTAAAATGGGATCTTTACGCTTATTACTCCACGTGAAAGTGCGGCCTGTTAAGGGGAGATCGATCAGCTCTTGCTGCCGAATAAAGTGGGAGAAAGCCCTCATCGCCGGAACATCGCCCCCACTGCGAAGCCTCTCCCCCGACCCTCGCATGACATTGAAGTCTCCAGCGATCACCCAAGGTCCTTGAAAATTTGTCCTGAGCAAGGACAGCTCCGTACAGAAATCATCCCCTCTACTATGGTCTGTCGGGCCATAAACGGAAGACAGCATCCACTCCTCGCCGTCTAACCTATTCTGGAGGACCAGAGAAAGGGAGAAGACCCCAACATTCATGCTCCTTAGCAGGAAAAGGTCATCACTGAACCCTATCAGAATACCTCCCGACGCTCCTGTAGCATCCTTAGCTTCCCACTTCGCAATCTTCTTCGTGCTGAGAGAACGGAAAAAATGGTTCGTCGGACTCTCTCGCTTCGACTCCTGAATGCAGATGATATCAACATCGTGAATGGAGGCAAAAGAACTCGCAGCCCTCCTCTTCTCCGACTTCCCTAGGCCCCTAACATTCCAGGACAAAATCTTCATAGAAACACTAAGCAAACTCCCACTCTACTCCTCCAAAACCACCACGACAGCTCGCTCAGGAAGAGGCCAACTTCGCTCTCTTCTCCTCCAAAGCCCTGATTGAATCAAGGAAAAAACGCACACTATCCAGCTCTGGGGCAGTAATAAAACCACATTTCCTAGCAATGTCAAGGATTACATCATCTTCCAAAAGAGAAAGGGAAAAGGACACGGAAGGATCCGCCTGATCCAAATCCAAAAGGCGCATCTTCAACCGGACTAGAGCCTGGGCAAGCAAAGGGTCATCTGAGGAGCGCTGCAAAATCTGCCTGAAACTCCTCCTTGCCGACTGGAGCTGGGCGGTACAAGCCGTATCCGTCGGTGCCTCCGGTCTCCCCTGGTCAGCGCTATGATCAGCTGTGGTCCCCTACCTCCCGTTCCCCTGATCTGTCACAGCACTCCTGTCGACATCAAGGTTAGGAACACGAGGTCCCCCCAGGGTGGGGCTATCCACAATGATAGGAACATGCTCCACCTGAGGACCCAAAGGGGGCCCCCGCTCCTCCAAACCCACAAGGATTCCCTCATTCACGTCAGCAAAGGGGTTAGCGTGGGGAGCCGCACAATCAACGTGCGCATCCTCAAAAGAAAAAGGGGGGACGTCTCCATTTACGTCCAACCCGAGGTTCGAAACGATACCTGCATCCCGGGTGATTTGCTGGAGGGATGGTGTACCTGGTTCCTGGCTGCTGCTCGCACCTCCTCCTGCCGGGTTCACCCCGAGGTCTTGAGCTGGAGCCGGGAACCGCGGAGGCCTGACGCACGGTTGCCGGAACCGAGTAGGCTGCAGAGAAGACACTTGTGGTCTAAAGCTCGGGGGGATCACTGGCTCCCCGAATGGCATCCTGTCACCGAAAGGCATCCCGTCCCCAATGCCGTGCTCCAAGGGTGGCAAATGGCCAAGGGGAGGAGGTGGGAGCGATGTGCAGTCTCCCAAGACCTGAGTGGTAAGATGAACCTTAAACACTCCACAGCCATGGGAGAATTGCACTGAGGGAGGGATCAAGATGGGCTCGTAGCAGAGGACTGTGGCTTGGCAGAAACGCCGGTGGGAGATCGAGGGGAAGACATTGTGACACTCCCGAACCATGCCATAAGGTTCCAGGAGCGCACGCAACGAGCCCTCCCCCCAAGCATCAAAAGGGAGGCCGAAGACGGTGACTCGCAGGGCTGTCCTCCTTCTCCTCACGACTGCCCCTGCCAGCTCCTCCCACGGCCGGAAGGAGACAGATACCACTCCCAGATCCCGCACACCCCGACCGACTTCGATCTCCAAGAACTGGCGGAAAGGGAATTCAACGAGAAATTCCCCATTTCCGATCTCCTGCGCCGGCCAAGCCCAGAAGCCTTGCCACGCATGCCCGAGATGCCTAGACAACTCCGCTGCAGTCACCGACCTCCGAAAGACCCTGCAGACCCCGGATCTGTTCAACACTTCCAGCATCTCCTCCCTCTGGGGGTCTACCGGCAGATCCACCGAAACTCCCGCACCCGCAGCCGATGATCCGGTAGAACCCGAGGACTGGGCCATCCCGCACCTGTGGGAGGTATTCCCCACCTTCCCACAGGCAAAACAAACTAACGGGTTCCTGCAGGCCGCGACCGTGTGATCCCACTCGCCGCACCGGTGGCAGCGCCGCCCGATAGTCCCTCTGCGAAAGAGCCGAGATGACCGGCCGGAAGGTCCCTCCGCTTCCGTCGCCGAAGGAGCTGGACGGCGCACGATGTCAGCGAAGGAAACCCTCGGGTGGATGGTCGACGGAGAGGGGTTAGAGGCGCACCCGAGACACCTATCCCGAGAACGATGCCTCACCTCCGCTCTCGCTGAACCGCTCCCCCTGAAAGTCCTAGCCCTAATTCTCGAGGCCCCTCGGGAGCGCGCGACGGCCGGGTCCCCAGGACGCTGGTGGAGCCCAAAGGATCTAGGAGATGTCCCCCTAGATCTCCCCCGGATCTTCCTGGTTCTCGAGGCACCTCGGGATCGCCCTCTCGCCATCAGCCTCCCATAGAAGATATTCAAAGATGAAAGCCAAAACTTCATACGGCGTTGCTACCGTTTGAAATCTTTATCATAAAAAATTTTGGGTTTGAGGGACCTATCAATCTTATCGGATCTCTTGGCACAATTATCCATACTAGCCATAGAAAGCAGTATCTATTCTTAAATTGTTGGTGAAAATAGAATGGATAACACAGAGATAAAATAAGAATGAAAAACAAGGAAGTGATTCGAGGCACGCTTGGCGCTGACTTAAGAATAGATATTGCCGCCTTAAAGTGCACAGGCTTATTTGGCAAACTATTCTCATGATACAACGGACCGTCAGATCCCTTAACGTGCACAAGAACTAAGGAATCTTCAAACTCAAGGATTATGATCACAACTGTTGTCCAAGACTCAAAAAAGAGAATAAAGAAATCAAAATTTTGTATGTCTCGGTTTTTCCGTCCCTTATTCCAAAGCTCTATTAGTCCTTATAAAGATAGAAACAGTGCACATAGCACCCGTTCACATGTTGGATAAAGGTGTGACCCTTCATAGGGATGTATCCCTCGTATTGGGATGCAAAATTCAAGAGATGCTATTCCCAACTCCTGAAGAGTCGCACGAAAACCCACTACGTGAAAAATGGTAAAAAACTACACTTTTGCGGCTCCCGAACCGACGGTCATAAACCGTCGTATAAAACACGGCTTTAACGACGGCTCAAAACAGTCGTTTATTGCGTTTAATTAAACGACGGTTTGTAGCCGTCGTTTTTGAGCTAATCTTAATTTGGTTTTCCAGCCCTAACTACTGCCGCCCCCAATTTTGTTTTCCCTCCCTCTTCCCTCCGTTCTCCCCCTTCCATCTCCTTGGAGAAATCCAACTCCTTGGACGGACTACTGCTGCCTGAAGTCGTTGAGGCCGTCGTTGCCCCCTCCTCCTCGAACTATCGTTGCCCGCTCCTCCGCGAACCACTGCTGCCCCTCCTCCCCGAACCACCGCTACTCGGTTTGACTCTTTTGTCTCTCTCTCTCTCTCTCTCTCTCTCTCTCTCTCTCTCTCTCTCTCTCTCTCTCTCAAATGCAAAGAGGCAATTGAATCTGTTGTTCAGGATTGTTTTTTTTGGAAGAACTTTTTAGGGATCGATTTAGTTTTTTTTTTAAGATCTGATGCTAATCTGATGCTATATCTGATGCTATATCTGATGCTTATTATTAATCTGATGCTAGATCGATTTAGGTTATTTTGGTTTTCCAGCCCTAACTACTGCCGCCCCCAATTTTGTTTTCCCTCCCTCTTCCCTCCGTTCTCCCCCTTTCATCTCCTTGGAGAAATCCAACTCCTTGGACGGACTGCTGCTGCCTGAAGTCGTTGAGGCCGTCGTTGCCCCCTCCTCCTCGAACAATCGTTGCCAGCTCCTCCGCGAACCACTGCTGCCCCTCCTCCCCGAACCACCGCTACTCGGTTCGACTCTTTTGTCTCTCTCTCTCTCTCTCTCTCTCAAATGCAAAGAGGCAATTGAATCTGTTGTTCAGGATTGTTTTTTTTTGGAAGAACTTTTTAGGGATCGATTTAGTTTTTTTTTTAAGATCTGATGTTAATCTGATGCTATATCTGATGCTTATTATTAATCTGATGCTAGATCGATTTAGGTTATTTAAGATCTGATGCTATATCTGATGCTTATTATTAATTTTTTTTGGGTAAGTATGTTGATGGTTATTTCACTATATGATATTTGTGTAAGTGCCAACTAGGTGAGTTGTTAAAGCCTTTAGGGGTCGATACCCGAGACCTGGGTTACCTTAACCCTCCCTAAAACAAGAGACACTGAGGGGTTCTCAAAAAAATAGATCGTTATCTTAGTATATGACTAATGCTGAATGCAGTAGGACTAATGACTAATGCTGAATGCTGAATGGCAGTATGACCTCACATAATGTAAAATTTTATCGTTATCTTTTGTAGATCAAAAAAATAGTAATTGAGTGGCAGTATGAAAAAATAGTGTGACCTCACCTAATGCTGAATGGCAGTATGTTGAATGAAAAAAATAGATTGAAAAAATAGATCAAATAGTAATGACTAATGTTGAATGAAAAAATAGATCAAATAGTAATGACTAATGCTGAATGGCAGTATGACTAATGCTGTATGAAAAAATAGTAATTGAGTGGCATTATGCTGAATGGCAGTATGACCTCACATAATGCAGTAGATCAAAAAAATAGATCGTTATCTTTTGTAGTAATAACTAATGTTGAATGCAGTAAGACCTCACATAATGTAATATTCGATCATAGTAATTGAGTGGCAGTATGAGAAATTGACATCATCGCAAAAAAATCATAGATTTGGTTACCCATGAACATAAGTAAGTTGATATTCATGAAGCTTCATATCACTCGATTCGAGAGCTTGTGCAGACCGCATTTCCTTTGATGCTTGGGTCTGTAGGGATATCTTGTATCTTATTTGTGCATCGAGAGGTCTCTGCATAAAATATTATGTTTTAGTTGGATACCATATAGTTCCACCTCATATATTTTGAATAACTAGTCATAAGGGGCCTTTGATGTATTGCTTAAAGCATAAGCAGAGAGCCTTGCAGTTCATGGTGTATTACTATTAATAGAAATTAAAGACTATTTTTTAAATATTATTCAAATTGAAATTTGTCACTGTCATGATCCTATGCTATCAATATTTGCCTTCAAGATTAGTGCATTCTAAACCTTCTAGGGCATCAAATATTACAATCTTTATCCATCGTATATTTTTATTCATTAACTTTTATTATATATTTGATGCCCTTAGAAGTTTTAGAATGTACCGATTATTTGTGGAATTTCTATCTAAGGTGGAATGATTACATGAATAAAAAATCAGCACATTCTAAACCCTCTAGGATATCAAATCAAAATCAAAGAAAAAAAATGATAGCAAAAATTGAAGGCACAAGATCCGGACCCATATATATACATATATAAACCTTATATATGTAAACATCTTAACCTTATTTGGTGATCTCATGCGTTCTCTGGTCATCGTTTCGAGGCAAGATTCTCCTCGTTAAATGATTTATATTTTTACAAACTAATTTATGGCTCTTTTTTTTTATATGTAGATAATGTCTTCAATACCCCCAAACAAAGAATGGATGAATGCAAAGAGGTGGACTGATGAACCCCGGCCGTCCAAAGGGTTTCTGCTTGTAGCTATCCTCACCCTTTTGGTAGGCGGCCTGAAAATTTCTGTGGTGGTCCTATCCTCACTCATTTGTTGCTGTAAAGATTCAAAATTTTTCTTGCTGAGGTTTGGAGATGTAGCCTCACTGTAGTCACTGATTTTAAATTGATAAATAAGTACTGCATGATTAGTATGTAGCCTCACTGTAGCCTCACTGTAGTCACTGATTTGAAATCGATAAATCAGTACTGCATGATTTGTATGTTAGTACCATCTCGCTGAGTTTGAGACCATGCATTAGAGTGCAGATCTTGAGTTGCAGTCCTCTCCCTTCTCTATTTGAGGTTTATACTACTGTTGAGAGTGACGAGCGACGTTAGAGGCTTCTTATTTTTGCTCCTATTGCTCCTACTACTTCATCTCCACCTCCTAGCTCCCACTTCTGATCAGATGGCCCTAGCTACTGAATCGTGGCCAGGGTAGTTCCTCTTGTGGGTGTGGGGGTGGAGGTAGTCGAGGTCGGGGCCCTTCTATCCTTACTTGCATGCATTGTCGATCAGCAGACTAGCTAGACATACCCGAGACAGATGCTTCCAGCTATATCCTCATCTTTGGACTCGAACTGGTGGCCCTACCTCTACCGCTGCTGCTATCGAGCCCCCAGCTGCTCCTACGGGTGCCTTAGATGTTCATTAGCTCTAGTCTCAGCTTACTCGATCTACTTCAGGAGCATATATCTCATAGGGCTTCATCTGGTCATCCTTCTGCAAGTGCCTCCACATCTGCATCTACAGGTATACCTCAATATTTTTTGCAACATATATATATAGTTGGCTACTGCCCCCACTTGAGTTATAGATTCTGGTTCCTCTAAACATATATATGACTGGTAAGTTTGTATTTTTGTCTTATAGGGAGACATTGCCCACTCACCCCTAGCTAGGTATGCCTTGCTGATGGCTCTCTCACCCGTGTTGTCAGCAAGGGTATTGTTGCCCTTACCCCTGATTTACCACTCCATTAAGTTCTTTTAGTTCTTTCTTCTACTTTGTTTTTTGATTCCCAATCCTTATCCTTATGGTATGACCGTTTGCAGGGACATGCAAATTATCAATATGTTTTTCCCATTTTAAGAACTATGTCCTGTAGTAACAACTTTCAATGTGAAATGTGTGAACCTTCCAAACATACTCATAGTTCTTATTCATCTCATATGCATCGTACTACTGCAATATTTGATTTGATCCATTCTGAAGTCTTGGGTCTGTCTCCCATTATTTCTTACACTGGTCATCGCTATTATATTACTTTTATTGACGACTTCACTCGGTGTACTTGGGTATATTTACTTAAGAATTGCAGTAAGATCTATCCTACTTTTATTGCCTTTGTTGAGATGATTAAGACTAAATTTGATAGGACCATTAGATCTCTTTAGTCTGATAATGATAGTGAGTATTTTTCTAAGTTGTTTCAATCATATATATCTTATTAAAAATGGTATCTCACCAACTCTCTTGTCCTTATACACCTGAGTAGAATAGAGTTGTTGAAAGGAAAAATTGGCACTTGATGAATGTGGTTTGGTATCTTCTTCAGAAAATGTTTGTTCCTCAAAATTATTAAAGTTCAATCGTTCTGACAGCTACTTACTTGATCAACTACACCTCTAGACGCATCTTAAGGTTTGGAGGTTGATTTTATGGTTGAAGGAGAGTATGTTAGTGCCATCTCGCTGAGGTTTGGAGATGTAGCCTCACTGTAGTCACTGATTTGAAACTGATAAATCAGTACTGCATGATTATGGGTTTTAGTACTGCACGATAAAATTGTACATTCACTGATTATGGGTTTTATCAGTCACTGATTATGGGCTTTATGTAAATCAGTCACTGATTATAAATCAGTGACTGATTTTATAATCACTTATAAATCAGTCACTGATTATGGGTTTTATGTAAATCAGTGACTGCACGATAAATCAGTACTGATTATGGGTTTCAGTACTGATTTATGGGTTTTGAAGGTACTGATTTATGGGTTTCAGTACTGATTTATGGGTTTTGAAGGTTGCCTTTCCTGGAAATATTCAAAGGGTCCTCATGTTTGGTACAAAATCCAATATGGGTTCTGAGGATTGCTGCACAAATCACAGTGTATTTCTTTTCCCCTCCACCGTTTGAAGCCTCATATAGGCCTCTCATTTCCTTTCTGGAGCCCTTACCTCTAAATAGTTCAAGGTCATAGGGGCTTGCAGCTAGCTTAAGCCTCGAATAAAACATGGAATCAGCTTTCTTTCTCACACTGGAGCTACCTAGAGCTGTTACTTTGCAGCTAGCTAGAGCTGTTTACTTTCAAGATCATAGGGGCTTGCAGCTAGCTAGAGCTGTTTACTTTGCAGCTCAATGGCAACTCCTTGCTCTTTCGTAAATCTCAACTCCTTACTTTGCAGCTCAATTACCAATTGGACTAGCTAGAGCTGTTTACTTAGTTGCTAGCTAGAGCTGTTTACTTTGCTAGCTATAGCTAGTGCTGTTTACTTTGTTAGCTAGAGCTGTTTACTTTGCTAGCTAGAGTTGTTTACTCTGAAATTTAGTTTGCTAGCTAGAGCTGTTTACTTTGTTGCTGAGCAGTGCTTAGTTACCAATTGGACTTTGCTTGTTTCCATGGATCAAAATGTGGATTTCAATTCTAGCATTGTAGCAGATCAATTCCCAAGGCATTCATCCTTCATCAATGATGATGGCTCCTTTGACTTACTGAAAAGTAGCCAGATTTCAAGATGCCGGGGTCACATTTAAATTTCAAATTTGGTCACATATAAATTCATTGGTATAGTGTATGTGCTGTGTTGTGTGTGAAGGGGTATGTAGATGAACCCACCCCATAAGTAGTCTATACATGATAGTTTAATACCTCACTCAAAGTTGTCTATACTTGCTAATCAGCTTTGTTATTTGTAGGCGTCACAACACCTGAATTCGCCACCAATACGGACTGGAGTGTGTTTGTTAAAGAATTTTCAGAAGATGATTGTTGCTGTAGGAAAGGTCATTGGCGCCGCTCCGGGTTCAACATCTGAGAGTCTTGAAGTTTAGATCGTACTAGAAGAAATATTGGATCCCTCTACTCCTTTGTTTGATGGGGGAGGCGCTACAATAGGAGATCGCACACCGGGAGAGATCATAGTGTGGCCGTCGAACTTTGTGTCTTATATATCTTGCTAGTATTGGCTTTTGAATGTGATGCATCATTTTTTGAAAATGGTTTATAGAAGTTCAAGAGTTCCTTTTTGGACATATGATAGTTGTAATGTCTACTTATAAAGATGTTTGTTAATCTGTGATGTATGTGGGGTAAATGTGTTGACTATGATGTGTGGATTTGTTGTAATGTTCACATCTGTTATCCTCTAAATTCATATGTTTATTCTCTATACAGATGGAAGTTGAACAAGTCACTGACAACACAAATGTATCACACTCTTTGTTATTTTTTTTTTACCTGCGAGCAGTTTAACGACGGCTTATAACCGTCGTTTATTTAACGACAGTTTATAACCGTCGTTTAATATAATTCGAAAGTAAATTTATACGACTGCTATAGTCTGTCGTTTTATACCATAACGACTGCTTTGGACGGTCTCTAATTACGACGGTTATCAGCCGTCAGTATTTGCAAAATTAAAAGACGGATAAAACGACGGCTATTAGCCGTCGTTTTATTTTTACGACGCCCTGAAAAACGACGGTCTTAGCGACGGCTGTAAGCCGTCGTATAATTTAATTACGACGGCTTTTGGCCGTCGTTATTTCACAGTTATGACATAGTGACCCATTGGACCAAAAGGTGCATTGATTCACTAGAGACTCACAAAAACCCATAGGACCAAAAGATGCATTGATTCACTAGAGGCTCATCGTACCATAGCACTCAAGTGCTGCACTTTGGTTGGCCAAAAGGATGTAAAGTGAATTCAATATTCAAACACCCTCATAAAAGAGTGTGTGTACCAAGTCAAACAAGTACACCACCATAACAAGACTTGTGGGACCCAATTTCCACTTACAAAATAAATAACACTCAAAAGAGTCAGCCAAAAGAGACAAAAGGATAAAAGGATTTGGATTCCCAAAATCATATAAAATAAAATTATAAATATTAAAATCAACCAACAGGTAACCTGTCGGGAAATTTTTCAGCACAACCTCTGTACCATGAGTTCAGATCTTCTCTAATAAGTGGGTCGGGGTAGGTGGGCCCGACATGCATCATAGCCACACAATGGCGGTGACCTGAAAGTGAATCGTACTCTAGCTGACTGCATGCGGCTGTGATGCGAGTAGAGTCTACCGATCGGGGTGACCAACTGGAGGAGATCTGAACTCCTATATCATACAATCTTGGGGCCCACTATGGTTCAAGAGATACACATGCTGATCAACGCTTCGGGCTTTGGAGTCATTTTTTGGGATTATGGGATTTTGGACTTCAAAAATCCCAGAATCAGAATCCTATCCAAAGGGTCTAAGAGATTTTTTTTGGTACATCAGACGAGCTATAACATTATGACTTGCATGTCCTCAAGTACAAGGGTCGAAATAAAAGGCCGGGGGAAACACATCCTCCCAGTAACCCTCCATACTACACGTGCCCTTCCCACGCCAGTCAGTGAGCCACAGTGATACCCGACCTTGGAGCCCATTGCATCGTAACCTCCTCCAACTGATTCCATGCCTGCATACAAGCAAGGATCAATGGACAAAATCCACCAAAGCTCCCTTTTCTACAAACAAAGAGATCCCTAGCATGAGTAGCATCTCTATTTTTTTTTTGGCACACTGAGGAAACATCATGCAAGCATGACTTGTAGGTCAGCCATAAAGAAAGACCTGACATCCTTTGGGAGAAAAGATTTCCAAAAATTTGCCACACCAAGGTGATGAGCAAGCTTGCATGGACAGGCGGTCAGCCGCAGAATTTGCACCTCACGGGATCCAATGGAGGGCTACACCATGCAATTGCTGCAAGAGGGAACAACACTGAAGGACCAAGCCACCAAGATAAGTAACAAAGAGTCAAGGAAGATAGTAACATGGCTGAGACGCCGACGCAAAAGCTCCTCAAGGAGACCCACAAGCGCATATATAGAGCTCGGTTTGAAATGGCGTCGTCACCCTGCAATGAGAGGCACAAGCAGCCACTGGGGAGCCATCAGGTGATTCCGAGATCCAGGCACTCCTCACCAATTCTGTGGAGGAGTGGAAGGAATTAGCATGTCATTGCGTCAATATTCCGATAATTTCTCCGGACCAGAGCCCCGAAAGTTGAGAATCCATCTCGATCTGGAGACTTGGAAGGATTTGATTGCAAGACTAGTTTATAGAGTTTGAAGCTCTCATTTTGTTTTTAAACACTTGAATGAACTTTTGAGATGTAGAATTTCATTCATTGTTCAAAAAAATTACAACAGTGATTTTACTGTAGCAAATTTTAATAAATTTTTTAAAAATAAAATCTTTTACTTTTTTTTTGCTACAATGATTTTGCTATAGCAAATGTTACTCTTTATAAAGAGTAACATTTTGGTATTAAAGAGTAACATTTGCTATAGTGATTTCACTGTAGCTATTGTTTTTTTTTAAACAAGATTTATCACAAAAAAAAACCCAGTGATTTCGCTATAGTAAATGTTACAAAAATGTTATTTTTTATAAAGAGTAACAATTTGGTATATAGAGTAACACTTGCTACAGTAAAATTACTGTAGTAAAAATATAAAAATTTTATATAGAGCTTGCAGAAAAAAACTATTACTGCAGTGATTTCATTGTAGTAAATATTAAAATTCAAAAAATAAATAGTAACATTTGCTACATGACAGATGTATGTTTGAATTTCAGTCGATGGCAGGTTTTGTAATTTGAGCAAAACGGGCTTTTAAAATAATGTGATTGTTAAATATTGTTGAAGGCGTTCCGTTTTTTACGAACAGACCCTAGGTTAAACAATATGTTTGTCGTCCTTACCGCTAAAATGATTCACTTGTGAGGGACCGATAGTTAAGTCCCCCCAGTTTAAATTATGGGTAATGTGTGGTCCGTCCATTGGTCAACATATCGTTTAACGATAAGATTTTAAACTGTGGACAGAAATGCCCATCCATAGCCTTTTAAATTTTCATAAGATATGCCATCGACCTCTGAAACTTGATCGAACCCCACCACCTCTGCTGCTGCTCGCCACCGTCGAACCGAACCTAAACTTAAGATCTATAGACCATGGGATGGACTCTAAACCTAGGAATACTAAACCGAATCATAATATTAACCTGGGACCGAATGGTGGCTGCAACTTGTTGGGGTCGCCTGGGTCGAGCTCGCCACTGGTTTCTCACCCCCGCCGCTCGTATGCTCGATAGAATGATATGAATGGTTCTAAGAGGGGTAAGTTTACTGTTTGATCATGGACCCCCAACACTTTCACTAGAAGGCAGGGAGGGCATCGTGGCCGCTGATTTCCCATCGCATGGGCATGGTCGCTGATGGGGGCCTCTTACACGCCATTTTGTTAACTGAAGCAGAGTCCATCTCCCGAGTGGTTTGTCACTCGTCGGTAGGGGTGTCAACGGTCGTGTCGGGTCAGGTTCGTGTGGTGTCTAGTTTCGGGTCGTGTCCAAAACCCCTAGACCCGGACCCGATCCGTTTAACTAATCATGTCTATATCCTAAACCCGTACCCGACCCGCTAATAAATGGTAGACCCAATAAGACCCGTTTACCACACAACCCGATCCGACCCAATCCGACTCGACCCGACCTGACCCGATAGATCCGTTGGTACCATATATTACAGTATCGCATTGCGGGTGGACCGGACCCGACATGACCCATTGAATTTTAAACAGGTCTTCCCGGATCTACCGTGTCCAGACCATAAACCCAGACCCGAACCGTGTCGACCCTTTTACAACCCGAACCCGTTTAACCTGACCCTGACCCGCTAACTTCGTATCGGGTCGTGTCGGATCTGCCGTGTCTGGTCCAAAATTGCCAGCCCTACTCGTCGGCACGCCGTGCATACGTACCAAAAGGCCAAAACCGCTATTGTCCTTGTCGAGAGAGAGAGAGAGAGAGAGAGAGAGAGAGAGAGAGAGAGAGAGAGAGAGAGAGAGTCCACTGAAGCTCTGTAAGTAGTCTCTCTCTGTTTAGACTTGCTGATATGGGTGGAATGGGGTTCCCCGCGTGCTGGTCCGAGCTCCTCGTCCGTGTGGCCTTCCTCATGGTCTATGTGCAGCGGATCATCTCCTGGGTCTTCGATGCCGTCGGCCTCTGCAGCCTCCTAGACTCCGACGATCCCTGGACGGCTCACCATGCCGCCGGCGGTGGCGGCCAAAGCCAGCGCCGCCTGGAGTTCAGGTCGGTATCGGCGATCATGACGGAGGAGTTCCTCCCGGCGGTTCGGTACGGGGATCTCCTCAAAGAGGGTGGGGGTGGGTGTGTGGCGGGCGAGTGCACGGTGTGCCTGTTCGAGTTTGAGGCGGGGGAGGAGGTCCGGCGGCCGAGCAGTTGCCGGCACGTGTTCCACTGTAGCTGCCTCGATCGGTGGATGGAGCACGGCCGGCTGACCTGCCCCCTCTGCCGGGATCCGCTCTTCCCGGATGAGATGGTACTACAGGACGATGCGTTCAACGGCCGTGTGTGGGCCGCCGCCGGCATCCCCGACTCACACTCGATGAACTAAAGGCTTGACCCTTAATCCATCCCATGTATCGTACCGAGATATTTAGGAGAAACCTTCAGTACTTTGCACTTTACGTGAAAGATGAGAGAAAAACTCTAAAATCTAATTGTTAAAAGATATAATTATTACATGACATATGGTACTCAGAGACATCAGATATGTTTTTCATTTTAAGGATTAAAATAAATTATCGATAAAGTTTTATGTATTTGATCTCCTTAGAGGTTTTGGAATTTGTTTTTTTTTTTGAGGATATTCTATTCAAGTTAAGATGATCATTCTTATAAAAAAAAAAAAAAAAAAAAAATCCTAGCGATGCATAGATGAATAGTGGTATGTGTGCACACGGTTCGGTTTTGGACAGGTTCCGGGATGAATTAGGAACCAAACCAGTCCCAACGGTTCTCAAATATTTGGAGTCGGAACCGGACTGGACCGAACCATATAAAACCGATTTGGTTGGTTCGGTTCTCCAGTTCCATTTGTTTTCTGTGCATCCCTAAAAGATAGAATAGGTTCATCACTAGAGCATATAAAAATAATTGTTTTTTTCAAAACCGAGGAAACAACAAGAAATTATGAAGCCGTATGGCCCATTGCATAATGACCCGACCCGTGAATGCATTATGTATATATATAAACCGGTTCGGTTCGGATAACCAGAACCCAAAACCGGAAACCGAATCGGTCTCCTACGGCTCTGCACTTTGGGAACCAAAACCAAACCGATCATGTTAGAAGTCGAACCAAACCGTACGATTCGGACCGGTTCTGTTCTGTTCTCCGATTCCATCGATTTT
Source organism: Chamaelirium japonicum (assembly GCA_947650365.1). Classification (NCBI taxonomy): domain Eukaryota; kingdom Viridiplantae; phylum Streptophyta; class Magnoliopsida; order Liliales; family Melanthiaceae; genus Chamaelirium; species Chamaelirium japonicum. The sequence continues at coordinate 47,062,102 of OX393549.1, read as the reverse complement.
ATTTGCACCCCTAAGTGGTGGTATATGCCAACAAGCTAGATTAGTCAAGGTGGTCAGAGCCATAGATCAAAATAAAGAGCGTGTCGTCTCCAATGGATTGCTTAGTTGGTACGACCGATGCAACCCATGGCTAGTGGCGGACCCAAAAATTTTATTGAGTATTTTGGAGGGAGCATAAGTAAAATTTTCAAAACCTTAAGAGAGAACTCGAGAACTTTTCAAAAAATTTTGTCGGGGGAGGGGGGACAATCATCCCCCCTATAGTCTATTTATATGTTTGACCCTGTCCGATGTGCCCGTAGTTTTGTGTAAGGGTTTGAATAAACGCAAAAACATATTTTCTCCCGTTCCGTAGTGTCGGGACGCCCTTTTGCTTTAGAGTTGCGAGTCTTCCAGCTTGTGGGGTTATTAAAAATCTAGACATTTTTCTCGCACTTGTGGCAAGTTTCGATCGGTCTATCTTGTTGTGGTGAGCCGTCCGATGCACTCATCCCAAAAAGATCCTTTTTACTTTTCGGGATGAGCGCATCGGACGGCTTTCCCACAACTAGCAAACCTCTACTAAAACTAAGATCATCTCTAGTTTTTGTTCAAAATTTTACTCAAATCTTAATAAAAAATTGACTAAAAATTTAATCTGATACATAGCACTCCAGCCCTTGCTTAAATTCGAGTAAAAGCTCAAATTGCTATGAGTTTGAGTAAGGTGTTGATTTGGGAGCAACTCAGATTTTAGTAAAAACTCAACCGTTGGATGATAGTGTCATCAGTAGGAAGGCCTCAGAGATGATCGTTTGAAATGTCGTATGAGGTTTGAGTCTCCCTTGTTTTGGTGAAAAAAGTGAGTAAAACTTAATTTGGTACGAGTTTAAGTAAAAACTGGAGCTGATTTTGAGGTTTATTTACTAAGATTCAAATATGAGTATGAGTTTGCGTAAGAACTGGCGATACCCTAATAGATAGAGAGGAGATTGATCCCCAATATTGGAGTTATAAATATAGAGAAATGATAGCTTAAAGAAGATTTGATCACCAACTTTGGTTGTGGGCATCGCAAGAAAATTTTATTCTTTCACCACCTCTTCCAAGTCAGTATCTTGCTTCGCACCAACTAGCACCTAGATACACCACCTCTGGTGAAGCGGTCCTTAAGAGTTTGGACCAAAGACCCTTCCATGGAAGAATCAATACATGTTTCATTAGGGGGTTTATATTAGTCGAATACCCTACACATGATGTCCCACCTCCTATTTCGGCCCTTGTGTACGAGGACTTTCGGATCATGATGACATGATCCACCCTTCTGATGTACCAAAAAAAATAAAAAATTACCCTACACATTCGTAGCAGTGACCATGATCAGTTGCGCCACAACCTGCTCATCATGTCACATGTTTCCCTTTTCCTAGGGAACTTGATGTGCTTTGCCGTTGTTGGCCAGTTAAGGCGTGGTTTTGGGGGTCCACCATACATTAATAGTGCTGGGTTGTTACCGTATTATGCATAGCCTGTTAGATACCCTCACACACCACAACTTGGGTCATAAGGGGAGGTCCACAGAGGGTATATGAAGGCACTGCCCAGCCCGCTAGTCAATGTGGGACTAAACTCCAGCACTCCCTCTCACGTGCAAGCCGGTTTCTTCCAGTCCTTGCCATGTGGGTATAGGCTCCCACTTGGCTTAATGGGCATAGGTCAAACCTACTATGATATCATGTTAGATACCCTCACACCCCAAAATCTGGTCATAAGGGGAGGTTCACAGAGGGTATATGAAGACAACACTGCCCAACCCGCTAGTTGATGTGGGACTAAACTCCAACACTCCCTCTCACGTGCAGGCCAGTTTCTTCCGATCCTTATCATGTGGGTAGGCTGCTACTTGGTTTAATGGGCATAGGCCAAACATGCTCTGATACCATGTTAGATGCCCTCACTTTCCAAAACCGGGGTCGTGAGGGTAGGTCCTTAGAGGGTGTATGAAGACAACACTGTCCATCCCGCTAGCCGATGTGGGACTAAACTCCAACATAGCCTTCCCTTTTATGAACGACATGACCATTGTGGGCGCTATCCATAGCGCGGTAGCGTGTAGGTCTCCTCTACAATCTAAGTCTATCCCACGTTTTGGAGAGATGTTATGCTTTAGATGAAACACCTAATAAGATAACTTAGTTGATTGTGCACAAGTCGGTTAAATGATATTGACCTTTGGGAACTCAGCCTCTACTCTCCTTAAGGAATCGACAAGCCCTCAAGTAATTCTCTTGTGGGATTACTTGGATCCATTGAAAAACTAATCCGTTAGTTTCTGTGGGCTTTGAATTCAAATCACCATTCCATTCACCTCATTAGCTGTGAGAGGGCTACCACTCAAATCAACGAAGGAGGCTTGGGTGTTTGGCGATTACAGTCGCTGCAAAAAATATTCATGACCAAATGACTTTTCGGATTTCTTAATGGGAAGTCGAGTTTATGGGCACAATTCTTCCAAGGCAAATACAAATTGGTAGATGATCTTTGGCTTTGGCCTGCCCCACCTTGTTGTTCATGGGCATTTCGAGCAATTTCTCTCGGGGTCACTCTTTTGCGAACTCAATTGCGACTCAACCTATGGCTAGATTGCCTTCTGAATCTGTGGGTAACCCCTTTGTACTCACTCCCTATCAGTCGCTTGTCACTGATGATTTCTGCTAAGAACGTTATAATGGCCCTTTATTTGGAAAATCTAATTGATAAATAAGAAAATTAGGATGTCCAGTTATTACAGTTGCTCTTCCCTCTTACTCATTACCCCCCTTCTCAATTGTATAATTGGGGAGAGCATCTAGGCTCATATGCTTACCAAGCAGGTCTATAAAGCACTGGTGAATAATGCAAGCTCTACCTCCAATACTATGGGATTGTGGTCCACATTGTGGGGTATCAATTGCCAAGCCAGGGTAAGGACCTTTGGTTGGAAGCTCTTACATCGTCGACTGCCAACCAGGTCCTTTCTGCAACAAATTGGACTCTCTCTCTCTCTCTCTCTCTCTCTCTCTCTCTCTCTCTCTCTCTCTCTCTCTCTCTCTCCCTTCTGAATGTATCCATTGCGAGTCTTCGGAGGACATCGATCATTTATTCTTTTCATGCCCATTTGCGGTGTAGGTATGAACAACATTGGAACGATTATCTAGATGCACTCTTTGTTTAACTGGCTTGGACCAGCTTGCAATAATGCTCACATAGGGCAACAATCCATATTAAGTTTGAAGCTTGTGCTCATACTACAAGGTTGCTGGTTATTGTGGAAGGTACGAAATCTCCAACTGTATCAAAATCAGGGGATGTTTCCAGCACACGTAGCCTATTAAATTTGGTCTCTGACCCAAGAATACTTCCAAGAACATGACCTTTCTCTACATCCACTGCATAGTCGACAATTAGACGCACTACAAAAAAAATAGTTTTTACCGACGGACAATATCCGTCGGTAAAGTTACTTTTTCGTCGGTAAAGATTTATAGCGACGAAACCTATTTTTGTCGCTAGTCTGTCGGGAAAAAAGGCGTCGGAAAAAATTGGCGACGGACATAAAATATCCGTCGGTATTAATAATTAATATCGATGAAAAATTTCTATCCATCGATTATATAATAATATTTAATTAAAAATATAATAGAGTATCGCCAACGGAATAATAGATTCCGTCGGTAATATAAAAGAGTATTGCCGATGAAATCATAGCTTCCGTCGGTAATATAATAGAGTATTGCCGACGGAATCATAGCTTCCGTCGGCAATATATAAATAATTAAAAAAATAAAAAAGATTATTGCCGACGGAATTAATATGTTCCGTCGGTAAAAAAACATGATTTTTTTAAAAAAAATTACAGAAATAATGTTATCTAATTCCTGTGATTTACAACAATACCACAATATATTCAAATATTATCATAATTGACTAAATCAACAATACCACAATATATACCACAATTCAACAATACCACAATATTTGTCAAATATTACCGCAAATTATCAAATATTACCAAATACTACCACAATACCAGACAATTATAGACAAGACAAAAAAATAACCACATATTAATTACAAAATTATTTACACAATCCAAAACTGAGGAAATATACGTGCCCTATCTCAATCACGCCATGCCGCCCAGTACCAACGCTGATGCTCTCATCCCCTGACACCGCCCAGCTCCTGCAATTAACATGTATTTGTTAAAAACAATAATTTATATCTATAATTGAAAGTCTAGGCGTTGAAAAATCATAAGTTAGCGTGTTTCAGATTTGAAATAGGTTTGGATTCGATCGGATCGATGAAGCGTGTTTCAGATTTGAAATATATTTGGATTCGATCGGATCGTCATCGGATCGACATCCGATAATTCGTACTTGGAATTATTCTATATTTTGGACTTGCGAGTGAGTTCAAATTGAAAATTTTAACAATTTACGATCCGATTGACCGATTTAGATTCTAAGCATTGGAAAATCATAAGTTAGCGTGTTTCGGATTTGAAATAGGTTTGGATTCGATCAGATCGTCATCGGAACGACATCCGATAATTCGTACTTAGAATTATTCCGTATTTCGGACTTGCGAGCGAGTTCTAATTGAAAATTTTAACAATTTATGATCCGATTGACCGATTTAGAGTCTAAGCGTTGGAAAATTATAAATTAGCGTGTTTTGGATTTGAAATAGGTTTTGATTCGATCGGATCGTCATTCGATAATTCGTACTTGAAATTATTCCGTATTTCGGACTTGCAAGCGAGTTATAATTGGAAATTTTAATAATTTACGATCCGATTGACCGATTTAGAGTCTAAGCAGTGAAAAATCATAAGTTAGCGTGTTTCGAATTTGAAATAGGTTTGGATTCGATCGGTTCGTCATCGGATCGGCATCCGATAATTCGTACTTAGAATTATTCCGTATTTCGGACTTGCGAGCGTGTTCTAATTATAAATTTTAACAATTTACGATCCGATTGACCGATTTAGAGTCTAAGCGTTGGAAAATCATAAGTTATCGTGTTTCAGATTTGAAATAGGTTTTGATTCGATCGGATCGTCATCGGATCGGCATCCGATAATTCTTACTTGGAATTATTCCATATTTCGGACTTGCGAGCGAGTTATAATTGGAAATTTTAACAATTTATGATCCGATTGACCAATTTAGAGTCTAAGCATTGGAAAATCATAAGTTAGCGTGTTTCGGATTTGAAATAGGTTTGGATTCGATCGAATCTTCATCGGATCGACATCCGATAATTCGTACTTCTAATTATTCCGTATTTCGGACTTACGAGCATGTTCTAATTAGAAATTTTAACAATTTACGATCCGATTTACCGATTTAGAGTCTAAGCGTTGGAAAATCATAAGTTAGCGTGTTTCAGATTTGAAATAGGTTTAGATTCGATCGGATCGTCATCGGATCGGCATCCGATAATTCGTACTTGGAATTATTCCGTATTTCGGACTTGCGAGCGAGTTCTAATTAGAAATTTTAATAATTTACGATTTGATTGACCGATTTAGAGTCTAAGCGTTGAAAAATCATAAGTTAGCGTATTTCAGATTTAAAATAGGTTTTGATTCGATCGGATCATCATCGGATCGGCATCCGATAATTCGTACTTGGAATTATTCCGTATTTCGAACTTACGAGCAAGTTCTAATTGGAATTTTTAACAATTTATGATCCGATTGACCGATTTAGAGTCTAAGCGTTGGAAAATCATAAGTTAGCGTGTTTCGGATTTGAAATAGGTTTGGATTCGATCGGATCATCATCGGATCGGCATCCGATAATTCGTACTTTGAATTATTCCATATTTCAGACTTGCGAGCGTGTTCTAATTGGATATTTTAATAATTTACGATCCGACTGATCGATTTAGAGTCAAAGAGTTGGAAAATCATAATTTAGCGTGTTTCGGATTTGAAATAGGTTTGGATTCAATCGGAACGTTATTGGATCAGCATCCGATAATTCGTACTTGGAATTATTTCGTATTTTGGACTTGCGAGCGAGTTCTAATTGGAAATTTTAACAATTTACGATTCGATTGACCGATTTAGAGTCTAAACATTGGAAAATCATAAGTTAGCGTGTTTCGGATTTGAAATAGGTTTTGATTCGATCAGATCGTCATCGGATCGACATCCGATAATTCGTACTTAGAATTATTCCGTATTTCGGACTTGCGAGTGTGTTCTAATTGGATATTTTAATAATTTACGATCCGATTGACCAATTTAGAGTCTAAGAGTTGGAAAATCATAATTTAGCGTGTTTCGGATTTGAAATAGGTTTTGATTCGATTAGATCGGTATCCGATAATTCGTACTTGGAATTATTCTGTATTTCAGACTTGCGAGCGAGTTATAATTGAAAATTTTAATAATTTACGATCCGATTGACCGATTTAGAGTCTAAGCGTTGGAAAATCATAAGTTAGCGTGTTTCGGATTTGAAATAGGTTTTGATTCGATCAGATAGTCATCGGATCGGTATCCCATAATTTGTACTTAGAATTATTCTGTATTTCGGACTTGCGAGCGTGTTCTAATTAGAAATTTTAACAATTTATGATCCGATTGACCGATTTAGAGTCTAAGTGTTGGAAAACCATAAGTTAGCGTGTTTCGGATTTGAAATAGGTTTGGATTCGATCGGATTGTCATCCGATAATTCGTACTTGAAATTATTCCGTATTTCAAACTTACGAGCGAGTTCTAATTGGAAATTTTAACAATTTACGATCCGATTGACCGATTTAGAGTTTAAGTGTTGGAAAATCATACGTTAGCGTGTTTCGGATTTGAAATAGGTTTTGATTCAATCGGATCATCATCGGATCGGAATCCGATAATTCGTACTCGGAATTATTCCGTATTTCGGACTTGCGAGCGAGTTCTAATTTGAAATTTTAATAATTTACGATCCGATTGACCGATTTAGAGTCTAAGCGTTGGAAAATCATAAGTTAGCACGTTTCAGATTTGAAATAGGTTTGGATTCGATCGGATCGTCATCGGATCGTCATCAGATCGGCATCCGATAATTCGTACTTGGAATTATTCCATATTTCGGACTTGCGAGTGAGTTCTAATTGGAAATTTTAATAATTTACGATCCGATTGACCGATTTAGAGTCTAAGCATTGGAAAATCATAAGTTAACGTGTTTCAGATTTGAAATAGGTTTTGATTCGATCGGATTGTCATCGGATCAGCATCCGATAATTCGTACTTGGAATTATTCCGTATTTCGGACTTGCGAGCGAGTTCTAATTGAAAATTTTAACAATTTACGATCCGATTGACCGATTTAGAGTATAAGCGTTGGAAAATCATAAGTTAGCGTGCTTCGGATTTGAAATAGGTTTGGATTCGATCGAATCGTCATCGAATCGACATCCGATAATTCGTACTTGGAATTATTCTATATTTTAGATTTGTGAGCGTGTTCTAATTGGATATTGTAACAATTTATGATCCGATTGACCGATTTAGAGTCTAAGAGTTGAAAAATCATAATTTAGCGTGTTTCGGATTTGAAATAGGTTTGGATTCGATCGGATCATCATCGGATCGGTATCCGATAATTCGTACTTGGAATTATTCCGTATTTCGAACTTGTGAGCGAGTTCTAATTGGAAATTTTAACAATTTACGATCCGATTGATCGATTTAGAGTCTAAGCATTGGAAAATCATAAGTTAGCATGTTTCGGATTTGAAATAGGTTTGGATTCGATTGGATCATCATTGGATCGGCATCCGATAATTCGTACTTGGAATTATTTCATATTTCAGACTTGTGAGCGTGTTCTAATTGGAACAATATGAAATAATATAAAACAATATGAATCAGTTTGATTTATATATGAAACAGTATAAAATAATATTTGATATACATATGAAACAATATGATTTATATATGAAATAATATGATTTATATATAAAATAATTTGATTTAAATATGAAATAATTTGATTTACATACGGTCTAGTCATTTTGTGTCTTATCTCTGTCACTCTCATCACATCCCTCTTTTATCATTTGATCTGCATTCGCTGTCCAGTTTATATTATCGACATCTTTATTTTCGTCGTGCACTGCATCGACAATGATTATCTCATCATTCTGGTATGCATCCAAATCATCATCGACGACCCCCGTATCCTTGTCTCCCATGTTATAAAAATCTCTGGGTGGTGACCTGACTACAATTTACCAACCTGGAGTGGTATTATCCGGTACATAAAATATCTATTCCGCTTGAGAGGCAAGAATGAATAGATCTTGATATTGGGTATTCAATCTCTTGTAAGTGTTGATGCTGATAAAACCGTATTTGTCGATATTATAACCAGTCCCGCGATTATTAACATCATACCAATCGTATTTGAATAATACGATCCAATTTTGGCCAAGGAATTTAATCTCGAGAATCTAGTTGAGGACGCCTTAGAAGTCGATATTTCCTAATTCTTCTTGCTGACCGTTGATGACAACCCCATTATTTTGTGTTCTTCGTGATTTTTCACTATCTTTCGTCCGAAATCTATAACCGTTCACGATATAACCATCGTACGATATTATATCTTGCAAAGGACTATAAGATAAGCGCTAGAGATCCTCATTCATCAGGGAATCGTGGTTGTCGTGCAGCTCTTGTACCTATAATAACCACATGACATTCATGATATGAATATATAATTATTGTTCGGTAATAGATGTCAATAAAATTTAGTAATGATATGAATACTTACGTGTTTCTTGAACCACGATGAGAATTCACGATCATGAATTTATGGAGCATTTTGAGTATCCCGATTATTAATGATGACTTTATGCTTCCTGTTTTACAGGTTATGAATTAGATTATAATTAACACATATACTTAATGAATGGACTGAAAGAATGAGTAAATGATCATAAAATATTTACTCAATGAATGGCCACACTTCATCACATTGGCATAATACATACATATATGCCTGTTGAATCTCATCTACAGACAATCGACGGGTTTTGCCTCCTCCTATAGGTCTACCCATTTCGGTAAATATAGACAGACCCCCATTGAAGTTTATTGGACCACCGTCATAGTTCCGCTCAAGTTGATTGAATCGCGTGTCTATACCATGTAGGTATCTTGAGCAGAATGTCAGATATTCTTTTGCTAGGTATCCTTCAGTAATTGATCCCTCCGGACGACTTTTATTACGAACATATGATTTCAATGTTTGCAAGTACCTAATTTGAGAAAAAAAATTATGGATAAATACATCAAGAATGATCAAATATATTAAAAAATAAGATGAGATGATTACCTCTCGATAAAATACATCCAGCAGTAATGAACTGGGCCGCCGAGTTTGGCTTCATTTGTCAAGTGAACGGTCAAATGCACCATGACATCAAAGAAGGAAGGTAAAAATATCATCTCTAGCTTGCACAATGTGATCGCAATATCCCTCTCCATCTGATTAAGTTGGTCCAGTCTAAGTACATTCGAGCACAACTGTCTGAAAAAAGTACTGAGCTCAATTAACGGACCGGACACCTGTTTAGTTAAATTCCCACGTATAGCAAGAGATAACAATCATTGCATAAGAATATGATAATCATGGCTCTTTAATCCAGATAACTTCCGGCCGTTCTCTTACACGCATCGTGCGATATTCGAAGAATAACCGTCCGGTGTTTTCACAGACCGTAGGAATGCACATAAGGCTACCTTCTACTGTGAGCACATGGTGTAGCATGCAACTGGCAACACATACTTATCCCCAATATCGTGGGGATGAAGTGATTTTTGGATGCCCAACTCCTTAAGATCGAGATGAGATTTAAGATTATCCTTTGTTTTACCGTCGAGATTCAGCAGTGTTTCTATAATATTGTCACACATATTTTTCTCGATATGCATGACATCCAAGTTATATCGCAAGAGTAGGCTGCTCCAGTACGGTAGTTTAAAGAAAATACTCATCTTCTTCCAGTTATGCTCACGCGTAGAATCTTCATATATTCTTTTTTTTTTGCCTTTCCCAAGTGCCACCGCATCAAGCTGATCCAATTCACACAAGACTTCTACCCCTGAAAGCTGCTCCGGGGCCTTTGCAAGTTCCTTCTTGTCGTTGAACGCTCTTTTGTTCTGCCTCCACTTATGGCCGTCAATAAGGAATCTTCGATGGCCCATATAATAGAACATGCCTCCGTTCTTCAACCATAATGAATCTGTCTCCTTATTGCATGTAGGGCACGCCAATTTTTCTTTAGTACTCCACCCGGATAAGTTGTCATATGCAGGAAAATCATTGATGGTCCATAGAAGTGCCACATGTATCTAAAAATTCTAGCGCAATGAGGCATCATACGTATCGGCCCTAACTTCCCATAACTCGTTCAACTCCTCAATCAACGGCTGCAAGTAAACGTCAATATCATAACCAGGCGACCTGGGTCCAGGAATGAGCAAGGAGAGCATTGTGTATGGCTTTTTTAAGCACATCCACAGAGGTAAATTATTTGGAACTAGGACAACTGGCCAAATACTGTACGGCACACTCATATTCCCAAAGGGATTGAAGCCATTGCTAGCAAGCCCTAACCTGACGTTGTGAACTTCACATGCGAATTTAGGATAGGTATGATCAAAATCTTTCCACGTTAGAGAGTCGGCCGGATGTCTCATAACCCCATCATCTGTACGTTCTCGTGCATGCCACCTCATGTGCTCAACAGTGTTCGATGACATAAACAACCTCTGAAGTTTGTCCCTAAGCGGGAAGTATAGGAGAACCTTTGCAGATATATTTTTCTTCCTTCGATTGGTACTAGACTCGGCATCCGTCTCTTTATATCTCGTTGCTTCGCATATGTGGCATGACCGCACATGTTCGTACTCTTTCCGGTACAACATACAATCAATTTTCTCATAACCTAGACTGAGATCTTTAATTATCTTCTTCGCCTCGTAGAATAATTTCAGTACTGTCTCACCTATATGAAAAGCCTCTTTCAGCAACTCTACCAATATATTAAATGACTTATTACTCCAACCATTGAGGCACTTCAAATGAAGAAGCTTTACAGTGAAAGAGAGTTTTGAAAACTTCTCACACCCCGGGTATAGAGGTTGTTCGACATCCTTAAGCAATCTATAGAACTTGTCCGCTTCAATATTGGGCTGATCACCTGACGGTGTTTCCGTGCCTATTCCACCTTGCAAATCATGTATCATACCCTATATGTCATTGTCATCGTTTGTATTAATATTATCATCATCGATTACTGTGTTTGCAGTTTCACCGTGAGCTGCCATGGGGATTGCATCTAGCTCCTTACCGTGCGAGAACCAACGGGTATAGCTAATGTCAATGCCACGCATTACCAGATCAACCTCACATTCCTCTCGAACCTTCCTAGTCACCCTTCCGCAGTCTATACAGGGATATATAATTTTTTAATCAAGCGGTGCAAGATGCTCAAATGCAAAATCCAGAAATTTCCTGACTCATTCTTTGTACTCTTGGCTCATACGATTCGAATTACGCATCCAACTCTTATCGATCGAAGACATCTTCGTCTATTTGGCTATACAACACCTGAAGTAATTTCAAACAATGCTATAAGACTCCGCACAATTTCAGTTTCAGTTCCCGGGTATGGAACACCGAACCGAAACTTCTACAGGCCATCCACATCCCTAATGGATGGGTGTATTATGATGAGTAGACTAGTCACATAGTAAACCTAGGATTGGTGGCCAGCATTTGAACTGCTGATAGTCTGAATGCTAGGTATAGCACCGAAGTTATGCGACAGTAAGTCAACAAGTCAGGAATTCTCGTCAAGTAAACACTTGGGGTCTGACGGTTCTCTCTGTCGCTCAAGTCGATTTATGGCTTTAGCATACCTCATATAACACCGAACCGACAAAAACCAACCATTTCGGTTTCGGTTTCGGTTTTGATTTTTCGTAAACCGAAAAAAATAAAACTGACAAAACCAACACCGACCGACAAAACCGACGCTCACCCTAGTTTAAAAACTACATTTTGCCCCCCATTCCCCCATTCAATTCAGTTTTGATAGGATAAAAATTACCAAATGAGGGAATTAAGTAGATGACAAAAGGGGTATTGTGCAAATATTTCAAACTTTATAATGACTTAACCCTAGTCTAAAAACTAGATTTTGCCCCCCATTCAATTCAACCCTAGTCTATAATGACTTAACCATAGTCTAAAAATTAAATCTAAAAACTAGATTTAACCCTAGTCTAAAAACCAAATGAGGGAATTAAGTAGATGACAAAAGGGGTATTGTGCTAACATTTCAAACTTTAGGATGCAATTTGGAACAAAATAAACTAAGGGGAAGAGGGAGTAGGAGGAGGAGCTTATCGGAGATGGTCGGTAGGCCTCGAGGAGGAGGAGGAGCACTGGCGTCACAGTCGGTGGCGCGAGAGAGGGGAGGGGTGGCCGGAGGTGCAAGGGAGGGGATGGGTGGCCGGCCGGAAGGGGGGGGATTAGATCGAGATCGAGAGAGAGAGAGAGAGAGAGAGAGAGAGAGAGAGAGAGGGGGGAGGGGATGAAGGTCGGGCCGGGAGGGGGGGAGGAAATAGAGATAGAGAGAGAGGGCCGAAGAGGGGTTTTAGATCGAAACAGAAATAGAAAGGGATCACTGAAGTTGATTTATCGCAGGGTTTTTACCGACAAAAATTATATCTTTCGTCGGTAAAAAGTAACCTTATACTGACGGATATATAATTCCCGTCGGTAAAAATCAACGACAAATCGCAGGGTTTGATTTTTTGCAGAGACCCGGTAAAAACCCTGCGATTTGTCATTGATTTTTACCGACGGAACTTATATGTTCCGTCGGTAAAAAGTCATTATACCGATGGAAATATAAGTTCCATCGGTAAAACTCAACAACAAATCGCAGGGTTTGATTTTTTCCAAAGACTCGGTAAAAACCCTGCGATTTATCGTTGAGTTTTACCGACGAAACTTATATTTCCATCGGTAAAAAGTAACATTATATATTACCGACGGATAATATATAACCGTCGGTAATAAATATACAAAAAAAATTAAAAAAAATCTAAGTTATATTACCGACGAAAAATATTGTTCCCGTCGGTAATAAATATGCAAAAAAAATTTAAAAAAATCTAAGTTATATTACCGACGGAAAATATTATTTTCGTCGGTAAAATTTATATTATTACCGACGGAATTATAAATTTTCGTCGGTAAAAACCCTATTTCTTGTAGTGACTATTGTATTGTTAAGTGGGTTCTCCTTGAAATTAATATCATCAAAGTCAACTTTGATGGTTCGGTGTACAAAAGTAGTTAATCTACTGTAGCTGGCTTTATCATTAGAGATTACGCAAGTAGTATCCTTAATGTTGAGGCCATTCCGTTAAATACGAGATTAGTTACCATTGTAGAGGATCGAGCCATATAGGAAGGGGTTAAAGCAACTATTGGAATCTCCGATCAAATATGGATCGAAGGGGATTCACTATCTACTATATATTTTGGAAGTACAAAAAAAATCATATTAGTCACAATCTTATTATTGTTGATGTTAGGCGCATGTTGCATGTTTTCCTTTCCTAGGGAACTTGGTGTGCTCTGCCGTTATTGGCCAGTCAAGGCGTGGTTTTGGGGGTCCACCATACATTTGTGGGGTTGTTACCGTATTATGTGTAGCCTGTTAGATACCTTCACACCCTAAATCTCGGGTCGTAAGGGGAGGTTCACAAAGGGTATGTAAATGAAGGTAACACAATCCAGTCTGCTAGTCGATGTAGGACTAAACTCCCATACTCTCTCTCACATGTGTAGGCCGATTCCTTTTGGTTATTGCCATGTGTGTAGGCACCCACTTGGCCTAATGGGCATAGGTCAAATCTACTATGATATCATGTTAGATGCCCTCATGCCCCAAAACCCGATCATAACTGGAGGTCCATAGAGGGTATATGAAGGCAACACTGCCCAACCTGCTAGCTGATGTGGGACTAATCTTCAACACTTCCTCTTACATGTAAGCCGATTTCTTCTGGTCCTTGTCATGTGGGTAGGCTCCCACTTGGCTTAATGGGCATAGATCAAACCTGCTCTGATACTATGTTAGATGCCGTCACACCCAAAAACCCGGATCGTGAGGGGAGGTCCACAGAGGGTATATGAAGATAACACTATCCATCCCGCTAGCCGATGTGGAAAATAGATTTCATGACAGCTGTAATGTCTGATTTAAATTTATCTAAATCCTTCGGAGAAGCTAACCCATTTGTGGCCCCTCTGATTTAGATATTTTGCCTCAGATAAATTCAAAGGTTACAGTAAGTTGAGTTTCTATTCATAGATTCTTCAGAGATCCTTTTGAATTGTGAGTGTTATCTAGATGACAGAATAACTAAAAGAGCCATTAAGGTATTGGTGTTAGTTAATTTTGACATATATAGTTCCAAGAGTATCCAGACGGTATGAGGCTCTTTGATTTAATCGAGAGAACAAGTACCTATCAGACGGGTTCCATGGGGTTCTAAGGGAGCATGAGATTATTTTCTAGTTAAATGCTCCAAGGATAACATGCCAAAATAAGTCTCTAAAAGAAGAAATCGGACCTAAAAGAGCTATGGTCTAAGCGAAAGCTAACACTAAAGTGTCTCAAGAGATAGGGTTGTCCTCTACTTGTGTGGAAGGACAAGAGGGATGAGATAGAGATGAAGTCCCAGGTGTATCTATTTATAGGTTACCAAAAGGAGGCATAAGGTGGGTTATTCTATGATCTTGAGGTTTGGAAGGTAATCATTTTCACGAATACCATCTACCTAGAACAAGATTATATTATAGATCATAAGTTTACTGATAAGGTAGTTCTGGGTGAATTATTGGGTTCTAGTAGAGAGTGCGCATCCAAAATCATAGCGGGAATAGATGATACAAAAACTAGTATACCAGATATTGTAGAAATGATTCACTTTGTACCACTACCACCTCGTCGTTATGGGGGAACCATCAGAGCTCCTGAAAGATACAATGGATAGTTAATCCAGAGTTTTAGGAGGATGATCCCTTGAGCTACGTCGAAACAGTAAGAGTTTTTGACAGCTCTACTGGCAAAAAACCATGGAGGTAAAGCTTGCATCAATATCCGTTGAAATAATCTCAACTTTTATTATATTATCACTCTTTTGGGTATAGGGGTTGTATAAGTTTTTTGTTAATACTTAAGAAGCTAGATTGTTGCCAAGGGAGAAAGGATTAACTATGTTGAAACCTTCTCGTTGACAGCTATGCTAAATCTATTTCGGATGTATTTGAGGTAGCCCCAGGCTTTATGTCAACAGGCTAGGAAGATTTGGAATGTAAGTTGTAAAGGTCCATTTGTGGACTAATGTAAGCATCTAAGAGTTGGGATTCTATTTTGGTCAGGGAATTTGCCCACATGAATTTGATCAGAATAAGGATAAACCAAGTAGGTATTGTTGTAGCTCGTATGTCCTGAGCGTGGATTTTCTGTATTAATATTAATAAAGATGACTTTGGTTATTGCTTTAATTAGAATACTACTTTGGTATATGTTAATACACATATAATAAAGGACCCTAGGGAACATAGTAGGCCACTGAGGCGCATGGTGGATCCATGCTTGGGAGACCTAGTGGACCAGTTGTGTATAAACATAGAACTAGTTCACAACTTAGGTGATACCGGTCGCTTCACCGAGAACAAGCTGTTGGCAGGTAGAGGATGTGGTGAAGTCTCCACCACGGGATCGTGGGATTCCCATTCACCTGACCAAGCACAATGATCGTGTTGAACAGGAACCAAGACGGTGCATAGTTCATTGATTCAGACACTGGTGCATAAACCGTCTTACTACTATAGATAATCTGTCCTTAACCCTGAGGGACCATGTACATTGGGCCAACTAGTTGTGTGGTACTTTAATGTGCCAACGTGTGCGGACCTTCCATAGTCTAATACTACGGTACGTTGGGTTACCCGATTGGCGCTTGAGTGACATGTAATCCCTACAGGTTATCCGACGTCCAGTGTTGGATGGGTACGTTTTGATTAGTCAATCTGTCCACAGAGTTAACCCAGGCCTGGTGGTTATCAGTATAACTGACGATGTTCCGAATGCTAGGCATAGCACCGGAAGGTGTGTGGTGTTATAGATGACAAGTCATTAATTCCTAGTTAGATGATTGATCGGGATCTGACGGTGCTCCCTACTGCCCGAGTCGTATCATGGCATCAGTAATAAGAGGGACTAAGGATTATCAGAGTATAGTAGAGAACAGGGTTACGAGGGAGTAACATAAGTTTAGGACCATTAGAGTTCAACTCGCGTCACACTTTGGGTGGCTACGTGGGTTAATCTGATTATGGCTGATTAACGGAACTTTCGGTGTCACCAGAATAGTTAATCAGGGATCCGATTGGAGCTAGAGATCCTGAACCCTGAAGGTTCCACCTTGTTGTTGTGTATAGGAATCGTTCCCTGACCTGGTTGGATACGTTGGATGTGAAGTAGCGCGATGGAGCGCAAGCCCGGAGCCTAAGAACCTAATTCACATGTGTTAGGGGCCGTAGGGGTATTTTGGTAAATACTAAAATATAGATCAGAACATATTGAATATGGATCTTAAAATGAGCGAAATAATTCCAGGAGCTCATAAGCACTAACGGAACTCGATTCCGAGTAGCGCACCTCACTCAATCTCTCTTTCAGTTTTTCACTTTTCGTGAAGGGCGTTTTCGTCCAGGCTTCACGATAGGCTTGTGAAAACCCTACAAACCGCACCCTCTCATCCCTATCCACTAGGGCCTGGCCCTAGCTTGCTTGTAGCACTAGGAGACCGGTCCTATAAAAGGAATAGAGAGGGAGGGGCTGGTCCTAGCCTCTCCCCTCTCCAAAAATCTGAACCCCCTCACCCTCTCTCCCTCTTTGAGGTTTCGGCCAAAGAAGAAAGAGGAAGAAGGAGGAAGGGAGGAGAAGGAAGAAGAGAGAAAGAAAAGGAGGAGATCTCGCGGCTACTCATTGTCTTCGCAACGAATTCCTCCATCGGCTCGTAGTCCTTTCACTCAGAGATAGGACTTCGAGGATTCCTCAATTCGCAAAGGACAAGGTGCCATCCGACAGCTTCCCTTGCGATTCACATGTGGTTCATCATTGTTCCGTTCTCTTCGAATCATATATCCACAAGGTATGATGATTCTAAACACCTAACTAGATGCATGCTTGTCTTCCGTAGATCGTAGTATGCCTCTAGGGTGTCCGCATATATGCTAAGATCATAGATTTGCATGTAGATTGTTTTGTAGAATTAATTGTAATGAAACATACACCTTATGATCTTCGGATCTATCTTTTGCTTCCGCTGCGACTCTGATAAGCGGATCCAATTCCAACAGGTATAAGAAAAGTAATAGAGCTACAAGGGTAAATTTAGTACTTTACATTAATAATATTTTACTAATAGAAAATAACATAAGAATGTTGTTTACGATAAATATTTTGTTGCTATCATAATTCAATGTGAATGCCCCTAGTGAGGTGAGTTATATTCTGAGAATCAAGATAACTTAAGATCACCAGAGAAAGAAAGCTAGCCAAATTCAAATTTTTGAGGCTAAATATCTATTGTGTAGAGAGAATAATAGGTCGGTTTCAGTCAAATTAACCCTGGTCCAAATCACTGGACTGATGTAAAGAGTATACTCAGAAGTTCTTATTAAGCGAGGATTGTGAGTTAGCTTACACTTTACAGGTCTTGTTGTCAATTGGATGCATAAGATATGACTTTTGTATCAGATGTGCATTCCAGATAATCGACTTCAGGAATTGTTTTTATCTTGGGATTAAAAGTGATAGTTGGTATAGTATAGGGGTGTTCATCGGTTCGGGTTGACCTGCCAAACCGAACCGAACCGGTCTATTTGGTTTGGTTTGGATAAGGTATTTTTGACCGTTCGGTTTGGTTCGGTTCCAAAAAAAAAAAACCCGCTATGGTCGGTTCGGTTCTGGGTTGTGAGTTTTTTAACCCGAACCAACCCAACCCGAACCATTGGTACTATAACCTCAGTAGTTACTACTATACAGTGTACATTCTCACTAATATTGTACATTACATGGTGGTGACCCCAATTACCACCATTCGGTGCATTCAAAACTTTCAAGTGTTCAACGGTGTGATGAAACTGAAAAGTGAAGGGTGTTACCCACATAATTACTAGCACCCCCAAATCCCAACTTATGAAATATCTCAAAGTGAAAAATTAAGGGTGTTACTAGTAATTCTATAGGGGCAAATAGCAGCACCCAAAGTTAAAAGCTTAAAAATGAAATCTGAACCAACTCAGCGGCTCAACCATTCACGCCTCACGGTGTGATGACGAGCGATTTGAAAGACCCGCAGAACCGAACCGAACCAAACCAAACTTTTTCGGTTTGGTTTGGTTCGGTTTTTACCAAAGAATGGTTTGGTTCGGTTCCATTTTCTAGAGAACCGATCAACTTCGGTTCGGTTCCAAATTTATAAAAAAACCGAACCAACCCGAACCATGAACACCCCTAGTATAGTATGAAGTAAATAGTACATCACAGACTCTACCACAGTGACTGAGCACGTTGTCACGTGCAAGTTATTATGGCATATAGTATGGTTAAAGAAGTTCTTGGAGAATATAGGACGCGTACCAGAGGCTCAGTTGTCTGTTGTATCAACAGAAGAGTGGTAAGCAAGGTCCAAGAAACCTAGGCACTACCGTAATGGAAAACTTATCAAGTACAACTCCATTTGATCTGATAGTTTTAGGAGAAAAGACAAGTAGCGATAACTGTGGTAGCATCTGTAAATAAAGTTGCTAATTCCTTGAGGGAATTCCTGCAAATGCTTTTGGGTAGCATGTAGAATCTATAGAGATCAACACCGTTTTTCCTCATCAGACCAGTGTGAGATTGTTAGAATTGATGAGGTCTGCAGTTTGTAAAAACCTATAGTTTAGCTGTATATGGTTGATAGCTTAGGATTGTATCTTGGTACGTACATTAGTACGTGTTCTGATTACAGAATAGAGAGCCATGGCTATATGGTAGTCCACTTGAGTGGAAGACTCAATAGACTGGTCTCACGTAACCTAAATTTATTCGCAACTCTGATTAGGGTTGATCATTCTATCAGGATAAGCTGTTGTGATGACAGAACAAGGGTATCTCCACCATGGTTATCACCAGATACAATTAGGGGTGGCAATGGGTCGTGTCGGGTTCGTATCGTGTCTAGTTTCGGGTCGTGTTCAAAACCCATAGACCCAGACCCGACCCGTTTAACTAATCGTGTATAGATCATAAACCCGTACCCGACCCACTTATAAACGGGTAGACCTGATATGACCTGTTAGACCCGTTTACCACACGGGTCTATTCAGTTGACCCGATCTGACCCAATCTGACTCGACCCGACCTGACCTGATAGACCCGCCGGTAATATATATTATAATATCGGATTGCAGGTAGACCCAACCCGACCTGTTGAATTTTAAACGGGTCTTCCCGAGTCTACCGTGTCCAGACCCTAAACCCGGACCCGACTCATTTATTAAACGGGTCTATCGTGTCGAGCCGTTTACGTCCCGAACCCGTTTAACCCTAATCCAGGCCCGCTAACTTCGTGTCGGGTCTGCCGTATCGAGTCAAAAATTGCCAGGCCTAGACATAATATTTATGACCAAATGGAACCAATACGGTGCACAAATCGGTAAGTAGACACCGGTGCTGTCAAAGGAGGAGGTCGGGGGATCATATCTGATCATAGATCTCGCAGCAACCTGGAGTGTTTGAGGCTGTCGGGGAAAAGGAGCTCGGGTGGACCAGATCGGGATCAGATCTGGAGTAGTCGACTGCTGCAAGCCTCGCTGGAGCTCGAGGGGACCAGATCTGGCTGCTGCAAGCCTCGCTAGACCTCGAGGGGATCAGATGTTCGCCGATCTAGGTGAAGCACCATTTCAATCAAGCCGACGTCGGGGCACGTAGCGTCGTACTGTTGCAAGTTAGTCGGTTGTGTCATAACACGAACCGAACTATCTCTAGCGAGGTGTGGAGCATGTGTTCTTACAAAACATGGAGCATACGTGACGCTAGTGATTCAGAGTACTTAGCATAGTGCCTTTGTATGTTGGCCGATCTAGGCGAAGCGCCGTTTCAATCGAGCCAACGTCGGGGCATGTAGTGTGGTATTATTGCAGGTTAGTCGGCCGTGTCGTAACATGAATCGAACTAACTGTGGCGAGGTGCGGAGCATGTGTTCTTACAAAACATGGAGTATGCGCGACGCCAGTGATTCGGAGTACTTAGCGTAGTGCCTTTGTATGTTGGCCGATCTAGGAAAAGCGCCGTTTCAATCGAGCCAACGTTGGGGCACGTAGCGTCGTATTATTGCAGGTTAGTCGGCCGTGTCGCAACACGAACCGAACTAATTGTGACGAAGTGCGGAGCATGTGTTCTTACAAAACACGAAGCATGCGCGACGCCAGTGATTCAGAGTACTTAGCATAGTGCCTTTATAGGTTGGCCGATCTAGGCAAAACGCCGTTTAAATCGAGCCAACGTTGGGGCTCGTAGCATCGTACTATTGCAGGTTAGTCGACCGTGTCGCAACAGGAATCGAACTAACTGTGGCGAGGTGCGAAGCATGTGTTCTTACAAAACACAGAGCATGCGCGATGCCAGTGATTCAGAGTACTTAGCGTAGTGCCTTTGTATGTTGGCCGATCTAGGCAAACATCGTTTCAATTGAGCCAATGCCGGGGCACTAGCATCGTACTGTTGCAAGTTAGTCGGCCGTGTCGCAACACGAACCAAGCTAATTGTGGCGAGGTGCTGAGCATGTGTTCTTACAAAACATGGAGCATGCGCGACGCCAGTAATCGGAATACTTAGCGTAGTGCCTTTGTATGTTGGCCGATCTAGGTGAAGCGCTGTTTCAATCGATCCGACGTCGGGGCATGCAGTATCGTACTATTGCAGGTTAGTCGGCCGTGTCGCAACACGAACCAAACTAACTGTGGTGAGGTACGGAGCACGTGTTCTTACAAAACACGGAGCATGTGCGACGTCAGTGATTCGTAGTACTTAGCATAGTGCCTTTGTCTGTTGGCCGATCTAGGCGAAGCACTGTTTCAATCGAGCCAACGTCGGGGCACGTAGCATCGTACTGTTGTAGGTTAATAATACATGAAGTATTGATTGAAGAAAATTTGAGCATGTCCGAATAGCAGACAAGTGCCAAGAATTTCATTAATAACTTGATATGGATTACATGATCGATAGTCGTTTCTCAAATGAGCAACATTACAAGATAATTTTGCAGCCTTCTGCACTGATCAATCGATCGGATATCTTTCTCCTAATGGGCTTTGTCGGTTCATTGCGCTATGGATTCCATAAGCCTCTCTTTGCTTGGGAGCAGGAGAAGTATCCCTGTTGGATCCTTCTTTTCCTGTGAACTCTTGGAGATATCCCTCCCGCAAGAGATCTTCCAGGTCATATAAGAGGCTTCTGTATTTCATCGTTGAGTGCCCATGGCTTTGATGGAACTCACAATAGACTGATTTGTCAGCCGTATGCTGAGTCTGGCGAGAATAAATTCGGCCTCTTCAGATAAGTCTCGTCTTGGATCTGCTCAAGTATCAACTCAATCGGCAAGTTCCACTGGGTGAACTTGACTTTCTTTGACTTCGGGCATATGTCCTTCCCTTCTAATGCCCGCTTCGACCGCTCCTCCTTCGTGCGCATGGTGTTGGCTCGTGTTGACCACTTAGGGGGGCTCTTATCCGAGGTTTGCTTCTTCGTTTCCCATCCTCTACGTGCTGTCTGATTGTCCTCCACTTCGATCTCCCTCTGTATCCTCTCGAACATCACCCCCAGGGTGGATGGAGGGTTTCGGATGAAATCATTGTAGATGTGGAGATCGTAGCAAAGTATGTTCTGGAAGGTGAGCATGACTGCCTCGTCATTCAGGTGCCGTCCAGAAAGCGTTGTGTGCTCATTCTGGAATCTTCGGGTAAACCTTCGGAGGGTCTCGTCTGACCCCATGCGAAGATGGTAGAGAGTGTCGAGCTTCTTCTCCGGCTTCAAGTCGAGTTAGTAGTGTTGGACAAAGAGGTCTGCTAATGTCTCGAATCGAGTAATGGTGCTCGAAGGGAGGTTGTGGTACCAATCCAAGGATGGCTCTCGAAGGGAAGTTATGGTACCAATCCAAGGATGGCTCATCAAGGCTTCCCGTGAAGGTGTGACGCATGACGTGATTGTCGAACTCATATGGCGTCAAGGCCTGCTTGAATGCCAGTATGTGCATGTTCGGATCTCCCTTTGTGCAGTTGAACTTGGGGAGGACGGGAGCTCGCCAGCCTTGGGGAAATACTGCATCGAGGATGCTTATGTGGAGTGGTCCATCTGCTGAGACCACTTCCCTCGTGCCGGCTCGTCGATTCTGAAGGGAAAGATGAGAGTGATAAGATGAAGATGCTTGCTCTCTTCTAAGTTGAACCGAGTCCTTCCGGGCTCGATTCCTTTCGTGAGGGCGAGTGGCTTAAGGACGACGCTCCACACTCCTTGCGTGCTATAACGTGTAATGTCCGGATGATGCTTTAGACTCGATGGGTCTACCTCCTTGCCGTGGCATCTCAATACGATACCAAACTGTCTGTCGGGACGGAATGACTGAGAGTCTTCGATGTAGGGAATCAGTTACAGGAAGTCTGGGTGAATCGGCCCTCGAGTGTGGTGGGAGGCTAGCCACTGGAGTCTTTGATAGTGGGATAACAGTCTCGATGCTATTGTTGGCTTCACCAGCAGGAGACAGTGTAACTACCCCTGCTTCTGCCGCAGCCTTCTTAAGGGCATCTCGCTCAATCATCAAGACGGTTTTATGCTTCACGAGGGACAAGAGCTGATAGTCTTCCGTTGAGACTTGATAAATTTCTGGTTGTTCTGCCATCGGGGAGATGACATGGGCCTTGCCCTAGTGCTGCAGAGCCGTCCCGGAGTGATGCGAATAAGCCCTCTGCGAGTGGACCTTAGGTTGAGGCTGGTCGACCCCAAGAGCTGCGGATCTGCGACTCACAAAGTGGGCTGCAGATCGGCCCTGGTCGATCATCATCTTGCTGGCTCACATCTTATCAAGGCTGGTTAGAGACTTGATTCTGATGCTTCTGGGGCTTCGCCATCGCTAGAGTAGCCTTGCTTTCTGGATGGTAAATAAAGAAAAATCGATCGCTTCTGCTCGATTGATCAGCCTCTGGGTGCTATGGTGCTGATCAATTGCTTTTGCTCAACAAATCAGCCTTTGAAGAAGAGCGGATAAGATTTTTGCTCGGATCCCACGGACGGCACCAAACTATGGGGGGAAAATCTTTTGCCGTCGAAAGACTTCCTCCCACGGTCAATTGATATGGAGTTGAATGAATGTAGGTATGTAACTTAAGGTGAGAGTGAGGGGAGTAGAGAGTAGGGAGAGTAGACACGGGTTTGTTGTCGAAGTTCGACTGTAGCCTACGTCTCGGTGCGGTAAGTCGCAACCTCAATCCACTAGATCTGAAGGAGTAGAGCTACCCCTCGACAGGCCAAGGGAGGCTTGTACAAATGGTATATCTAGAGCTAGAGGGGTGTAGCACTAGAAGGTGGAGGGAGAGACATGGTGTAACATCCCAAAAATATTAATAATTTAAATCAAATATAATAAGAATTTTTGATACAAAATTCAAAATAAAAATCGGACTGCACCATTGCGTCCGTCTCGTCGAAACGATAAAATAACCTATACAAACTTTTATGTTTTGAGCATGTTTAGAATATTTAAAATTTAAAGAAAAAAATGACCAATGTAAGGTTTTGAACTAGAGACTTATCAGCAATAGCTTAATTCCTTCCCCTTTAACCAGAAAACCTTAAAACTTTTTTTATCCAAACTTATGAAAAATAAATATTTATAGTGGAGGGGGGGGGGGGGGAGACCAAAAGGCAGCGAAATCGAAGACCGTTGGTTTCTGATCGGACGAAAACTGTCGCTCAACTGAATAAATGAATAAAATAATGGGCCGTTTGCAGTTAAGGCCTTAGACCTTTGGTATTCCTGAAAAAGGCCTATAAAAACCCCTTATTCCCTAGGGTTCTGCACTCAAGTCTCTCCCTTATCTCGAAACCCGTGCCCAGCCCTTCTACCAACCACCTCCTCAGTCCACAGCCAACCACCGCTCGCCGCCGGCCACCGCCAAGACCGTTGCCGACTGCCGCCGTCCGCCACCAGTCGTCGCCGTCGGTCCCTGCCGCCCGCCGGTCAACACCGTCGGCCGCCACCGCCGCCAATCCTCGCCGATCACCGCCGCCGGTCGCCACCGTACCCGCTACCCGTCGCAGCCACCGTACCACCACCGGCCACCCATATACCTGGTAGGCCAAGAGTTTAAATTTTAAATTTATGGGCCGAAACCCATTAACCCATTAAGCCTCTGGACCAAAGCCCATTAACCCATTAAGCCTTTGGGCCGAAGCCCTTTAAACCATTAAGCTATCTGGGCCGAAGGCCATTAAGCTCTTAAGTCATTTAACTTAGTCTGGGCCGAAGCCCATTAAACCTATTAAACACAGTGGGCCGAAGCCCAAAAAGCCCAAACAACCAACTGTGATAAAACGACTATGCCCTTCGTCAAACTGAAACACTATTACTGAGAGCAACCTGACCTTTTTATAAGGGCAGACCACTCGTTTAAATTCCGTTAGAATCGGCTATTTTGATCATATCGGGAGCAAACGAACTCCGAATTGAGTTCTGTTTACAGCCACGGTTTCAAAATAAAAACCCCTACAAACTGGGTATAAATTTAAAGTATTTTAAAAATGACCTAATTACCCCTAAAAGATAATATTCATTAAATAAATTAGTTTAATTAAACAAACCTAAGGAATCCACATCGGAATTGGTTTCCGGTAAATCCTTGGGAAAATTATTGTAAAAACTAACAAAATATAGCAATATATTTCAGGTTGTAAGCTTACTAAGGCATCCTCATTAGAAGAAAGATTCTATGACTCTTCAGGTAGGGGACTAAACCTAGTTAATTCTTGCTAAGTGTATGTTATTGAAATAACGATAGGATGCTATGGACTTGTAAATTTTTGAGATATGTGATCACTTATTTGGGTGTGGGTCTAGCCCTGGCTGAGGCCAAAAAAGTAACCTGGGTGTGGGTCTAGCCCTAGCTGAGGCCAAAAAATAACCTGGGTGTGGGTCTAGCCCTAGCTGAGGCCAAAAAGTAACCTAGGTGTGGGGCTAGCCTAGTCTGGTGACTAAAAGAACCTAGGTGTGGGGCTGGCCTTGTTGAGACAAAATGTACCCGGGTAAGGCTTGAGATTTCTACCCTGGATGAGTCCAAAAAGGGAATCGGCTGATCAATGTCTTTTTAATTACTATTCATAGTCATGTTCACTGTTTCTTCTGTACATTTATCTTACCATGAATCAAATAGGTTTAATAGGTGAGTCAGTAGATTAGACTCACCCCCCTACAGGTGTTATGAACCCTACAGAGACTAATCCTACAGGACAAGGAGAAGAGGAAGAGCGAATAGAGAATGAACCGGAGGGAGTCGAGGATCCGCTCTACACTCCTTATTACGAGGAGGCGGGAGCGGAGATGTGAAAAGTAGAAGATTCTAGATATTGCGTTAAAACTTTAAGTTGTAATATTTCAAGCCATGTATTAAACCTTTATATTATAATGCAATGGTTATGAATAAAAGAGGCTCAATTAATTTCATATTTGATGGGATTTATTTTATATCAAGTTTTTCTTCTAACACCCCAGTATTATACAGGTTGATTTAATCCGTAAAATACCGGGGCGTTATACATGGCCTTTGTCTGGTCAGCTTGGGTGTGGAGCTTTGGTACTCTCCACCCAGGCCCGAATATCCCAAAGTAGTAGGGAATCTAGAGTAGGTCCAAAAGTCTTGGAAGTGGTCATTTGAATTGTCTGCTGTTGAGCGTCCATTTGGTGCGAATTATCATTTCTTTTTCATGCACATAGCGTCACTTTGCTACGTAAAACTTTCATAATACACGTAAACTGCATAAGTTTCTTTGCACCACGATATAGTAGACTCTCATACGAACCCAACGGCATATTGGTTCACTCGCATACATTGTATGCATGAAAGATACAGAGCCCGAAAGTCCAAATTATTAGTTTATCGATAATCGTGTTTTAACCTGACAAGCGTCATTTCATGTGTGTTTTTCAGGGAATTGATCCGGTTTTCGATGCAGTCAGCTCAAGGACTTCATGACTAAGCCATGGATATTCTCACGGTGATTGGATAGAGGCTGTACAGCTCGTTTGGAGGCTTGTCTGAAGAACAACATTGGGAAACGAATAAATGCGATGATTCTGATAAGAAAAGACTTTAACAAGCCGATCGATGCAGTGCTTGATTCAAATTAGAGATCGAAGGAATACACGCATGCAAATGGAATGCCGTAAGTTGACGAGCTCAGATGGTTCGAATGATGAAACCCCTGGATGACCACCCCTAAACTGATATCATCGACGACCCTCACCCATCCATATCTTCACATCCACAACCATCAGTGCATGGGCTGATCATAGCCGTCCATTCCCTAACCGACCGGCCGTGCCTTGCAACCCCTCGCCATACCCATCAATGCATGCACCAAATCACGGCCGCCCAAGCCTCATCCCGGCTGTCCATATACCCAGCTGTACCCGAGCCCCTTCTTTTCGATTTCTCTAATTTCTTTTTAGTCCCAATTCATCCCAGCCGTCTGATCCACAAAGCCCATGCATAAAACCCACCGCCCGTTCCACTCTCCACCCCATGCATGCAGCGGCCAACTCTACCTCCCACCATCACAGCCATCCCGTACACCCAACCATCCGATCCCACCTATCCCATGCATGCATTGCAGCCCTTACCGTCCGATTTAATCACAACCGTCAACTCCACCTATCCATGCGGTGCATCAGACCCGGCTCTAACCCAACCGCCCAGATCCCTTCTCTCTCTAAAATCTGGTCGTGAATCTCTCCCAACCGATCTACCCTCTCTCTCTTCCGTTTCTTTCTCTCCCTCCTCTCTCTAAAACTAAATCACAGCCGCCCTCCTTCTTTCTCTACCGTTCCCTACTTTCTCTCTCTAAATCTCTCTAGATCTCCCTCTTATCTCTCTCTAGCCACCCAACGTGGAAACCCGAGAAAACCTGCGATCAGCCCACCCCTTTCCGATTTTCTCTCTCTATTTCCTTCCTTAACAACCCCCGACTTCTCCTGCTCGACCAGATCACAGCCATCCGATCATTTCTCTCTCTAGCCTTCCTTATTCTCTCTCTTTATCCTCTCCTCTCTCTTGCTCAACCGGAACCCAGCCGAGACCCTGCGTGCCCAACTTTCACTCGGGATTCTCTTTCTCTCTATCCTATATAGGGGAGGGCTCGGGTAAACTAAAGAGGAGGCTTTGGACGACCAAAAACTCACCCATCACCACCGGACCTTTGCCATCACACCACCCTCTACCCCTTAGAACCCCTCCGAAAACCCTAAGCCTCCACATCCGTACCGTCATCGAAGCCACGACGTGAACGAGCCGAAGCGAAGAAAGCATCAAGTGAACAAGATCGAAGAAGACGGAATCTACGGCGCAATCTTCAAAGATGATCTGTACTTCGTTTCTTTTCATTTTTTCCCTTGATGTAACAAAACCCATGTCTAGCTAAACTGCATGCTAAGGCCGAGATGAAACCCTAGATCATAATAGATGTTAGTTTATTTTATGTGTTCTATGCTGAGCTTTTCATCGATAATATATGATTTAATTTCGGATTTGCTATGATGATTTAATAGTTCTCACATGGTATTGTCATGCATGCCTTGTAGTTAACATCAGTCGTCTTGTTAATCAAAGCCCAATTTCATTGTATAATTAAAGCTTAGATCCATTGTGCTTAATCTTGACAATCGATGCTCTGCTATGTTAGCTTTGATCCATTGTGCTCTATTTAGACAATCGATGCTCTGCTTTATTACGCCATGCTTGAATTTAAATCATGCTTATGTCATTAATCTCGTATTAAAGCTTTAACGATCGCATCTCGAGGAAGCACGGGATTTGTTTCCCGCATGCTACTCGCATAAATTTAGAACACCATAATTTAACATAGCATCTACGACGATCTAGCGGTGGATTCGACCGCCTTAGTATCTCATCCATATCCAAACTTCTACACTGCACCGCATTACCTTAGTTAATTTGCATGCTTTAATCCTGTTTATCTTATTTTTCTGTCACAATCTCATCAAATCAACTCAACAACATTGCTCATTAAGTAATTTAGGTTAAATAGTTAATAACCCTAGATTAGATAGTCTCCTCATTAGCAATCCCTGTGGGATCGACCTCGTAATATGTACCGCTCCTACAAAGCGATTCGTGCACTTGCGAGTTATAAATTAGATCAAATTAAACCCTTAATTTAGGATTAGTTTCGATCGCATCAAGTTTTTGGCGCCGTTGCCGGGGATTGCAACGGAGCTTTCGAATTTAGGTTATTTCATTTTTGCCCTATCTCGTTTAATTAGCTTAGCTATTATTCTCTATTTCTAAAAAAATTAAAAAAAAAAAAACAAACAAACAAAAAAAAAACGTATTTTCGAGCGGTGTATGTCCACGTGGACTCGCGTGAACGGTCGCTTAGTTCGAAACGAATCATTAGATTTTCCTCTCACCTTTGTGGGTAACGTCTCCATCTTTAATACAATGGCGAATGGAAATCCACCTCAAGCGATGACCCTGAAGGAGTACATGTACCCTACTCGGTCCACTCAACCTTCTAGCATCACGCTTCCAGCTGCTACAGCTCACTTCGAAATTAAATCTGGCATGATACAGATGCTACCGGTCTTCCGTGGCATGGCCAATGAAAACCCGTACCAACACGTTAGGGAGTTTGAAGATATCTGCGGTACAATGAAATTTAATCAAGTTACTGATGACTCTCTGAAACTTAGGTTATTCCCATTCTCCCTGAAAGAAAAAGCCAAAGCTTGGCTAATTTCGATACAACCGGGAACCTTTACGACCTGGAAGAGTCTAGCTGAAGCATTTTATAAGAAATTCTATTCCAAGCAGAAAACTGCTATTGTGCGTCAATCCCTCAATATGTTTCATCAATTAGAGGGAGAGACTTTCTACACGTACTTCGAAAGATTCAAGGATCTTCTACTTGAATGCCCTCATCATGGGTTTGAAAAAATTCGACTGATCCAAATCCTCTACGAAGGTCTCAACTATACGACTAAGACTATGGTAGAATCTCTCTGTAATGGAGGATTCACCGAGAAGACTGTCGATGAGGCCTGGAATTATTTCGAAGAAATGGCAGAGAATACCTTAGAATGGGAGCCAGTTAGTGTTGACCCTAAGAAACCCATTGCTACTAGCAAAGGAGGTCTTTATAAAGTCGGATCTAGTTTCGAGGATGATGCCAAAATGGCGGCACTAATACGAAGACTCGAAGCCTTAGAAGTAAACAAGGAGGCGAACACTACTGCGTCTGAACCTACTAGATTTAAGGAATCCCCCATCTGTGTCTTGTGTGATGGAACCGACCATCTAGTCGAAGATTGCCCTGGTTTACCAGTGGTTAAAGCTGAGCAAGCAAATGTGCTTGATACTTTCCGTAAGTTCAACCAAAGTAATAACCCTTACAGTCAAACCTATAATCCTGGTTGGCGAAACCATCCAAACCTTGCTTGGAAGCCACCACAAGGGTATGGAGGAGGATCATCTTTTCCAGGTCCTAACCAATACTCCTCCTCTAATCAACAATATCGATCCAATAACCAGTTCAATCAAGAGAACCAAATTACTGTGGCACCACAAGCACCTCCCTACATCCCTCCTAATCAAAGAAAGCCATCTGTAGAAGATATGCTCCAACAAATTATACAGAAACAGGAGCAATCTGAAAAGGACAATCAACTTGCCATAGCTAAATTATAAATTCAATTCGAATAACTTGCAGCGTCAGTAGGAGGACGAGAGAAAGACCAATTTCCAAGCCAAACAATTCCTAATCCGAAAGGACAAAGCTATGGCCAAAACTCTTCAAAAGGCCAGTTTGAAGTGGGAACTACCTCCAGGGAACCCCATAATGAAGTTCAAGCAATCCATACCTTACGATCTAGCAAGGAAGTGGACAATCAAGTTCAAAATCCAGATGAAAACCAAACCAATACTGAAACTTTTAATGAGAACCATAGTCAACCTGCTCAAGAGGATACGACAACTCAAAACGATAAAGAATCTGTCGTTGAATCTTGCACAAGATCTTATGTACCCAAGGCCCCATTCCCACAGCGCTTGCAAGCCAAAAAAAAATCTAATCAAAATGAGGGCATCCTAGAAGTCTTTAAGAACATGCAAATCAATATCCCATTCTTGGATGCCATCAAGCAAATACCCTCCTATGCTAAGTTCCTCAAGGACCTTACTACTATTAAAAGAAAAACGTCTGTCCCTTGTGCTGCTACTATGGCAGCCCAAGCCTCCTGTTTTATCCAACAGACTGTTGCACCCAAGTATAAGGATCCGGGCTGTCCAACTATTTCTATAGGAATAGGAGACACAATAGTGGAAAAGTGTCTTCTGGATTTGGGTGCTAGCGTTAACCTTCTACCCTATTCGGTTTACACTCAATTAGGTTTGGGGGAGTTAAAACCCACAACCCTGACGTTACTTTTGGCCGATAGGTCTGTAAAAATTCCAAAGGGTGTTGTTGAAGATGTCATCATTAAAGTGGACGAATTCTACTTTCATGCTGATTTTGTCGTCCTTGACACTAAGCCAGTCCTAAACCCCAATAAACACATCCCTGTAATCTTAGGTCGACCATTCCTTGCCATGGCGGATGCTGTTATTCGATGTAGAAATGGAGTAATGACACTTTCATTTGGCAATATGAAGGTCGAACTCAATGTCTTTCGTAATAACGTGCAAACTTCTGACATGGATGACGTTGAAGAGGTTGATATGATTGAAACTCTGGTTGAAAATACCTTTGATATATCTTATTTTAGTGACCCATTGGAACAATGCTTAGCCCATTTCGGACTAGACATGGACATGGATGCATCCATTAGAGAAGTCAACACATTGTTAGATTCCGCTCCTCCCATGGATATAGGTCGATGGAAGGCTAGGATAGAACCCCTACCAGTAAATAAATCTATGCCTATTCCATCAATCATCGAACCTCCAAAGTTAGAATTGAAACCTCTCCCTGACACGTTGAAGTATACTTTTCTTGGTGACTCTGAAACCTTGCCTGTTATTATTTCTTCACAATTAGACAAGGACCAAGAAAAATAATTACTTGACGTCCTACAAGAACATAGAGAAGCCATTGGGTGGACTATAGCTGATATAAAGGGAATTAGTCCTTCAATAGTCATGCACCAAATTCATCTCGAAGAGAATTCTAAACCCTCGAGAGAATCACAAAGGCGACTAAATCCCGTTATGAAGGAAGTAGTGCGAGGCGAAGTGATGAAGTTACTTGACGCGGGCATTATCTATCCTATATCCGATAGTCAATGGGTCAGCCCCGTACAAGTCGTTCCTAAAAAGTCTGGTGTTACCGTAGTTGCAAATGAAAACAATGAATTAGTACCAACTCGAGTCCAAACTGGTTGGCGAGTTTGTATTGATTATAGGAAGTTAAACGCTATGACTAGAAAAGATCATTTTCCCTCACCTTTCATTGATCAAATATTAGAGCGTTTAGCAGGTCATGCATACTACTCATTTCTGGATGGCTATTCGGGATATAACCAAATCCCAATCGCTCGTGAGGATCAAGAGAAAACGACGTTCACATGTTCGTTTGGTACATTTGCCTATCGTCGCATGCCTTTTGGGTTATGCAATGCACCTGCTACCTTTCAGCGGTGTATGTTAAGTATCTTTTCAGATATGGTAGAACGATTTTTAGAGGTCTTCATGGACGACTTCTCAGTTTTTGGATCTAACTTTGATGAAGGGCTTTATCACCTCTCTCTTGTTCTGATCCGCTGTAAGGAGAAAAACTTAGTTCTTAATTGGGAAAAATGTCACTTCATGGTCAAATCTGGTATTGTCTTAGGTCATATTGTATCAGATAAGGGGATAGAAGTTGATAAAGCCAAGGTGGATCTTATCTCTAATTTACCACCTCCCAAAACTGTCAGAGAAGTGCGATCCTTCCTAGGACACGCTGGCTTCTACCGTCGCTTCATTAAAGACTTCTCTAAAATTTCTAAACCCTTATGTGACCTGCTAGCCAAAGACGTCTCTTTCGAATTTACTCCTGCATGCTTGAATGCCTTTGAAAGGCTTAAAACTGAATTAACATCAGCACCCATCATCCGACCTCCAGATTGGAATGCTCCATTCGAGGTGATGTGCGATGCATCAGATTACGCTTTAGGTGTAGTTTTAGGGCAACGAAGTGCTAAACTCCCCCACGTCATTCAATACGCTAGTAAAACTCTTAATGATGCTCAACTCAATTATTCAACCACTGAAAAAGAGTTATTAGCCGTCGTCTTTGCCCTAGACAAATTTCGTCCCTACCTAATTGGGTCAAAGGTTATCATTTTTACTGATCACACTGCGTTTAAGTATCTTCTCACAAAGAAAGACGCTAAAGCTCGATTAATCCGATGGATTTTATTGCTGCAAGAATTTGACCTCGAGATTCGAGACAAAAAGGGATCGGAGAATGTAGTTGCCGACCACCTATCTAGGCTGATAGTTGAGCCAATGACAGAACCTACACCTATATTAGAAACCTTTCCAGATGAGCAATTAATGTTAATATCTCATACTAACACTCCGTGGTACGCTGATATTGTAAATTACCTAGTCACAGGACAGATGCCTAATACTTGGATTAAAAAAGAACGAATGCGATTCATATCGAAGGCCAAATGGTATTTCTGGGATGAGCCATATCTATTCAAATACTGTTCCGATCAAATTATCAGACGATGTGTCCCTGACTGCGATCATAAACAGATTATGTCATTTTGTCATGACCACGCATGTGGTGGACACTTTAGTGGTAAGAAAACCGCTGCAAAAATTTTGCAGTGTGGTTTCTATTGGCCGACCTTATTTAAAGATACTCATGCTTATTGTAAATCTTGTGATCGTTGTCAACGTCTAGGAAAAATTTCAAAACGTAATGAGATGCCCTTAAATCCAATTCTGATCGCTGAAGTATTTGATGTTTGGGGCATTGATTTTATGGGACCTTTCCCTATGTCTTATGGTTGCCAATACATTCTAGTCTCTGTTGACTACGTCTCAAAATGGGTTGAAGCAGTCGCATGCCGAACAAATGACCACAAGGTCGTGGTCCAGTTCCTTAAAGAAAATATTTTTGCTAGATTTGGAACTCCACGTGCTATCATTAGCGATGGAGGTAAACATTTCTGCAATAGAATTTTTGAAGCATTAATGAAAAAGTACTACGTCACCCATAAGGTAGCCACTCCCTACCACCCTCAAACTAGTGGGCAAGTTGAAATTTCAAATAGGGAGATAAAGACGATTTTAGAGAAAACAATTAACCCTAACAGGAAGGATTGGTCACTTCGGTTGACTGATGCCCTGTGGGCATATCGTACCGCTTTTAAAACACCGATTGGAATGTCTCCATATCGCATAGTCTATGGGAAGGCCTGTCATCTGCCAGTCGAGTTAGAACATAGGGCCTATTGGGCGATCAAACGATTGAATTATGACCTCGATAAGGCCGGTAAACAAAGAAAACTTCAACTCGATGAGCTCGATGAGATTCGAAATGATTCGTATAATTGCGCTAAATGATATAAGGATCGAATGAAGATCATGCACGATAAGATCATAATTCGGAAGGAATTATATCCAGGCCAAAAAGTCCTATTATACAACTCTAGATTGCATCTGTTCCCTGGTAAGTTAAAATCACGTTGGATGGGACCATACATTATTGATAAAATTCACCCATACGGTGCGGTAGAACTCTTAAATGATAAGGATGGAACAACTTTCCAAGTTAACGGTCATCATATAAAACCATACCTTGAGTATCTGACCCCAGAAGTTGAAGAGGTACTATTGGAAGATCCTGTTTATCAGGATTAATTTATTTATCTACAAAAAAATCCTCTCTTGTATAATAGCTGTTAGTTTTGTTTTTATCATTTGCTATTTTTTAGTTTCAGTAGAATGTCTGCTATTTATTTTTAGTTAAACTATGATTGTCTTTTCTTTTTCTTTGTGGCACTGATATTTTGCAGGAAACTATCATACAAAACACTTTTAAGGTATTATCCATCCTTACAACTTCGTACTTTCATTTTATATATATGTCCTTCAAAAATGCTATCATATAATGCTACCATCTCATTCATAAGCATGTCTAATTCATACATTGAGGACAATGTATAATTTAAGTTTGGGGGTGTGGTATATAATTTTTGCAAAATAAAATCCTGTTTGCATCTAGTTTTTGCAAAATTGTCAGTTTTTGTTCTTTTCTATGTTTTTTAAAAAAAAAAAAACAAATAAAATAAAATAAAATAAAATTATTATTATCATTGCATCAACTTACGCTATAGTGGGACAGCTCGGCACATACATCTTGGCGTATGTGTGTCTAGTCTGTAGTCCCCTACCAAAACTATAGCGTTCGTATAGAAATCTATAGGAATTTGCATTTGCATGTTTTTATTTTCTTTTTCATATTTTAGTTTCTTATCGTATTACTTTGCTGTCCTTTTCGATCTTTTCGAGAAAAAAAAAAATTATCTATATATATTTTATCTTTATTTCAGATTTTGTAGTATAATTCTATTGTATTCGAATAGGACTATAAGGCACTTGGTAATCAAGGTATAAAGTCCAAGGATTAGCTAGAAAAAGTATGTCTAATATGGTTCTGACCCTTAGTAACCTTTTAGAGATTGTCAAAACAAACTAGACTTGACTTTCACTTCATATCTGGCTTACACCTCTAGGGTCTAGATTCAAAGCTTTCATATCACCTAATAGTCACTTGGAGTCCTGATGAACCATGCGGATCTGGTTCACTTGGTTCAAAAAATAAAATAAAATAAAATAAAATATCATTAGAAAAGCGACCAGTGAATTCTAAGGTATAGCGGAAAGGGCTACCTATTAGCATGGTCTAGGAACTAATTATATAAAAGTCTTAACTTGTATGTCCTAGTATGAGTGAAGCCTGGTCGATAGGGTTATGAGAATGATCCTATGGATGCAGAGTGAATCAAATATAAAGGCAACATGAGGATGGCTACCTAACTCATGAGAGCGTTGGCAGCGTGTCATGGGCATAGAGTGCAGCTGGCATGGTACAAGTTAGGAAGGGATATATAATTAGATCCAGAAAAAAAAATGAGACCGAAAAAAAAAAGAGAAAAAAAAAAAGGAAAAAAAAAAAGAGAGAAAAGAAGAAAAGAAAAAGAAAATAGTGTGAAAGCTGTCGTTATAAACAATGTGGGGAAACTGGAATATCACATATAAAGCCGAAAGGTATTAAGGTGAATATCCACAACTCTCACTAGCCTGTCTAGATTAGCTGGTTTTGACTCAGGTTCTAAGGTCGACTTTGACCGTTCTAGGAGACTGTTAGAATGTTATGAATGTAGAGAACCAAACCCCCAGTTGTGTTTAGCTCAGACAGCACCGTGCACTCGAGCATAGTTGACCTTGACCTTTTCTAGCGGGAAACTAATAGTTAGAACCTAAAGTGCTTACTTCGAGAGCCGAAGCTTGGGCTAGATACCTTGTGAGTCTTATGCCTTAGAAATTCAATTTTTGAGTACTTTTTAATTATTCTAC
The DNA here is from genome assembly GCA_947650365.1 of Chamaelirium japonicum. Taxonomy (NCBI): domain Eukaryota; kingdom Viridiplantae; phylum Streptophyta; class Magnoliopsida; order Liliales; family Melanthiaceae; genus Chamaelirium; species Chamaelirium japonicum. The sequence continues at coordinate 47,026,070 of OX393549.1, read as the reverse complement.
GAAACCGAATTTTCTTATTTCTTATTTATATTTTCAAAAAAAAAGAAAAAGAAAAAAGTTTGAATTTTGTGGGTAGATTCACTGCAAACCCTCACGAGACAAAACTCGTCCACTAGGATGACCTAGGGGTTTAACGGCTTGTTGCACGTGCTAAGTGCAATCGCGATTCCTGCGAAAGTGAGTTAAATTATTTTTTATTCTTTTATTAAGTTCTTAGTTTATTTTGTTTGTTTTCTCGAGGACGAGAAAGATTCAAGTTTGGGGGTGTGTTGAGCGTCCATTTGGTGCGAATTATCCTTTCTTTTTCATGCACATAGCGTCACTTTGCTACGTAAAACTTTCATAATACACGTAAACTGCATGAGTTTCTTTGCACCACGATATAGTAGACTCTCATACGAACCCAACGGCATATTGGTTCACTCGCATACATTGTATGCATGAAAGATACAGAGCCCGAAAGTCCAAATTATTAGTTTATCGATAATCGTGTTTTAACCTGACAAGCGTCATTTTATGTGTGTTTTTCAGGGAATTGATCCGGTTTTCGATGCAGTCAGCTCAAGGACTTCATGACTAAGCCATGGATATTCTCACGGTGATTGGATAGAGGCTGTACAGCTCGTTTGGAGGCTTGTCTGAAGAACAACATTGGGAAACGAATAAATGCGATGATTCTGATGAGAAAAGACTTTAACAAGCCGATCGATGCAGTGCTTGATTCAAATTAGAGATCGAAGGAATACACGCATGCAAATGGAATGCCGTAAGTTGACGAGCTCAGATGGTTCGAATGATGAAACCCCTGGATGACCACCCCTAAACTGATATCATCGATGACCCTCACCCATCCATATCTTCACATCCACAACCATCAGTGCATGGGCTGATCATAGTCGTCCATTCCCTAACCGACCGGCCGTGCCTTGCAACCCCTCGCCATACCCATCAATGCATGCACCAAATCACGGCCGCCCAAGCCTCATCCCGGCTGTCCATATACCCAGCTGTACCCGAGCCCCTTCTTTTCGATTTCTCTAATTTCTTTTTAGTCCCAATTCATCCCAGCCGTCTGATCCACAAAGCCCATGCATAAAACCCACCGCCCGTTCCACTCTCCACCCCATGCATGCAGCGGCCAACTCTACCTCCCACCATCACAGCCATCCCGTACACCCAACCATCCGATCCCACCTATCCCATGCATGCATTGCAGCCCTTACCGTCCGATTTAATCACAACCGTCAACTCCACCTATCCATGCGGTGCATCAGACCCGGCTCTAACCCAACCGCCCAGATCCCTTCTCTCTCTAAAATCTGGTCGTGAATCTCTCCCAACCGATCTACCCTCTCTCTCTTCCGTTTCTTTCTCTCCCTCCTCTCTCTAAAACTAAATCACAGCCGCCCTCCTTTCTCTACCGTTCCCTACTTTCTCTCTCTAAATCTCTCTAGATCTCCCTATTATCTCTCTCTAGCCACCCAACGTGGAAACCCGAGAAAACCTGCGATCAGCCCACCCCTTTCCAATTTTCTCTCTCTATTTCCTTCCTTAACAACCCCCGACTTCTCCTGCTCGACCAGATCACAGCCATCCGATCATTTCTCTCTCTAGCCTTCCTTATTCTCTCTCTTTATCCTCTCCTCTCTCTTGCTCAACCGGAACCCAGCCGAGACCCTGCGTGCCCAACTTTCACTCGGGATTCTCTTTCTCTCTATCCTATATAGGGGAGGGCTCGGGTAAACTAAAGAGGAGGCTTTGGACGACCAAAAACTCACCCATCACCACCGGACCTTTGCCATCACACCACCCTCTACCCCTTAGAACCCCTCCGAAAACCCTAAGCCTCCACATCCGTACCGTCATCGAAGCCACGACGTGAACGAGCCGAAGCGAAGAAAGCATCAAGTGAACAAGATCGAAGAAGACGGAATCTACGGCGCAATCTTCAAAGATGATCTGTACTTCGTTTCTTTTCATTTTTTCCCTTGATGTAACAAAACCCATGTCTAGCTAAACTGCATGCTAAGGCCGAGATGAAACCCTAGATCATAATAGATGTTAGTTTATTTTATGTGTTCTATGCTGAGCTTTTCATCGATAATATATGATTTAATTTCGGATTTGCTATGATGATTTAATAGTTCTCACATGGTATTGTCATGCATGCCTTGTAGTTAACATCAGTCGTCTTGTTAATCAAAGCCCAATTTCATTGTATAATTAAAGCTTAGATCCATTGTGCTTAATCTTGACAATCGATGCTCTGCTATGTTAGCTTTGATCCACTGTGCTCTATTTAGACAATCGATGCTCTGCTTTATTACGCCATGCTTGAATTTAAATCATGCTTATGTCATTAATCTCGTATTAAAGCTTTAACGATCGCATCTCGAGGAAGCACGGGATTTGTTTCCCGCATGCTACTCGCATAAATTTAGAACACCATAATTTAACATAGCATCTACGACGATCTAGCGGTGGATTCGACCGCCTTAGTATCTCATCCATATCCAAACTTCTACACTGCACCGCATTACCTTAGTTAATTTGCATGCTTTAATCCTGTTTATCTTATTTTTCTGTCACAATCTCATCAAATCAACTCAACAACATTGCTCATTAAGTAATTTAGGTTAAATAGTTAATAACCCAGATTAGATAGTCTCCTCATTAGCAATCCCTGTGGGATCGACCTCGTAATACGTACCGCTCCTACAAAGCGATTCGTGCACTTGCGAGTTATAAATTAGATCAAATTAAACCCTTAATTTAGGATTAGTTTCGATCGCATCATCTGCTACTGCTGTATTTATAGGCGTCGCTCACCGAGAGGTGTCGAGCTATGGTCGATCCAAGTAGTGCCCCATGGTTGGTTCTCGTGTCGCTCTCCCCTAGCTTGGGAGGTGGCGGTCTGTGATTGGTCCATGTGACACCTTGTGACTGGTCCACGTGTCATTTTTCTACTGGCCGTCCTTAATCGGGTCGCAAGCAGCCTTGGTGGGCTCCGAGCTACGTAAGCCCATGCTACCTTGCTGATGATCCAGAAGCTGCATTTACGGACCTCATTCTGCTCAGGGATCTGCTAGCCTGCTAGTGATCTGCGAGATACCCTCATGGACTTCAGACGGCTCATTTGCCTTAGCCATTTTTTGCACCCACATCTTGTACGAATGAATTAGAATGACTACCTTTGTACGAATGAGTTAGAATGGCTACATTCATATGAATGAATTAGAATGGCTACATTCGTTCATACAAATTAATTAAAATGGCTTCAATCATAAGAATGAATTAGAACGGCTTCATTTGTACGAATGAATTAGAATGGCTACATACGTACAAATGAATTAGAATGGCTTGTACGAAAGAATTAGAATGGCTATCTTTGTACAAATTAATTAGAATGGCACGTTCATACAAATGAATTAGAATGGCTATATTCGTTCGTACGAATGAATTAAAATAGTTACATTCATACAAATGAATTAGAATGGCTCGTACAAATGATTTAGAATGGCTACCTTCGTGCGAATGTATTAGAATGGCTATATTCGTACGAATGAATTAGAATGGCTACATTCATTAGTATTAATGAATTAGAATAGCCACTTTCGAACGAATGAATTTGAAAAGCTCGTACAAATGAATTAGAATTGCTACCTTCGTATGAATAAATTAGAATGGCTACATTCGTACAAATGAATAAGAATGGCTATATTCGTTCGTACGAATGAATTAGAATGGCTACATAGATATGAATGAATTAGAATGGCTCTTACGAATGAATTAGAGTAGCTACCATTGTGCGAATGAATTAGAATGACTATATTCGTACGAATGAATTAGAATGACTATATTCATTCGTACAAATGAATTAGAATAGCTACATTAGTATGAATCAATTACAATAGCTCGTACGAATGAATTAGAATAGCTACCTTCATACAAATAGATAGAATGGTTTCATTCGTTCGAATCAATTAGAATAGCTCGTATGAATGAATTAGAATGGCTATCTTCGTACGAATGAATTATAATGGCCATATTCATACGAATGAATTAGAATGGCTATATCCGTTCCTACGAATGAATTAGAATATCTAATATGAATGAATTAGAATGACCCATATGAATAAATTAGAATATCTCATACGAATGAATTAGAATGGCTACCTTGATATGAATGAATTAGAATGGCTACATTCGTACGAATGAATTAGAATGGCTCGCACGAATGAATTAAAAAGGCTACCATCGTACGAATGAATTGGAATGGCTATATTCGTATCAATGAATTAGAATGGGTACATTCGTTCGTATGAATTAATTAGAATGGCTACATTCGTATGAATGAATTAGAATGGTTATATTTGTTCGTACGAATGAATTAGAATGGTTACATTCGTACGAATAAATTTGAATGGCTCGTACGAATAAATTAGAATGGCTACCTTAGTAAGAATGAATTAGAATGGCTATATTCGTTCGTATGAATGAAGTAGAATGGCTATATTCATACGAATAAATTAGAATAGCTCGTATGAATAAATAAAATTGGCTATCTTTGTACGAATGAATTAGAATGACAACATTCGTACGAATGAATTAGAATGACTATATTCGTTCGTACGAATGAATTTGAATGGCTATATTCGTACGATTGAATTAGAATGGCTCTTAAGAATGAATTAGAATAGATACTTTCGTACGAATGAATTAGAATGACTACATTTGTACTAATTAATTAGAATGGCTCGTACGAATGAAATAGAATGGCTACCATTGTACGAATGAATTAGAATGGCTACATTCATATGAATGAATTAGAATGGCTCGTACGAATGAATTAGAATGGCTACCTTCGTACGAATAAATTAGAATGGCTATATTCGTGTGAACTAATTAGAATGGCTACATTCGTTCACACGAATGAATCAGAATGGTTACATTCGTACGAATGTATTAGATTGGCTCGTACAAATGAATTAGAATGCTACCTTCGTACGAATGAATTAGACTGGCTATATTCGTACGAATGAATTAGAATGGCTACATTCATTCACACGAATGAGTTACAATGGCTATATTCATACGAATAAATTAGAATGGCTCCTGTGGGTGCAAATTTTGGCAAAAAGTCTGCAAACAGCGGGACCCACCGGCCCTGCCTGGTGGGCCCCCGAAGACTACAGCGGGACCCACCGGCCCTGCCTGGTGGGCCCAAAAGCCTGGGAATCCCCCAGGAGACAATATCGGGACCCACCAGCTTTACCTGGAGGATCCCCAGATACAACAGCAGAAACCGCCATTTGCCACTAGAGAATTCTATAAATAGCAGTCCTTCAAATGTAAACAGATCGAATTTCCACTTCTGAGATCTGATTTTCAGAAACCAGAGCTCTGGATTTCAGTTTCCATCCCTTCACTTCCTCTCTTCGATCTTCTTCTTGTCTTTGAAGAGATCAAAGGGGTTTCAGTGATACTCGGCCTGTCGAGATCACTTCAATACAAGTGTTAGTGAATTCGGGTTGCTCCCTATAGCACGGAGACGTAGGCTTCGGCTAAACTCCGAAATCACATTTCTCGTGTCAACTCTCTGATTGCATCTCCTCTCTGTTTACATATTGAAAGCATCAACTTCAATCAACAGATCGAACAACGATCTTCGACTCGAACCTTCAATTGACTGGTGCTGCAAAGTCTTCGGGTCGGCACGAAGATTTTCCCCCACAGCTCCTACGAAAGACTTAGAATGGCGACCTTCTTACGAATGAACTAGAATGACTACATTCATAGGAAAGAATTAGAATAGCTACATTCATTCGTGCGAATGAATTATAATGGCAACATTCGTACGAATGAATTAGAAGGGCTTGTATGAATGAATTAGTATGGCTACTTTCGTACGAATGAATTTGAATTGTTATATTCGTACAAATGAATTTGAATGTCTTATACAAATGAATTAGAATGGCTACCTTCATACGAATGAATTAGAATGACTATATTCATACGAATGAATTAGAATGGCTACATTCGTTCGTACGAATGAATTAGAATAGCTACAATCATACGAATGAATTAGAATGGCTTCATTCGTACTAATGAATTAGAATAGCTACATTCATTCGTACGAATGAATTAGAATGGCTACATTCGTACAAATAAATTAGAATGGCTCGTACGAAAGAATTAGAATGGCTACCTTTGTACAAATAAATTAGAATGGCTAGATTCGTTCATATGAATGAATTAAAATAGTTACATTCATACAAATAAATTAGAATGGCTCGTACGAATGAATTAGAATGGCTACCTTCGTGCAAATGAATTAGAATAGCTATATTCGTACGAATGAATTAGAATGGCTATATTCGTTTCTATAAATGAATTAGAATGGCTACATTCGAACGAATGAATTTAAAAAGCTCGTACGAATGAATTAGAATTGCTATTTTTGTAAGAATGAATTAGAATGGCTATATTCGACCGTACGAATGAAGTAGAATGGCTATATTCATACAAATGAATTAGAATAGCTCGTATGAATGAATTAGATTAGTTACCTTCGTACAAATGAATTATAATGGCAATATTCGTACAAATGAATTAGAATGACTACATTCATTCGTACGAATGAATTTGAATGGCTATATTCGTATGAATGAATTAGAATAGCTCTTACGAATGAAGTAGAATAGATACCTTCGTACGAATGAATTTGAATGGTTATATCCGTACGAATGAATTAAAATGCCTACATTCGTTCATACGAATGAATTAGAATTGTTACATTCGTACTAATAAATCAGAATAGCTCATATGAATGAAATAGAATGGCTACAATTGTATGAATGAATTAGAATTGCAACATTCATATGAATGAATTAGAATGGCTTATACGGATGAATTAGAATGGCTACCTTCGTACGAATGAATTAGAATAGTTACATTCATATGAATGAATTAGAATGGCTACATTCGTTCGTACGAATGAATTAAAATGACTACATTCGTACGAATGTATTAGATTGGCTCGAACGAATGATTTAGAACGGCTACCTTCGTACGAATGAATTAGACTGGCTACATTCATAAGAATGAATATGAATGGCTACATTCCTTCGCACGAATGAGTTACAATGGCTACATTCATACGAATGAATTAGAATGGCTCCTACGAAAGACTTAGAATGGCTACCTTCGTATGAATGAACTAGAATGGCTACATTCATAGGAATGAATTAGAATGACTACATTTATTCGTATGAATGAATTAGAATGAATACATTCGTATGAATGAATTAGAAGGGCTCGTACGAATGAATTAGTATGGCTACCTTCGTACAAATGAATTTGAATGGCTACATTCGTACAAATGAATTAGAATATTTTGTATGAATGAATTAGAATGGCTACCTTCATATGAATGAATTAGAATGGATACATTCGTACGAATGAATTAGAATGGTTATATTCGTTCGTACGAATGAATTAGAATGGCTACAATCATACGAATGAATTAGAACGGATTCATTCATACGAATGAATTTGAATAGCTACATTCATTCGTAGGAATGAATTAAAATGACTACATTCGTACAAATGAATTAGAATGTCTGGTACGAAAGAATTGGAATTGCTACCTTTGTACAAATGAATTAGAATTGCTACGTTTATACAAATGAATTAGATGCGTGTAAGCTAAACCCGAGTAGGGACCAACTTGTGGATAATTTTTCAACCAAAAGCATGAGCTCGAGGTGAAGAATTTGTCTGTCATAGATCTGTCAAACTACATAAGACCTACATGTTACATGCCTTGTCGGAGGTGTTAGGGTGAACATTTTTGCTACCTGGCCCATTTGTTGTATTTGCATACAACTCAATATGGATGAGCCACGTGGCATTTGCTTACGACTTAACAGCAGAACAATTTTTTACTAACCTCCTTAAAGAGGTTGGAGCATTCCCGTCTCTCTCATTGGCCCATTACACGTGTATATATGTCATTTTTCGCTATTATCATAGTGAAATGACTAAAGGCCCTCAAAATGGATCAACGAGAGAGACGGGAATGCTCCAACCTCTTTAAGGAGGTTGGAGCGAAATCGCTCTCACTTAACAGGGACGAACCACGTAATCTTTACCCAAGATGTCGGTCTTAGTGGAGGTAAATAGCAAATGGGCCACAACGGTGCTTGGGTATGCACCTTGGTACATCTAGAAAGCACGTAATCATGACGTATTTAAGTAGGCAAATGAATTGGCAGAGGTAACTTTTTAGTTGTTCTTTCTTGAGCTATCTAGTTATATTGGGGCTAATAATTTGGATGCAGATCTTTCCCCACAAGCAATTATTGTGCCAATTACTGTTATTGGGGTTCGGTGGATATGTCCAGCAATGTGTGAATTAGAACTTAACTATGATGGTTCTCTCAACCCAACTACTTGGTCTGCCGGTGCTGCTTATGTTTTACGTGATCATTCCGGTAGCCTTCTTGCTCGTGGTACTGTTTCTCTGTCTACATCTCCGTGGTTTATGGGAGGGTCTCAAAGTGCTTTCTACATCGTGTAGACACACGAATTTCGTCGGACCCGAACCCGACTTACGTGTGCCGACGCGGATGCAAACCCGACACGCGGACCCAACTCGCTCGCGCCGACGTGGATGCAAACCCGACACGCGGACCCGACTCGCGCGCGCCAACACGGACTCGGACCCCGCCCCAAGAAGGGCCGGCCCCTACTAGGGTCCGAACCCTATAGGGCCGGCCCTAGTGGGGACCGAACCCCATGGAGGGGCCGGCCGGCCCTGCAAGGAAAGGGAAGAAAAAAGAAAGAAAAGAAAAAAAGAAAGAAAAGAAAAAGGAAAGAAAAGAAAGGAAAGAAAAGAAAAAGGAAAGAAAAGAAAAGGAAAGAAAAGAAAGAAAAGGAAAAAATACCGCCATGCGCGGGGGGAGGTAGCGTATGACGTCTGCACACACGCGGATCTGCGCCGATCCCTCGATCCGACGCACAAGACGAAGCGCCCGATCGCCATCGATTTCGTGCGCAAAATCCAGCCATAATTGCACCCGCCAGAAAAGGAAAACAACTAAATATTATTCCCTTCATCAATGGATGAATAAAATCCGGGTAATTATGAGAGAGATACAAAAGGGATTTAAAATTAAAAAGTTCCCATATCTCTCTCCCCACCTCTTTGCCTATAAATAGAGGGGGTGGGGGAAGGAAAAAATGGTCGGGAAATTGAAGACGAAACGCCAGAGCTCTGCAGAAGAGGAGACGCTTCTTCATCGACCCAAGGCTTCACGAGGCACAGTCAAGCCTGTCCCGAGGGATCGGCTTACTGAAAGTCCTCATCAATGTGAAGACCCTTGCACACGAAGATCATCCCTTCGACTCCGTGCACGAAGAAGAAAGCTCGGAGAAGAAGAACCCTTCGACTCCGAAGACGCCAGAAGCAAAGGCCGGAGAAGAAGAGGAGCGGCACTACCCCGTCGTCTCCAACAAGCTTCGACTCCGATCAAGCCCAAAAGCCCGGAGAAGAAGAGGAGCGGCACTACCCCGTCGTCTCCAACAAGCTTCGACTCCGATCAAGCCCAAAAGCCCGGAGAAGAAGAGGAGCGGCACTACCCCGTCGTCTCCAACAAGCTTCGACTCCGATCAAGCCCAAAAGCCCGGAGAAGAAGAGGAGCGGCACTACCCCGTCGGCTCCAACAAATCCTCGATCCCGATCAAGCCCCAAAGCCCGGAGGAGAGAAGCGAAGCGTCATCACCCCGTCGTCTTCGACTAACGCCTGCCCCATCCACGAAGAAGAAAGCCTGGAGCAGATCGTCAAAAGCCGACGCTACAACCGTCGCACGGAGACCGTCGCTACCCTCGTCGTCTTCATCAACAAAAGTCGACGCCACAACCGTCGCACGGAGATCGGTGCTACCCCCACCATCTTCGAAAGCATTCTTCGACTCCGATCACGCCAAAGAAGCCCGGAGAAGAAGAGAAGTCCAGTCGATACGTAAACCGTCGAAGCACCGGAGAAGTAGCCCACGTCGTTCGAAGAAGAAGATCGAGTTGACGCCGAAGCTAAAGCCAACGCAAGAAGCCAAAGTAAAAGCCCCAGTAAAGCCCGCGCCAAAGCAACGCAAGTGCCAAAGCCAAGCGACTACGCCGGCCACGAGCAAAAGCACCGCACGTTCTAGCCGATACGACGCGAAGTCCGGAAGAACGAAAGCATCGCAAGTCTCTCCCAGCTACGTCCAAGTGCAAGCGCCGAAGCAAAGCAAAAGCCAGAGCCACGCCGGAGTCAAGCCAAAGCCAAAAAGCCAAAGCCAAAGCCAACGCCAAAAGCTCGATCGACGCCGCGAACCGACGATCAAGGACACTGAGGTTAAACAAGGAACGAGGAAGAAGCGAAGACCGAGGAACGAAGCCGAAAACCCCCTAGCCGAGAAAGCGCGAAGCACGGAAGGGACAAAGCAACGGTGGACATTCCTTAGCCTCTCCAAAACCCTCTCCCTGTAAAACCCCTGTCCTGGGCAGCCCCTTCAGAGCTCTCGCACGAACACCACGTGGAGACGCGGATCAAAGGGATCCCCCAGAAGATCTTTCCCACAATCCCCTGATCAAAACTCGCCGCAACCCGGACTCGCTACACCCGAGCAACCCGGGTCCCGGCCACAATTGTAATCTCGTGTGATTCGCAATAAAGACGACCCGCGCTTTTTTCCGCGTCCACAGATTTCTGGCACGCCCGGTGGGACCTCTTCTCCTTTCATCCGTACGGTTGAAGAAGCTGCTTGAAGTTTGCAATGGCCGGAACAAACAACGATGCGTTTGCTCCAAGCCTCTCACCAATCGCCGAGTCTCCTCTACTCCGACACGGTGATCCAGTAAATCCGAAGGGTGATGCTCCTCCAATGGTCCGCGTCTACACTCGGCGTACACGGACTCTCGCGGACGTCTTCGTGCCAGAAGCTACTACCGAAGATGCTCGCCAAAGCGCCGACGAGGCCCTGGTGCATGAAGAAACAAGCCTCGATCCTGGAGCCCATGTCCAGAAGTTTGGGGAGGACCAGCCCCAACCCCGAACCCGTTCGGGTTCTCCAGCAGACGTTGCACCTCCTCTGCAGGGGGCAAACATCAATCATCAGCCAGAAGCAAGTCGGCGTAACTACGTCTCCGATGATGATGGCGAGGATGCGAACATGCAACACCGAGACGTTCTCCGTCACCACCCCCCGTCCGCTCTTCAACTCCAAGTCATGCAGATGAGCGAGCATATGGCGCAGATTACTCGGCTTATGGAGGAGAAGGATCGTCACATCAACACTCTGCTCCAAAAGCTAAGCGCAAAGGACGCTGCACCAGTCGGCCAACCCGTCGCTTCTCCAGTAGCCGCTCCAGTTCCGTCTTCAACTCCCGCTCCTACAGAGGTTGTTCCGACGATTCAAGCAGTTACTCCAGCGCTCTCCTCGGCCCCCATCCCAGTGGAAGTCGTCTCCCCAATGCCAGCCTCGGTGGCCACACAACCTCCGGCAGCGGCTGCGATGAGTGCTCAGCAAGTCCAAGCATTGATAGCCGACATGATGCGATCCCACGGCAGTAGCCTTCCTCCGATCACGGCGGCATACTCGAAGCCCTACACTACGAGGATCCAGCAGCTACGGTTCCCAGTCGGATTCCAGCCGCCAAAGTTTCAGCACTTCGACGGAAAAGGAAATCCAAGACAGCACGTCGCCCACTTCATCGAGACCTGCAATAATGCCGGCACATATGGCGACGAGATGGTGAAGCAATTCGTTCGCACCCTCAAAGGCAACACGTTCGACTGGTACGTTGATCTTCCTGCAGGGACCATCGACAGCTGGGACCAGATGGAGAGGGAGTTCCTCAATCGCTTTTACAGCACCAGACGAACCGTCAGCATGACCGAACTCACCGCCGTCAAGCAAAGGAAGGATGAGCCAGTAATCGACTACATCGACAGGTGGAGGAACCTTGCGCTGAATTCACGAGACCGCTTGTCTGAAGACTCGGCCATCGAGATGTGCACCCAAGGCATGCACTGGGGTCTGCTCTACATCCTCAAAGGTATCAAGCCTCGGTCTTTCGAAGAACTCGCAACTCGGGCTCACGACATGGAACTCAGCCTAGCAAACCGCGGGGACTCGAAGAACAAGGACTTTTTGAAGATAGAAAAGAAGGACAAGCCACCGGCAACGAAACTAAAGCAAGTCAATGTTGCTGACGTCGCTTCAACCTCCAAGCCGCTCAAGATCGGTGGCAAGCCAGATCAGAAGAAAGGAGTCGCCATACCACCGCCTCCGCCGCCAAGACAAAGGATGACTCTCGAGGAGCTCGAAGCCAAAGAATACCCTTTCCCAGACTCGGAAGTCTCCTCCATGTTCGACCAGCTGCTGCAAGAGAAGATGATAGAGCTCCCTCCTTCGAAGAGGCCCGAGCAGATGCATCGCGTCGACGACCCTCTCTTCTGCAAATACCACCGGGTGGTGAGTCATCCCATCGAAAGATGCTTTGTCTTCAAGGAAAGAATCATGGCGCTCGCTAAGCAAGGGAAGATAGAGATCGACTCCGGGGAGGTTGCTACGGCCAACATGACGTCCATCACCTTCGGCTCCTTCTCGCCAGTACTCGTCGCTGCCCGACGAAGCATGCCCAAACTGCGCATCAACCGGCAAGCTCCAATCGCTAAGTCAACTTCCCGGCCGAAAGTCTCGAAGCGACGTCAACGTACTCCTGCGCTCACCGAGGAGGAAACACCGCTGCCCTGGGGGCAATCATCGCTCACGCCAGCACCTCTTCCAAGCAACGATACATCCCAACGAGCGCTCCAAAGGAGATACGAGCAAGGAGATCCGGAAGTCAGTCTGCTGGGCCAGCCTTCGGGGAAGTTCGACTATTACGTCCTCTACTCAAGGCCTCCTTCCGTTTCGATCAACGAAATCAAGCCCACCGGCTGGGAATCGGAAGACACGCCAGTAGAGCCTCGAGAAGAGCAAGTCCATTCCAGTCAAGCTATGTCCCAACGCGCTCTTCGGGAAAGATACGAGCAAGGAGATCCGGAAGTCGGTCTGCTAGGCCAGCCTTCAGGGAAGTTCGACTATTACGTCCTCTACTCAAGGCCTCCGTCCGTTTCGATCAACGAAATCAAGCCCACCGGCTGGGGATCGGAAGACGAGCCAGTAGAGCCTCCGGAAGAACAAGTATCATCAAAGAAACCAGTTGCTGCTGTCGACCATCATCCCAGCGAAGGGGAATCCACTGACGAAGAAGCATGGGTCATGTTACCGCGGCGACGAAAGCCATGGCAAGAAAAGAAGCTCAAACAAGACCGTATGATGAGGGGATTCACCAAGCGGAAGACCTACAAGAAGAAAAGCAAGGCTCCGGGGAGGAAGGCGTTCAAAGTGCCGCCAGCAAGTCGAGACGACATCCTTCAGCAGAGTCTTCCAGAGCCGACAACTTTGCAAGAGTTCTTCCCGGATCACTTCCTCCTAGCGGACCAACACATCAAGGTATCTTGTTGCATGGTCGAAGTCCATGAGGCGACGGAAGGAAATAATGAAAGTGAAGCTTCTGAAGAAGGCGACTCCACCGATGAGGGAGACGATTCCGACAAAGGGGGCACAGCCTCTCACGACGAAGCGATCTTGCATATGCCTCTCGTAGAAGCTTTGCATCTTCCGAAGAAGGCTCGCCTAGCAATGGCGGCGGCCTTGGCCGATCCAGATAGCTACAAAAGGAAGAGGAAGGACGATCAAAGACGCAAAGCTGTGGCCTCGTGTGATGCGACGATAACCTTTTCAGATGAGGACCTGCAACTCGGGGCGCGATTGCACAACCGACCTCTTTACGTCTCGGGATACATCAGGGAGAAGCCAGTGAACCGAATCTTGTTGGACTGTGGCTCTGCCGTCAACATCCTGCCCATCCAGACAATGCGGCAACTCGGCATCACCGACGACCAGCTCTCACCAAGTCAATTGGTCATTCAAGGCTTCAACCAGGGCGGACAATCCACCGTCGGAATCATTCGTTTGAAGCTTTCCATCGACCCGCTGGATACAACGGTCCTCTTCCACATCATCGATTGCCAGACGTCATATCGCCTCCTGTTGGGAAGACCGTGGCTGCACGAGAACGGCATCGTGGTCTCCACCTGGCACCAGTGCCTCAAATACTACGAAAAAGGCGTGGAGAGATGCATAGTTGCGGACGACAAGCCATTCAACGAGGCCGAGGCACACCTGGCCGACGCTAAGTTCTACCAAGCAAAGGGCCTGGTCGCGGAAGTTCTGCCAGCTAAAGCTCCTCGAGCCCAAAAGATTGAAGAAGTAAAGCAGGACAAGACTCCACTTCCCGCAAATTCGGTGCCACCCTCTGACGAGGCAAGACTCAAGGTCCAAGGAACGCCGAAACCTAGGCAAAGGATGCGCATCAGCTTCGAGCCAAGAGCAACGCAACATACCCCGTTGCCAATCCAAACGGTGCCTATCCTGCGTCTCGCGCCTCAGTGGCTCCGTAAATCCGAGCGATCGCCTTCTACTCCGACGAGGAAGATGGCCCCGACGCTATCTCAGGCCAATGTCATCACTCTGCAAGGAATGACGATGCCACTACCTAGTCTGACGCAAGCTCCGAACCCGAGCAGACCCGTCAAGTCAGCAGACCTCGAGCAACTCGGATTCAAACCAGAAGGGAGTTGGGGGCAAAATGCTGCCAAGTTGCTGTTTAGAGCTGGCTACAACGAGGAAAGTGCCATGGGCACACTCCCACCAGCAGCAACTCCGCATGGGATGACAAGAACTCAAGCTCGGCTGTTTCAAAACGGCGAGCAAATTCCCCCGAACCGCCGAGGCATCGGCTCCAGTCAAGCTCCGTTGGTTATCAGAACCGCAGCAAAGAAGACCTTCACCTCAAACTACATCGAGGCGAGGATGGTAGATGAAGCGGCCGAAGAATCGACAATCTCCGATGCACGCTCTACCTACCTTAGCCGTCCAGACAGCAGGAGAAGACGACAACGGGTTCGATGCCAAGCCTTGCTCCGGCAGCAAACCAGAGGTGGTAAAGACTGGTCGAACCGAAAACGCAAATCCGTATTCGAGAGGCTCGGGCCAGTCAAACAATCAAAGAAGAAGTCGGCGTTCGATCATTTAGGGATCCCGATCGAGGACTTCGTTTCAACGCCCACCCACCCACCCATGGCCGCCGTCAATCATATCTCCATTACGGATCCCGACAACGGTGACACTTCTACTTCGGACGACGAATTGCAAGATGCCCCGTCGGTCCTCGCAGAAGGGGGGCAGTCCACCGTTGATGACTCAAAGAAAGGGGGCAGTCCAAGAAGACGACGACGACATACTTCTTCAGTGCCTAGGGCCAAATCCTTACTGTCTTGGGGGCAACCGTCTCTCATGCAAGCACTCCCTCTTCCAAACGAAGCTACGTCCCGGCACCTGCTCAAAGCTAGAGACGAACAAAGAAGCCCCGAAGTCAACCTGCTAGGCCAACCATCGGGCAAAATTGACTATTATGTCCTCTACTCCAGGTCTCCTTCAATTCCAAATGAAGAAACCAAGCCAACCAGCTGGGGATCAGAAGATGAATCGGTACAGTCTCTAGAAGTGCAAGTCCTTCCGATCAAAGAAGTGCCTTCAGTTGCAGCACCAGTTCTTCACCTTGGCGAGGAAGATCTTACTGATGAAAACACGCGGGCTGTGGCGCCTCGAGGGAGAAGGCCACGACGATCAAGCTACAGGATAGCACGTCTGGCTAACCATAAGAAAAACCGGGCGACAAGAAAACTCCCCAGAAGAAAGTCCTTCAAGGAAAAGAATGAAGCTCCAGGAAAAAAGACGTCCAAAGTACCACCGGCAAATCTGAAAAATTTCCTCCAGCAAAGCTTTCTAAAGCCGGCGACACTCCAGGAGTTCTTTCCCAATTGCTTCCTTGAAGCTGATCAAAACTTCAAGGTCTCCTGCTGCATGATGGAAGTTCACCGCGTGCTCCGGAAATACAATGAAGAAAGCGACTCCAACATAAAAGGCATGGGGAGAAGCATCACTGCCAACGGCAAGCTGTTCAACAAGGCTAAAGCACACCTTGCTGATGCCGAGTTCTACCAAGTGAAAGATCCTGTTGCAGAAGCTCATCCAGCAAAACCTCTACAAGTCCAGGAAGTCAAAACAGCTGCGATGGACAAAAGCTCTCCACTTGCAAAACTAGTGACATCCTCCATCCAGACAGCGCACAAAGACAAAGAAGCGCCAGCACCAAGACGGAAAATTCACATCAACTTCAAATCAAGCTCGATGCGATGCATTCCGTTGCCTGCTCAAGTTGCTTCAGTCCTGCGGCTCGTACCTCAATGGCTTCGCAAACCAGGACGATCGCCTTCCCCTCCAGCAAAGGAACCAGCGTTATCATTCTTCGGGGCCAACTT
The DNA here is from genome assembly GCA_947650365.1 of Chamaelirium japonicum. Taxonomy (NCBI): domain Eukaryota; kingdom Viridiplantae; phylum Streptophyta; class Magnoliopsida; order Liliales; family Melanthiaceae; genus Chamaelirium; species Chamaelirium japonicum. Next base: position 47,009,592 of record OX393549.1, on the reverse strand, counting down.
CAGCACGTTGCAAGAGATGACACTACCGTTACGTGGTCTGTTGCACATCTCGAGCTCAACCGAGTCTTTCGAGCGCACCAGCTCTGAGCAACTTGCAATCAAGTCAGAAAACACTCAGGGGCAAAACTCCACCGAGTCAATGTTCAAATCCAGCCGCAGCAAAGAAAGCATGGCACACATGGGATCACTACCCTCAGCTGCAATACCACATCGCCTGACAAAGACTCAAGCTTGCCCCTTCAAAAGCGGCGAACGAATCCTTCCAAATCGCCGAGGCATCGACTCCAGTCAAACTTCAGCAATCATCAAAACTCCAGTCAAGAAGATCTTCACTTCCAATTATATTGAAGCGAAGAAGGCGGGCGATAGCTGCGAACCAGTGGCGACTTTGCCTACCAGTGGCAAGTCCCTCAAAAGGTACTTTGCCTAGCGCAAGGTTACCCCCCTTGCCCAAAAAAAAAAAAAAAAAAAAAAAAAAAAAAAAAAAAAAGGGGAATAAACGAACTACGTGCGACTTGATCCCTCTCAGTAGGGTACGTAGGCAACCTACAAAGGTTCAGTCCAGAGATAAAAAGAAACACACCAACGTCGTCCAGAGAAGGCCAGCCCAGAAGAGAATGAGTGCAAATCCACAAGTCCAGTCAACAAACCAAAAGATGACAAGAAGGTCAAAGTCTTGGAGGTGCTGAAGCAGCTCGCCTCCCGCGGCCTACACGCGCTGCAACTCCCGGGGTAAAGAAGTCGCCAACTTCCGACGCGTCGCCAGCTATGTACGTTGCTTCGCAAGGTTCACTCCGGAAGCCTTCTCGAGAGCTCCACCAGCTCCCGACAATTCGTCAGCCCTTCTCACTGTTATGCAAACCCTGCTCCAGAAGCCTTCATAGTCGCTCGAGCATCCCCCAAACGGGACTCCGACTTTTGAAGCGACGCACGAACGGCCTCCACCTTCTTCTGCATCCGAACCAAGTCTGCAGTAGCAAGCGTGTGAAGCCCCTCCAGCCGACGTCTCTCCCTCAGTCGCAGCTAAGCCCAAGGAGGCGTCCTCCAGCGAAGACCGTCGTAATCAATGGAGCTCGTCACCCTCCAAGAAGGTGTGCGTCTACTCTGCAAAAAGTCGTCCACCTTGAAATCCGCCAGGCTCGTGCAAAAGCTCGAGCCCATCCGAAGGACGTCAGTCCCTCAAAGACAAAAACCCAAAGGATTGGGACTGCCACTGGAGTCAAATGCAGTAACCCAAGGATAGGCGGATATATCGACAACGACCGTATCCTTTGCGACCAAAAAAAAAAAAAAAAAAAATACGACCGTATCCTTTGCTACCTTCCCTGGCCTCCGAAGTCTCCGGCTTGTCCTCGCACCAAGAAGACGACAACACTCCGCTGAAGGACCCTTCAGCTCCAAACCGCCGAAGAATGCGTCGTCTCCAAGCCGCCAAGCGAGCCTTCGTCTCCAAGTTGTCGAAGAAGCTTTCATCCTCGCGAGCCGTCGAAGAATCCTTCATCTCCAAGACGCGAAGCGAGTCTTCGTCTCCAAGCATCGAAGAAGCCTTCGTCTCCAAGCCGACGGAAGCCTTCGTCTTCAAGCGCCGCGCACCATCGTTGCCGCCGTCGACGAAAGAGGCGACACCGGGAAGACGGAGCAAGTCTCGTGCAACCCCGGGCAGCACTCTTCCGCCGACGGTCTCCAAGCATCGAAGAAGCCTTCGTCTCCAAGACCGACGGAAGCCTTCGTCTTCAAGCGACGCGGACCATCGCCGCCGCCGTCGACGAAAGAGGCGACACCGGGAAGACGGAGCAAGTCTCGTGCAACCCCAGGCAGCACTCTTCCGCCGACGGTCTCCAAGCATCGAAGAAGCCTTCGTCTCCAAGACCGACGGAAGCCTTCGTCTTCAAGCGACGCGCACCATCGCCGCCGTCGACGAAAGAGGCGACACCGGGAAGACGGAGCAAGTCTCGTGCAACCCCAGGCAGCACTCTTCCGCCGACGGTCTCCAAGCATCGAAGAAGCCTTCGTCTCCAAGACCGACGGAAGCCTTCGTCTTCAAGCGACGCGCACCATCGCCGCCGCCGCCGACGAAAGAGGCGACACCGGGAAGACGGAGCAAGTCTCGTGCAACCCCGGGCAGCACTCTTCCGCCGACGGTCTCCAAGCATCGAAGAAGCCTTCGTCTCCAAGCCGACGGAAGCCTTTGTCTTCAAGCGCCGCACACCACTCGTGCAGCTTGAAGCCTGGCCACCGCCCGCCTATGCCGCGCCGGCGCCGCTCCACACACCCGTCGTCTGCGCCACGTACCCATGTCACCTGCACTCAACCCCGCGCGCCGAGCCGCAGCTGCGCCCCACGCCCGACTCCACCCGCGCGCCACCTCCGTTGGCCGTCGCGCCCGACCAAGCCGTCGCCGCCCCGGCCTCTGGCCTCGCACCACCCGCGCCCGGGCCCGCCACCGCGACGCCCCAGCCGCCCCGCGCCAGGGCCCCTCCGCGCATGCCGCAGCCACCGTCGCTCGCCCACGCGCCGCCCGCTCGCGCCCCGCGCCAGGGCCCCTCCGCGTGTGCCGCAGCCCGTGCCGCGACCTCCGACCTGCGCCCGGGCCGCCGCCGCCACCGCAGCACCGAGCCGCTGCTGCCGTTGCGCCCGCCTGCCACCTGCGCCCGTGCGCCGCCCCCGCGCCTGGCCACCCAGCCCCGGCCACCGTGCGCCCGCCGCCGCCCGTGCCGTCGCTGCCTGCTCCGCCTACCGCGCTGCAGCCTCCGCGAACCAGAAGAACCAGAGAAAGAGGAAGAGAAAAGAAAGAAAAAGAAAAGGAAAGAAAAAAAAAAGAAGAAAAGAAAAGGAAAGAAAAAAAAAAAAAGAAAGAAAAAGAAGGAAAAGGAAGGAAAGAAAAAGAAGGGTCCGCGAGCCACTGGCACCCGCACCGCAGCCCGCGCTCCGCTCGGCCATCGCCTGCCGCTGCTGCTGCTGCTGCCTCCGCGAGCCACCACCGCCGCGGCACCCCGGCCTTCACGCGCGCCGTAGCTAGCCACCGTCGCTACTGCTGTACTCCGCGCACACACAAAAAAAAAAAAAAAAAGAGAAAGGAAAGGGGAGTTTCGCCTCGCTTGCAATGGCTCCACCTCCTCCTCATCGCGCCGAGGTGCGTCACCATCGCCAAAACTCCGCCGGGGTGCATCGCCTTCATCTTCGTGCCTTCGTCACCCGCGCGCCGCCATGGGACTACGTCGAGACATGTTGCCTTCGTCTTCACGCTCCCGTCTCTCCTAAGTCGCCTTCGGACATCGTGCAACGGTCGCCGTCGACAATCGGCCTCGTCATTGCGCTCCCACACCGAGGGAGGGGCGACAGTCCTCCGCCGAGATGCACCGTCGCCGTCATCGCACTCCAGTCGCCCTCGCGCCAGTCTCGAACTCCGTGCAATGGCCACCTTCGACGTCCGTGCAAACTTCGGAGCAAAAGAAGTCCGCAACGAGGAAGATGATCGAAACCCTAGCGAGGGTCTTCTCTACAAGCAAGAGCCACAGCCAACTGCTCGCACCGGCACCCAGCTCGGCGCGCCGCAAGTCGCTGGCCTCGTGCCCAGCCGCCGCAGCTCTGACCGACCCTGCCACTGCCGCTGCAGCTCCCGTGGTTCAAAAAAAAAAAAAAAAAAAAAAAAAAAGACGAAAGAGGCAACACCGGGAAGACGGAGCTAGTCGCGTGCAGCCCCAGGCAGCTCTCTTCCGACAGCGGTCTCCAGAAGCCGGCAGAACCTTCGCAAAGAAGCACAACGGCGAATGAAGGGGGGTAGGGGTCCTTAAATAGACCTCCAACCCCGCCCACAAAAGGAATCAAGGACAAGCGCTCTACGATTCCTACGTGTCCAAACCCGACACGCTCTCACCGACGCACTCGTCCTTGAGGGGGCATTTGTAGACACACGAATTTCGTCGGACCCGAACCCGACTTACGTGTGCCGACGCGGATGCAAACCCGACACGCGGACCCAACTCGCTCGCGCCGACGTGGATGCAAACCCGACACGCGGACCCGACTCGCGCGCGCCAACACGGACTCGGACCCCGCCCCAAGAAGGGCCGGCCCCTACTAGGGTCCGAACCCTATAGGGCCGGCCCTAGTGGGGACCGAACCCCATGGAGGGGCCGGCCGGCCCTGCAAGGAAAGGGAAGAAAAAAGAAAGAAAAGAAAAAAAGAAAGAAAAGAAAAAGGAAAGAAAAGAAAGGAAAGAAAAGAAAAAGGAAAGAAAAGAAAAGGAAAGAAAAGAAAGAAAAGGAAAAAATACCGCCATGCGCGGGGGGAGGTAGCGTATGACGTCTGCACACACGCGGATCTGCGCCGATCCCTCGATCCGACGCACAAGACGAAGCGCCCGATCGCCATCGATTTCGTGCGCAAAATCCAGCCATAATTGCACCCGCCAGAAAAGGAAAACAACTAAATGTTATTCCCTTCATCAATGGATGAATAAAATCCGGGTAATTATGAGAGAGATACAAAAGGGATTTAAAATTAAAAAGTTCCCATATCTCTCTCCCCACCTCTTTGCCTATAAATAGAGGGGGTGGGGGAAGGAAAAAATGGTCGGGAAATTGAAGACGAAACGCCAGAGCTCTGCAGAAGAGGAGACGCTTCTTCATCGACCCAAGGCTTCACGAGGCACAGTCAAGCCTGTCCCGAGGGATCGGCTTACTGAAAGTCCTCATCAATGTGAAGACCCTTGCACACGAAGATCATCCCTTCGACTCCGTGCACGAAGAAGAAAGCTCGGAGAAGAAGAACCCTTCGACTCCGAAGACGCCAGAAGCAAAGGCCGGAGAAGAAGAGGAGCGGCACTACCCCGTCGTCTCCAACAAGCTTCGACTCCGATCAAGCCCAAAAGCCCGGAGAAGAAGAGGAGCGGCACTACCCCGTCGTCTCCAACAAGCTTCGACTCCGATCAAGCCCAAAAGCCCGGAGAAGAAGAGGAGCGGCACTACCCCGTCGTCTCCAACAAGCTTCGACTCCGATCAAGCCCAAAAGCCCGGAGAAGAAGAGGAGCGGCACTGCCCCGTCGTCTCCAACAAGCTTCGACTCCGATCAAGCCCAAAAGCCCGGAGAAGAAGAGGAGCGGCACTACCCCGTCGTCTCCAACAAGCTTCGACTCCGATCAAGCCCAAAAGCCCGGAGAAGAAGAGGAGCGGCACTACCCCGTCGTCTCCAACAAGCTTCGACTCCGATCAAGCCCAAAAGCCCGGAGAAGAAGAGGAGCGGCACTACCCCGTCGGCTCCAACAAATCCTCGATCCCGATCAAGCCCCAAAGCCCGGAGGAGAGAAGCGAAGCGTCATCACCCCGTCGTCTTCGACTAACGCCTGCCCCATCCACGAAGAAGAAAGCCTGGAGCAGATCGTCAAAAGCCGACGCTACAACCGTCGCACGGAGACCGTCGCTACCCTCGTCGTCTTCATCAACAAAAGTCGACGCCACAACCGTCGCACGGAGATCGGTGCTACCCCCACCATCTTCGAAAGCATTCTTCGACTTCGATCACGCCAAAGAAGCCCGGAGAAGAAGAGAAGTCCAGTCGATACGTAAACCGTCGAAGCACCGGAGAAGTAGCCCACGTCGTTCGAAGAAGAAGATCGAGTTGACGCCGAAGCTAAAGCCAACGCAAGAAGCCAAAGTAAAAGCCCCAGTAAAGCCCGCGCCAAAGCAACGCAAGTGCCAAAGCCAAGCGACTACGCCGGCCACGAGCAAAAGCACCGCACGTTCTAGCCGATACGACGCGAAGTCCGGAAGAACGAAAGCATCACAAGTCTCTCCCAGCTACGTCCAAGTGCAAGCGCCGAAGCAAAGCAAAAGCCAGAGCCACGCCGGAGTCAAGCCAAAGCCAAAAAGCCAAAGCCAAAGCCAACGCCAAAAGCTCGATCGACGCCGCGAACCGACGATCAAGGACACTGAGGTTAAACAAGGAACGAGGAAGAAGCGAAGACCGAGGAACGAAGCCGAAAACCCCCTAGCCGAGAAAGCGCGAAGCACGGAAGGGACAAAGCAACGGTGGACATTCCATAGCCTCTCCAAAACCCTCTCCCTGTAAAACCCCTGTCCTGGGCAGCCCCTTCAGAGCTCTCGCACGAACACCACGTGGAGACGCGGATCAAAGGGATCCCCCAGAAGATCTTTCCCACAATCCCCTGATCAAAACTCGCCGCAACCCGGACTCGCTACACCCGAGCAACCCGGGTCCCGGCCACAATTGTAATCTCGTGTGATTCGCAATAAAGACGACCCGCGCTTTTTTCCGCGTCCACACATCGTTCCCTAGCTGCCCTCTATGGATTGAAGGTGACTCTATATGTGTTCTCTCCCAGCTCTTGGAGGGTGCCCTTCATGGTTTGATGCTTCAGGATTGTTAGCAGCTACTACTTTCCTCCTCTCTAATGTGAATCTCTCATGTTTATCGAGAGGGGGGCTCTGTTGCGGATTGGTTAGCCAATTTTGCTTGGGTCACTGGCAGTTGTTTTGTATGACGGTCAAACTTTTCTCGGGAGGTGGTGGACAAGACTCATATGGATTGTAGTATGTGTTATTATCTGTGCTTGTCTTAGAGGATGTCAGTGAATAATTAGTGTAATTTCCTTAACCAAACAAAAAGAAAAAAAGGGACGAGCCACTTGAAATTTGTAGCAGAATTTTCCACCTGGTTTGCGCATATTGCGCAGTAAACAAACCCAGCAAATAGGGGTGGATGGCAAAAGTGTTTTTTGTTTGGGTGGTCCATAGCAAAAATGTTCCTAGTTCCTTAGCTAAATTTTCCAAGATAACTCTCTGTTTGGTTAGCAACAGTTTCTAATACACCGTGCAACGGGGTTAGTACGCGTGTAGTTGGAATACACAGCTTTTTACTAAGTATTCCAACTACTGGCATTTTATAGAAATTAAGTTGTGCAGTAGTTCGAACTGCATGAGTTGAGCGCAGGGACGGAACTATGTATTGGCCAAGGAGGGCTATGGTCCCCCCTCAATTTTTTTTTTAATTTTATAAAGTAAAAATCTTGAATCTTAGTATAGGAAAAAATTTGGTTCATGCTTTGGCCCCTCCTAATATAAAATCATGATTTCGTCCCTGGTTGGGCCGGACTAGATGAAACCAAACAGACATGACCCTACGGTGTTAACTTGCACGTTATAACTACACGTAACCAAACATGTCGTAATGCTTTTGTGGTTATGTGTGTTTGGGTTGTCAATTCAAATATGCTTCCTACGTTGAAGATTCCGCCGAAAGTTATTTTCGAGAAACTCAGGTAAAATTTATACAGGAAGTGGTTTACAGGAAGACGTTTTCTGCTGCAAAGACCGAAGATTCTCTTAAAAGTACTTTTTGCATGATTTTTCCTAGGGGTGCGTAGGATCCAAACCAAACCGACTAAACCAAACAAAACCATCCGATTTTGATTGGTTTCGACACTCAATAGATCGGATTGGCTTCTTTTTTTAAAACCGACATGATTGGATTGTTTGACTGATTTGTATATTTAAAACCGACCTAAACCGAACTAAACCGACATATATATAAATACATATAATAATTTATTAAATATATCATGTCCTCATATACCCTTGCTAGCAACAACTTTTGCAATATTGTAGGATGACACAAAACTAGTTAAAAATCTTATTTAGGCCTAATTTTTTGACAATAAATATCATTTTTAAAGTTAAAACTAGGACCTAATAGAAAGGAAAAAATGCCTAATAAGAATATGGGCTAAAGCCCACACCGACCAATCCAATCCAAATTGGTTTTAATTGGATTGGATTCGAATCTCAGATCGGTTTGGATCAGATTGAAAATCTTCCTAACCGACCAAGGTTGGATTTTGTCTAAATAGGTTGGTTTCGATAAACACCCCTAATTTTTCCAAGCAGCTTAATTATTTAATAAAAAAGAAAATACTGAATGTCATACATATTTTCTTTACAGGCTGACGTGTCCAGATCATCGCCGTCCGTTTCACCCAGGCTTGACCCGCGAACCGGACTCAAGTTCCGACCGGCAGCGGCAGGCAAGGTGTTCAAATCTCCTCCGGTCGGTTGGCCCGGCGTCTAGGAAACCGAGAAAGGAATGGCACCCACCACGAGACTGATGGTTGTAGATGCATCAGCCCCGCCACCTTACGGTACGGGACAATGTATGAAACCATACTGGTGGCAAAATTGTATGAAATAATTTCCCCTCCCGTTGAGGTTTCTCTGTAGTCTGTACAGTAATAAATCCCTCCAGATCCCCTCTTCTTCTGCATTAATGGGGGAAAAGGTTGTGCTGGGGAAGAAGTAGGTCCGTTGTTGACGATGAGGATGCATAGGGGAAGGAAGGGGAGTGCTCGTCGGCGGCGCCGGCGGCATCGTAGGAGTCGGGGATGCCGCCGGTGGCCCAGACGCGGTCGTCGGAGGCGTCGTCCGGCACCATCTCGTCCGGGAACAGCGGGGCCCGGCAGAGGGGGCAGATGCTCTGGTCGTGCCCCATCCACCGGTCGAGGCAGCACCGGTGGAAGACGTGCCGGCAGTTGCTCAGCCGCCGGACCTCCGCGCCGCCCTCGAAGCCGCACAGGCACACCGCGCACTCGCCCGCCACGTAGTGGGCCCCGATCCCCCCGATGAGGTCCTCGTACCGGACCACCGGGAGAACCTCCTCGATCAGCATCGCCGACACCGACCGGAACTCCAGCTGCCGCTGCTGCTGATGCTGGCCGCCGCCGGCTTGGTGCTCCGGCCAGGGGGCGTCGGAGTCGAGGAGGTCGCCGAGGCCGACGGCGTCCAAGCTCCAGGTGATGAGGCGCCGCAGGGAGCCCATGAGGAAGACCACGTTGAGGAGGAGCCTCGGGAGGAGCAGCTCCGAGTAACCCACCGGAAACCCCATCAAACCCAGAGATCAACGAATCTCTCTCTCTCTCTCTCTCTCTCTCTAACCCAGAGATCAACGAATCTCTCTCTCTCTCTAACCCAGATCTCTCTCTCTCTCTCTCCTTCTCGGGCTGCAGAAATCTCTTTCACAGTCTCGAGTCTCTTCTTAGAGATACTGCGGCCATTTTATACAAAATCCTGATCGGGCCATCCTGATGTGTCACCGATCACAGCCGTCCCATTGTCTGACAGTCTGGCTGTCATCAGGTACCACATCAGGATGGACGGATCTCGATGGAAAACTTGATGGCCGAATAACATTATCCTTTTCCTTTTTATAATACTTATCAGCATTCCGTAGTTGTGCCTGCTGTTAACAACATCCTGACGTGGCACCGAGTCACAGCCGTCTGATGCCTGCAGGTCCGGGCGAATGCGATTCAGTTGTCAGGGTGGGCAGCCGTGATCCAATGCCACGTCACGCCAGGATGTTCCAACATCCGATGTTGGACTGGCACCAGGGTTCGAATCAGCTACTTCGGCCAAGGCCCTACTCAATTGTATCTGAATCTACATTGGGTCCGGGTCCAAATTGCAGGGCTATGTGCCGGACCTCATCTCAACACTTGAGGTCTTAGGGTAGAAATAGGTGTGGCAATGGGTCGGGTCGGGTTCGTGTCGTGTCTAAAACCCCTAGACCCGGACCCAACCCGTTTAACTAATCGTGTCTAGATCCTAAACCCGTGTCCGACCCGTTTATAAACGGGTTGACCCGATAAGACCTGCTAGACATATTTACCACACGGGCCTATTCAGTTGATCCGTTCCAACCCAGTCCGACTCGACCCGACCTGACCCGGTAGACCCGCTGGTATATATTACAATATCGGATTGCGGGTAGACCCGACACGACCCGTTGAGTTTTAAACGGGTCTTCCCGGGTCTATCGTGTTCAGACTCTAAACCCGGACCCGACTCGTTTATTAAACGGGTTTATCGTGTCGACCCATTTACGACCCGAACCCGTTTAACTCTGACCCAAACCCGCTAACTTCGTGTCGGGTCCAAAATTGCCAGTCCTAGGTAGAAAAAATCTCTCATTGTATCATGACCTAATCATATCACTCATCTACCAGGAGTGATCCCTACCAGTACGTGTTTTGAAAACCGGACCGGACTGGACGGTTCAACCGATTTGGACCGGAACCGGAACATGTTAAGGTTTGGTCTTTGAATAAACCGGTTTATATGTTAACCCAGGAATCAAACCTTGCCCTTGAAGAATTTAGTAAATACCTAAAAAATATTTTCAAGCGGTTCAAACGGTTGAACCACTGGTTTGAACCGATTTGGACCGAACCGGATGCCTTTTCGGTTCGCCTTCCGGTTCGGTTTTGAAAACACTGGTCCCTAGACATCTATCGTCCATATGACAAGGACCACAAAAAGATTGCCCAACACGTAAAGGGGAGGTGTTGGAGGATTAGTCTCACCTCGATAAAGTAGAGAGCGAAAATAATCCTTATATGTAATTATGTATGATAGGACCTTATCTCAACGCCTAGATTTTGGTATAGAGGAAATCTCACACTATGATCATGTTACACGTGCTTTGATACGACAGAATAACCACCAGGCCTTCCTAGACAGCACCTTGAGTGAGAATCAAAGTTAGGGCGTGGTTTCTATGTGGTTGCGACCTCGGGTTAGAGCCAAACACACGAGTATAATTCATCGATCGGGACTAGATGTAACGGATGGTTGTGATTCAGTTTTGACACTGATCTCTCCCTTAGAGAGAGATCATAACCTCGTAGGAGCCTGTCCCTCCCATTCTACCCCTGCACCCCCCCCCCCCCCCCCCCCCCCCCCCCCCCCCCCCAAAAAAAAAAAAAAAAAAAAGAAATGGAAAAAAAAAGTGGCCTTCCAAGTTGAGGACCATCGTCATGGCGTGAACAGGCATCAGGCACGATGCCATGTGACTCCAGCGAGCTGCATCGTCACCGACAACGCTCCATACCCCCCTTTAGCACGACAATATCTTACACACACAGACCTCCCACACAATGGATCACCAAAAAAAAAATTGTCACCATTCTGCATTCCCCAATGTGTAGTAATGTAAGCAAGTAGTCAAAAGTAGGGCTGCAACCTGGGCGGATTGGGTCGGGTTGGGGGTCAACCCAAGCCCAACCCAGGTACTAGAACCCACCCTCAATCCTAATCCTAACCCAACCCAACCCAAGCAAAATTTTCCACGCTTGGGTTGGGCTCGGGTTAGCCCAAGTTGGTAGGACGGGTCAGGTTGTGCGGGTTTGGATATACTTATTTACAATAATTGTCTAGAATTTTGACATTTGAACATAAATAATTATAAAGAACTTATACTTGCTAACACTAATATATATAACTTATTTTTGCATTTCCATCCATACAATTTAATGGATAATCCGATAATGCCTTTATTTGATAAGCAATAAGAAAAAAATAATATGGGACCGGGTGAAACGGATGGCTGTGATTGTGACCTCTCAACATGAATACTCAAAATGATTGTGATTGCTACATATATATATCGAAGACTCAAAAACATACATGAGTACACGGGTTCGGTTTGGATCGGGTTGTCCGACCCCTCAACCCGAGCCCGACCAAAATTCAACTCGGGTTATATTTTTTCAACCCTAACCCAACCCAATCTTTAAATACATCAATCCAAACCCGCCCAAAATTCGGGTTGGGCTTGGGTTGGGTCGGGTCAAACCCGCCCAAGTTGCAGCCCTAGTCAAAAGGGTTCCAATGAGCTCCACAAATTTTTCTATTTTTTTTTACTCTTCTTTCTAAGATTGATGAATTAAAATCTATTGACTTTCTTATTTTCTAAAACAATCCTTGTAAAAATTATTTTCATGGGTCCTGATTTGATCATTTTACATAAAAATTTGGATAGATTGAGGAGTCCGTTGGAGTGCTCGTCTATTCCCATCCTACATGGTAGTTATAGGTTTTGAAGAATAGGGAAGAATCCTATAAGCCCGTTTGAGATGCACTAAGGGGTGACGAATTGGGTCCACAACCTCCTTATCTAATTATTAGTTGTTGATACAAATCAAATCACAATTTTTTTTTTTTTTTTTGAGAAATCCCTCTTAATGAATGAGGAAGGATTTGGCCTAAACCCCAACCAAATAAAGTTACGTAATTATTAGGATAGAGTTAAACTAGAGCCGGCAAACGGGTTATGATTAGAGTTGGTGGGTTGACGGCTAGGAATGGCTCAACCCTAACCCTAACCCATTTATCAAACGGATTACTTCACAATCCTAACGCTATACAAACCAAAGGAAATAGGCCGTAGTGGACCTAGTCTAATGCAACTGTCAAAAGACAAACAACAGAAAATGACGACAAATCTAAATACTAAAACCCACTAATAAGTAGAAAAGGAATTGAGTAGAAGTTTAGAAGACTTTGATTTTCCCAATTTCATCTCGTTACCAAAGTACAAACTGACAAGTGCTCTGAAATTGAATAGAAGCAGGGCCGAAGCGGCCTTCGGACTTTCAGAGTAATGATGGGTGGCACCGTAGCAATCACAAACTCACAGGATACAGGAGTCACGGGTTAGACAGGTTAGGCGGGTCGGGCCAGGTTGGCTCGTTTTTGAGCGGCCAGGTTGACAAATGATGAACCCTAACCCGGCCCGTTTAATTAACGGATCGAGTTAGGGTTTGATTAGGCGGGCTGGGTTAGGGCCGGGTTGGCGGGCCGAGTCAACTTTTGCCCGTTCTAAGCTGAACTCTAGTCGCCCAGATTTTTGACCAGATGGCATCAAAGCTGTTTGGGGGATGTGTTTAGGGCTGGCAATACTGGACCCGGCACGGCAGACCCAACACAAAGTTAGCGGGTCTGTTGGGTTAAACGGGTTCGGGTCATAAACGGGTTGACACGGTAGACCCGTTTAATAAATGGGTTTGGTCCGGGTTTAGGATCTAGACACGGTAGACCCGAGAAGATCCGTTTATAATTCAATGGGTTGGGTTGGGTCGGGTCGGGTCTACCCACACTCCGATACAGTAGTATGTAGTACCAGCGGGTCTTATCAGGTCAACCGAATAGACCAGTGTGATAAACGGGTCTAATGGGTCTTATCGTGTCAACCTCGTTTATAACGGGACGGGTACAGGTTTAGGTAGGGGTGGCAATGGGTCATTTCGGGTCGGGTTCGTGTCGTGTCTAGTTTCAGGTCGTGTCCAAAACCTCTAGACCTGGACCCGATCCGTTTAACTAATCGTGTCTTGATACTAAACCCGTACCCGACCCGTTTATAAACGGGTAGACCCGTTTACTACACGGGTTTATTCAGTTGACCCGATCCGACTCGACCCGGCCTAACCCGATAGACCCGCTGATACTATATATTACAGTCTCGGATTGCGGATAGACCCGACCCGACCCGACACGACCCGTTGAATTTTCAACGGATCTTCCCGGGTCTATCGTGTCCGGACCCTAAACCTGGACCCGACCCATTTATTAAACGGGTCTATCGTGCCGACCTGTTTAGGACCCGAATCCGTTTAGCCCCGTCCCAGACCCGCTAACTTCGTGTCGGGTATGCCGTGTCGGGTCCGAAATTGCCAGCCCTAGGTTTAGGATTGAAACACAAATAGTTAAACAAGTCGGGTCCGGGTCTAGGAGATTTGGACACGACCCGAAACTAGACACGACAAAGACACGACAGGACACGATCCATTGCCACCCCTAAGATGCGTTGTCGGCCGACTGTGATTCGAGTGTTGGGGGTGCTCGACGTTGGGGAACTCCTTCGGTCATCGAGTCTTTGGCATCATACGGCATGGGCCGTGCATCAACGGTGAGGATCGATCTACGTCCGTACACAGACAATGAAACCCCAGTTAAAAATTAAAAAGATCGAATCGAGCTGTTGAGACACGAACGCCCCACACCAGAGACCTGACCTGAAAGACTCGTCAGAAAAAGAAAAAAAAAAGGGTTACTTTGACTTTGCCCCCCATATTTTGCCTCGAATTAGACTTTAGCCTCGAATTAGACTTTAGACTTTAGACTTTTTCATTAATTAGACTTTACCCCCCAAACCTAACTATTTCGTCAGCTCACCCCTCAAAACTTTACTTCTTTTCCGTCAGCTCACCCTTTCTCTGAGATGGTGATCTGACGGAACAGTTAGTTTTGGGGGGTAAAGTCTAATTAATGAAAATATACGGGGTAAAGTCTAATTCAAGTCAAAATTTGGGGGGCAAAGTCAAAATAACCCAAAAAAAATCGTGAGGATCCGATTCCTGCAATTGGACGGATGCAATGCCCCATGGGAGGAGGACAGGGACAGAACATGCCACATTGCTCTAGCTGGACTTCCATTGTACGAGCAGCACATGGGTCAGTTATTGAGGCTTATCAGGTGTAATCTGGCTTAGACTAGAGTTAGTTGGGCCCACCTATAGACAAGGTCAGGCCCCGGATACTCGTCTCTTTCGACCGCAAGTGATTGCGGAAGTCGTCGAAGTGGCGGAACTCGAGCACTTCGGTTGTTTGTTTTCGATGTAAGTGGTCGTGGAAGTCGGAAGTGTTACAAAAATTGGTTTTGATAGAATAATGAAAAAACCGGTTTTTGGTTTAGTCCCATATTGCCCGTGGGGAGATCTTTTAATGTGTTTTTAATGGAACTCCTTTCATTGGGCTTTGTAGCTTCCCAAGAGCCAGGCCATAGCCCACCACACACGCGCGCGCGCGCGCCGAGCCGGGCACGGGCTCGGGCCGAGGCCGCGAGCCGCGTGGACGCGAATGGTCTTCGGGCTTCGGGCCTTGTTTTACACTGGGTTTTAATTTTTTAATGTTTAATGGAGATTTATTTCTTCCGTTACACTATTCACGAGGCTGAGCTAGGTTCATTGAACCTGGACCTCTGCACTGTCACATGCAACCGTTTCACTTGACAGAGCAGTGAATGCTCATCAGTGCGTTGCATGCAATGGCTGAGAGTGTGGGGACGTTATGGCTAAGGACCTCTATATAAGAGAGGGTCCGGTGAAGCCAGAAACACACCAAGCTAAGAGCTCTCTCCACTTTCTCTTTTCTTTCTCGTTCTCTCTTGTCTGGAGTGTCTGGAGTACGCTGAGAGTCCAAAAGGGGTTCTCTTTGGTGCTGAAGAGGAGTCCAGTCGTTGTACCCTGGGGAGCGTTCGTCGGAGGCCTTGAAGCACCTACCGAGGCGGCGAAATAGCTTTCAGGGCATTGTGCTAGCACAAGCCTCGACAACTGCTAAGTACCTTGTTCTTCTTCCTTTTTCCACCTCTTTGCCATATCTGTAGACAACCTTAGGACAACCTAAACCTTGTTTGATTGTTGTGTTCAACCTTGCATGCTAAACCCCTTTAGATTGTTCTATTTGTTTTGCACTAGATTTGTTTCATCTCTACATTTTGTTAGTCATCGTTTGATTGTAATCATAGAGTAGAATACCCAACAACTGAAAGCTATTTTCTTCGTTCTATTCTATTCCGGTTAGATCTAGATCCAATACGAGAGTGTTTAGATCTAGTCTCTTGTTACCTGTTAGAATTCCTTTGATTTTTCATAAGTTTGACGGTGTCGAGGAAAGCTTGACAAACCGGCATTAAATTGCCCTAGGAAGCTTGGTACTTAAGCGAGCCAAGTGCTCCACCTCCTTCCTGGAGCTGACCTGGCCGTCAAATTTTTAAAAATTCAAAAGGAACTCTTCCTAGATGACTACTGAGATGGAGAGGAAACCTAGCAAGTCTAGTGAGAAACCTGAACCATTCGATGGGAAGAACTTTAAGAGATGGCAGATGAAACTTAGGTTCTATCTGACTGTCCTTAAGGTTGTCGACCTTATCTCTTCCGAGAAGCCTACCCTTATCTCTAAGGATGATGGCTCATCTAACCAAACCGACTTAGACTCCTGGGAGAGGCAGGATTATCTGTGTAGGAACTATATCCTCAACTGCCTTGTCCCCGACCTATATGATGTTTACTTCACCTGCAAGTCCGCAAAAGACCTGTGGAACTCCTTAGAGAAGAAGTACGCCACAGAGGACGCCGGGTCGAAGAAATTTGTGGTCGGGAAGCTGCTGGAGTTCAAAATGGAAGATGGGAAATCTGTAGTCTCCCAACTTGAGGAGATACAGATTATCATCCATGAGGTCATCCATGAGCTGCTTCTCCACCTACACACCTGCAGAAGAAGGCGAGTCGCTGTACATGGGGAACTCCTCAGTTGCTCAAGTTGCTGGGAAAGGGAATGTGACTCTGAAGTTCACCTCTGGAAATCTTCTGACTCTGAAGGAGGTGCTTCACGTCCCAGACATCCGGAAGAATCTGGTCTCCGGAGCAATGCTGAGCAAGAAGGGCTACAAGCTTGTATTTGAGTCGGACAAATTTGTCCTGACTAAGGGAGGGTCTTTTGTGGGAAAGGGTTATCTTGATGAAGGCTTATTTAAGCTCAATGTAACCTCTTTCAATAATGATAATAAAATATCTTCTTCTGCTTACTTGTGTGATTCTTTTGATCTGTGGCATGCTAGACTAGGACACGTTAACTCTAAAACCCTTAAAAGGTTAGTTAACTTAGGTAGTGTACCTAAATGTGTTCCATCCTCAAATGGAAAGTGTGGCATATGCGTAGAGGCTAAATATGCCAAGAAACCTTTTAAGAGTGTAGAGCGTAGCCTAGAAACCCTAGACTTGATCCACTCAGACGTGTGCGACCTTAAAGGTTACACTACGAGAGGAGGGAACAAGTACTTCATCACATTTATTGATGATTGTTCCAGACATTGTTCAATCTTTCTCCTTAAGAGTAAGGACGAGAGCTTGTCCAAGTTTAAATCCTATAAGTCTGAGATAGAAAACCAGTTAGGGAAGAGGATCAAAGTCCTTAGGTCGGACAGAGGAGGTGAATATGAGTCCGGAGAATTCACTAAATTTTGTGAAGACAACGGTATAATTCATCAGACCACTGCTCCATATTCCCCTCAATCTAATGGAGTAGCTGAGAGGAAGAACAGGACCTTAAAGGACATGGTCAATGCCATGATGATCAGTTCAGGGGTACCTACGAACCTGTGGGGGGAAGCTGTGCTCTCAGCAACACATGTTCTTAATAGAATCCCATTTAAGGAATCTGAGCAGACTCCTTATGAGATTCTGAGAGGTAGGAAGCCATCCTATAAATACCTCAAAGTGTGGGGTTGTTTAGCGAAGGTATCCATACCTAACCCTAAGAGGACCAAGCTAGGTCCTAAAACAGTTGACTCTGTATTCATAGGATATGCCCAGAACAGTAGTGCGTATAGGTTTTTAGTAATCCATTTTGAAAACCCATACATAGATGATAATACCATCATCGAGACTAGGGATGCCGAATTTTTTGAAAATCGGTTTCCTTATAGAGAGAGGTCTAAAAAACCTCAAGAGCCCAGTACGCTTGAGAGGCCTGCTCCTAGACAGAGGGATGACTCTTCAGATAATGAAGAGATCGAACCTAGAAGGAGCAAGCGAGCTAGGACTGGTACTTCATTTGGGCCTGACTTCATTACATATCTAGTGGAAGAGGATCCAACTAGTTATAATGAAGCCATGACCTCAGCTGACTCCATCTTTTGGAAGGAAGCTGTAAACAGTGAACTTGAATCCATAACATCCAACAACACCTGGGAGTTAGTGGAGCTTCCTCCTGGTTGCAAAACTGTTGGGTGTAAATGGATATTCAAGAAGAAGCTTAGGGCAGATGGATCTATAGAGAGATATAAGGCTAGGTTAGTAGCAAAGGGCTATAGGCAACGAGAGGGAGTGGACTTCTTTGACACTTACTCTCCTGTGACCCGGATTACTTCCATTAGGGTGCTTATAGCCATAGCCGCTATCCATAGCCTTGTGATTCACCAGATGGATGTAAAGACTGCATTCCTGAATGGTGAATTAGAGGAAGAGATCTATATGGATCAGCCAGAAGGCTTCGTAGTGCAAGGTTTAGAGCAGAAGGTTTGTAGACTAAAGAAATCTCTTTATGGTCTCAAACAGGCTCCAAAACAATGGCACGAGAAGTTTGACCATGTGTTAACTTCAAGTGGTTTCAGAATTAATGAATCAGATAAATGTATCTACACTAAGGTCAATAACTTGACTTGTGTGGTCATATGTCTCTATGTAGATGATATGTTGATCTTTGGAACCAACTTAGAAGTAGTGGTCAAGACCAAGGACTTCCTGAGTAGGCACTTTGATATGAAAGACTTAGGAGCTGCAGATGTCATTCTTGGAATCAAAATTAAGAGAGATTCCAATGGCATAACTCTATCTCAATCTCACTATATCGAGAAAGTGCTTAGGAAGTTCGGTCATATTGATTGTCTACCTGCTAGAACGCCATATGATCCTTCAGTACACCTGAAGAAGAATTTAGGGCCTAGTGTATCACAACTAGAATATTCTAGGGTAATTGGCAGTCTCATGTATATCATGAACTGCACGAGACCCGATATTGCCTATGCGATAGGTAGACTTAGTAGATACACTATTAACCCTAACCAAGAGCATTGGGATGCTCTAATCCGAGTTCTAAGGTACTTAAAACATACATTAGATTATGGCATTTTCTATAGTAGGTATCCAGCTGTCCTAGAAGGATACAACGATGCTAATTGGATTGCGGATTCCTCAGGAACCAAATCCACTAGTGGGTATGTGTTTACCCTTGGAGGGGGTGCAATTTGTTGGAAATCATCCAAACAAACATGCATTGCCCGATCCACTATGGAGTCGGAGTTCATAGCACTAGATAAAGCTAGTGAAGAGGGTGAATGGCTAAGGAATCTCATTATGGATATTCCTTTTTGGCCAAAGCCTATTCCTGCTGTCCCAATTCATTGTGATAGCCAAGCAGCTATAATGAGGGCCAGGAATAACTCCTATAATGGAAAGTCACGACATATTCGTCGTAGACATAACACTGTTCGACAGATGTTGAAAGATGGGATAATTACTATTGACTATATTAGGTCAAAAGATAATTTAGCAGATCCCTTAACTAAAGGACTAGCTAGAGAGTTAGTTCTAAGTACATCGAGGGGGATGGGGCTGAGGCCTATAAACGAATAAGTCTCCGATAACGATAACCCAACCTACGTGATTGGAGATCCCAAAATCGAGGTTCAATGGGAAAACAAGTTATTCGAGGGATTTGTGGGGGTGCTATCAAATTCTCCCCTCCCTATGATGTGATAGTACATTCTGTATCGCTGAGAGGCTGAGTTTTAGACTCTTAATGCTAACTATAGCTGGCATACCAGTGGGGTGTATAGATACAGAGCACTCTTGATAGTAAGCACCTATATGAGTGTAGAAGTGTGGCCGCTTCTATGAGAATTGAGGCTAATTCTCTAGAACACTCAAGAAAACTGGGGAAGGCTTATGGCCATAAAGAGCACAACCGCATGGGACTCTATGATGTATATGAAAGTATGGGTGAGACTTGTCGACTAGACTTACAATATATATAGCTGTACAGTTCAAGACGTAAGTTCACTGTCAGCTAGTAGGTCCTGCAGTCTACACTAAGCAAAGGTTCAAGTCGAAAGACACCTTATGTCTATACATACTTTTATAAGTACTCCAGACTACTTCTTTCGATTTGGTTTTCGATATTTTCATTATTGTGGGGGATTGTTACAAAAATTGGTTTTGATAGAATAATGAAAAAACCGGTTTTTGGTTTAGTCCCATATTGCCCGTGGGGAGATCTTTTAATGCGTTTTTAATGGAACTCCTTTCATTGGGCTTTGTAGCTTCCCAAGAGCCAGGCCATAGCCCACCACACACGCGCGCGCGCGCGCCGAGCCGAGCCGGGCCGGGCCGGGCACGGGCACGGGCTCGGGCTCGGGCCGAGACCGCGGCTCGCGAGCCGCGTGGACGCGAATGGTCTTCGGGCTTCGGGCCTTGTTTTACACTGGGTTTTAATTTTTTAATGTTTAATGGAGATTTATTTCTTCCGTTACACTATTCACGAGGCTGAGCTAGGTTCATTGAACCTGGACCTCTGCACTGTCACATGCAACCGTTTCACTTGACAGAGCAGTGAATGCTCATCAGTGCGTTGCATGCAATGGCTGAGAGTATGGGGACGTTATGGCTAAGGACCTCTATATAAGAGAGGGTCCGGTGAAGCCAGAAACACACCAAGCTAAGAGCTCTCTCCACTTTCTCTTTTCTTTCTCGTTCTCTCTTGTCTGGAGTGTCTGGAGTACGCTGAGAGTCCAAAAGGGGTTCTCTTTGGTGCTGAAGAGGAGTCCAGTCGTTGTACCCTGGGGAGCGTTCGTCGGAGGCCTTGAAGCACCTACCGAGGCGGCGAAATAGCTTTCAGGGCATTGTGCTAGCACAAGCCTCGACAACTGCTAAGTACCTTGTTCTTCTTCCTTTTTCCACCTCTTTGCCATATCTGTAGACAACCTTAGGACAACCTAAACCTTGTTTGATTGTTGTGTTCAACCTTGCATGCTAAACCCCTTTAGATTGTTCTATTTGTTTTGCACTAGATTTGTTTCATCTCTACATTTTGTTAGTCATCGTTTGATTGTAATCATAGAGTAGAATACCCAACAACTGAAAGCTATTTTCTTCGTTCTATTCTATTCCGGTTAGATCTAGATCCAATACGAGAGTGTTTAGATCTAGTCTCTTGTTACCTGTTAGAATTCCTTTGATTTTTCATAAGTTTGACGGTGTCGAGGAAAGCTTGACAAACCGGCATTAAATTGCCCTAGGAAGCTTGGTACTTAAGCGAGCCAAGTGCTCCACCTCCTTCCTGGAGCTGACCTGGCCGTCAAATTTTTAAAAATTCAAAAGGAACTCTTCCTAGATGACTACTGAGATGGAGAGGAAACCTAGCAAGTCTAGTGAGAAACCTGAACCATTCGATGGGAAGAACTTTAAGAGATGGCAGATGAAACTTAGGTTCTATCTGACTGTCCTTAAGGTTGTCGACCTTATCTCTTCCGAGAAGCCTACCCTTATCTCTAAGGATGATGGCTCATCTAACCAAACCGACTTAGACTCCTGGGAGAGGCAGGATTATCTGTGTAGGAACTATATCCTCAACTGCCTTGTCCCCGACCTATATGATGTTTACTTCACCTGCAAGTCCGCAAAAGACCTGTGGAACTCCTTAGAGAAGAAGTACGCCACAGAGGACGCCGGGTCGAAGAAATTTGTGGTCGGGAAGCTGCTGGAGTTCAAAATGGAAGATGGGAAATCTGTAGTCTCCCAACTTGAGGAGATACAGATTATCATCCATGAGGTCATCCATGAGCTGCTTCTCCACCTACACACCTGCAGAAGAAGGCGAGTCGCTGTACATGGGGAACTCCTCAGTTGCTCAAGTTGCTGGGAAAGGGAATGTGACTCTGAAGTTCACCTCTGGAAATCTTCTGACTCTGAAGGAGGTGCTTCACGTCCCAGACATCCGGAAGAATCTGGTCTCCGGAGCAATGCTGAGCAAGAAGGGCTACAAGCTTGTATTTGAGTCGGACAAATTTGTCCTGACTAAGGGAGGGTCTTTTGTGGGAAAGGGTTATCTTGATGAAGGCTTATTTAAGCTCAATGTAACCTCTTTCAATAATGATAATAAAATATCTTCTTCTGCTTACTTGTGTGATTCTTTTGATCTGTGGCATGCTAGACTAGGACACGTTAACTCTAAAACCCTTAACAGGTTAGTTAACTTAGGTAGTGTACCTAAATGTGTTCCATCCTCAAATGGAAAGTGTGGCATATGCGTAGAGGCTAAATATGCCAAGAAACCTTTTAAGAGTGTAGAGCGTAGCCTAGAAACCCTAGACTTGATCCACTCAGACGTGTGCGACCTTAAAGGTTACACTACGAGAGGAGGGAACAAGTACTTCATCATATTTATTGATGATTGTTCCAGACATTATTCAATCTTTCTCCTTAAGAGTAAGGACGAGAGCTTGTCCAAGTTTAAATCCTATAAGTCTGAGATAGAAAACCAGTTAGGGAAGAGGATCAAAGTCCTTAGGTCGGACAGAGGAGGTGAATATGAGTCCGGAGAATTCACTAAATTTTGTGAAGACAACGGTATAATTCATCAGACCACTGCTCCATATTCCCCTCAATCTAATGGAGTAGCTGAGAGGAAGAACAGGACCTTAAAGGACATGGTCAATGCCATGATGATCAGTTCAGGGGTACCTACGAACCTGTGGGGGGAAGCTGTGCTCTCAGCAGCACATGTTCTTAATAGAATCCCATTTAAGGAATCTGAGCAGACTCCTTATGAGATTCTGAGAGGTAGGAAGCCATCCTATAAATACCTCAAAGTGTGGGGTTGTTTAGCGAAGGTATCCATACCTAACCCTAAGAGGACCAAGCTAGGTCCTAAAACAGTTGACTCTGTATTCATAGGATATGCCCAGAACAGTAGTGCGTATAGGTTTTTAGTAATCCATTTTGAAAACCCATACATAGATGATAATACCATTATCGAGACTAGGGATGCCGAATTTTTTGAAAATCGGTTTCCTTATAGAGAGAGGTCTAAAAAACCTCAAGAGCCCAGTACGCTTGAGAGGCCTGCTCCTAGACAGAGGGATGACTCTTCAGATAATGAAGAGATCGAACCTAGAAGGAGCAAGCGAGCTAGGACTGGTACTTCATTTGGGCCTGACTTCATTACATATCTAGTGGAAGAGGATCCAACTAGTTATAATGAAGCCATGACCTCAGCTGACTCCATCTTTTGGAAGGAAGCTGTAAACAGTGAACTTGAATCCATAACATCCAACAACACCTGGGAGTTAGTGGAGCTTCCTCCTGGTTGCAAAACTGTTGGGTGTAAATGGATATTCAAGAAGAAGCTTAGGGCAGATGGATCTATAGAGAGATATAAGGCTAGGTTAGTAGCAAAGGGCTATAGGCAACGAGAGGGAGTGGACTTCTTTGACACTTACTCTCCTGTGACCCGGATTACTTCCATTAGGGTGCTTATAGCCATAGCCGCTATCTATAGCCTTGTGATTCACCAGATGGATGTAAAGACTGCATTCCTGAATGGTGAATTAGAGGAAGAGATCTATATGGATCAGCCAGAAGGCTTCGTAGTGCAAGGTTTAGAGCAGAAGGTTTGTAGACTAAAGAAATCTCTTTATGGTCTCAAACAGGCTCCAAAACAATGGCACGAGAAGTTTGACCATGTGTTAACTTCAAGTGGTTTCAGAATTAATGAATCAGATAAATGTATCTACACTAAGGTCAATAACTTGACTTGTGTGGTCATATGTCTCTATGTAGATGATATGTTGATCTTTGGAACCAACTTAGAAGTAGTGGTCAAGACCAAGGACTTCCTGAGTAGGCACTTTGATATGAAAGACTTAGGAGCTGCAGATGTCATTCTTGGAATCAAAATTAAGAGAGATTCCAATGGCATAACTCTATCTCAATCTCACTATATCGAGAAAGTGCTTAGGAAGTTCGGTCATATTGATTGTCTACCTGCTAGAACGCCATATGATCCTTCAGTACACCTGAAGAAGAATTTAGGGCCTAGTGTATCACAACTAGAATATTCTAGGGTAATTGGCAGTCTCATGTATATCATGAACTGCACGAGACCCGATATTGCCTATGCGATAGGTAGACTTAGTAGATACACTATTAACCCTAACCAAGAGCATTGGGATGCTCTAATCCGAGTTCTAAGGTACTTAAAACATACATTAGATTATGGCATTTTCTATAGTAGGTATCCAGCTGTCCTAGAAGGATACAGCGATGCTAATTGGATTGCGGATTCCTCAGGAACCAAATCCACTAGTGGGTATGTGTTTACCCTTGGAGGGGGTGCAATTTGTTGGAAATCATCCAAACAAACATGCATTGCCCGATCCACTATGGAGTCGGAGTTCATAGCACTAGATAAAGCTAGTGAAGAGGGTGAATGGCTAAGGAATCTCATTATGGATATTCCTTTTTGGCCAAAGCCTATTCCTGCTGTCCCAATTCATTGTGATAGCCAAGCAGCTATAATGAGGGCCAGGAATAACTCCTATAATGGAAAGTCACGACATATTCGTCGTAGACATAACACTGTTCGACAGATGTTGAAAGATGGGATAATTACTATTGACTATATTAGGTCAAAAGATAATTTAGCAGATCCCTTAACTAAAGGACTAGCTAGAGAGTTAGTTCTAAGTACATCGAGGGGGATGGGGCTGAGGCCTATAAACGAATAAGTCTCCGATAACGATAACCCAACCTACGTGATTGGAGATCCCAAAATCGAGGTTCAATGGGAAAACAAGTTATTCGAGGGATTTGTGGGGGTGCTATCAAATTCTCCCCTCCCTATGATGTGATAGTACATTCTGTATCGCTGAGAGGCTGAGTTTTAGACTCTTAATGCTAACTATAGCTGGCATACCAGTGGGGTGTATAGATACAGAGCACTCTTGATAGTAAGCACCTATATGAGTGTAGAAGTGTGGCCGCTTCTATGAGAATTGAGGCTAATTCTCTAGAACACTCAAGAAAACTGGGGAAGGCTCATGGCCATAAAGAGCACAACCGCATGGGACTCTATGATGTATATGAAAGTATGGGTGAGACTTGTCGACTAGACTTACAATATATATAGCTGTACAGTTCAAGACGTAAGTTCACTGTCAGCTAGTAGGTCCTGCAGTCTACACTAAGCAAAGGTTCAAGTCGAAAGACACCTTATGTCTATATATACTTTTATAAGTACTCCAGACTACTTCTTTCGATTTGGTTTTCGATATTTTCATTATTGTGGGGGATTGTTACAAAAATTGGTTTTGATAGAATAATGAAAAAACCGGTTTTTGGTTTAGTCCCATATTGCCCGTGGGGAGATCTTTTAATGCGTTTTTAATGGAACTCCTTTCATTGGGCTTTGTAGCTTCCCAAGAGCCAGGCCATAGCCCACCACACACGCGCGCGCGCGCGCCGAGCCGAGCCGGGCCGGGCCGGGCACGGGCACGGGCTCGGGCTCGGGCCGAGACCGCGGCTCGCGAGCCGCGTGGACGCGAATGGTCTTCGGGCTTCGGGCCTTGTTTTACACTGGGTTTTAATTTTTTAATGTTTAATGGAGATTTATTTCTTCCGTTACACTATTCACGAGGCTGAGCTAGGTTCATTGAACCTGGACCTCTGCACTGTCACATGCAACCGTTTCACTTGACAGAGCAGTGAATGCTCATCAGTGCGTTGCATGCAATGGCTGAGAGTGTGGGGACGTTATGGCTATGGACCTCTATATAAGAGAGGGTCCGGTGAAGCCAGAAACACACCAAGCTAAGAGCTCTCTCCACTTTCTCTTTTCTTTCTCGTTCTCTCTTGTCTGGAGTGTCTGGAGTACGCTGAGAGTCCAAAAGGGGTTCTCTTTGGTGCTGAAGAGGAGTCCAGTCGTTGTACCCTGGGGAGCGTTCGTCGGAGGCCTTGAAGCACCTACCGAGGCGGCGAAATAGCTTTCAGGGCATTGTGCTAGCACAAGCCTCGACAACTGCTAAGTACCTTGTTCTTCTTCCTTTTTCCACCTCTTTGCCATATCTGTAGACAACCTTAGGACAACCTAAACCTTGTTTGATTGTTGTGTTCAACCTTGCATGCTAAACCCCTTTAGATTGTTCTATTTGTTTTGCACTAGATTTGTTTCATCTCTACATTTTGTTAGTCATCGTTTGATTGTAATCATAGAGTAGAATACCCAACAGGAAGTGGACCTTCCGGTCAACCCGCAGAGGCTCTTTTTTTAGCTGCTTGACTTCGGAGTTTTTTGGTCCGAAGTGGGACTTCCTCCATCCGGAACACTTGCCATGTCATCCTTGCAGAACATTTCTTCTTTTTCTCTTCGATTCTGGCCGACACAGTCAGGCTGCCAACGATGCACAGCTGAGCGCCCCCCTCCCCGCTCTCTCTTGGGCTCTATCTCTCTCTTTCTCTTTTATCCGGTGATGGCAACCTGAAAGGGGGAGGACGTGGCTCAAGCCCCCCTTCCCCTCCATCTCCGATCGATGCTAGCGAGCTCACTGGCGGCCCCCCTTCCCCTCCATCTCCGATCGGTGCTAGTGAGCTTGCAAGCATCCCTCCTTTGTCCCTCCGATCAACTCTTTCTCTTTTTGATCCGGTGGCCAGCGAGCATAGTCGAGGGGGAGAAGGTGGCTATATCCCTCTCCCCTCCATCTCCATTCCAGGCCAACGGGCAAACCTGCAAGGGCGGGCGCGATACCGGCACCCCTCCACTCCATCCCTGTAGTGGGCACATCAATAGCAAGGGGAAGGGCTAGGTTGCAGCCCTTTTCCCCTCTTCCTCTTTGTGACCGGTAGGCAACACCCCCCTTTCTTTGAGTGGCGACGACGACGACGACGGCCGTTACGGAGCTTCTCGACGATGACGAAGATGGAGGTCCCGGTGACCCTGACCACCTTGAGGACGAAGATCGACTGCATGTGTGTGTGAGCAGGCTCGTGTTTGTGCAAGTTTCCGGTGTGTGAGCGGGCGAGCTCGGCAAATGTAATTTGTAATATTTTTGTAATATGTGTGGACCCATGAGCGAGCTCGGATCAAATGACACCTCGACCGGTTATTGTGGAGCCACCCTCTAGCGGCCGGCTCTACATCATTGACCAACACGGATGAGTATGTCCTAAACCCCTATCTTTATTTTAGAGATCGAGAGGCCGATATAAGCAATATGGATGTAACATGTTCGAGATTATAGTGGATTTGTTCGCTTCGCGCGTGGTTTTTTTTCCTCTTGCGTCGGGAGGGTTTTTCCATGTAAATGCTTGTGTCTGCACTCTTGTCTTTGGTACCATGCGTCTCGTAATGCAAGCTAAACAAAAATCTCACGGGCGGCCTCATCCTTACAAATTTTTGGCCCAACAAGGGGCACTTTTGTCATATAAAGGAAAGAAAAAATTCAACCGAGGGACTTGCTCTAAAAGCATCTTTTTCGGGAGGGACATGGTGCAAAATCATGTTATTGTTGTCTATTACACTGAATTAATCTATTATCAAGGGCTTTGAAGTAAGTCTCTCCCCTCTCTCTGTTTCTTTCTCGTTCGAATACAGTTGATGTCTAGAGTACACTGAGAGTCCCAAAGGGGTTCTCTACGGTGCTAAAGAGGAGTCCAGTATTGTACCTCGAGGAGAGTTCATTGGAGTACTTCAAGCACCTTCCAAGGTGGCAAAATAGCTTTCTGGGTATTGTGCTTGCACAAACCTCAATTTCTGCTAAGTCTACCTTATCTCTTTCCCACTCTTCCCCATTTGCCATATATGTAGACGGCTTTAGGTTCCCTCCTAACCCTATTTGATTATTGTGTTACCCTTTGTATGCTAAACCCCTTAATCATAGTCCTATTCTTTTGTTATTTGCTACACTAGATTTGTAGCCTCGATAATATTTTGCTAGTCATCTTTTGCATGTTAGAAAAAAATTAGAAACCCAACAAATGCCCCGAGAAGACTCGCAACGTCAACGTCAACCCCACCCTAAGCTGGTTGCTTGCACGCGATATGATGGTGAAGTCGCTCCTCGGATTGTTAATATCCCTGCAGAGGAGGGTTTCTTCGAATTGATCCAAGAACGGTAACTCCACCCTCAACTCCGCATAAGATTCCTCAACCAACTTGGCCACCATTGCAGAAAACACTAGAACTCGGTGAGGAAGGAGAAGAAGAGAAAGAACACATCAAATCGTACAATGGGACATGTGGCCTCAATCTGGGTGTTCAAGTCGAGAGGGGCTATTGTGAGTGGGTGTTCAATTCACCAACACGGTAGCGACATGTGGCCTCAATCGCAACCGATGGAACATGCCAAACAGATACGAGTATCTGGCTACTACGTCTATCGGCCTGCCTACCCGGAGTACTCAGTAGTGGTACGGATCGGGTACTCGGGCACGAGTACCCGATTACTCGGCTCGCTCACACAACCAACGAGTATCTGTGATTCTAGCGATTAGTAGGCAATCACAACATCATGATCGAGATCCACGGAACCGTCTCGTAGCCCTCCATCAGCATAAATATGCGCCCTCTCACGGAGGGCTAGATATCCAACCCTAATCACTGATAGTAACACTGCTTGATTCTGCCTTGCTCCTCATCTGACTTGAGCGTCGAAAGGACCTTGACTCGGAGAGATTCTCGGTCTTTTTGCAAGTCAACAAGGAGAAGTCGGAGCGAGATCTACATCAACTCGTTGGGGGGGTGGACGAATACAAAAACACGCCCACGATACCTACTGTCCAGGGGTGGGTGTGATTCACCGTTCGATGATGCCTGTTGGTTGGGATGAGTGTGGTTCACTGATCGGTGGTTCTAGCTTATCAGGATCAATCGGATTCACATATCGTTGGTGTTTGACAGGACAAAAATAAGTGTGATTCACCGATCAATGGTGGTTAGAAGGTGTTGAACCACCGTGAACTCCATTGGTTGCCTATCAGAAACCTAATCCCGGAAGCACGTCATCTTCGTCGTTCCACTGCAAAAGAAAAAAGTAAAATAAAATAAAATATATATCTCTCTCTTGTAGCGAGTTTCGATCCTTGGTCTATCTTGTGTCAATGATACCTGATGTATTGACCACTTGGCTCCTTTAAAAAAATAAAAAATAGGCAAAGTTTTTTACTCAGATAGGATGCCTCACTCGTAAGCGATGTCTTTCCCTTTTAAAGATGAGTTTTTTCCTTTTCTATGGAATCTTGTCTTTTGACATTTTAGGCAGATGGCACCTGCGATGGACATGGAACAATTGTTGATGTCAATAAATACTGAAGACAAGAGGAAAGAAAAAAGTAAAAGAAACAAATTTCGTGTTATTTTATATAACAATCTTTCTATTACTAAAGGGACTCAAGGCATAAAACAATAAATAAAGTTCATTGTGGTGTTAACTAAAAAAATGAATAGAATCACTTTTTTTTAGAAATATGAATTAAAACACTATTAAAAATACTTTAGATTTATGCCAAATTTTGGAAATCTGTATTTCCGATTAATGATATACCAATTGCGTACTTGTAGGCGTCTAGGCCAAACCCCCCCTTTATTGGGGATTCCAGCAATTCCCTTTCAAGAGGAAGCGGATTTCTAACCGAGTGTTAGTTATATAGAATCAATCACGCCACAAAACAGATATCGATCCTACGAAAATAAACAATCCAGAGACAAGAAAATCACAGAAGACACAAGATCTACTGTGGTTCACCTAAAATAGGGCTAATCCACAAATAGGGGAGCGGATGATCTCTTTAATTAATCACCAAATAGGAGCAGGCTTACAGGGATTACAAAGCTTCCATGAAGAACCAAGGATAATGAAAGGATTCACCAAGAACAAGTACCACGAGAACCGAGACAAAGCACCTCCACCAGATCTGTTGTTCTTCTTTAATCTTTACTGATCCTACTTCGATCAAGTCTTCTTCAATCCCAACTAATCTCCTATAAGGCACAAACTAAAGCGGCATAATGAATTTTCTCCAGAAAAACTCGCACACAACTTACCTCCAATGACGGCTCAATGGGTACTTAAATAGGCCTCAAGGAAACCCTAAAAGAACACCTCAACCCGCGCCTCCGGCTGCACTGGCACCGTAAGGGCGCCAAGTACCAAAAAATGCCGTGGATTTTCACCCTGGGCCCCCCAAGGGCGCCAACTCTCGGGTTGGTGCCCTTGGCGCCCAAAGGGGCGCCAGACTCATTTTTTCCCCGGTTCGACTTGGCATGCGAGCCACACACCCAACACCCTTGTTCACTGAGAGAGATTTCTCAAAAAAAAGAAAAAAAGAAGAAGATATACAAATTGTGTATTTCACTTTTGACTACTTGAACTAATATGTATCCTTTAACTCTAGAAAAAATGAACATGCATAGTCCTCTAACTAAGATTTAGAAGATATTAGAGGTGAGTGAAGTCCTTAAAAACAAGGATTCAACTTTGATATCTTTCTTGACAAGATAATAACATACCAAACTCCAAAACTCAAATGGAAATAAAATTTCAGAGAAAAAATGGAACAAAAATTTCTTTATAAGATAATAAAAATATCAAATTTATGACCACACATATAAAATAATCAAATTATTAATAGACAAAAAGACGGCGGCATATATTAACGATAAGAGATGTAACACGATTCACCACTATACTATTGCCAGACAGTCGTTCAGAGTGAACAACCAGAGTTATTCCAATAAAAAATATTAGGGTGTGAGCGGTAGTATGAGATTCGAGGCGACTTTTAGTGTATGACCGCATTGCAAACGGTTCAAAAGTGCAATTGGTGAGCGATGTGACACGATGCACCGCTATATTACCACATGACATTCCTTCGGATTGCGCAACCAGATTTAATCTAATAAAAAACATTAGGGTGTGAGCGGTGCGATATGAATTGAGGCGGCTTTTAGCGTATGACCGCATTGAAATCATCCAAAAGTACAATTGGTGAGCAATCCGACACTGCTATCCTACCGCATAACTGTCGTTTCAAGTGCACAACCGGAGCTAGTCCAATTAAAAACGGGGTGTGAGTGGTGTGATGAGAATCAAGGTAGCTTTTAGTGTACGGTCGCATCGCAATCGTCTGAAAGTACAATTGGATCCAACGACATCAAAGTTGTTTGGAGTACAGGAGAAAAAATTGAATGTTACTTAAAAGAACAATACTTGGCAACACCCGACAATGTAGCCCAGGCTAAGCCCAAGAAATACGAATGGCTCAGACTCCTTCCCGTAATTTATATAACAATGGTAAGAAACCTGGGCAATGCTCGAATGTGCTTGATGCATGCCATTTGACAAAGACGACATCGCAACTGTTCGAAGAAGTGTGAAATCTGAAGTGAGTTTGATTCACTTGTTTTAGAGAGAGAGAGAGAGAGAGAGAGAGAGAGAGAGAGAGAGAGAGATTAACAACAAATGACCATTAAATGCCATTTAATGAAAATTTATTATATTTATGGTAGGTTTTTAAATGAATTTAAAAAAGAGTCTTCACACATGGAAGAAGAATTCTAGCACATTAAAAGACGTCCACGTGTCACAACACGGGAGATGAGCTTGATGCACAGCCATTTAGCACAGATGACATCACAACTGTTTGAAGAAGTATGAAATCTAAAGTGAGTGTGATTCACTTGTTAGAAAAAGAGAGAGGGAGAGAGATTAACATCAAATGATAATTAAATGCCATTAAATGAGTGTTTTATTATCTTTATGGTAGGTTTTTAATAGGATTTAAAGCTGAGCCGTGTTCACACATGGAAGAATGATTATGGTTCTTTAAAAGACGTCCACGTGTCACAACATGGAAGAGAGGCTTCCGTTTTAGTATATAGTATAGATTATATATATATATATATATATATATATATATATATATATATATATATATATATATATATATATATATATATATATAGAGAGAGAGAGAGAGAGAGAGAGAGAGAGAGAGAGAGAGAGTGAGAGAGAGAGAGAGATGCTATAGTGCGGTATCGCACCGCTGCCATCTGATGCATGCTGTGTGCATGCGATGCACGCAGTGCGTGCATCGGACGGCTACGGTGCGGTGCCGCACTTATCGCATGCCCATATATATATATATATATATATATATATATATATATATATATATATATATATATATATATATATATATAGAGGCATGCTATAATGCGGCATGCGGTACGCGCGGCACTGCACCGCAGCTGTCTGATACATGCGTTGTGTGCATACGATGCATGCAGCGGTGCATCAAACGGCTACTATGTGGTGCCGCACTTACCGCATGCCGCATTATAGCATGCCCCTATATATATATATATATATATATATATATATATATATATATATATATATATATATATATATATATATATATATATATATATATATATATATATATATATATATATATATATATATATATATATATATATATATATATATATATATGGGAATGCTATAATGCGGCATGCGGTACGTGCGGCACTACACCGTAGCCGTCTGATGCACGCATTGTGTGCATGCGATGCACGCAGCGGTGCATCAGACGGCTACTTGATGTGGCACGATCGCAACCTTCCATTGCACCCAACCTGAACCGCTATATCACACTCACCCCCACCGATCGGGTGGCACGTCAAGATGTTGGAGGAAAAATTGAAAACCAGATTGACAGAAAAAAAAAAAAGTTTAAGTAAGAACAACGAAGTTGAATGAAACGTAGGAGAAAGAACTGTGTTTTTTTTCATGTGTTGACCAAAAGTCTCTCATCAATTAAAACTTAATAAACACTCAAATTGAGATAAACCAAGAGTGTAATGTGATCTAAACTTTTCTTTTCCTCTTAGAGAAGGATCTTGTTGACTTACCCCCGTGTTAATAAGTCAATTAGACTTACCAACCTAAAATGATTTCAATTAGAGTTACCCTTGACTTTGACTTAGGCCCAAAAAATTTATTTGATAATTAGAAGGAATTGGGGATATCTCAAAATACCATATAGGCACGGAAGGGATAAGTCAATTTTTTTTGAGGTTAATTTTAATATTTTGACTTTGCCCCCCAAATTTTGCCTTGAATTAGACTTTACACCCCGTTTTTCATTAATTAGACTTTACCCCCCACAAACTGACTGTTCCGTCAGCTCACCATCTATGAGAAAGGAGGAGCTGAGGGAAAAGAAATAAAGTTTTGCGGGGTGAGCTGACGGAACAGTTAGTTTTGGAGGGTAAAGTCTAATTCAAGGCAAAATTTGCGAGGCAAATTCATAATAACCCATTTTTGTAGGAATATTTTATTCATACCCCAAAAATATGTAACTAGCCTCCGTTTCCCACCCGTTTCCTAATAACTTACTCAAAAATTTTAAAATATCATTTATACCCTTATCTTATACCCCACATCCAACTAAAACCTAAAACATAAATTTTTGGGAATCGACTGCAATTTGAAAGGAATTGAGCGATGATGACGACAAGGCTGTGACGTCAATGGCAGCGACATCGACAACATGACTCGAAGATCCTATTTCACCCTGATCGGATTCCTCCATAGATGACAACAGAGCTCGAAGATCATACTTCACCCTGATCGGATTCCTCGATAAACAGCAACGGGGCTTGAAGATCCCTCCTTTTCCCATCGGATTCCTCCGTACGAAATCTAACCTCTCTAGCAATGGTGAAAGAAGAGGGACATCTCTCTCTCTCTCTCTCTCTCTCTCTCTCTCTCTCTCTCTCTCCTTATCAAGCCATCAATGAATGACAGATGATCAAAATAACCCTCCCTATGTTTCTATACTCATGGGGCTTCAACATCGGAAATGAATGATTTCTCAAAAAAAAAAAAAAAAAAACAGAAAGGAATGGTGTATGATCAAGATGGACTGGGCCATTTAACTAGGGTGTATTCAAGGTGGGGTATAAAAGGGGAAGGGCATTTTTGGGATAAGAATGGGGTATGATAAAAAAAAAACATGGTGTATTCAAGTTTGTTGGAAATGGGTGCTAATTACAGATTTTTGAGGTATGAATAAAATTCCCCCCCCTTTATTTTTTAAGGTATCTCTAATTGGAGATGACTAATGAAAAGTCAACTTAACCCTTGAAAGAATAAAGTTCAATATGGGTTTCCGTTCTAAACTTTACTTTTCCTTTCCAAAATGATGCCCAACTGCAACGTATTGCTCGAACCGACCTTGTTGCTTTATTCATTACATATGTGACCCCTGTCGCGAGTGAACCTCACCACATGTAATCTTTTTTTATCTTCTAGACTAGTTTATCCTTTTCCTCCACTGTGTTTTTTTTTCCCCTCTTGCTTGTAACGCAAGTGATTTGTGTTTGTTACGTCCAGTAATTTTTTTTTTTTTTTAACGCAAGTGATTTACGTTGTTTGCGTCATGTTTTTCCCTCTTGCATGTAACGCAAGTGATTTACGTTGGTTGTGTCCAAATTTTCCTGTAACGTAAGTGATTTGCGTTGATTGTGTTCAATTTTTCTTGCAACGCAATTGAAATGCATTGGTTGTGTCCAGTTTTTCCTGTAACGCAAGTTATTTGCATTAGTTGAGTCCAATTTTTTCTATAACGCAAGTGAATTACGTTGTACAAAAACCAATCTATATTCAAATTCAATTAATCAATTATAGGTTTTTTTTATATTCAATTTATATTTTATTTGTTCTAATATGTATACTAATTTTAATATTCAATCCTTGCATGAAGCCAATTACAAGAACACAACACGTGTAAGCAAAATCATTAAGGCCATCCTCATGAGTGTGCTCAAGGAAAGAAGTGCTTCAGCATTAAATATTCCAAATTGAAATTTTGCACGTTTCAACTCGAAATTACGGGTCAAAATAAAGATGGGTAATCAAAATTAAATTAGAATGGGTGTGTGTATGCGATAGAGAGAGAGAGAGAGGTCATCCGGAGGCCGTGCAATCCGCTGGCGAGACTATCAGTGCCTCCTTGCCGTCCGTCGGGGCCGTCGCCTGTCTATGGCACTGCACTGTGAGCGAGAGAGTGTGTGAGGGAAGGGTGAGAGAGAGAGAAGTCGGGGCTCGTCCCGTTTGGACGTCGCGCCGCCCGCCGATCAGAATGTCGGTGCAACCTCGCCGCTTGTCGGGGTTGTCGCCTGTCGGTGTCGTCAGGAGCAGACCTATATTAGGGCTAGGGGGCCATAGCCTTTCCAAACTTTGTAAAATATCTTACATCCCTCTATTGAGGATTTAAAAATTTTAATTATTTTCACCCTTAGCACCTCCAAGACTTTTAAATTTATACTTTCTGGGTCCACCCCTGGGTGGCATTTCTCCACGAGGGAAGGGTGAGAGGAGAGGTCGGGGCTCGTCCGACCGCCCTTTTCGTTTGGAGGCCGCGCCGCTCGCCGGCCAGACTGTCGGTGCCGCCTCGCCATGAGCCGCTAGAGAAAGAGAGGATTGAGAATAGATGGGCTCAGGGGAAAAAGATGGACTGAGAGGGTATTCTTGATCAAAATACTATTGGGGTTCACAAAAGTAAAGCATAAAGTAACCGGGGCCAATTTGAGCAATATGCGACAATTGGGGGTAATTTTGAAAAAAACCTAAAGAATAAAGCTTCATTTGATTTCTCAAAAAAAAAAAAAAAAAAGACATTTGAGGTATCTATGTACAGTTCTAATCTTTCTTCTTTCCATTCCCACTAATTTGGGACAAGGTGCGGAGGGGGAAGAAATAGCTCCAGTGATGAGTATGCGAAGGGGAAGGAGGGTGAGTACTCCGCCGCCGGCGCCGCCGCTGCCGCCGCGTCGGCGTACGAGTCAGGGATGCCAGCGGCGTCCCACACGCGGTCGTTGAACGCGTCGTCCTGCAGCATCTCCTCCTCCGGGAAAAGCGGGGCCCGGCAGAGGGGGCAGGTGCGCTGCTCGTGCTCCATCCACCGGTCCAGGCAGCACCGGTGGAACACGTGCCGGCAGTTGCTCAGCCGCCGGACCTCCGCCTCCCCCTCGAAATCGTACAGGCACACCGCGCACTCGCCCGCCACGTGCCCCCCTCCGCCGCCGCCGCTGCCGAGGTCATCGTACCGGACCACCGGGAGGAACTCCTCGATCAGCATCGCCGACACGGAGCAGAACTCCGGGTGGTGCTGGTTCTGCCAGCCGCCGGCGGCGGCGGCGGCGGCGGCGTGGCGCTCCGGGCAGGGGGCGTCGTAGTCGTCGAGGAGGTCACCAAGGCCGACGGCGTCGAAAGCCCGGATGGTGAGCTGCCGGACGTACCCGAGGAGGAGGAACAGGCGGAGGAGGAGCGTCGGGAATGGCAGATCCGAGTAGCCCACCACGAACCCCATCGCACCCAATCCAAGCAAATCTGAACGGCCCGAAAGCTGTTTGCTGTTGCGGGCCTCTCTTCTCTCCTTCCACGGGGTTTGTATTGGCGGCTGCAGTTGTATCGGACCGTATCCCCCCTCGCTTGCAGCTGTGGCCTTCTTATATACAGAAGGTTTTGGGTCAGGTCTGATCTTTTCTGTTTTTTTTTAAAGGTAAATTACACTTTCACCCCTGAAGTTTAGTTCAAAAGCATTTAACCCCTCTATAGTTAACCTTCTATATAACAAAGGACTTTGGTTTTGTATTGACTAGACAAAACGAAACTAAAAAGCTGACTGGACAAAACTGAACCGAATAGATTTAATCATTCATTCAAAAATCAACGCACGATCTCTTCTTGGTTTCAAATCCCAACCCATTTAAACTGCATTAAATCTTTAAAATCCTGGCCCATTGAAACTGCACTAAATCTGACCGTTCATCATGTGATCGTTATTCGCATCAACGACTATAAACCCGCCTGCTGAAATTTTGGCCGCTTCAAACCATCGGATCGATCTTGAGGAATCCGTTCGAGCAGAGACAGCTGTGATTGATCGATTATAGGAGGAGGGGGAGTTGGTCGCACCGAAGGCGTCCATTTCGTGTCAAT
The DNA here is from genome assembly GCA_947650365.1 of Chamaelirium japonicum. Classification (NCBI taxonomy): domain Eukaryota; kingdom Viridiplantae; phylum Streptophyta; class Magnoliopsida; order Liliales; family Melanthiaceae; genus Chamaelirium; species Chamaelirium japonicum. Next base: position 46,973,127 of record OX393549.1, on the reverse strand, counting down.
CGGCAAGGGCGAAGAAATGAGTGTCTCTATGAATGTCGGTGTTGTCGTCAAAAATGATCTGTTGCCGAAGACGGTCCACTGCAGTGCCGACAGGCATGGGCATGCACTAGTAAACTACAATTTGTATCATTAAATTCAGTTTTTATCATTGTAATTCTTACTTTTCTATTATCTTGTCTTCTAGATGTATCTCACCTCCATTTGATGAGGTGTTTTCAGGATTTTGTTGAAGATCATTAATGAATACCCATTGATCGAGTAGTCTTTCATATTTCTATTCGAATCTACTAACTCTGGACAATCTGTTGAGATTGGCACTCAGTTTCGGAAAGTAGATGGAGAGTACTGGATGGGTTGGATCTTGAATGGAAAATTTTTTTTTCCAGTATTTTATCGGATAAAAATTATCAAATGAGGAAATTAAGTAGTTGACAAAAGGGATATTGTGCTAACATTTCAAATTTTAGGAGGCGATTTGGAACAAAATAAACTTTGAGCTATGTGTTTTTGACCTAAACAAAATAAAGTGTAACTTACCCATTTTAAAATCACTTTGTTTACTGATTTTGAGTGGTGTGGACCATTTGATCACAGCCGTTTGTTGCACCCACCTAGAATGGTGATCAGGTAACTGGTCAGGTTCCACATCAGCATGGCTGAATCCCATTGCTCTTTCTCTAATCCCCGACCCTTCATGCAGCACAGGGGTCACCCTTTTGTTTAGGCTCCTAACAGCCAGCTGCACCATTCCCCAAGTCGGTCAGACTGGGTCCGAGAGACTCGTTCCGACCCCAATTATTGGGTATTAGTTGGACCGCACCGGGCCGACCCAGGGCCTGCATCGGACCCAAAAAAAACCCAGGTCTTTTGAACCACGCAAGCGGATACGGGCGTCATTGAGGTGGGTGGCGGTGGCACCGACGGACTGGCCGCAGTCACAGTGGTTGAGCTGTTGTGTCGTGCAAGTGGACTTGAACCCCTAGAGGTCGAGCAAAGTCATTGGTTGGTGCCCGCTTGTCCATCTTTCTGATGTGGCACGCAATCACAGCTGTCTTTTGCCTGCTGGGGTTGAGTGTGAAGGCAACGGACGGCTGTGATCGTGCCACATGGTAAGAGAATAGAAAAGTTTGATAACGAGTTGGCCGAGTAACATTTTTACCTTGGGGGCTGCCTGTATCAGTGGATTGAGTGCAATTCTCGAAACCCAAATCTTTTGTCAGACTCAGTTACCTCTTGATCATCCGCCAAGTAAACCACAGTCGTTGGTTTTGCCTGACGGTTAGGGTAGAGTGCGATTAGGGGGTGGCAATGGGTCGGGTCGGGTCGTGTCCGCGCTAGTTTCGTGTCGTGACCAAAACCCCTAGACCCAGACCCAACCCGTTTAACTAATCGTGTCTAGATCCTAAACCCGTACCCGATCCGCTAGTAAATGGGTAGACACGATAAGACCCGGTAAGACCCGCTTACCACCAGGGTCTATTCAGTTGACCCGATCCGACCCAATCCGACTCGACCCGACCTGACCCGAAAGACCGCTTGTCTTATATATTATCGTATCCGATTGTGTGTAGATCCGACCCGACATGACCCGTTGAATGCTAAACGGGTCTTCCCGAGTCTATCGTATCCAGACCCTAAACCTGGACCCGACCCGTTTATTAAACGGGTCTATCGTGTCGACCCGTTTACAACCCGAACCCGTTTAGCCCTGACCCAGACCGCTAACTTGGTGTCGGGTCTGCCGTGTCGGGTCAGAAATTGCCAGCCCCAAGTGCGATTCACTTGTGGAGCCGCCGGGGTGTAACGAATGGGAATGGGTGTGGTTTGTGGGGGGCAGAATGCGAACCACCATGCGCTACGAGGGGTAGGACTGAAAAGTTCTCCCGCTGGTGGACCGTAGTGGCGCTAGTTCGGCCCAGAAGACACGGGCTGCCCCAGTGGTCGGGTTCATTCCGGTCAATGAAGCCCCGTCGGTCGTGGTCCACAACCCACTCATCCTTGAAAAATTTAAAGCTGCCCCGCTTTCTTGACCCGTAAACTGGACTGGACGCTGCTCACCCTTCTTGACCCGTAACCTGGACGCTACTGGCCAACTCTTCGGCGACGCTTCGTACCGTTTGATTCAGCCGGCTTGGGAGATTCGTGGTGGGCCCACCCCCCAACTAGACTAATAGCGACCAGTGGGTGAAGTGGCCCAAACCGCGTCACACGTGAACGCCGGCACCGAGTACACGTGGGGGGGGCGTGCGCCGTCGCCGCTGGGAACCGCCCACCTCCGCCTCCGCGTCGCTGTTAAGTCGGCCCACCACCTCCTCCCACGGGCCACCAGCACGGGACCATCCACGGCCTTGCTATAAAATATGCAATTAACACCCGTGTAATACGTCAATTAGCAACTACTACATATCCTCGAGATCTTTGCAGTTTTTGTCTTGGGGTCTCTGGCGAGAAACGCTATTCAGCCCGAAGGTTTTTCCGATTTTGCAGGCCCGATTGGCATGTCAGCATGTAACTGGTTGCTGAAACCCGACATTGAAGTCTTTTACACCACCAGTTGCACACTGTCACGTCAATCAAAAAAACCTTCGGGCAGAATAGCATTGCTCGGTCTCTGGTCGTCCCTCTTTGCACGGGTGTGGACAAAGAGAGTTTGAAGCTAGGGATGAGAGAGAGAGAGAGAGAGAGAGAGAGAGAGAGAGAGAGAGAGAGAGAGAGAGGCTCCCATCAACTAGCTAGGGATTCTTTCCGAGGAAGAGTAGATCTCTGATTTGTTAACTCTGGATGATCAGATATGTATTGGTTTTTCTTTGGATCTAGGGCGTCATGAATAGATCCACCATGGTTGCTGTAAAGAAAAAATAGTGATAGTTCGGAAAGTGGAGAGCAGGTGAAATGTAGGGAGTTCCTTTGTGAGAATTTTTTTTTGTTAGTCCAAATATAAAAATAAAAACAATCTACTAAAAGACAAACACACTCCAAGTATTTTTGTCATCTTATGTTTTTTAACTCAAGGTTAGGATAGAGATGGGCATTGTTTTGTTTGTACCAGCAGGACTATTCTTCTTTTTTTTTTTTTTTTGAGTAGTACATCACCGGTTAGTAAGTAGCACAAGAAAGATTAATAATCAAAACTAGCTATATGAGTGGGATATTTTTTTTTTATTTTTTAATAGTTCTACTAAGGCAAAGAGGCGACCCATCATTACAGAGCGGGAGGAAATATGCTATAGAACTTATTCGAACCTGGACCAAGGCCATTGGCCATGAGTCGCATACGTCTTAGGGTCTTTGGCCGTCCCTCTCTTGGCACGGGTGTGGACCAAGAGAGTGTGAAGCTAGGGATGAGAGAGAGAGAGAGAGAGAGAGAGAGAGAGAGAGAGAGAGAGGCTCCCAACAAGTAGGGACCGTTATCGAGGAAGAGTCGACCTCTGATTTGTTAACTCTGGAAGATCAGATATGTATTGATTTTTTTTTGGGTCTAGGGAGTCATGAATAGATCCGCCATGGTTGCTGTAAAAAAAAGAAGAAGCAACCCTTCCGAAAGTGGAGAGCAGGTGAAATGTGGGGGGTTCCTTTGTGAGAATATTTTTTTTGTTAGTCTAAATATACAAAAAAAAAACAATCCACAAAAAGACAAAGTCACTCCGAGTATTTTTGTCATCTTTTGTTTTTTACTGAAGGTTAAGATAGAGATAGGTATTGTTTTGTTTGTATCAGCAGGGCCAATTCTCTGTTTTTTTTTTTTTTTTGGAAGTAGTACATCACCCATTAGTACGTCGGCACAAGACAAAAGATCAAAACTAGTCATAGAAACAGGAGAAATTTTATAATTTTTTAATAGCCCCATATGTACAAAGACTTAAGGCAAGAGATGAACCACCACCACAGAGCGGGAGAAATATGCCGTAAAAATTATTCAAACCCTAGACCAAGGCCACTAGCCGCGAGTTACATTTTACCAACTAAGCTACCGGTAGGAGCTAGATGCGCCAAACCACTTTGTACCGGAACGAGAAGAGGTTTTGATTTAGTCAGTGAGCCACCACATTCGATCTGTAACAGTTCTTTCAATAATAAAAAAGTAATACGCAATTTCTAAAAAAGAAAACGCTACTCAGTCAATCCGTTTTTAAAAAGACACTGCCACGAGGTCCTCGATTATACTTCTGTCAACAACTGTCACGCCCCAGAAATCTGAAGATATCGCCCTGGGGTGTGAGGTGAGAAAAGAAGAGGGTTTTGGGTCTGGTCAATTAATTACACCAATTTGGGTTCTCACAGGGCTTCTACGCTCTCTAATATGAAAAACAAGAAGGAGAGAGAAACAAGAGGGGAATCTTTTAAATTTGATTTTTAGAAAAATATTTTTATTAAAAAGCAAAGAAAGAGAAATGTCAATAGAGAGAAGATATTATATAGTCAAGCTCAACCTTCAAAAGTCCTATCCTCTCAATATGAGTGACCTGTCGGTGCCACTACATACTGACAGGAGTCTATCTGAGGGAGCACGAGGCTCAAGCCTCCGACGGCTAGCCAAGTAGTCTCAACCACTCCCTAACACTCAGGTGCACCAATCTAGGGTTCCTATCTACAAGGTTAATCAATTTAGTCATTTATATGCATTTATATTTTTATCATGATCTATCCTAGGCTTGGGGCCTTGAGGAGAGGCCTACCCAAAAGAATTCAGTTGGAACCATTGCAACTACAACCATAGAATACTAACTAACTAATAAGAACTCTTATTCCAATACAATTACAATGTCTGAAGAGAAAAGACTACAAGATTAACGTACTAAGCAGAAAGGTAACACTGTAACTTTAACTCCGCCTCTGGACTCCTACTGCTACTCCTGAGCCTCCGGACCTGCAACTGAGCCTACTCGTGGGAAAGAGTAGCCCCCAATAGGAAATTGGGAGATTAGTCAAATTAATGGCTAGTGACATCCTAATAGTCTATAATAATATGAGACAACTAATCTTAATAAATTAAGATAAGATCTATCAGTTCTAGTAGAATCAAAGTTTGCAGAATGATACCTAAACCTATCAGTAGTCTATATTCACATGCAATTCCTACTGTCACTAGGTTATCTAACATGAAGTCCATTCAATGTTCTATAGCATTAAAGAACAAATTAAATAAGACGTTCAGATAAAGTCACGAAGTCATCATGTAAACAGTCACTCAATTCTAAATTCATATATAGATAAAACACACACTATCAAAATGTGAACCCCAGATATTTTGTTCATCCTGCCCCCGGTCGGGCATTACTATAGGGCCTTTTATTTCGATGTAGAGGGCCAACTCTCTCGCCGTGCATCCACCAACACCATGCACAAATCACCCAGATGATCATAAGGGGTTTCCTGTCTTTCACGGTGGAGCTCTACCGCCCAACTTGCTTTACTATGGGGACTTCAACTCCCCGGGACAGGGCTGCTAGGCCAATCCCTACTCGAGGGCACCTCCTATTGGCTTTACCATAACCCTTGCCCGTGACCCCTAACCAAGGTACAAAATCTCGATATATTTCGCGAAATATCGTGAAATATTTCGGTTTTCCCAAACCTCGGCACGAAATTCGTATTGTGATATCGAACGAAATAGGAATCACGATAATATCGCGATATTTCGTGCGATATATTTTTTGCCACGAAATATCGCGATATTTCGTGGATATTTCGGGACATTTCGGAAAATTTCGAGACATTTCGGGATTTTAACACCGAAATGTTGGGACTGACTGGTTATGAAAGGGGACTTGGGGTTTCGGTTTCAGCAGCTTATTTACATATAATAACATTAAAGTAAATGTCGTCTTACTTAATTTTTATTTTCTCCATTTACTTTAAGTTATTATATGTAAATAAGCAAATACCCCCCCATTTGATTTCAATAAAAATATCAAAAAATCAAAAACCAAGTGAATCAAAAAGTAGGTTTTCAGTTTTAGTAGGAGAAAACAGTTTTTTCGGTTTTTCATAAAATTTGTATGTTGAGAAAAGTGGTTAAATCAACTCATTTTTAGCTCAAAAAATTCCACAAGATGTAGAACTACAAGTACATCTAGAAAACCATGGTCCGTCAAAGAAAATTTTGAATGTATAAAAACTTTTCTTTATAAAAACTCATTTTTTCAGACTTAGTAAAAAAACAGTGTTTTGCATTTCAGCATAATTTTTGCACGATTTCAAACTTGCACAACTTTCTTGTTTTAAGTTCATTTTCAAAATCGTTTGAAGCATTAATTTAACAATCAACTAATCTTTATTTTGGAAATATTTTTCTCCACAAAAAAGATTAAAAAACATTTTAAAAACATAGATCAAAACAGGACCAAACAAGACTGCACAAGACTCACAGACTCAAATACTAAATACATGCTTTGTGATGCTCTACACCCGTAGATAGGGTATAAATATTATCTGAGTGTTCTAAAACGTGTATCTATACTTAGTTTATGACTATCCAGAGTTTCATTCAAAAATTCCATTAAAAAATCAATATTTCCACCATTTCCATCAAATCACAATATTTCCACACTGTCGAAATATTTCCACGAAATATTTCCATTTTCCAAGAGGTCAAAATATTGACCGAAATGGAAATTTCGAACCTTTCCCCTAACCTACTTAACTTCGGCTGTACGCGCAGGGTGGTTCACGGCCCATGCGCGCACGGGGTCCCTACCTTCTAACCAGGTAGATTCTCATATAACATATTTCAACATATACAATGAAGCTAACAAAGGTATATTTAATGCTTAACAATTTTCAACAATTTACCCTTGATCCCGTACTGCTCTCGCAACCCATGCGACATAATAAATAAATAAAGTAAGACACTCATCCCAGTGACCCGTGTGCTAGGGTTGCCATACTCCTCTCAGGAGGGTGGGTCCCGATAATTACTAATTATTCAATTTATTATTTAATTTAAGGGAATCCTAATTACGGTGTCCATACAATCAAAAGCAATCATTATTATAATTCTATTAATATTTTAAGCATGCGTCGCCAGACTCGCGACTCCGCATGCAAGGCGGGGTCCACTTGACCACATGCGACGATGCTCGGCAGGGCCCGCATGCAGTGTCTTGGACACCTACCCTTAGTCATTCTCATTTCCCACTATTAAAGATCACGCAAGGGTAGTAGATGTCACCTGGCTGTCGATTACACATGACTCCTGCTAGCTGCCTCTGATCCGTCTCCGCTGGATCACCACGATCAAGGTCTGATAATAACCACAGCTTCGCATCACAACTCTATCGATTAAAACAAAAGAATCTACGACGAGGGTTCTATACCAAGGATAGTCGAGCACCCTCGATAGGGGACCAACATTGAGTCAACAGCACGTAAATCCGTGCGACTAAAGAACTCGAACCTAAACAATACTAGGCCAATCAAGTAAATAGAAGCTAAACATACTCATCGAATCGGGCTCGAAGAACCCTTTCCGATGGTTCCAGTTTCGCTGGAATCCGACTTCGGTCGAATGGTTTCGGGTCAAACCACGTAGAACCGATAAAATCAATCGCATGGATGGTTCACTAGGGTAGAATGGGTTCTAGGGTTATATTCTGGGTTTAAAAGGTAGGGCTCAATGTTTTGAGCACAATGCCGCTGGTTTCGTCCGAATCCGAGTTCGGACGATGAAACGGCGGTCAAACCACGGTACCGCGATAATATTGGGTCAAAGGATAAAACAGGGTATTAAACAGTATAATTACTATTCTAGACTATGACCAACAGGTAGGAATTTTTAAGCCGGTCGAAATGGCGCTGGTTTTGTCCAATTCCGAGTTCGGACGGAGAAATGGCAGTCGAACCAAAATCGACTGGTTCACGGGTCTGGTTCAAGTGAACCAGACCGGTTCACTAAGTGGGTCGGTTATGCAGGTCTGCTGTGTACTTAGGCGGGTCGGGTTGCTGTGCAGTTGGGTCGGGTTGCAGTGCAGTCGGGTCGGGTCTGCAGTATTAATATTTTCTAAAAGATCTGGGATAGATCTTTAATTACGGATTGGTCCCTGCTGTCTTTCTTCTCAACGAGAAACAAGGCTCTAGTTTTTGCCCGATGATGCGGCGGCGGGGTGACCGGTTTGAGTGCGCCGGCGGTGTCTGGCCGGTCTCCGCCGCATCACCCTCATAGGGGAGGCGCGGGAGGAGGTGGCCGGTGTGCCGTCGGAGCCCGGAAAGACCCTGGCCGGACGGGTTTGTGGTGGAGGGTGCGGCTTCGGTGGCTTGGGGTGGTGCCGGCGGTGGCTTGGGGTGATGCCGGCAGTGGCTTGGGGTGACGATCGTGGGATCTCCGGTGGCGTTCTCCACCCGAGTGGGCCGCGAGCAAAGGAGAAGAGGGTGAGGTCGGGTTGGAGGTTCGGCTGCGCGTGGAGGGGGCTTGGGTTGCAGCCATGGTGGTGGCCGGTGTTTGGGTCGCGGTGGAGGAGAAGATGGGAGGAATCTAACCTGTGATGGCACGCTGGAGTCGGGGAGGTGCTCGGAGGGGCTGCGGGCGCTCCTCTCTCTTCTCCCTCTCTCTCTCTCTTTCTCTCACGTTCTCTCACGTTCTCTCTCTCTACTACGTCCTTCTCTCTCTCTCCCGTTCTCTCTCTATTTCTCTCCCTCTCTCTCGGTTCATATATAAAGGGGGGAGGCTGTTGTGGATATGGGTTGGGGATAGGGTCGGCTAAAACTAAAATTCCTAAAAAGGGGGAGGGGATATTGATATGAAGATATGGGTTTATCATCCCCAAATTTTACCCGATCATTCCCATCCGAATTTCGGATTTTAAATCACTGGGGAGGGAGGTCAAGAGAGCCTAAATTATGCTAGGAGACTGGGAGGCAGGCTCCAGGGCTGGTCGGGCTCGGTCCCGAGCCCTGAACCGGGCTCGGTTGGAATCCGGGTGCGATTCGCCCATTAACCGAGCTGAAAAGAATAATCACTAGTAACTATCAAACCGGAAGTCGGAATAGGGCCCGAGAGGATTCGTTGGAAAGGTCTCGTCAACGCGAATGCGTTAGCACTTAGTACATAATTTTCTGACTTCTAGATCTCCTAAAAAAAAGGAAAGACTTCAAAACTCAAAATAGCAATAACTATTCAGTCGGGTGTCGGATCGACCCAAACTCAGGCTTATTGGAAGGCTCTCTCAGAGCCTCATCTAACGTATCTTGTTTCGTTACGATCCGATCACCCGATCTCTTGTAAGAAATAAAACAGCTTCAACTGTCGACCAATTATAGCTTTTCTAGGGTTTATCTGCCGGGCTGCAGAAACTGGCTGCGCACCTGATCGTTGCACGGAACGCACCATCGTGACATGCTCGAAGTTACGGAGAATGTGAACATAAAACATCTCATAGGTTTACGATCCATTTATTGGGAAAAAGCCCAAAGAAAAAGTCTGACTGTAAAAAGACGAAACTAGCCATTGAGGATTTCTATTATTCTCAAATCTAACACCACAGGTGTTACAACAACTGTCGAGTTTATCGGAACCAGTGTTTTCAAAACCGAACCGGAAGGTGAACCAATAAGGCATCCGGTTCGGTCCAAATCGGTTCAAACTGATGGTTCAAAACCCTTTGAACCGCATAAAAATATATTTTTTTAAATAGATATTTACTAAATTCTTCAATGACAAGTTTTGATTCATGGGTTAACAAACAAACCGATTTATTCAAAGACTGAAACGAAACATGTTCCGGTTCGGATCCAAACCGGTCGAACCGTTCGATCCGGTCCAGTTTTTAAAACACTGATCGGAACTTGCCATAGTGACAAGTTCTATAATCCGAAATAATTCTGAAATAAGCAATTATAGTTCTTTTGTTTTGTATCATTGTTCATTATTGTAGATCAATGAACAAGAGAGATTTTTACAAAAAATAATAATAATAATTTGATAAGGTGGCAAATTTCAAATTTAAATAAGGCTCAAAATAAATTTGACAAAATTTAAGAAACATAAAATATATTATTTATATTTAGAGTTTTATAAAATTACATGACTAAAGATACTAGTTTTTGACTATGGCCAAATGAAATGAGAAACCTTAAAATTTTTTGGATTTTTTATTTAAAATTTTTAAAAATTGTCACTATGGTGGGTTACAACATTCCAGCTCACTTGTCTGACTTACAGATAAAAAAACCAGCCGGCAAAAAAATAATAATAACATAAAGGGCGGCCGTCCGCCTTGTGCCTCTCTCTCTCTTTCTCTTTTTGTAGGGCTGCAATCTGGGCGTGCCAATCCGAACCCAATCTGATTATTTTCCGAATGGGATTGGGATTTTACGGACTTGGGTTGGGCTTGGGTTTAAAAATCCCAACCCGACCTAAATTCCAACTGGGCTTAGGCAGGAGTATCATGTAATCTGATCCAATCAAAAATCTGATCTGTATATATATATTGTACACTAATACACTATACAACGAAACAACAAATATATAATACAAAGATTCACACTACCGAAGAAGCGTGTAGTGGACAACATGTTGTTTACCTGACCATCAAACAACCCGATCCAACCCAGCCCAATCAGACCTCCCAACCAAACTTATATACAAGCCCAGGCAACCCGAGCTTAACCTGACCCGGCTCGATCTAACTCAGCCCAGCCCAACCCAACCCAACCCAACCCGACCACTCTCTCTCTCTCTCTCTCTCTCTCTCTCTCTCTCTCTCTCTCTCTCTCTCTCTCTCTCTCTCTCTCTCCTCCCTCTCTATAAATTGTCAACGTCAGCTTTAGGCGGGATAGTTAGCAGGCAAATGCAAAGGATTCAGTTCTTTCTTACTCTACGTGCAGTCTTTTCATCACTCTTTTTGTCTCTTGCGATGTAGCGCTATGCATGAAAAAAAAAAAGTGGCCGTGGGATAATAAAATTCTAGTCTTGTTTCCACGAAAAAAAAAAAAAATATTTCTAGTCATCATTTTTTTTTTTTAAATCCCTCAAGAAGGGAGGGTTAGGTAGCCTCCAACTGGTTATATTAATCTAAAAAGCTCAATGTTACAAAAAGAGAGGGAGAGAGGATAGGTTTGGAGGGAAAAAATTCTTGTATTATCTCATCAATCTCATTAACATTACATAAGACTACCTCTATTTATATAGAGAGAGAACACACACCATTACGTAACTTACGTTACCACAATCGAGGTGGGACTAATAGAATACTAACACACTACATCTAATACCCCTCGTCAAACTGATGTAAGGTATAAACCGACATCAATTTGCTTAATAAATGAAAGGAGAAAGAAAGGGAAAAAAAATTACATCAAATAACATTTTTTTTTTGCTGTAAAGTAAAGATAGTGCCAGGGCGACCTACAAGCAAGTCATCCTGGAAACCCGATTGACCTGCAAGTAGGAAAACCAGGGGAACCCGGCCAACCGGAAGAATTGGCAATGATCACTAAGGATCGGAGCGGAGGAAGCTGACGGTGATGGAAGCCGGCAATAAAGAAAGTCGAAAGGAGAGAGATCGGCTAAGAAAAAGGTGTGAATGCGTGAGATCTCATAGGAGGCAAGCACCCGGCCGAAGCAAGTACTTGACACCTCTTAGAAGATCTCAATCATCACAGACAAAGAAGAAGGAGAGAATGTAGAGTCGTAGCTCTGATAGGGTCACATGACCAAGGAAAGGAAGAGGATCCAAAAGTCGGCGCAAGAATGACCGGAACGAGAGAGGATCCAAAAGCTGGCACAAGACAAGTGTGATCGGAACTAGAGAGGATTCAAAAGCTGACACAAGACAAGTGTGACCGGAATGAGAGAGGATCCAAAAGCCGGCATATGACAAGTGTGACCGGAACAAGAGAGGATCCAAAAGCCGGCACAAGACAAGTGTGATCGGAACTAGAGAGGATCGAAAATCTGGCACAAGACAAGTATGACTAGAACAAGAGAGGATCCAAATACCAGCACAAGACAAGTGTGACCGGAAAGAGAGAGGATCCGAAAGGGTCACACGACCAAAGAGAAAGAGGATAAGGCCAACCGGCTAAGGAGAGAGACACCGGAGGGAAAGAAGCTCGATTGGAAGGATAAAGAATATCTCGATCGACAAGAGAAGAAGATCAGACGGACCGGTAGAGCGAGCACAGGGCACAACCGTTAGAGCATAAGGCGCAAGGGGGGTAGGTCAGTAGGGTGCAAGGAGGACCGGTAGGGCGCTGAAGTACAAGGAAGCGCAAGGGCACATGGCGAGAGTGTAGGTGTAGGAGAATCGACAAAGCGCAAGGGCACAGGGTGCAAGGAGGGCTGACAAAGCGCAAGATGCAACGGGCCGACAGAGTGCAAGGCATAGACGGCCGAACTAGAAGAGCGCATGCGGTGTTCGGCGCGAGGAAGGTGGAGTCCAGTAGACTGCAGGCGTGCCAAGATCAAACCGGAGACAGGTGGCCATGTGCTATAGATCGGATGGCGGGTGTAGGACGTCAAGGTAGCTGGATCAAACGACTTAGGACTTCGGCAGCCAGCAATACAGGAGCGGGCGCATAGAAGGGCAGGATCCGGGCAGCGCAAAGGGCCAGGTGAAAGAGGATCGGATCGGGTGTAAGGGCCGTGCCGGGTTGGATCGGGTGTAAAGCATAAGTGTAGCAAATCGTAAAGCATAGCCATCCGATGCAAATCGGATGGTTGTAATCAGTTAGAGAGAAATAAGGGAATAAAAGAGAGAATGTTCGGATGAGAGAGAGAGAAAGAGAGAGAGAGAGAGAGAGAGAGAGAGAGAGAGAGAGAGAGAGAGAGAAAGAAATCCGAGAGAGAGCGAGAGATCTGGAGATGGGAGAGAAAATGGGAGTGCATCGCGTGCGCCAGCGGTAGATCCGGAGACGGGGGAGAGGAGGGCACAGGTGGCGGTCGGATCGGCCGATCTCAGGTGGCGAGTGGCAACGACAGCGGCGAGGGCCCCAAAGTGATCGACGCGCATGGAGGAGTGGGTGCGGCGGGCCTGCGGGAGCAGGGAATGGGCACCGTCAACCGTAGCGCAGGGCCGGGGTCGAGCGCGGCGGGGACGACGAGCGACGGTGGAGTCGTCGAGATATACGATCTCCGTCAGGTTGGGGTACTGCTCTAGCAGGTTCGCGATCGCCAGTCGGTACTTCACGGATGCTTGGGATGGATCGGTGCAGACGAGGTACCTGCGCGCGGATGCTCGGGATGGATCAGCTTGGGAGGTGCGACCCGATCGGGTCGCAGAAGAGATACCTGGCGCATGGATGAGGAAGACGGCGACGTGGATGGCCCAGCTGGTGGTGAGGCGGCGTGGGATGGGGTTCTGATGGTGGGCATAGGGCCGACGCGGGATCAGGCTCCAGTGGCGGGCCCGGTGGGCCAACGGGCGTGAACTCGAGGCCAGCGGCAGCGGGCCGAACAGACACGGGACGCAGCCTTCCCTTGCCCTTTCCCAGGCGGCGACCGGCTTGGCCGGGCGACGAGCACCGGTGATCGGATTCAGGGCCGGGAGGCAGGCCGACGGGTAGCAGCGATGACAAGCGGCTGAGCCGACTCGAGTGGAGGCAGATCCGGGCGACAGCAACGGTGGGGCGCCGGTGATTGGGCCGGTTGACAAGCAGCGGTGGAGAGGCGACCGCACCAGAACGATCAGGTTTTCAGGAGAGAGAGACGGGAAAAAAAAAATTATATTCTCGGCCTCCTCGATGTCGTCGACGATGACCGAGGAGGAGAGTATCGAAACCTAGGTCAAGAGGGTTGGCTCTGATACCATGTTACGAAGAAAGAGGGAGAGAGAATAGGTTTGGGGAGAAAAACTCCTTGTATTATCTCATCAATCTCATTAACATTACATAAGACTACCTCTCTTTATATAGAGAGAGAACGCACACCATTACGTTACCACAACCGAGGTGGGACTAATAGAATACTAACACACTACATCTAATACTCAAAATGCAATACGATTACATAGATTACGTGCCTCCTCACTAGGAGTCCACCCATGGAATGATCCACAACTTGAAGATGGAGATAACCGATCTCCTCAGTTCCTAACCCCCCTAAAGCCTTGACATTGAAGATACAATTATATATTCCTCTCTAGCCAGATAGCCCAAAGAATCTCCATTACCAGAATGTCCCAAGGCCATTGAAGTTCTTTTCTTATCGTCCTCCTCCTCCATGAGGACCATAGTGCTTTCAGATTCTGTGGGTGGGAAGAGTTCTCATATCTGCTCTCAAAGTGATCCCAAACCTACGTGCTAGAGGGCATCCGATCAAGAGGTGAGAAGCGCTCCCTTCTACAGTGTGGCAAAATGTACATTGAGAGTCTGTGACGTTGGGATTTCTCCTTCGAATTAGGTTCGCCTACGTAGAATCTTATTTCGAGCGGCCAAGAGGAATTTTTTTTTAATCCTCAATGGGGCTTTAGACCTCTAGATCGCTCCCGAGGGTGCAAATCGACCACCTTCTGGCACTAGCTTCTAATAGAAAAACTTGATTGAGAAGATGCTATTAGAAATGATGTCAGAGGTGCAACGGACGCCGGACTCTATCATAGGATCGATACGGTGTGCGGTACATTTTTAAATTTTTCTTAAGAAACAATCATATGCGCAAGATTGAAACGAAATGCAGACAAACCCTTATAGTCATCTATCGAAACACACCATAAATATTATGCATGCAATTCAATAGATCTAGGGTTTAGTATATTATACCTCCGTGCGGGATTTAGCACCGCGATGTTAATCTTCCAAGTTGATGATGACGGAAGTATCGACGTGCGTGGGAGAAGCCTCGTTCTTCTTCGGGTACACCTGATCTCGCGAATTGACCCGGATCCTTGCACTCCAATCTATGAGTGCTTCAGAGTGCAAGCTTTCTCTTCTTTATCACACACACTCTTTAAGATGTGATGAAGAGGAATTTTCTCTTCACACCTTAGGTCAAACCCAAGAGTGAGAGAGATGAGTGCCTAAGAGAGAGAGGGAGGCAAAAATCGAACACCAGGGAGAGGGGGGATCAGCCTTTCTCTGATAAGATGAGAGAGGCACGGTTTTCCTTGCCTAATATGCCTTAGAAACCATGCCCCCCTCTCCCTTTGTCCATATGAACCGTTCCCCTTTCTCTCTCTCTCTCTCATTAATCCTCAAAATTAAATGCCCACTATTGTATAGTTGCCATATTAGGTTTTGCAATTAAAGGGAATAAATTCAAATCATTTCAAATCAGAATTAATCCCTTTAAATATGGATTTGATGGCCATGCATATTTACCCTAATGAGGGGGGCGGCCACTAGGGCATGAGGGATATTTTGAAATAACCAAAATGCCCCCTATGCATCTAGTGTCCATTCACCTCATACGGGAGCATACATGGTCCATCTCCGTGCATGATAAAGTACTATAACACTTAGGGCATCTCATCCATACCTATTTAACATACCATGGAGTGATGAATAGTGTTTTTACTATTTTCTGGGGTGCCCTTAGTAAAACGTGGGGTGCCCCTATAGTTAAAATCACTAAACACACATACCGTGTTCTAGTGCGACACGCACACACGGAATGAACTCCTAATGGCATTATGGCAACAACGTATGTCCCTACACTACTCTGGGGTTGCCCCTAGTGAACACACTTAGTCCTGTGCAACCACCATGCCCTAATGTAATGCACTCACGGAACACAAGACGATTAAGGCATTATTTCTTCAACTTATATTGTGCTGTGAGACAAGGAGAAAGTAATGATCCGTAACGATCATGGATAAGGTGGAACCTTCAGGGACTAGGATTCATGGCTTTCAACCGGACTCGATCGACACACTACCCAAGTGTCCCTGTCAATCCTTTGGGTCCCGGTTAACCTGCGTGGCCACCCAGAGTGCGACGCAGGCTGCACTCCAATTCTTCCAGACTTACTAAGCTCTCTCGCATACCCCTGCTCTCCGCTTAGTTAGGTAATTAGATGTCCCTTCACTCGATGCCATGTGTCAACTTGAGTGGTGGAGAGCACCGTCAGACTCAAGTGACCATATGACTAGGTTCCTTCCAGGTTGATTAACACATCATGCCTCCGGTCATTTTGGCCAAACAACCGTGTGGACGCGGAAAAAAGCGCGGGTCGTCTTTATTGCGAATCACACGAGATTACAAATGTGGCCGGGACCCGGGTTGCTCGGGTGTAGCGAGTCCGGGTTGCGGCGAGTTTTGATCAGGGGATTGTGGGAAAGATCTTCTGGGGGATCCCTTTGATCCGCGTCTCCACGTGGTGTTCGTGCGAGAGCGCTGAAGGGGCTGCCCAGGACAGGGGTTTTACAGGGAGAGGGTTTTGGAGAGGCTAAGGAATGTCCACCGTTGCTTTGTCCCTTCCGTGCTTCGCGCTTTCTCGGCTAGGGGGTTTTCGGCTTCGTTCCTCGGTCTTCGCGTCTTCCTCGTTCCTTGCTTGACCTCGGTGTCCTTGATCGTCGGTTCGCGGCGTCGATCTAGCTTTTGGCGTTGGCTTTGGCTTTGGCTTTTTGGCTTTGGCTTTACTCCGGCGTGGCTCTGGCTTTTGCTTTGCTTCGGCGCTTGCACTTGGACGTAGCTGGGAGAGACTTGCGATGCTTTCGTTCTTCCGGACTTCGCGTCGTATCGGCTAGAACGTGCGGTGCTTTTGCTCGTGGCCGGCGTAGTCGCTTGGCTTTGGCACTTGCGTTGCTTTGGCACGGGCTTTACTGGGGCTTTGCTTTGGCTTCTTGCGTAGGCTTTAGCTTCAGCGTCAACTCGATCTTCTTCCTCGAACGACGTAGGCTACTCCTCCGGTGCTTCGACGGTTTGCGTGTCGACGGGACTTCTCCTCTTCTCCGGGCTTCTTTGGCGTGATCGGAGTCGAAGAATGCTTTCGAAGATGGTGGGGGTAGCACCGATCTCCGTGCGACGGTTGTGGCGTCGGCTTTTGTTGATGAAGACGACGAGGGTAGCGACGGTCTCCGTGCGACGGTTGTAGCGTCGGCTTTTGTTGATGAAGACGACGGGGTAGCGACGCTTCAGACGATCTGCTCCAGGCTTTCTTCTTCGTGGATGGGGCAGGCGTTGGTCGAAGACGACGGGGTGATGACGCTTCGCTTCTCTCCTCCGGGCTTTGGGGCTTGATCGGGATTGAGGATTTGTTGGAGCCGACGGGGTAGTGCCGCTCCTCTTCTTCTCCGGGCTTTTGGGCTTGATCGGAGTCGAAGGCTTGTTGGAGACGACGGGGTAGTGCCGCTCCTCTTCTTCTCCGGGCTTTTGGGCTTGATCGGAGTCGAAGGCTTGTTGGAGACGACGGGGTAGTGCCGCTCCTCTTCTTCTCCGGCCTTTGCTTCTGGCGTCTTCGGAGTCGAAGGGTTCTTCTTCTCCGAGCTTTCTTCTTCGTGCACGGAGTCGAAGGGATGATCTTCGTGTGCAAGGGCCTTCACGTTGATGAGGACTTTCAGTAAGCCGATCCCTCGGGACAGGCTTGACTGTGCCTCGTGAAGCCTTGGGTCGATGAAGAAGCGCTTCCTCTTCTGCAGAGCTCCGGCGTTTCGTCTTCAATTTTCCGACCATTTTTTCCTTCCCCCACCCCCTCTATTTATAGGCAAAGAGGTGGGGAGAGAGATATGGAAACTCTTTAATTTTAAATCCCCTTGTATCTCTCTCATAATTACCCGGATTTTATTCATCCATTGATGAGGGGAATAACATTTAGTCGTTTTCCTTTTCTGGCGGGTGCAATTATGGCTGGATTTCGCACACGAAATCGATGGCGATCGGGCGCTTCGTCTTGTGCGTCGGATCGAGGGATCGGCGCAGATCCGCGTGTGCGCAGACGTCATACGCTACCTCCCCCCGCGCATGGCGGTATTTTTTCCTTTTCTTTCTTTTCTTTCCTTTTCTTCTCTTTTCTTTTTCTTTTCTTTCCTTTTTCTTTTCTTTCTTTCTTCTTTTCTTTCCTTGCAGGGCCGGCCGGCCCCTCCTTGGGGTTCGGTCCCCACTAGGGCCGGCCCTATAGGGTTCGGACCCTAGTAGGGGCCGGCCCCTCTTGGGGCGGGGTCCGAGTCCTATGCCGGCGCGCGCGAGTCGGGTCTGCGTGTCTGGTTTGCATCCACGTTGGCGCGAGCGAGTTGGGTCCGTGTGTCGGGTTTGCATCCGTATCGGCATACGTAAGTCGGGTTCGGGTCCGACGAAATTCGTGTGTCTACAAATGCCCCCTCAAGGACGAGTGCGTCGGTGAGAGCGTGTCGGGTTTGGACACGTAGGAATTGTAGAGCGCTTGTCCTTGATTCCTTTTGTGGGCAGGGTTGGGAGTCTATTTAAGGACCCCTACCCCCTTCTTCCGTCATTGCGTTTCTTTGCGAAGGTTCTGCCGGCTTCTGGAGACTGCTGTCGGAAGAGAGCTGCCTGGGTTTGCACGAGACTTGCTCTGTCTTCCCGGTGTCGCTTCTTTCGTCGGCCTTGTGCTTTTGCGTGACGGTTCTGCGGGCTTCTGAAGACCGTCGTCGAAAGTGTGCTGCCTGGGGTTGCACGAGACTTGCTCCGTCTTCCCGGTGTCGCTTCTTTCGTTGGCGGCGATGGTGCGCGATTTCGCGGTCGTTGCGAAGGCGGGTTCGAAGCGACGATGCGACGAGGCTTGCGGCGGGGAGGATGGAGGAGCGCGGCTGAGGTGCCGGTCGCCTTCGCCGCCTCTCTCTTCCTCCTTCTTCTTCTTCTTCTTCTTCTTTTTTTTTTTTTTTTTTTTTTTTCCTTCCTTCTTCTTCGGTTCCGGGCTGCACGGGCAGCAGCGGCAGCAGCGCCGGCGCGGGGCGCGGCGGGGCCGGCGGCGCGCGGGGTTGCAGCGTGCGGTGGCGCGCGGGAGGCGGCGACGGCGCGCGCGGCGGTCGGCGTGCAGGGTGGCGGGCGCGAGCGGATCGGGCGCGGGGGCCGGGTCCGGCGGCTGCGGGACCGAGTGGGTCGGGCTCGGGGGCCGGGTCCGGCGGCCGCGGGGGCCGGACGGGTCGGTCTCGGGGGCCGGGTTCGGCGGGCGCGGCGGCGGTTTCGTCGGGCTGCAGGCGAAGAAGAAGGAGAAGGAGGGGGGTGCGGGCCCCCCCTCTTCCTTCTTTGCTGTTGGTCTCCAATTGGAAGGGGGCGAGGGGCCCGTGGGCCCCCACTTGTTGACTCTTTTTTTTTTTTTTTTTTTTTTTGAACTTTGAAGGTGCCGATGATACCAGTGTCGGCTCGCGGCGCACGGGTCACGACACGGGTGTGGGCTGGTTGGAGAGTAATCTTGAATCGGGCAATCCTCTTGACAGGGGTGCAGGTCCCCTTTTTTTTTTTTTTGGTGCGCTTGTCTTGACTTGCCTCCTTTCATGGTCCTCCAGGGCCCGCGTCTTCGAGAGTTTGACTTCCTCGGGCTGGATAGACGAGGATTTCTTCGACGGGAGGAGATGCCTTTGCTTTCCTTTCACTCGTGTGCGCCGTCACCGCAGCTCAAGTTGGGAAGACCTTCTGTCGTTGCTCCGTGTCTTTGTGCACGAGCGCATCACGGAAGATGGGGTCGCGGATGCGACTTGCGGGATGCTGAAATTAAGCGAGAAGATCCATACTGACGAAGGGATCTCCATGAAGCTTCTGCGGCCGAGTTTGAGTCTTCCGTTCCATCATTGTGGTGAAGAGTTCGTGCCTACGCCAGTTGTTGCCTCGAAGATATGTGCTAGGCTGACCCGATGGGGCCCCGATTCTTGGCCTCGGGGGGACGTCCAGTACCTTTGCGGCTTTCGCGAGTGGATGGACGAGCTCTACGAGGTCTTTGGCGCGGAACCTGAGATGAACTTATTGGCCAAATTTCTGGCGCCTGCTCGTCGGGAGTACAGTCGTCCTGAGGGGATGTACCGTGCGCTTTGTGAGCTTTGGTGTCCGGAGACTAACACCTTCCTTACTGGGGCGGGGGAGATAGGCATCTCGCTTCGTGACGTCCATATCGTTTCTGGGTGCCCCGAGGTACGGAACTACTACCAAGAGGAGGTGCCTGCCTTGAAGGATCTGCTGGACAGCAGCTACGCTCCGAGTTCTTGCCTCCTTCTGTTCAAGGCACATGCTATCATTGCGGCGAGGGATCAATCTGATCGAGTGCGTCCTTCTTCTTGGGTCGATTTTTGGTTCAGAGGCGAGTATAGAGCTCCAGCGCCCTCAGCTCACCCGATGTGGAAGATTGCTCAGATGCAGAGACCTCCGCTTCGCTCCTTTGTGAGGCCTATCGATTCCTTGGCTCGAGAGAAACACTCAATGGAGGGGAAGCAGTGCCCCTGGGAACTCCTTGGCCTGAAACGGGACAGCGAGGAGTGGCGATCGGTTTACCGGGCCGCCGGGCTGGTCATCTTTCTTTGCCGGTTCGTGCTTCCGTGTTCTGGGGAGGCCATTCGTCCGGGGACCTTCCTTGCCGCTTCCAGGATGGAGAGGGGCGAGCTCTTCAATCTAGCCCCGGCCATACTATGCGCCTTGTATCGGGCTCTCAGCGGGACTTACTGGGACTTGTCTGGCTCAGATAAGGCCAAGGAGGAGCTTGGCCGGTCGGCTGCTTTCGGACCCTTGCATTATTTGTACGGCTGGATAGCTCTGCATTTCCCGAAGGGGATCTTTGCCAGGCGCGGGCATCCAGCCGAGCTACCTTTCCTACCCGGGGTAGGAGGGATCTTGAACGCCTTTATCAGTTGGGAGCGTCCGAAAGAGTGTGCTCGTGCCCTTTTGAGGAGGATGGGGAGCGTTGATTTTGAATTTCTGTCGGAGCATTCGGTGCTGCCTTTGGAGAGGTCGACTGTGTACGACAATGACGGGCTCCCGGACAGCCTTTACTGGAATATGGTCAGCTGCCGTCCTGGCTACTTGGTCTGGCGCAAAGGAGATGTGGTGGAGGTGGAGCAGTACTCCCCCCATCGCTTTGCCCGTCAGCAGGGGTTTCGACAGGAAGTCCCTGGCATGCCTCAGCAGTTGCAGGGGCGTTTTAGTCCACAGGAGGGCTACCGTCTGTGGGCTTCTCTCTACGCTCGTTTTACTGGCAGTAGTTTCTTTCCTGGGGCCAAATCTGGATTTCGGGATGCCGCGACTCCGGAATACCGCCAGTGGGTTGAAGGGCGAGTTTCTCCTTTACTTGCGAGTTTTCCAGTCGACGTCTTGGTGAGTAGCGGGTTCAGGAATTTCTGCTTCAATCACTCTGCGGGAGTGGAGGACCGTCGCCTCCGACTGGGGCTTCAAAGAGCGCAGAGGAGCTGCAGTCGCCTTTCCAGTGCTCGTCGTGTCCCTTCTTCCGTTCCGGTGCTGGATGTCGAGCTTACTAGTGCCCCTGGGGCATTTCGTTTCCCAAAGGCCGAAGTTGAGGGTGCCCCTCCCAAGAGAAGAAAAATATGCATTCCTCGTGGGATGGTCCCGAGAGTTCCTTGTCTAACGGAGGACGCTGAGGAGCCTGGACTTCTGAAAGATGAGGTGATTCCTCCGTCTAGGACCGCTTCGTCTGACCATACGGGTATGGAGCTCTCTTCATTTTATTTGCCCTCTATGTTCAGGAAGTTTTATCATGCTGAGCACCGCTCCTTTCTTTTGACCAGATTCCGTTATAGTGGTAGAGCGCGGAGTGAGCTCTTCGAAGGTGCCTCTTGGGCATTCGTCCACCGGTGCTGCGCAGAAAGTGCCCGAACCCTGTGGGCTGGATATCCCTCCGGATGATTTGGATCTCCTCGGACTTTGCGGGGAGAACTTTCCTAGGGGTGACATTAACCTGGACGACATCGATGTCGATGCCCTGTCTTTTGGCGAGGAGGCTGAAGTCTCGAGCGTCGACAAGCGGCGTTCCCCGATGACTGTGCCCTCGTGTCCTTTGGTGGAGACGGTTGTTGCAGCGATAGCGGCGGTTTCCCCGGTTCCGCCACCCTCGTTGGCGCAGGCGGCTCCTGTTGCGGCTGTAGTGGGGGTAAAGGTCCTGCCTACCTACTCCGAGGCGCCTCGCCCGGATTTGAGGCCGAGGAGCAGAGTCTCAGAGTTCCTTCTCGCGAGCTGTCGGCAGTATATCAAGTCGACGTTGGAGCCTTTCCAAACTGCCGGCCTTGGCGCCCTCCAGGACTGGTGGTCGACGGACGGTGCAGAGTTTTGCGCGAGCCTGGCAGAGTTCAAAGTTGACAGCTCTCATTTCGCTGATCAGATGAACCTGCTTGTGACCGATAGCGAGGCTTATCGATCCCGGCGGGCTTTGCTGGAGGGGAGCTCCCTTTCTGAGCTGGAGGCCGCTGAGGCGAGTCTAAGTCAGTCCGAGCATCAACTTGCAGAAGCTACGTCCAGCCTATCGAAGGCTCAGAGGAAGTTGGAGTCTGCGCGCGCCTCACTTAGAAAGGCGGAGTCTCGTTTGGAGCGGGCTGAGGCCACGGAGGGCGCTTTGAAGGCGAGTCACTTGAGGCAGCAGTCGGACCTGGCAACCCGTCGCGAGCTTCTAGCTGCTCGTCCCGTGGAGCT
This sequence comes from Chamaelirium japonicum, assembly GCA_947650365.1. Lineage (NCBI taxonomy): Eukaryota > Viridiplantae > Streptophyta > Magnoliopsida > Liliales > Melanthiaceae > Chamaelirium > Chamaelirium japonicum. The sequence continues at coordinate 46,950,675 of OX393549.1, read as the reverse complement.
TCAGAGAGTGGAGGCGACTAGGGAGGAGCTGCTGCGCCGTCTTCAGGCTCTGGACACCTTCTTTTAGTTCTTCCTTGTCCCATTGTGGTTTTCTTTTTCAGGACTTATGAAATGTACTACCTTCGCTTCATTAATAATATCGCCTCATTTTGCCACACCCTTTCCATGGAACTTTGTTGTCTCTTTCTTTTGGTCGGACTGAACCTGAAGTAACTTCTCAGGCTGCCTACGTACCCCCCTAAGGGGGATCAAGTCGCACGTAGTTCATTCATTTTTTTTTTTTTTTTTTTTTTTTGAACAAGGGGTGTGGCCTTGCTTTAGGCATAGTACCTTTTGAGGTACTTGCCGTTGATGGGGCCGAGTGTCAGCCCTTCTGGCGTGGTGAGGAGGTAAGCGCCGTTGGAGTAGACTTCCTTGACGGAATGCGGGCCATCCCATTTGGCGTCAAATTTCTTCCCTCCTCGATGCGAGAGAATGATGGGGCGTTTGACCGCCAGCACTAGTTCCCCTATCTGGAATGATCGAGGACGAATCTTCTTGTTGAAGGCGCGAGAGAGCCTGGCCTGATAACACTCCAGCCGCTGTTGAGCTTCGAGGCGTCTTTCATCCAGTGCTTCCAATTCTGCTAGGCGGAGCTGGGCGTTGTCATCGCTGGTGAGGCCTTCCTGGACTGCTATTCTGAGTGACGGGATCTGGAGCTCGAGCGGAAGAACGGCTTCCACGCCATAGACGAGGGAATACGGCGTTGCTTGTGTCGGCGTGCGGAAGGATGTTCGGTAAGCCCATAGTGCTTCGCCCATGCGTTCGTGCCAATCTTTCTTTGTCTTCGAGACAGTTTTCTCCAGCAGCTTGCACAGAGTTTTGTTGAAGGCTTCCGCTAGACCGTTGGCCGGAGCGTTGTACATTGTCGAACAATTCTGCTTAATGTTGTACAATGCGCAGAACTGGCTGACGGCAGCATTCTTGAACTGCTTCCCATTATCTGTTACGATGTAGCGGGGGACTCCATAGCGGAAGATGATGTCGTTCTGGATAAAGCTGATGACGGAGTACTTTGTAACTTCCCTTAACGGTATCGCTTCAGCCCACTTGGAGAAGTAGTCCGTCGCCGCCAAGATGTAGAGATGTTGCTTGGATGACTTGGGCAGAGGACCGACGATGTCGAGACCCCATCCGTCGAAAGGCCAAGACGCGATTGTTGGGTGTAAAGGCTCTGGAGGTTGACGGATGTAGTCCCCGTGCATTTGGCAAGCTTGACATCTTCTCGCGTACTCCAAGCTGTCTTTGATCATGGTAGGCCAGTAGTATCCCATCCTCCTGACGCGAAAGTAAAGCTTCGGACCGGACTGGTGCGATCCACAAATTCCAGCGTGTACTTCTTCGAGCGCGGCTTCTGCTTCCTCTTTTGCGAGGCACCTCAGGAGTGTGCCGTCATAGCTTCGTCGGTACAGTTCGCCATTGAAGTGGTAGAACCTTAGAGATCGTCGACGGATGTCACTTTTGCGCTTCGGATCTTCGGGGAGTTTACCATGAACGAGATACTCCACAAACGGTTGCCTCCAGTCCTGATCTTTAATCTCGAGGACATGCACCGCGTTGGTTTGAACCGGTATTTCGGGCGGACCCTTTTCTTCGGTGATCATGAACCTCCTGCAGACGGGAACGACTAGCGAACGTTCATCTGGAAACGGGAGTGTAGCCGCCAGATTTGCAAGTGTGTCAGCCTGCTGGTTGAGGTTTCGGGAAACGTGCTGAATGGAAGCAGCCTTGAGTTTTTCAAGGAGCTTCACAGCTCGCGCATGCAACGGTACCAGATCTTCTTTGTTGACTTCGTATGCCCCCAGGACTTGCTGGATCACGAGTTGAGAGTCGCCAAAGATTTCCAGTCCTTGAAGCTTCATTTCGTCGGCCAGCTCGAGACCAATGAGTAGGGCTTGATATTCTGCCACGTTGTTGGAACATGCTTCCGAGAGCAGGAATGAGAAGGGGAGTATTTCGTTGTCCGGAGTGACAAAGATGACTCCGGCTCCTGCTATGTCCTGCCTAGCTGCGCCATCGAAGAACATTTTCCAAGGCGGGGCGATGTCGACGGAGAACACTTCTTCATCTGGGAGATCTTCCGATAACTCCCATTCTGCCGGGAGAGGGTATTCTGCGAGGAAGTCCGCGAGGGCCTGCCCTTTAACCGCTTTCTGTGGCACGAAGGTGATGTCGAATTCAAGTAGCAGCAGGGCCCACTTGGCTAGACGTCCGGAAAGGACTGGTCTCGACATGATGTATTTGAGTGGGTCAGCCTTCGAGACGAGTCTGATGGTGTGAGCGAGCATGTGGTGTCGCAGCTTCTTCGTGGCGAAGATGAGCGCTAAGCAGACCTTCTCGATTGGGGAGTAATTCAGCTCTGCGCCGACGAGAGTGCGACTTAAGTAGTAGCAAGCTGTCTCCACGCCAAGTTCATTGTTCTGGGCTAGGAGTGCCCCCAAGGACTGCTCTTGGGCGGCGATGTAGAGGATGAGCGGCCTCCCTTGAACCGGTGCTGATAGGACTGGCGGCTTCAGTAGATATGCTTTGATGTTTTGGAGTGCTTCTTGGCACGCTTCATCCCATGTGAACGGCGCTCCTTTCTTCATGAGGCGGCTAAAAGGGTGGCACTTTCCAGCCAAGTTGGCGATGAATCTTCGGATATACGCCAAGTGCCCCTGGAGGCCTCTGAGGTCTCGCACCGTCTTTGGTGCAGGCATATTGACGATAGCATCAATTTTGGATTGATCTATCTCAATGCCACGATGTCGGACGACGAAGCCGAGGAATTTGCCCGAGGAGACTCCGAACGCGCACTTGAGCGGATTCATGCGGAGTTGGTACCTTCGAAGTCGTTTGAAGATTAGCTCAAGATCTTGTAGATGTGCCGACCTCTTCTTGGATTTTACTACGAGGTCGTCGACATAACACTCCACGTTTTGATGAAGAATGTCGTCGAAGATCTTCTACATAGCTCGCTGGTAGGTGGCTCCCGCGTTCTTCAAGCCAAACGGCATTACCTTATAGCAGTAGATTCCTTTCGGTGTGCGGAATGCCGTGAGCTCCTCGTCCTTGGGTGCCATCCGAATCTGGTTGTAGCCCGATGATCCGTCCATGAAAGTGAGCACCTCGTGACCAGTCGTCGCATCGACCATTAGCTCCGTGATTGGCAAGGGAAAGTCGTCCTTCGGACATGCGTTGTTCAAGTCTCTGAAGTCCACGCACACTCGGGTTTGGCCGTTCTTCTTTTTGACGGGGACGACGCTAGAGATCCATGTCGGGTACTTGACCTCTCGAATGAAGCCGGCTTCGATCAATTTGTTGACTTCGCCTTCTATTTGGGGTATCAGTTCTGGCCGGTAGCGTCTTTGTCCTTGCTTGATAGCGCTGGCCCCGTGTTTGACGCTGAGCTGGTGCACTGCGATTTTTGGATCGAGGCCCGGCATCTCCTTGTAGGACCATGCGAAGACGTCTCTGTATTCTTTAAGCAGTTTGATGTATGCGGCTTCTTCCTCAGGAGTCAAGAGCGTGCTGACGAATGTAGGCCGAGGCTCCGTCTCCGTGCCCAAGTTGATTTCCTTCAAGTCATCAACGGTGGACTGCCCCCCTTCTTCGAGGACTGGCGGGGCATCGGGCAACTCGTCGTCCGAAGTAGAAGTGTCACCGTTGTCGGGATCCGTAATGGATATATGATTGACGGTGGCCATGGGTGGGTGGGTGGGCGTTGAAACGAAGTCCTCGATCGGGATCCCTAAACGATCGAACGCCGACTTCTTCTTTGATTGTTTGACTGGCCCGAGCCTCTCGAATACGGATTTGCGTTTTCGGTTCGACCAGTCTTTACCACCTCTGGTTTGCTGCCGGAGCAAGGCTTGGCATCGAACCCGTTGTCGTCTTCTCCTGCTGTCTGGACGGCTGAGGTAGGTAGAGCGTGCATCGGAGATTGTCGATTCTTCGGCCGCTTCATCTACCATCCTCGCCTCGATGTAGTTTGAGGTGAAGGTCTTCTTTGCTGCGGTTCTGATAACCAACGGAGCTTGACTGGAGCCGATGCCTCGGCGGTTCGGGGGAATTTGCTCGCCGTTTTGGAACAGCCGAGCTTGAGTTCTTGTCATCCCATGTGGAGTTGCTGCTGGTGGGAGTGTGCCCATGGCACTTTCCTCGTTGTAGCCAGCTCTAAACAGCAACTTGGCAGCATTTTGCCCCCAACTCCCTTCTGGTTTGAATCCGAGTTGCTCGAGGTCTGCTGACTTGACGGGTCTGCTTGGGTTCGGAGCTTGCGTCAGACTAGGTAGTGGCATCGTCATTCCTTGCAGAGTGATGACATTGGCCTGAGATAGCGTCGGGGCCATCTTCCTCGTCGGAGTAGAAGGCGATCGCTCGGATTTACGGAGCCACTGAGGCGCGAGACGCAGGATAGGCACCGTTTGGATTGGCAACGGGGTATGTTGCGTTGCTCTTGGCTCGAAGCTGATGCGCATCCTTTGCCTAGGTTTCGGCGTTCCTTGGATCTTGAGTCTTGCCTCATCAGAGGGTGGCGCCGAATTTACGGGAAGAGGAGTCTTGTCCTGCTTTACTTCTTCAATCTTTTGGGCTCGAGGAGCTTTAGCTGGCAGAACTTCCGCGACCAGGCCCTTTGCTTGGTAGAACTTAGCGTCGGCCAGGTGTGCCTCGGCCTCGTTGAATGGCTTGTCGTCCGCAACTATGCATCTCTCCACGCCTTCTTCGTAGTATTTGAGGCACTGGTGCCAGGTGGAGACCACGATGCCGTTCTCGTGCAGCCACGGTCTTCCCAACAGGAGGCGATATGACGTCTGGCAATCGATGATGTGGAAGAGGACCGTTGTATCCAGCGGGCCGATGGAAAGCTTCAAACGAATGATTCCGACGGTGGATTGTCCGCCCTGGTTGAAGCCTTGAATGACCAATTGACTTGGTGAGAGCTGGTCGTCGGTGATGCCGAGTTGCCGCATTGTCTGGATGGGCAGGATGTTGACGGCAGAGCCACAGTCCAACAAGATTCGGTTCACTGGCTTCTCCCTGATGTATCCCGAGACGTAAAGAGGTCGGTTGTGCAATCGCGCCCCGAGTTGCAGGTCCTCATCTGAAAAGGTTATCGTCGCATCACACGAGGCCACAGCTTTGCGTCTTTGATCGTCCTTCCTCTTCCTTTTGTAGCTATCTGGATCGGCCAAGGCCGCCGCCATTGCTAGGCGAGCCTTCTTCGGAAGATGCAAAGCTTCTACGAGAGGCATATGCAAGATCGCTTCGTCGTGAGAGGCTGTGCCCCCTTTGTCGGAATCGTCTCCCTCATCAGTGGAGTCGCCTTCTTCAGAAGCTTCACTTTCATTATTTCCTTCCGTCGCCTCATGGACTTCGACCATGCAACAAGATACCTTGATGTGTTGGTCCGCTAGGAGGAAGTGATCCGGGAAGAACTCTTGCAAAGTTGTCGGTTCTGGAAGACTCTGCTGAAGGATGTCGTCTCGGCTTGCTGGCGGCACTTTGAACGCCTTCCTCCCCGGAGCCTTGCTTTTCTTCTTGTAGGTCTTCCGCTTGGTGAATCCCCTCATCATACGGTCTTGTTTGAGCTTCTTTTCTTGCCATGGCTTTCGTCGCCGCGGTAACATGACCCATGCTTCTTCGTCAGTGGATTCCCCTTCGCTGGGATGATGGTCGACAGCAGCAACTGGTTTCTTTGATGATACTTGTTCTTCCGGAGGCTCTACTGGCTCGTCTTCCGATCCCCAGCCGGTGGGCTTGATTTCGTTGATCGAAACGGACGGAGGCCTTGAGTAGAGGACGTAATAGTCGAACTTCCCTGAAGGCTGACCTAGCAGACCGACTTCCGGATCTCCTTGCTCGTATCTTTCCCGAAGAGCGCGTTGGGACATAGCTTGACTGGAATGGACTTGCTCTTCTCGAGGCTCTACTGGCGTGTCTTCCGATTCCCAGCCGGTGGGCTTGATTTCGTTGATCGAAACGGAAGGAGGCCTTGAGTAGAGGACGTAATAGTCGAACTTCCCCGAAGGCTGGCCCAGCAGACCGACTTCCGGATCTCCTTGCTCGTATCTCCTTTGGAGCGCTCGTTGGGATGTATCATTGCTTGGAAGAGGTGCTGGCGTGAGCGATGATTGCCCCCACGGCAGCGGTGTTTCCTCCTCGGTGAGCGCAGGAGTACGTTGACGTCGCTTCGAGACTTTCGGCCGGGAAGTTGACTTAGCGATTGGAGCTTGCCGGTTGATGCGCAGTTTGGGGATGCTTCGTCGGGCAGCGACGAGTACTGGCGAGAAGGAGCCGAAGGTGATGGACGTCATGTTGGCCGTAGCAACCTCCCCGGAGTCGATCTCTATCTTCCCTTGCTTAGCGAGCGCCATGATTCTTTCCTTGAAGACAAAGCATCTTTCGATGGGATGACTCACCACCCGGTGGTATTTGCAGAAGAGAGGGTCGTCGACGCGATGCATCTGCTCGGGCCTCTTCGAAGGAGGGAGCTCTATCATCTTCTCTTGCAGCAGCTGGTCGAACATGGAGGAGACTTCCGAGTCTGGGAAAGGGTATTCTTTGGCTTCGAGCTCCTCGAGAGTCATCCTTTGTCTTGGCGGCGGAGGCGGTGGTATGGCGACTCCTTTCTTCTGATCTGGCTTGCCACCGATCTTGAGCGGCTTGGAGGTTGAAGCGACGTCAGCAACATTGACTTGCTTTAGTTTCGTTGCCGGTGGCTTGTCCATCTTTTCTATCTTCAAAAAGTCCTTGTTCTTCGAGTCCCCGCGGTTTGCTAGGCTGAGTTCCATGTCATGAGCCCGAGTTGCGAGTTCTTCGAAAGACCGAGGCTTGATACCTTTGAGGATGTAAAGCAGACCCCAGTGCATGCCTTGGGTGCACATCTCGATGGCCGAGTCTTCAGACAAGCGGTCTCGTGAATTCAGCGCGAGGTTCCTCCACCTGTCGATGTAGTCGATCACTGGCTCGTCTTTCCTTTGTTTGACGGCAGTGAGTTCGGTCATGCTGACGGTTCGTCTGGTGCTGTAAAAGCGATTGAGGAACTCCCTCTCCATCTGGTCCCAGCTGTCGATGGTCCCTGCAGGAAGATCAACGTACCAGTCGAACGCGTTGCCTTTGAGGGTGCGAACGAATTGCTTCACCATCTCGTCGCCATATGTGCCGGCATTATTGCAGGTCTCGATGAAGTGGGCGACGTGCTGTCTTGGATTTCCTTTTCCGTCGAAGTGCTGAAACTTTGGCGGCTGGAATCCGACTGGGAACCGTAGCTGCTGGATCCTCGTAGTGTAGGGCTTCGAGTATGCCGCCGTGATCGGAGGAAGGCTACTACCGTGGGATCGCATCATGTCGGCTATCAATGCTTGGACTTGCTGAGCACTCATCGCAGCCGCTGCCGGAGGTTGTGTGGCCACCGAGGCTGGCATTGGGGAGACGACTTCCAATGGGACGGGAGCCGAGGAGAGCGCTGGGGTAACTGCTTGAACCGTCGGAGCAACTTCTGCAGGAGCGGGAGTTGAAGACGGAACTGGAGCGGCTACTGGAGAAGCGACGGGTTGGCCGACTGGTGCAGCGTCCTTTGCGCTTAGCTTTTGGAGCAGAGTGTTGATATGACGATCCTTTTCCTCCATCAGCCGAGTAATTTGCGCCATATGCTCGCTCATCTGCATGACTTGGAGCTGAAGAGCGGACGGAGGGTGGTGACGGAGAACGTCTCGGTGTTGCATGTTCGCATCCTCGCCATCATCATCGGAGACGTAGTTACGTCGACTTGCTTCTGGCTGATGATTGATGTTTGCCCCCTGCAGAGGAGGTGCGACGTCTGCTGGAGAACCCGAACGGGTTCGGGATTGGGGCTGGTCCTCCCCAAACTTCTGGACATGGGCTCCAGGATCGAGGCTCGTTTCTTCAAGCACCAAGGCCTCGTCGGCGCTTTGGCGAGCATCTTCGGTAGTAGCTTCTGGCACGAAGACGTCCGCAAGAGTCCGTGTACGCCGAGTGTAGACGCGCACCATCGGAGGAGGATCACCCTCCGGATTTACTGGATCACCGTGTCGGAGTAGAGGAGACTCGGCGATTGGTGAGAGGCTTGGAGCAAACGCATCGTTGTTTGTTCCGGCCATCGCGAACTTCAAGCAGCTTCTTCAACCGTACGGATGAAAGGAGAAGAGGTCCCACCGGGCGTGCCAGAAATCTGTGGACGCGGAAAAAAGCGCGGGTCGTCTTTATTGCGAATCACACGAGATTACAAATGTGGCCGGGACCCGGGTTGCTCGGGTGTAGCGAGTCCGGGTTGCGGCGAGTTTTGATCAGGGGATTGTGGGAAAGATCTTCTGGGGGATCCCTTTGATCCGCGTCTCCACGTGGTGTTCGTGCGAGAGCGCTGAAGGGGCTGCCCAGGACAGGGGTTTTACAGGGAGAGGGTTTTGGAGAGGCTAAGGAATGTCCACCGTTGCTTTGTCCCTTCCGTGCTTCGCGCTTTCTCGGCTAGGGGGTTTTCGGCTTCGTTCCTCGGTCTTCGCGTCTTCCTCGTTCCTTGCTTGACCTCGGTGTCCTTGATCGTCGGTTCGCGGCGTCGATCTAGCTTTTGGCGTTGGCTTTGGCTTTGGCTTTTTGGCTTTGGCTTTACTCCGGCGTGGCTCTGGCTTTTGCTTTGCTTCGGCGCTTGCACTTGGACGTAGCTGGGAGAGACTTGCGATGCTTTCGTTCTTCCGGACTTCGCGTCGTATCGGCTAGAACGTGCGGTGCTTTTGCTCGTGGCCGGCGTAGTCGCTTGGCTTTGGCACTTGCGTTGCTTTGGCGCGGGCTTTACTGGGGCTTTGCTTTGGCTTCTTGCGTAGGCTTTAGCTTCAGCGTCAACTCGATCTTCTTCCTCGAACGACGTAGGCTACTCCTCCGGTGCTTCGACGGTTTGCGTGTCGACGGGACTTCTCCTCTTCTCCGGGCTTCTTTGGCGTGATCGGAGTCGAAGAATGCTTTCGAAGATGGTGGGGGTAGCACCGATCTCCGTGCGACGGTTGTGGCGTCGGCTTTTGTTGATGAAGACGACGAGGGTAGCGACGGTCTCCGTGCGACGGTTGTAGCGTCGGCTTTTGTTGATGAAGACGACGGGGTAGCGACGCTTCAGACGATCTGCTCCAGGCTTTCTTCTTCGTGGATGGGGCAGGCGTTGGTCGAAGACGACGGGGTGATGACGCTTCGCTTCTCTCCTCCGGGCTTTGGGGCTTGATCGGGATTGAGGATTTGTTGGAGCCGACGGGGTAGTGCCGCTCCTCTTCTTCTCCGGGCTTTTGGGCTTGATCGGAGTCGAAGGCTTGTTGGAGACGACGGGGTAGTGCCGCTCCTCTTCTTCTCCGGGCTTTTGGGCTTGATCGGAGTCGAAGGCTTGTTGGAGACGACGGGGTAGTGCCGCTCCTCTTCTTCTCCGGCCTTTGCTTCTGGCGTCTTCGGAGTCGAAGGGTTCTTCTTCTCCGAGCTTTCTTCTTCGTGCACGGAGTCGAAGGGATGATCTTCGTGTGCAAGGGCCTTCACGTTGATGAGGACTTTCAGTAAGCCGATCCCTCGGGACAGGCTTGACTGTGCCTCGTGAAGCCTTGGGTCGATGAAGAAGCGCTTCCTCTTCTGCAGAGCTCCGGCGTTTCGTCTTCAATTTTCCGACCATTTTTTCCTTCCCCCACCCCCTCTATTTATAGGCAAAGAGGTGGGGAGAGAGATATGGAAACTCTTTAATTTTAAATCCCCTTGTATCTCTCTCATAATTACCCGGATTTTATTCATCCATTGATGAGGGGAATAACATTTAGTCGTTTTCCTTTTCTGGCGGGTGCAATTATGGCTGGATTTCGCACACGAAATCGATGGCGATCGGGCGCTTCGTCTTGTGCGTCGGATCGAGGGATCGGCGCAGATCCGCGTGTGCGCAGACGTCATACGCTACCTCCCCCCGCGCATGGCGGTATTTTTTCCTTTTCTTTCTTTTCTTTCCTTTTCTTCTCTTTCCTTTTTCTTTTCTTTCCTTTTTCTTTTCTTTCTTTCTTCTTTTCTTTCCTTGCAGGGCCGGCCGGCCCCTCCTTGGGGTTCGGTCCCCACTAGGGCCGGCCCTATAGGGTTCGGACCCTAGTAGGGGCCGGCCCCTCTTGGGGCGGGGTCCGAGTCCTATGCCGGCGCGCGCGAGTCGGGTCTGCGTGTCTGGTTTGCATCCACGTTGGCGCGAGCGAGTTGGGTCCGTGTGTCGGGTTTGCATCCGTATCGGCACACGTAAGTCGGGTTCGGGTCCGACGAAATTCGTGTGTCTACAAACCGGATCCAGTCTAACAGCTTAACTATTAACCACCAGGCTTGCTTTTAGTACGGTGTATGTCAAACCAAGGAACGCACCTCCCAATGGGGATGTGAATAGTCTGCAGGAGTGGCATGCCGGTGCAACGCCAGCCCGGCAACCCAGCGCACAGTGGTATTGGGTCGTGGTTAGATCCCTTACACGTTGGTGAACCAAACTTACCCAAACTGGTTAGTCCACCGGTCATGGTTCCTCAAGGTTTAGGACCTATTATCCTAAGCAGAAACACAGCTATGTGCACTGGTGTCTGCTCACCGATCTGTGCATCGTGTTGGTTCTGTTCAGTCACATACACTGTGCTTGGCAATGACCATGGTAGAGAAACTCATGCTCTGTCATTCCAACAGCTTTACCTGATAGGGTGACCAACCCTAATCAGAACTATGAATAATTTAGGCTAATAGTACTAATCAACTGAGTCTCCTACTCAGATGAACCACTATACAACCATGGCTCTTTTCAGTTCAGTATATAGAACACGTATAATACGCACCAATTAAGCTATTCTAATATAAATATTAACTCATTTATTAATCAACCATGGTTTTTGCAAGCCCTAGACCATATCTTACTCAATAATCTCCCACTTGGTCTAGCAAGAAAAAATGGTTCTGACTCCCATAGCTTCTACATGCTGCTCAAACGCCTTTGCAGGAATCGCCTTTGTAAAGGGATCAACAACATTGTCTGCAGATGTTATCTTAGTCACCGCTACTTGCCCTTCCTTCTGAAACTGCCGGATCAAGTGGAACTTGCGTTCGATATGTTTTCCCTTTTGGTGATGCCTTGGCTCCTTGGCCTGTGCTACTGCTCTACTATTGTCGCAATAAAAGACAATAGGTGACTGAGCCTCTGGTACGCACCCTAAGTCCAATAAGAACTTTTTGAGCCACACCACCTCTTTCCCACCTTTGCACGCTGCGACGTACTCAGCTTCAGTGGTGGAGTCTGCGATGCAACCTTGCTTCACACTCCGCCAACTTACTGCTCCTCCTCCTAACATGAAAATATAACTTGAAGTCGATTTTCTGGATTCCATATCTGACATAAAGTCAGTATCCGTGTATCCAATCAGCGTCAGGTCATGTGAAGTGTAAACTAACTCATAATCCCTCGTATGACGAAGCTACTTGAGTATACTCTTTACAGCAGTCCAGTGTGCTGGACCCGGGTTCGACTGAAACTAACCCATCATATCTACTGCAAAACAGATATCTGGCCTCGTGCACTACATGACATATATTAGACTACCCACTGCTGAAGCATAGGGTATCTTCTGCATCTTTGCCTTCTCCTCAGATGTCTTAGGATATTGATCGTTAGACAATTTCAAGCCATATCTAAATGGCAAGAAACCCTCCTTGGAGTCCTGCATGCTGAATCTGGCAAGTATCTTATCTATATAAGCAGCTTGTGAGAGCGAGAGAGTCTTGTTCTGGCATTCTCGAGTTACCTTAATCCCCAGAACATAACTCGCCTCACCTAGGTCTTTCATGTCGAATTGCGAGGATAACCAAACTTTTACCGTAGATAAAGTTCCTACGTCATTTCCAATCAGTAGTATATCATCTACATAAAGCATTAAATATACCACTGTAGTATTATCACTCCTTTTGTACACACAAGGTTCATCCTCATTTTGATTAAATCAGTATGAGTGGATTGTCTGATCAAAACGGATGTTCCAACTTCTGGATGCTTGTTTCAGTCCATAGATGGATCTCTGAAGTTTACAAACCAGATCTTCCTGACCTACTGACTCAAAACCTGGAGGTTGCATCATATATATGTCTTCCTCCAAATCCCCGTTGAGGAAAGCTGTCTTGACATCCATCTGCCAGATATCCCAATCATAGTGGGCTGCGATGGATAAGAGGATTCGAATAGACTTAAGCATAGCTATCGGTGAGAAGGTCTCGTCATAATCGATCCCTTCTCATTGGGTAAAACCCTTGGCAACTAGTCTAGCTTTATAAGTCTCAACAGAACCATCGGGTCCTCTTTTCTTCTTGTACACCCACTTACACCCAATAGGTTTAATATTGGGTGATGGTGTAACAAATGTCCAGACATTGTTTTGGGACATAGATGCAATTTCTGCCTCATTGCTTTTTGCCAAGCAGAACTGTCAGAAGATTTCATCGCCTCATCATAGCTCAAGGGATCATCCTCCTGAATCTCTGGATCGACTAATAAAGTCTCTCCATAATATCTTTCAGGAGCTCTGATTTGTCTCCCACTTCGACGTGGTAATGGTGGTACTGAGCGATTCATTTCTACAGTCTCTGGTATAGTAGTTTCAATGTTACCTCTTCCCTCTATGTTACCGGATGTGCTACCTCCACCAGTACCCAGTAGCTCTTCCAGAACTACCTTACTGGTTGGCTTATGGTCCATAATATAGTCCTGCTCTAGGTAGATGGCATTCGTAGAAACAAGTACCTTCTTATCCTCAGGATCATAAAATATACCACCTTTTGTTTCTTTAGGATAGCCTATGAACAGACATACCTTAGACTTAGTCTCCATCTTATCCCTCTTGTCCTTTCGCATATGTGCAGGATATCCCTATATTCTGAAATACTGCAGTGTAGGCTTTCGCTTTGACCACAGTTCTCTAGGAGTTAGAGATACTGATTTGGATAGGACATGGTTTAAGATATATGCTTCTGTTAATCGGGCATATCTCTAAATTATGGTCGATAAATTAGCATAACTCATCATACTACGGACTATGTCCAACAATGTCCGATTCCTTCTCTCAGAAACTCCATTCTGTTGTGGTGTACCTGGAGCAGTCAACTGGGATACAATCCCACTGTCTCTGAGATACCCAAGGAACTCGTCCGATAGGTACTCACCTCCTCGATCAGATTGAAGGGCTTTCACATGTCTACTAGTTTGCTTTTTAACTTTGGCTCTGAATTCTTTGAACTTGTCAAAGGACTCAGACTTCCGATGCATTAGGTAGATATAGCCATATCTTGAGTAATCATCAGTAAACATGATGGAGTACTCATGGCCTCTTATCGCCTGGACGCTCATGGGTCCATATACATCAGAATGAACTAACTCTAATATCTCTGTGGCTCTATTCCCTTTGGCTTTAAAAGCCCTCTTGGTCATTTTGCCCTCCAAACAAGACTCACAGGTTGTAAGGATCTCCAAGGGATCTGTTTCCAGAAGCCCAACCTTGAACAACCTATGAATTCTATCTAAGGTAATATGCTCAAAACTTAGATGCCATAATAGAGTTAGATTTTCTGAAGGTTTTTTTACGTTTAGATGAGTTAATATTCAAAGCGGTTATGTTTTCTTTCTCTAATTTAGGACTTAGAATATAGAGACTGTTCTGAACTATTCCTCTAATAATGAAGGTTCCATTCATTCTAATAGACACACCAGATGTATCAAAAAGAACTGAATAACCATCATTCACTATAGAAGAAACAAAAATTAGATTACGTCTCAAGGACGGTACATATAATACGTCTCTTAGAATCAATATCTTTTATTAGAGAAAGATAAATAAACATCTCTAACTGCTTCTGCGACTGCAACAGCATCAGTCCCCATGTTCAGGACCATTTCTTCATCAAGTAGCCTTCTGCTTACCTGGAACTCCTGTAAAGAGTTATAGGCATGGTCAATGGAACCAAAATCCACAATCCAAGATGCAAAAGAACTACTACTTGAAAGAAGTGACTCAACTACAAGTAGCTAAGAATTACCTGTCCTAGTACCCTGAGTCTTTGTGCAGTCCTTTTTCCAATGGCCCTTTTCGCCACATCTGAAGCACTTCGTGCTTGGTGACTTCATTTCTCTTGACCTAGAGGTCCCCACATGGTTCTGCAGAGGCCCTGCCTTTATCTTCTTATTCTTAGGCTTCTTGCTCATAGGCATCTTAGCCTTCAAAGCAGCCCTACGCTTAGCACTTAATGCCTCACCTTTAACCTTGAACCTGTTTTCTGCTACTTGGAGAGCTCCAAGAAGCTCTGTATTTGTCATCTCCAACTTGTTAAGGTTGAAGTTAGTGACAAAGTCTTCAAAGGCTCCAGACAGGGACGCAAGGAAGATATCAGTCATAACCTCATTATCTAGTATAATGTTCATGGTAGCCAGTTCGTTCTGGAACCCAAGCATTTTCAGCATGCATTCCAGGATAGGCGTCCCTTCGGACATCTTAGTGCTAACGAGCTTTTTCATTGTGAGGTAACGCGTTACGCGACTATGCCCCTCAAACATTTCTTTGAGGTATAGCATCATATCAGAAGCATCAGGCATTTCTTCGACTTACTTCTGTAGAGTTATCTGCAAGGAAGCTATGATATAGCACTTGCGCATCTCATTAGAATCTCGCCAGTCGGAGAAAGCCTTGGTCTCTGCCTCAGTGGCATCTGGATCCGGTAGGTTCGATTTCTGAGTGGTTAGGGCCATAGTGTGTTTATCGATCCTCAGAACAAGCATGCGATTGCGTTTCCAGTTATCATAGTTAGGACTCGTAAGCTTGTTATCATTTAGGATGGTAAATAAGGGGTCTAGTTTGGTCATCTGAAAAATAAATGTGAGTATATTAGAATGCTTCATAAACTTATTTTATGGTATTTTTAAAATAAGTCAAATTATATCCAAATGTCAACGCTACCCTCAAAGAGGAGACATATCTATGGATCAATTTTACCATGTATATGAGATCTCAAATTCGGATACACCAGCCCGAGGGGGCAGTATGTAGCGTCCTCCACTCATAGCAGGTCTCTCGGACCCAATCCAAATCTGCCATAGACGGGTTATAATGGACCATGGTTTTCTTTTGGCCGGCCCCCCGTGATCTCCATACGACGCAACGGGTAGCCTCACAGGTGCTTCGAATGCTTACCCACAAGCCTAGGCAATCATAACACGGGAGTTCATGCGGCCCCCGCGAGGGCGGAAAAAGCCCTTCTCTCGTGGCATTATGACCACCATATCCCAAAGGAGACTACTAAGCCTCCGGCATGACAGAAAATAACTCTCACCCTAGGGGGATGTTAAGCCATACTCTATCACCCGGAAATTCAGCAGTTGGCCGTGGAGGCCAGGGGTACTCACACTGAGTCCTCATACACATCCCTTAATTATGGTGAGGGTTATTTTAATGCAAGTATTTTAGATCCTAGGTTGCGACAATCTAGACCTAGACCCTGGTCATACCGTGCTCCCACTGGAGTTAAGACCTCTTATGAAGTATAGATAGACTTGGAGAGGACCATAGTCCCTATCCCGTGGATACTTAGTTATCACCTTTCTCCCGAGAATCACATTACGTACTTTCCAAGCCTTCGATACTAAATAAAATGATCATTACCCTTTGTGCTCTAGAGCCTAGCATATGGTCTAGACATATAAGGAAATGTCTCCCATTAGTATGACTCCTCATATGCAAATTGATGTTTGATGTCATATATAGATGATCACCACATCACTATTGGTTTCGATGTCAAACCAATTAGGGATATCTGACAACCTCTGTCGGACCTCGACCTAATGGTGGCATAACCGAGTGTTATGGGATCCAACTACCATCAAACATCAATTAAACAATGGGTGCCATTAAATGGAGATCTAACATAATGGTCACAGGGACCAAGTGGGAAATAGGTATCCCACAAACAGTGGGGAAAGGGCATCCCATAATCTAATACCTACAGCATTAGAATTTTTATTTTTACCGGGATCTTAAAAAATATCCAACTACCATCAAACATAAACATCCATTGATATCAAGTTCAGGGTCTAACCCCTGAACCTGACTAGCAATGCTCTGATGATCCCGTTCATGGCATTTTCCGGATATCTCTTCCTTTGGCTAACCACATCCGGTCTTCCGATAATGGATTTTTTATCTGATCTTGTCCTCCAAGTCTTCAGCCTGTAATTGAAAAATCTTGTATGCTCCGAGTAATCGCTCGTTCATACACATTTTCCTAAGATGAAGAATAATGAAAGGTCTAGAAATAGAAATAATTGGCCGAAAAAACTAAGCCGTGGAACAACCTCCATGTACTTGTCCCATTAGGCTTTACAACCATCCATCACAGAAAGAACAAAAAAAATAACTATGCAATCAATTTTCAGGGTCCGACCCCCGAAACCAAACAATCACAATTATTATTTTGTAGCGACCCCCTGCAGGAAAAACATAGCATGCAAAACACACACACACACACACACACACACACACACACACACACACACACACACACACACACATATATATATATATATATATATATATATATATATATATATATATATAGAGAGAGAGAGAGAGAGAGAGGAATGTTACAGTGAGCTGTGAGCTGCAGTTTTAGAAAGTGAGCTGCGGGTATTTTCACCCTCCTAGAAGTTTTGGAATTTGATAAAATTTGGTGAGGGTGTTGTCTAGGGTTAGATGATCATCCTCACCAATTTTCATCAAATTCCAAAACTTCTAGGGAGGTCAAATGATCGAAGCAAAATCTGTTGTCCGCAGTCACCGTTAAAATCTACAGATTTTGCTTCGACCATTTGACTGCCCTAGAAGTTTTGGAATTTGATGAAAATTGGTGAGGATGATCATCTTACCCTATACAACACCCTCACCAAATTTCATTAAATTGTACCATCGGTAAAAATCCTACCATATTTAACTTTCAGCGATCCCCTTTGTTCTGTTCTGTTTCGATCTATCCCCGGCCGCCCCTCTCTCTCTCTCTCTCTCTAATTCTCCCCCCCTCCCCGGCCTCCTTCCCCCCCTCCCCGGCCTCCCCCCCTCCCCGGCGACCGGCGGCGAGGTCCTCCTCCTCCTCCGCCTCGTGGGCTCCTCCTCCTCCTCCCCGGCGACCGGCGGCCACAGGTATGGCTACAAATTGACCCTCTTTGTTAGCTTGATCTTTTTCTCTCTCTAACAAGTAAATCACACTCGGACGAATGAAATACAATCACTCCAGGTTGTACACTTTTTCGGATGGTTGTGATGTCGTCTGTGCTAATTGGCGTACATCCAGTTCATCTGGACATTGCATGGATTTCTTATATAAATTAAACGTGAAACCTCTCTTTATACGATGCCCTGGTCAAACATACACACATAGCCGCTCAATAAACTCACTGGCCATTGATGGGTGAATCACAGCTAGCTGTACATTGGAAGCAGTGGGATTCACCCGTCAGGAGTATGTGCATCCATGGCTAAGTGTGATTCACCTGTCAATGTTGAGTGCATCAAACAACTATCAATATTTTTATGTTTCACCACGTCTACAAAACCATCTGATACACTCACCATTACAATTGAATTGCACCAAGCCGTGGTCGCAAGCAACGTTACGTACCAAAATCAGGACTGAGTGAGATTCACTCGTCAGGTTCTTGCATCCACGATTTGGGGCAATTCATAGGTTGTATGGTTCTGCAAATAGGTTTCACGTGTCATTATGTATCCCAGATCTTCTAAATATTTTCTCCAAAATTAAGAAGGCTTGAAATCATGCTGAGAGTCAGAGCAATTAATTAAGGCTTGAAATTAGGTCGAGAGTCGATTGAAAAACAATTATCAATCTTTTGTGGAGACTTCTTAACTAGAATAATGCTCAACGTAATATTATTATATATATTTAAAGAATGGGGGAATTAGCAAGAAGCCCATCTTACGAGATTGTTTCGAGTTGCAGTCCTGACAACATTTTCATTTGAGCTCAAACCTTTATGGCCAGGTGAGATTGGAATCCACCACATGAATGACCAGCACCATGATCACTAGAACCAGCCGTCGATCCTCGAAGAAAAAGATGAAGATTTGGATCCACATGAATGACTGTGCAGTGTTTTGCTTCAAGAAATGGGGAATTGAAAATTAAATTTGATGGAGTTGTACATGTAGATCGTCTGAAACAAGCTGGATGTGGCTAATGTGACCAAATATGAAAAATTTTGTTAGCCACCCAACCAACTAGACAAGGGGTGTCAATGGGTTGGGCTAGGGTCCATACGAGTATGGCAGAGTCCATACCAAATCCATACTCATTCGGGTATAAGAGGGTCAATATACTCGATCCATATTAATTCTGGTTTTGAGTTTTGGGCTGGTTTTCGGTTATAAACTGGATATAATTTTATCTTTTTTTTAATCCACAGCATATGCAATTATTTGGTGGGAAAAATCAATGCATATGAATTCGGTTAGAATTTACGTATAGTACGATGAGATTGGAGTCCAAACATATTTTCTAATATACACAAGGGAACACAAAGCTGTACACAATGTCAGAGTGTCGTTTATCTGCCACTGCATAAATCTTGGGCTATCTTTAAGGGCCAACATTTTGAAGAATATAGAATTGCGAGTATTATTACTGTCTTGTAAAGTTTATCCTTGAGTTTTAAAGGCCTGTAGACGTTTCGGTTCCGTGTTCCATACCCGGGAACCGAAACCGAATTTGTGCGGAGTCTTATAACATTGTTTGAAATTACTTCAGGTATTGTATAGCCAGATAGACGAAGATGTCTTCGATCGATAAGAGTTGGATGCGTAATTTGAATCGCATGAGCCAAGAGTACAGAGAAGGAGTCAGGAAATTTCTGGATTTTGCATTTGAGCATCTTGCACCGCTTGATGGAAAAATTGTGTCCCTGTATAGACTGTGGAAGGGTGATTAGGAAGGTTCGAGAGGAATATGAGGTTGATCTGGTAATGCGTGGCATTGACATTAGCTATACCCGTTGGTTCTCGCACGGTGAGGAGCTAGATGCAGTCCCCATGGCAGCTCACGGTGAAACTTCAAACACAGTGATCGCTGATGATAATATTAATACAGACGATGACGATGACATGCAGGGTATGATACATGATTTGCAAGGTGGAATAGACACGGAAGCACCGTCAGGTGATCAGCCCAATATCGAAGCGGACAAGTTCTACAGATTGCTTAAAGATGCCGAACAACCTCTATACCCGGGGTGTGAGAAGTTTTCAAAACTCTCTTTCACTATGAAGCTTCTTTATTTGAAGTGCCTCAATGGTTGGAGTAATAAGTCATTTAATATGTTGGTAGAGTTGCTGAAAGAAGCTTTTCCTATGGGTGAGACAGTACCGAAATCATTCTATGAGGCGAAGAAGACAATTAAAGATCTCGGTCTAGGTTATGAGAAAATTGATGCATGCGTGAACGATTGTATATTGTACCGGAAAGAGTACGAACATGCGTGGTCATGCCACATATGCGGAGCAACGAGATATAAAGAGACGGATGCCGAGTCTAGTACCAGTCGAAGGAAGAAAAATATATCTGCAAAGGTTCTCATATACTTCCCGCTTAGGGACAGGCTTCAGAGGTTGTTTATGTCATCGAAGACTGCTGAGCACATGAGGTGGCATGCACGAGAACGTACAGATGACGAGATTATGAGACATCCGGCCGACTCTCTGACGTGAAAAGATTTTGATCATACCTATCCTGAATTCGCATGTGAAGTTCGCAATATCAGGTTAGGGCTTGCTAGCGATGGCTTCAATCCCTTTGGGAATATGAGTGTGTCGTACAGTATTTGGCCAGTTGTCCTAGTTCCATACAATTTGCCTCCCTGGATGTGCTTAAAAAAGCCATACATAATGCTCTCCTTGCTCATTCCCGGACCCAGGTCGCCTGGTAATGATATTGATGTTTACTTGCAGCCGTTGATTGAGGAGTTAAACGAGTTATGGGAAGTTGGGGCCGATACGTATGATGCCTCGTTGCGCCAGAATTTTTGGATGCATGCGGCACTTCTATGGACCATCAACGATTTTCCTGCATATGCCAACTTATCCGGGTGGAGTACTAAAGGAAAATTGGCGTGCCCTACATGCAATAAGGAGACAGATTCATTACAGTTGAAGAACGGAGGCAAGTTCTGTTATATGGGCCATCGAAGATTCCTTGTTGACTGCCATAAGTGGAGGCAGAACAAAAGAGCTTTCAACGGCAAGAAGAAACTTGCAAAGGCCCCGGAGCAGCTTTCGGGGGTAGAAGTCTTGTGCGAATTGGATCAGCTTGATGCCGTGGCACTTGAGAAAGGTAA
This sequence comes from Chamaelirium japonicum, assembly GCA_947650365.1. Classification (NCBI taxonomy): domain Eukaryota; kingdom Viridiplantae; phylum Streptophyta; class Magnoliopsida; order Liliales; family Melanthiaceae; genus Chamaelirium; species Chamaelirium japonicum. Next base: position 46,930,238 of record OX393549.1, on the reverse strand, counting down.
AAAGAAGAGAACGCATGAAGATTCTACGCGTGAGCATAACTGGAAGAAGAAGAGTATTTTCTTTAAACTACCGTACTGGAGCAGCCTACTCTTGCGGCATAACTTGGATGTCATGCATATCGAGAAAAATGTGTGTGACAACATTATAGGAACACTGCTGAATCTCGACGGTAAGACGAAGGATAATCTTAAATCTCGTCTCGATCTTAAGGAGTTGAGCATCCGAAAATCACTTCATCCCCAAGAGATTGGGGATAAGTATGTATTGCCAGTTGCATGCTACACCATGAGCTCACAGCAAAAGGCAGCCTTATGTGCATTCCTACGGTCTGTGAAAACGCCAAACGGTTATTCTTCAAATATCGCACGATGCGTGCAAGAGAACGGCCGGAAGTTGTCTGGATTAAAGAGCCACGATTGTCATATTCTTATGCAGCGATTGTTATCTCTTGCTATACGTGGGAATTTAACCGAACAGGTGTCCGGTCCATTAATTGAGCTCAGCACTTTTTTCAGACAGTTATGCTCGAAGGTACTTAGAGTGGACCAACTTGAACAGATGGAGAGGGATATTGTGCTCATATTGTGCAAGCTAGAGATGATATTACCACCTTCCTTCTTTGATGTCATGGTGCATTTGACCGTTCACTTGGCAAATGAGGCCAAACTCGGCGGCCCAGTTCATTACCGCTGGATGTATTTTATCGAGAGGTAATCGTCTCGTCTCATTCGCACAATGTATTTGATCGTTCTTGATATATTCATCCAAATATATTTTTCTCAAATTAGGTACTTGCGAACATTGGAATCATATGTTCGTAATAAAAGTCGTCCGGAGGGATCAATTGCTGAAGGATACCTAGCAGAAGAATGTCTAACATTCTGCTCAAGATACCTACATGGTATAGACACGCGATTCAATCAACTTGAGCGGAACTATGACGGTGGTCCAATAGACTTCGATGGGGGTCTGCCTATATTTGCCGAAATGGGTAGACCTGTAGGAGGAGGCAAAACCCGTCGATTGTCTGTAGATGAGATTCAACAGGCACATATGTATGTGTTGCACCAATGTGATGAAGTATGGCCATTCATTGAGTAAGCATTTTACGATCATTTACTCATTCTTTCAGTCCATCATTAAGTATATGTGCTAATTATAATCTAATTTATAACCTGTAAAACAGGAAGCATAAAACCATCATTAATAATCGGGGTACTCAAAATGCTCCCCAAATTCATGATCGTGAATTCCCATTGTGGTTCGAGAAACATGTAAGTATTCATATCATTACTGAATTTCATTGACATCCATTACCGAACAATAATTATGTGTTCATATCATGAATGTCATGTGGTTGTTATAGGCACAAGAGCTGCACGACAACCACGATCCGCTGATGAATGAGGATCTCTGGTACTTATCTTGTAGTACTTTGCAAGACGCAATATCGTACGATGGTTATATCGTGAACGGTTATAGATTTCGGACGAAAGATAGTGAAAAATCACGAAGAACCCAAAATAGTGGGGTTGTCGTCAACGGTGAGCAAGAAGAATTAAAAAATATCGACTTCTACGGCGTCCTCAATGAGATTCTCGAGATTAAATTTCTTGGCCAAAATCGGATCGTATTATTCAAATGCGATTGGTATGATGTTAATAATTGCGGGACTGGTTATAATGTCGACAAATACGGTTTTATCAGCATCAACACTGGCAAGAGATTGAATACCCAATATGAAGATCCATTCATTCTTGCCTCTCAAGCGCAACAGATATTTTATGCACCGGATAATACCTCTCCAGGTTGGCAAATTGTAGTCAGGTCACCACCCAGAGATTTTTATGACATGGGAGACAAGGATGCGGGGGTCGTCGATGATGATTTGGATGCATACCAGAATAATGAGATAATCATTGTCGACGCAGTGCACGACAAAAATGAAGATGTCAACAATATAAACTGGACAGCGAATGCAGATCAAATCATAGAAGAGGAAAGCGATAAGAGTGACAGAGATGAGATAGAAAATGACTAGACCGTATGTAAATCAAGTTGTTTCATATTTAAATCAAATTGTTTCATATATAAATCATATTGTTTCATATGTATATCATATTAATTTATACTGTTTCATATGTAAATCATACCGTTTCATATATAAATCAAACTGTTTCATATTGTTTCATAAATCATACCGTTTCATATATAAATCAAACTATTTCATATTGTTTCATATGTAAATCTTACTGTTTCATATGTAAATCAAACTGTTTCATATTGTTTCATATGTAAATATTACTGTTTTATATGTAAATTAAACTGTTTCAGATGGCATCACGGTCATATGTTCGTAGAGGCAGGGGTGGGGTAGCTCGGAGCGCTCCGGCTGCCACCCCAGGGTCCGAGGCTGAGTCGTCCGGATCTGGTAGTGCTGCTCCTCTCTCCACACCAGCTCCTGATGTGGTCGCAGCCTCCGGAGCTTCGAGCAGTGCTCAGTACTCGGCTACAGCGTCTACGCCCACAGGTATTGTTTAGATCTAAAGTTTTATACATGCTGTAAATACTTCTTCAGTACTGATGTATATTTTATTTGCAGGGTCGAGGATCACCAGGCACGTAGGCGACCGGGGCGTGACGACGGCCCGGCGCTTGTCGGCCTTACGCGAGCCGCTGTCCCTACAGTGGAGCGGCAGGACCTTTGTGGGTGAGCACGCTTCTGACGCCGCTACGTGGGTCGGCATTATAGTACGGGAGGAGAGGAATGCCCCGATTGTGGGGTTAAGGGGGTGGAAGAACATTGATGCATCCTATAAGGAGAGGATGTATCAGCAGTTTTTGGTACGTTAGTTTTATTAAAGCATTTTAGAATAATATCGTACTTCTTTATAATTTGATTTGATAAAATGACTTGTTTCTAAATTGATTTTACAGAAGAAATTTAAATGGGAGAACATGGAAACCGACACCCATCGGGAGGACTTGTGGAAGATGATGGGTGAGCGGTATATGGATTACCGTCACGAGCTCTACTAGCTCTACGGTTACTTGGTCGGCCAGCCGGCTAAGGAGGTACAGGCTGCGGTCGGGACGAGAGACGCGCCACCGCTACACGTTCTATAGTTTTTGGTCGCTCACTGGGCCACCCCTAGCTTTTAGGTATAATTATAATTTTGTTGATTCGTACTTGTTTTAATGTTATACTAAAAATTTGTATTGATGTTTCAAAATTTAATCGATTGACACAGAGGAAATCTGCTATAGGCAAGCATAATAGAAGTGCCTCGACGACACCTGCTCCAGTGAAGGGGAGGACCTCCATGCCCCAGCTTGCCCAGCAGCTGATAAATGATACAAACATTGTTACTATTTAAAGCTCTATACATGTTATATTAACTCATCTATTTATTTTATATGTCCAACAGACACAGTCCTTGGGCCACGAGCCTAATAGGATTGACCTTTTTGAGGCCTCTAGGAGGCGGCGTATCGATGGAGCATTTCTGGACGACAGGGTTGCCTCGCAAGTGGTAAGTAATTAAATTACTGTTAATATATTCTTATACATATGCCATAAAATATCATTGAATAGCATTGGTTATTTTTATATAGGAGAGGATGCGACTTCTGGTGAACCCGTCGGGCGAGGCCGGCTCCTCCTCCAGCTCAGTATCTGTCGACTCAGCGATGGATACTGTGCTGAGACCTGCCACGCACGACCGTGTCCTCTGTACGGGCCTTGGAGTCACACCCTCCTCCTACTTTGGACGAGAGGGTATGCGCTCGAGGGCACGGGACACCCAGACCGGTGCTATCACTCAGCTGCAGTCTGCGCTAGACGCGGAGCGAGAGCAGAGGCAGGCCCTCGAGCAGAGGATTGAGGCGGAGCGAGAGCAGAGGCAGGCCCTCGAGCAGAGGGTTGAGGCGGAGAAGAAGGCCCTCGATGAGGAAAGAGAAGCTCGCAGGGAACTGGAGCGTAAATTTTATGAATTTATAAGCCGGTCTAGCGGTGGCTCATCCTCATGATCAGGTACTTACTAATCTTTATAATATTAGCAAAAAATATGAATCTTACTAATTTGAGTTTAGATCATATTATCACACTTATGATTTTCCAACACTTAGACTATAAAACGATAAATCGGATCGTAAATGGTCTCTCTCTCTCTCTCTCATGGTAATGATGTAGCCTCTGTTTTTCTTTTAAATGATAGAATTTTGTTTTTTAATCATGCTAGGTGTGTGCCTCGTTGGAAGAGGGATATCTCCCTCATGTGACATTTGTAGTGGACACAACAATATGCCACCCAACGGAGTTCGATTTCTATCTCTGCAGTTATGCTGTCATACAGGTAAACTTTGACTGAAGCTTTGTAAGTGCAAATTATTTTAAATTCACTCATACAATTGGTACTTTTTATGATTATACAAAGAGAATATAGTAGAAAGATGTAATGGAGAGTTGGTAAAATTTCAAGGGGTTGGCTCTCGAGACCTGGGATCGATTCTCGCTTGCATCGATTTAATAACTGCTAAAGGGAATAGGCCGAACCCTCCCCTCGTACCATCAATAGGGGATCTCAAAAAAAAAAAAAATTAGAAGAGTATCTAAGATACTCTTGATACTCTTGCTACAGTGGTTTCATTATAGCCGCTACAGTGAAATCATTGTAGCAAGGGTATCAATTCAATTTGATAAGAGTAAAAATTAACGAAATCGATACTCTTGCTACAGTGCAGTCATCACCGTTTAATGAAATTGGTGTTGACTAACTTGACACACGAGTATGACTAAATAGTTTTAGTCGGTATATATGTTGGAGTCTAGACTAGAGTCGCATTAGAAGACCCTAGGTGATCCTAACTTCGGTCCATGATGACTCAAGAAAAGTTTACGGATGTAAATTGGTCAAATATCCAATTAGAACCCGCTCGCAAGTCCGAAATACGGAATAATTCCAAGTTCGAATTATCGGATGCCGATCCGTTGACGATCCGATCGAATCCAAACCTATTTCATATCCGAAACACGCAAACTTATGATTTTCCAATACTTAGACTCTAAATCGGTGAATCGGATCGAAAATTGGTCAAATATCCAAATAGAACCCGCTCGCAAGTCCGAAATACGGAATAATTCTAACTTTGAATTATCGGATGCCGATCCGATGACGATCCGATCGAATCCAAACCTATTTCATATCCGAAACACGCTAACTTTTGATTTTCCAACACTTAGACTCTAAATTGGTGAATCGGAGCGTAAATTGGTCAAATATCCAATTATAACTCGCTCGCAAGTCCGAAATACGAAATAATTCCAACTTCGAATTATTGGATGCCGATCCGATGACGATCCGATCGAATCCAAACCTATTTCATATCCGAAACACGCTAACTTATGATTTTCCAACACTTAGACTCTAAATCGGTGAATCGGAGTGTAAATTGGTCAAATATCCAATTAGAACCCGCTCGCAAGTCCGAAATACGGAATAATTCCAACTTTGAATTATCGGATGCCGATCCGATGACGATCCGATCGAATCCAAACCTATTTTATATCCGAAACACGCTAACTTATGATTTTCCAACACTTAGACTCTAAATCGGTGAATCGGATCGTAAATTGGTCAAATATCCAATTAGAACCCGCTCGCAAGTCCGAAATACGGAATAATTCCAACTTTAAATTATCGGATGCTGATCCGATCGAATCCAAACCTATTTCATATCCGAAACACGCTAACTTATGATTTTCCAACACTTAGACTCTAAATCGGTGAATCGGAGCGTAAATTGGTCAAATATCCAATTAGAACTCGCTCGCAAGTCCGAAATACGGAATAATTCCAACTTCGAATTATCGGATGCCAATCCGATGACGATCGGATCGAATCCAAACCTATTTCATATCCGAAACACGCTAACATATGATTTTCCAACACTTAGACTCTAAATCGGTGAATCGGAGCGTAAATTGGTCAAATATCCGATTAGAACCCGCTCGCAAGTCCGAAATACGGAATAATTCCAACTTCGAATTATCGGATGCCGATCCGATGACGATCCGATCGAATCCAAACCTAATTCATATCCGAAACACACTAACTTATGATTTTCCAACACTTAGACTCTAAATCGGTGAATCGGACGTAAATTGGTCAAATATCCAATTATAACTCGCTCGCAAGTCCGAAATATGGAATAATTCCAACTTCGAATTATCGGATGCCGATCCGATGACGATCGGATCGAATCCAAACCTATTTCATATCCAAAACACGCTAACTTATGATTTTGCAACACTTAGACTCTAAATCGGTGAATCGGATCGTAAATTGGTCAAATATCCAATTAGAACCCGCTCGCAAGTCTGAAATACGGAATAATTCCAAGTTTGAATTATCGGATGCCGATCCGATGATGATCGGATCGAATCCAAACCTATTTCATATCCGAAACACGCTAACTTATGATTTTCCAACACTTAGACTCTAAATCGGTGAATCGGAGCGTAAATTGGTCAAATATCCAATTAGAACTCGCTCGCAAGTCCGAAATACGGAATAATTCCAACTTCAAATTATCGGATGCCGATCCGATGACGATCCGATCGAATCCAAACCTATTTCATATCCGAAACACGCTAACTTATGATTTTCCAACACTTAGACTCTAAATCGGTGAATCGGAGCGTAAATTGGTCAAATATCCAATTAGAACCCGCTAGCAAGTCCGAAATACAGAATAATTCCAACTTCGAATTATCGGATGCTGATCCGATGACGATCGGATCGAATCCAAACCTATTTCATATCTGAAACAAGCTAACTTATGATTTTCCAACACGTAGACTCTAAATCGGTGAATCGGAGCGTAAATTTGTCAAATATCCAATTAGAACTCGCTCGCAAGTCCAAAATACGGAATAATTCTAACTTCGAATTATCGGATGCCGATCCGATGACGATCTGATCGAATCCAAACCTATTTCATATCCGAAACACGCTAACTTATGATTTTCCAACACTTAGACTCTAAATCGGTGAATCGGAGCGTAAATTGGTCAAATATCCAATTAGAACCCGCTCGCAAGTCCGAAATATGGAATAATTCTAACTTCGAATTATCGGATGCCGATCCGATGACGATCGGATCGAATCCAAACCTATTTCATATCCGAAACACGCTAACGTATGATTTTCCAACACTTAGACTCTAAATCGGTGAATCGGAGCGTAAATTGGTCAAATATCCAATTAGAACCCGCTCGCAAGTCCGAAATACGGAATAATTCCAACTTCGAATTATCGGATGCCGATCCGATGACGATCGGATTGAATCCAAACCTATTTCATATCCGAAACACGCTAACTTATGATTTTCCAACACTTAGACTCTAAATCGGTGAATCGGAGCGTAAATTGGTCAAATATCCAATTAGAACCCGCTCGCAAGTCCGAAATACGGAATAATTCCAACTTCGAATTATCGGATGCTGATCCGATGACGATCTGATCGAATCCAAACCTATTTCATATCCGAAACACGCTAACTTATGATTTTCCAACACTTAGCCTCTAAATCGGTGAATCGGAGCGTAAATTAGTCAAATATCCAATTAGAACCCGCTCGCAAGTCCGAAATACGGAATAATTCCAACTTCGAATTATCGGATGCCGATCCGATGACGATCAGATCCAATCCAAACCTATTTCATATCCGAAACACGCTAACTTATTATTTTCCAACACTTAGACTCTAAATCGTTGAATCGGAACGTAAATTGGTCAAATATCCAATTAAAACCCGCTCGCAAGTCCGAAATATAGAATAATTCCAACTTCGAATTATCGGATGACGATCCGATCGAATCCAAACCTATTTCATATCCGAAACACGCTAACTTATGATTTTCCAACACTTAGACTCTAAATCGGTGAATAAGAGCGTAAATTGGTCCAATATCCAATTAGAACCTGCTCGCAAGTCTGAAATACGGAATAATTCCAAGTTCGAATTATCGGATGCCGATCTGATGACGATCTGATTGAATCCAAACCTATTTCATATCCGAAACACGCTAACTTATGATTTTCCAACACTTAGACTCTAAATCGGTGAATCGGAGCGTAAATTGGTCAAATATCCAATTAGAACTCGCTCGCAAGTCCGAAATACGGAATAATTCTAACTTCGAATTATCGGATGCCGATCCGATGACGATCCGATCGAATCCAAACCTATTTCATATCCGAAACACGCTAACTTATGATTTTCCAACACTTAGACTCTAAATCGGTGAATCGGAGCGTAAATTGGTCAAATATCCAATTAGAACCCGCTCGCAAGTCCGAAATACGGAATAATTCCAACTTCGAATTATCGGATGCCGATCCGATGACGATCGGATCGAATCCAAACCTATTTCATATCCGAAACACGCTAACTTATGATTTTCCAACACTTAGACTCTAAATCGGTGAATCGGAGCGTAAATTGGTCAAATATCCAATTAGAACTCGCTCGCAAGTCCAAAATACGGAATAATTCCAACTTCGAATTATCGGATGCCGATCCGATGACGATCCGATCGAATCCAAACCTATTTCATATCCGAAACACGCTAACTTATGATTTTCCAACACTTAGACTCTAAATCGGTGAATCGGAGCGTAAATTGGTCAAATATCCAATTATAACCCGCTCGCTAGTCCAAAATATGGAATAATTCCAACTTCGAATTATCGGATGCCGATCCGATGACGATCGGATCGAATCCAAACCTATTTCATATCCGAAACGCGCTAACTTATGATTTTCCAACACTTAGACTCTAAATCAGTGAATCGGAGCGTAAATTGGTCAAATATCCAATTATAACTCGCTCGCAAGTCCGAAATACGGAATAATTCCAACTTCGAATTATCGGATGCCGATCCGATGATGATCCGATCGAATCCAAACCTATTTCATATCCGAAACACGCTAACTTATGATTTTCCAACACTTAAACTCTAAATCGGTGAATCGGAGCGTAAATTGGTCAAATATCCAATTAGAACTCGCTCGCAAGTCCGAAATACAGAATAATTCCAACTTCGAATTATCAGATGTCGATCCGATGACGATCCGATCGAATCCAAACCTATTTCATATCCGAAACACGCTAACTTATGATTTTCCAATATTTAGACTTTAAATCGGTGAATCGGAGCGTAAATTGGTCAAATATCCAATTAGATCCCGCTCGCAAGTCCGAAATACGGAATAATTCTAACTTTGAATTATCGGATGCCGATCCGATGATGATCGGATCGAATCCAAACCTATTTCATATCCGAAACACGCTAACTTATGATTTTCTAACACTTAGACTCTAAATCGGTGAATCGGAGCGTAAATTGGTCCAATATTCAATTAGAACTCGCTCGCAAGTCTGAAATACGGAATAATTCTAAGTTCGAATTATCGGATGCCGATCCGATGACGATCCGATCGAATCCAAACCTATTTAATATCCGAAACACGCTAACTTATGATTTTCCAACACTTAAACTCTAAATCGGTGAATCGGAGCGTAAATTGGTCAAATATCCAATTAGAACTCACTCGCAAGTTTGAAATACGGAATAATTCCAACTTCGAATTATCGGATGCCGATCCGATGACGATCGAATCGAATCCAAACCTATTTCATATCCGAAACACGCTAAGTTATGATTTTCCAACACTTAGACTCTAAATTGGTGAATCGAATCGTAAATTGGTCAAATATCCAATTAGAACCCGCTCGCAAGTCCGAAATTCGGAATATAATTCTAAGTTCGAATTATCGGATGCCGATCCGATGACGATCCGATCGAATCCAAACCTATTTCATATCCGAAACACGCTAACTTATGATTTTCCAACACTTAGACTCTAAATCGGTGAATTGGAGCGTAAATTGGTCAAATATCCAATTAGAACCCGCTCGCAAGTCCGAAATACGGAATAATTCCAACTTCGAATTATCGGATGCCGATCCGATCGAATCCAAACCTATTTCAAAACCGAAACACGCTAACTTATCATTTTTTAACGCTTAGACTCAGTTATAGATATAAACCATTTTTTTAACAAATACATGTTAATTGCAGGAGCAGGGCGGCGTCAGGGGATCGATGAGAGCACCAGCGTTGGTGGCGGGCGGGGGTGGTTGAGATAGGGCGGCGTCAAGGGATCGATGAGAGCACCAACGTTGGTGGCGGGCGGGGGTGGTTGAGATAGGGCGGCGTCAGGGGATCGATGAGAGCACCAGCGTTGGTGGCGGGCGGGGGTGGTTGAGATATGACATGTATCATCTCTCAGTTTTGGATTGTGTAAATATTATTTTGTAATATATGGTTATTTTTTATTCTTGTCTATAATTGTCGGGTACTGTAGTAATATTTGATAATTTGCTGTAATTTGTTATCAATTTAGGTAATATTTTAAAATTTACGGTAATATTTTATAAATTGTGGTAATATTTGATAAATTGTGGTAATATATTGTGGTATTGTTGTAAATCACAGGAATTAAATAACATTATTTAGGTAAATTTATAAAAAAAAAACATACTTATTACCGACGGACATTAATTATTCCGTCGGTAATAATGTTTTCATTTTTTTTAAATTATAAATAATTTGTCGACGGCATATAATATCCATCGGTAATATATATATTATTACCGACGGAACATATATATGCGTCGGTAATATATATATTATTACCGACAGTATATACCATAACAGTCGGTAAAATGCTTATATATTACCGACGGATTATTAAGTTTCGTCGGTACTAATATATTATATTAATTTTTAATTGATTAAATATGACCGACGGCTTTAATATTACCGTCGGTATTAATTATTATTACCGACGGTAATATTTGGTCCGTCGTATTGTTTTCCCCGACACCTTTTTTCCCGACAGCCAGCGACGGAAATATCTTCCGTCGCTATAAAATATTACCGACGGAATGTTAATATTATCGACGGAGATTGTCCGTCGGTAATAACTGTTTTTTTTGTAGTGCCCCCTAATGCCTTATGGAGGCAGACTTGGTCCCATCTTAGTAAATTATAGGAACCCTCGGACCCCCTAACTCTACGCCAAATAAAGGTTCTCCTGATCTTATCACCCAAGAAGGGAGATAGAAATATGCCAAGTAGTAGGATAGGATGCCAGACAAGACTGCATTAACCAGTACAAGTTGGTCACCTATCGAGAGGAACCGCCCATGCCATCCTTCAAGTCGGGTCCGTCCGCCTTGTGCCTCTCTCTCCTTCTCTCTTTGTAGGGCTGCAATCTGGGTGTGCCAATCTGAACCCAACCTGATTATTTTCCGAATGGGATTGGGATTTTATGGACTTGGGTTGGGATTAGGTTTAAAAATCCCAACCTGATCTAAATTCCAATTAGGCTTGGTCAGGAGTATCATGCAATCCGATCCATCCAAAAATCTGGTCATTATATATATATATATATATATATATATATATATATATATATATATATATATATATATATATATATATATATATATATATATATATATATATATATATATATATTATATACTCTAATACACTATACAACAGATATATAATTTCAAGATTCACATTATCGATGAGGCGTGTAGTGGATAGCATGTTGTTTGCCTGACCATCAAACAACCCGATCCAACCCTACCTAATCAGACCTCCCAATCCGAACTATATACAAGCTCGGGCAACCCGAGCTTAACCCGACCCAACCCAACCTCTCTCTCTCTCTCTCCCATAAATTGCTAACGTCAGCTTTATCTCTCTCTCTCTCTCCTTGTCCGATAAATTGTCAACGTCAGCTTTACGCGGGTTAGTTTCCTAGCCAAATGCAAACGATTCAGTTATTTCTTACTCTAATTGCTATCTTTTCATCACTTTTTTTTTTTAAAAAGGTTCTATTTATCACTTTTTTTGTCTAGTTCTTGTTATCACCATAGATTTAAGAAAAAAAAACAAATAATAAAATTTAGTTATTACTTCTTGTTCTTTTGAAAATCCTTCCTTAAGGTGGGAGGGTTAGACAGCCCCCAACTGTTTTTTTTTTTTTTAAAGTAAAACTAATATAAATCAAAGGAAAAAAAAAACTGTACAATAAGCCTACCTAGCTTGAGTAGTACTACTACTTAGGCCGGACGAGGCGAAAGCATGACAACCAACTACAAAACTGCAACACCAAAAAAACGACAAACAAACCCTCAAGAATAGAGCCCTTAGGATGCTAGCAAAACCTACATATGGGTTTCCTGGGCTCAATAGACCCCTCCCTCCAGATCGTCCCCCTCTAACAGCTACCATACGATCAGTCCACTGCACCAGGTACCAACTCTCCTGCGCATCCCTGGAGGGTCTGCTCCCTTCTAGAACCATAAGGATTTGATCTAGCAGTTGAGAAATCACAATATCTACACTATTTTCTATTCCATTAAACACTCTAGCTATCATTTCTCTCTTTCCACACCGAATATATTGCTCCCGACCAAGCTAGTCTAAACGCTATACCTTTCATCTTCTTCGAGAAACCCCAAGGACTCAAAGTTCTAACTATCAACTCCATCTCTTCTCCCCTATTCATCTTGTTACCACTCACAAAACAAATCTTACTCCACACTTCTGCAACGAACTCACATTTGAAGAAAAGGTGTCGCACTGATTCCTCTGCAGTACCACACAGGTAGCACCGATTTGACAAGCTAATATTAAACATTTGTAACATGTCCAGAATACAATACGATTACAGAGATTACGTGTCACCTCACTAAAGAAGTCCACCCAGGGAATGATCCACAATTTGAAGATGGAGATAACCGATCTCCTCAGTTCCTTATCCCCTGAAGCCTTGCCATTGAAGATACGATTATTCCTCTCTAGAAAGATAGCCCAAAGAATCCCCCTTACCAGAATATCCCAAGGTCCTCGAAGTTCTTTTCTTATCGTCCTCCTTTTCCACGATAACCATAGTGCTTTCAGATTCCGCGGATAGGAAGAGATCTCGCATCTCATTACAAAAAAAAATATTTTTTACTGACGGAATATATCCGTCGGTAAAATCACTTTTCCGTCGGTAAAGACTTTTCGCGACGGAATCAATTTCCGTCGGTAGTCTGTCGGGAAAAAAGACGTCGAAAAAAATTGGCGACGGACACAAAATATCCATCGGTATTAATAATTAATACCGACGGATATTTTGTGTCTGTTGGTAATATATAAATATTTAATTAAAAATATAATAGATTATTATCGATGGACCATTACCTTCCGTCGGCAATATATAAGCTTACTACCGACGGATAAAGGTATTACCGTCGGTAATAAGGTGTATATTACCGACGAAACAATCGTTTCCGTCGGTAATATGTATATAATTTTAAAAAATAAAATATATTATTACCGACGGAATTTATAGTATCCGTCGGTAAAAAAACATGATTTTTTTTTAAAATATTACTAAAATAATGTTATTTAATTCCTATGATTTACAATAATACCATAATATATTCAAATATTATCATAATTGACTAAATCAAATATTATCATAATTTATCAAATATTACCGTAATTTATCAAATATTACTATAAATTACCAAAGATTACCACAATACTAGACAATTATAGACAAGACCAAAAAATTACCACATATTTATTACAAAATTATTTTTACACAATCCAAAACTGAGGAAAGCTGCGTGCCCTAGCTTAACCACCCCACATCATTCGGCATCAATGCTGGTGCTCTCATCCCCTGATGCTGCACATCCTGCAATTAACATGTATTTATTAAAAAAATAGTTTATATCTGTAACAGCCCAAAATAAATTAATAATTTAAAGGTCATTATAAGAAATTTTTATAAAAAATTCAAAATAAAAATCGGACGACACCATTACGTCCGTCTCGTCGAAACAATCAAAAAACCTATACAAACTTTTACATTTTGAACTCATTTAGAGCATTTAAAAATTTTATATATATATATATATATATATATATATATATATATATATATATATATATATATATATATATATAATAGCCAATGGAAGGATTTGAACCATAGACCCATTTGGTAGAATTTTAAACTTTTCTCTCTAACCACAAGACCCTTAGTGCTTTTCTATCTAAATATAAGGAGGATAATTATTATAGTAAAGATGGGGAGACCAAAAGACATCTCAACTGACGACCCTTCGTTTCCGATCGGACGGGAACAATCGTGCAGCTGAACCAGTAAATGACTGTTTTTGCAATTAAGACCTTGAGACTTTTGGTATTCCCGAAAAGCCTATATAAACCTCCCCTTCAACAGTTTCTTCACTCAAGCCCCCACCTCGATATCCGTGCCCAGCCCGCCACCACCTCCGCCGGGCGCCACCACCTTCGCCGGCCGCCACCACCTCCTGCCACTGGCCACCACCGCCGGCCGCCACCACCTTCGCCGGCCGCCACCACCACCGGCCACCACCACCTCCGGCCACCACCTCCGCCGGCCGCCACCACCACCGACCACCTACCGCCACCACCTCCGGCCGCCGGAACCACCTCCGGCCATCGCCGACCACCGCCACCTCTGGCCGTTGCCGACCACCGCCACCTCCGGCCGACCGCCGCCTCACACCACCCCGGGTTGTCGGGTCGGGTATGGAATTTAAATCCATTTAATTCGGGTTTTAACCCGTTATAAAATATTGGTTCCCACCGCCACCTCCGGTCGCTGTCGACCACCGCCACCTCCGGCTGACTACCGTCGCCGCCGGCCGACCGCCACCTCACACCACCCCGGGTTGTCGGGTCGGGTATGGAATTTAAACCCATTTAATTCGGGGTTTAACCCGTTATAAAATATTGGTGCAAAAAGACTAGACTTCATTTTAGAACCCATAACCTTCTCGAAACCTAATCTAAAGCCCTTTAGGCTAACCAAGAGACCCCTTTTACACTTCATGTTTAAGAATCACCTATCATTAAATATATAGATTATCAAGGTAAACTGTATTGACCATATCTTACCCATACGGACTCTGAATTGAGCTCCGTCAGTGGCCTTGGACTCGTAATAACAAAATACACCTACTGAGATCATAAAATACCAGAACCGATAATCAAAAGGTAAATTTATCATTTTACCCCTAAGGTAAAATGGTCATAACCTTTTTATTTGAACTCGGAATCGAATTCCGTCTGCGACCACCTGATTGTGGTTATGATTCGGAACCACCAATATTATAAAATCCTTAAACCTGGTAGGCCACAAATATAGTTTTTATTTTAAATTTCTAGACCGAAGCCCAATAAAACCCTTAAGCCTTTGGGCCGTAACCCATTAACTATTCAACCTCTGGACCTAAGCCCATTAAGTCCATTAAATTACAGGGGGCTGAAACCCATTAATCCCATTAAATATCATGGGCCGAAGCCTAACAAGTCCAAATAAACTACGATAGAATGACTCTATTTTTTGGTAACTGAACTATTATTACTGAAAACAACCTGACCGTTTTACTATATAAAGGCAGACCCCTATTTAAATTCCGCTAATGCCGACTATTTTTGACCATACCGGGAGCAAACGAACTCCGAATTGAGTTCCGTCTGCGGCCACGATTTCAGAATGAAAAGTTCTACACACTGAGTATAAATTTAAATTATTTTAAAATTACCAAATACCCCTAAAGAATAAAAACCTATTAAGTTCATATCAAAAAACGTTTCAGAAAATCCTTGTAAAAGTTAGGATAAAAACTAACATATTATAGTAACATATTTGCAGGTAGTGAGCTTCCTAAGACTTCCTCATCAGGAGTAAGAGTCTTCAACGCTTCAGGTAGGGGATTTAAACTAAGTTTGTTCATGCTAAGTATATCATATAGAATATCGGTAGATTGCTATGGAGTTGTAAATTTTAAAATATGTTATCACTTATTTGGGTGTGAGTCTAGCCCTAGCTGAGACCAAAAAGTAATCTGGGTGTGGGTCTAGCCCTGGCTGAGGCCAAAAAGTAACCTGGGTGTGGGTCTAGCCCTGGTTGAGGCCAAAAAGTTACCTAGGTGTGGGGCTAGCCTAGTCTGAGGACTAAAAGAACCTAGGTGTGGGGCTAGCCTTGTTGCGGACAAAAAGTACCCGGGGAAGGCATGAGATTCCTACCCTGGATGATGGTCAAAAAGGGAATCGGGTGATAAATGTTTTTATTATTTATATTTCATAGTCATGCTCACTGCTTTTCAATACATATGTTTTAGCATGAATAAAACTAAGTCATTAGGTGAGTCAGTGGATTAGACTCACCCCCTACAGATGTTGTGCACCCTACAGAGTCTAATCCTGCAGGACCTGAAGAAGATGAGGAGCGATTGGAGAACGACCCGGAGGGAGTTGAAGACCCACTCTACACACCTTACTACGATGATGCTGGAGCAGAAATATGAAGCGTGGATGTTTAAATTAAGCCTTAAGTTTTTAATTTTTCAAGAAATGTATCAAACACTTATGTTATTGAATAAAGTGGCTCAAAAATTTTCATATTTGATGAAATTTATCTATATCAAGTTTTTATTCCTAACACCCCAGTATTATACGGGTTGAATTAATCCGTAAAATATCAGGGCGTTACAACTTGGTATCAGAGCCTAGGTAATAGGTCCTAGGAGTTAAAATTTATTAACAAAAAGGACATCGGTAGGGTAGTCACCCAAATTTAAAATAATTATATTTACGAATTAAAGTTTTTTTTTTCTTTTAGCAGAAGCATGAAGTCGAAATTATCTGAAGGTAGCTCATCGGGAGTAAAGGTGAAACCTAAGAAGAAAATCGTGAAGGCAAAGAAGGAGAAGAAACCGGTTACACCTACCAAAAATGAGAATGTTTTCTATAAACGTTACCGATGCATCTGTGGAAAAGTGGGTGATGAAAATCGTTGTGAATACCCGATGTTTTTCAAAATAGTTGTTGGCTATATGTAGAATGACAAGAAAGGTATTAATAATGAATGAGCACGTTTTATCTGAGTTTGTGTTTGAAAAATTTTGTTCTATTATATTTTTCAGAAATTATGAATTCACACGAAAACACTACTCCAAATGAAGATCTAACCAAGGTGTTAGGAGCTCTACACCAACTGATAGAAAGGATGAACTCCTCCAAGGATAGTTCAAGGATGGGAGTGGTCTTAAAAGAATTCAAAGAATTAAAACCCCCTGCTTTTAAAGGAGAACTGGATCCTCTGATTGCCGATAGGTGGCTCAAGCAGGTAGGAAAGATATTGGAAACGTTGAAGGCAAACGATGAACAGAAAGTCATCTTAGCCACGTATATGTTAGAAGGAGAGGCAGATTACTGAAAGGACTCTGTCAAAAGAACTCAAGCTAGTTTCACCTGGGAAGAGTTTACAAAAGTGTTCTTAGAAAAATATTTCTCCAACGCAACCAGGGATAAAATGATTGCGGAATTCTTAGAACTCTATCAAGGAAAACTTAGTGTTTCCCAGTATGAGGCTAAGTTCATTGAACTATCACGCTTTGCTCATTATCTTATAGCCACAGAAGAATTGAAGTCCAAGAGATTTGAACAAGGTTTGAATCCTCATATTCGAACCCGAGTGGCGGTACTTCGTATTAGAAACTATGGAGAACTGGTGCAGACAGCGATGGTAGCAGAGCGAGAATGGGAAGAAACTCAGAAGATATTTGAAAAGAATAGAGTGAGAAGGAGTGCACCAGTATTGGAGACAAACAAAAGGCCAAGGATGCAAGAGTTTCCAGCAGGAAGGAATGGTTCTCAAATGGCTTTGGGACCTCGAAATTGCTTCATCTGTGGATCACGGGATCATTTTCAAAGAAACTGTCCTCGTATGAATGGTAACGCTCCAACTAGACCTCCATTCAGAAATACTCCTCAAGTACCTGTGACTCACCCTGGTCAACTTCCAAAGGTGCCTGGAAAAGTTTTTGCTATATCTACGGAAGAAGAATCAAACGACGTCATTGAAGGTACGAACTATCCATTTCTAAATAGCAATTCCATAAAAAGTAGATAAGTTATAACCGAAAAAGAAATTTTTCGTAGGCACCATTCTTATTTATGGAAGTCTAGCTCGAGTAATTTTAGATCCGGGTTCGACACATTCATTTATATCAATTCACTTGGCTAGAGAACTACAATTGAAGACAGAACCGTTAGAGTATATACTGGCCATTACTACTGCACTTAGTGATACAGCCAAAACAAACAGAGTCTGCAGAAACTGTGTACTAAGAGTTGAAGACGTGGAGTTAGTGGCAAATTTAATTCTACTGAAATTGGAGAAATTTGATATTCTATTAGGAATAGACTGGTTATCCAAATATAGGGCAATGATGGATTGTTACCGAAAGAAGGTTACTTTACAAACATCAGATAGTAAAGAAATAATATTCCGAGGAAGAAAGTTCGGAAAGACAAGAGCAAATGTTTGTTACTTAGCTCAACTTTTGGAAGAAGAGGTGAAGATTCCGATACAAAATACCACATTAATAGTATCGGAATTTTCACAAGTGTTTCCAGAAGATCTTCCAGGGTTGCCACCAAAAAGAGAAATAGATTTTTCAATAGAGTTGATGCCTGAAGTGGCTCCTATTTCAATTGCCCCATATAGAATGGCACCTGTAAAACTAAAGGAGTTGAAGAAACAGTTGGATGAGTTACTTACTCTCGGGTTTATAAGACCCAGTA
Source organism: Chamaelirium japonicum (assembly GCA_947650365.1). Classification (NCBI taxonomy): domain Eukaryota; kingdom Viridiplantae; phylum Streptophyta; class Magnoliopsida; order Liliales; family Melanthiaceae; genus Chamaelirium; species Chamaelirium japonicum. Next base: position 46,911,452 of record OX393549.1, on the reverse strand, counting down.
CGTCACCATGGGGTGCACCAGTATTATTTGTACAGAAGAAGGATGGAACAAAATGAATGTGCATCGATTATAGAAGAATAAACCAGGTGACTATAAAGAATAAATATCCACTCCCAAGAATCGAAGATCTATTTGATCAACTTAAAGGAGCAAAATATTTCTCCAAAATAGATCTTCGATCAGGATATCATCAATTAAGAATCAAAGAAGAAGATATACCAAAGACGGCCTTCAGAATTAGATATGGGCATTTCGAATTCTTGGTAATGCCTTTTGGTCTCACAAATGCTCCTGCGGCATTTATGGATTTGATGAATCAAATCTTTAAAATCTTCTTGGATCAATTCGTGGTAGTATTTATAGATGATATTTTGATCTATTCAAAAACCAAGGAGGAGCACGAAAAACATTTGAGATTGGTACTACAAGAGTTGAATCTTCATCAACTGTACGCCAAACTCAGTAAATGTGAATTCTGGATTACAAAAGTAAACTTTTTGGGACACGTAATCTCGCATGAAGGAGTTACAGTTGATCCAGCAAAAATTGAGGCAGTAGTAAATTGGCAACAACCAAGGAATGTAACAGAAATCAGGAGTTTTTTGGGGTTAGCAGGATATTATCGTAGATTCATTCAGAATTTTTCCAGTATCGTTGCACCAATAACCCGACTTACTAAGAAAGGGGTAAAGTATGAGTGGTCGGAACCTTGTGAGAATGCGTTCCAAGAATTAAAGAAAAAACTTACTACAGCTTCGGTATTAACAATACCAGAAAGTGGGAAAAAGTACACACTTTACACGGATGCTTCTCACGTGGGGTTAGGAGCTGTACTTATGCAAGATGACCGAGTAGTGGCTTACGCTTCTAGACAGTTATAAACTCACGAAAAGAATTATCCTACGCACGATTTAGAGCTGGCAGCTGTCGTGTTCGCACTTAAGATTTGGCGTCATTATTTATATGGAGAACAGTTCGAATTGTACTCCGATCATTAGAGTTTTAAGTACATTAGCACGCAGAAAGATCTAAACTTACGTCAAAGAAGATGGGTGGAATTACTGGTCGATTATGGCTATAATTTTATTTACCACCCTGGTAAGGCAAACGTAGTAGCGGATGCTCTCAGTAGAAAGGGGCAACTGGCCAATATAATAGCCGATAAATGGCGGTGGGCTTGCACATTAGAAAACTTTGATTTAGTTACGCAGAACTGCTCACCACGAGCCTACCTAAGTCATATCAGAGTGCAGCCGGAAATGATAAAAGGAGTAATAGAGGTACAAACATCAAATTCCGAACTGCAGGGAATTCGATACAAACTAGAAAATGGTAAAACTATAGAAAACTAGGCGCTCGGGTCGGATAATGGACTGAGATTTCGAGGCAGATTAGCAGTCACTGATGCTCCTTATCTGTGAGAAGATATACTAACTGAAGCTCATCAGTCAATATTTTCTATTCATCCGGGAGAGAACAAAATGTATCACGACCTAAAACGAAACTTTTGGTGGAGTGGAATGAAGAATGATGTAGCCCAGTTTGTGTCAAAATATCTCACATGTCAAAAGGTGAAGGCTGAACACAGAAGACCACCGGGGTTATTACAACCTCTTCCTATAGCAGAATGGAAATGGGAACATATAACCATGGATTTTGTTACCGGTTTTCCCACAACGAGAAAGGGAAATGATTCAATCTGGGTAATTATGGACCGTTTGCCAAAGTCAGCCCATTTTCTACCCCGGAAAACAACCGCGTCCACTAGAGATGATAGCACCTTATATCTAAAGGAAATCGTTAGACTCCACGGCATTCCAGTAACTATTGTGTCCAACAGGGATCCTCATTTTACCTCTAAGTTCTGAAAGAGTTTACAGAAAGCATTGGGAACAGAATTGAATATGAGTACTGCGTATCATCCTCAAACTGACGGACAATCAGAAAGAGTGATACAAATCTTAGAAGATATGCTAAGATCTTGTGGGATGGATTTCAAAGGTAGTTGGGAAGATTTTCTACCCCTGATAGAATTTACTTATAACAACAGCTACCAATCCAGCATACAAATGGCACCTTTTGAAGCCTTATATGGGAGACCCTGCAGATCACCAGTTTATTGGACAGAAGTGGGAGAGAAGAGTATTATGGGGCCTAAGATAATCCAGAAAACTACAAACAAAATAAAAATTATTCGGGCAAATTTATTAAAAGCTCAGAGCAGACAGAAGAGTTACGCAGATAATCGAAGAAGACCTCAGGGATTTGAGATAGGAGACTTTGTTTTTCTAAAGATCTCACCTAAGAAGGGTATTCAGCGTTTTGACCTCAAAGGAAAACTTGCACCCAGATATATTGGACCCTATGAAATATTGGGTAAAGTGGGACCAGTTGCATATCGACTGGCATTACCCTTAAATCTGGCAAATATACATCCAGTTTTTCACGTGTCCATGCTTCGCAAGTATGAGCCGGATCCTTCTCACATTCTGAAAGATGAAGATATCAGTATTCAATCAGATGCCTCTTACATAGAAATACCTGTGAGAATTTTAGACACCAAAGACAAAGAATTGCGAACCAAGACTATTCGACTGGTAAAAGTGCTATGGCAACATCACAACGAAGAGGAAGCTACTTGGGAATTGGAGTCGGAAATACAAAAGCAATATCGACATTTGTTCAACAGCTAAGGTATGTACTCTAAATTTTGAGGACGAAATATCTATTAGAGGTAGAGGATGTAACAGTTTCTTCGCCCCCACCTCGATATCCGTGCCCAGCCCGCCACCACCTCCGGCCACCACCTCCGCCGGCCGCCACCACCTCCTTCCACCGGCCACCATCGCCGGCCGCCACCACCTCCAGCCACCACCTTCGCCGACCGCCACCACCACCGGCCACCACCACCTCCGGCCACCACCTCCGCCGGCCGTCACCACCATCGGCCACATGCCGCCACCACCTCCGGCCGTCGGCACCACCTCTGGCCACCGTCGACCACCGCCACCTCCGGCCGACCGCCGCTGCCGTCGGCCGACCGTCGCCTCACACCACCCCAGGTTGTCGGGTCGGGTATGGAATTTAAACCCATTTAATTCGGGTTTTAACCCGTTATAAAATATTGGTACAAAAAGACTAGACTTCATTTTAGAACCCACAACCTTCTCGAAACCTAATCTAAAGCCCTTTAGGCTAACCAAGAGACCCCTTTTACACTTCATGTTTAAAAATCACCTATCATTAAATATATAGATTATCAAGGTAAACTGTATTGACTATATCTTACCCATACGGACTCTGAATTGAGCTCCGTTAGTGGCCTTGGACTCGTAATAACAAAATACACCTACTGAGATCATAAAATACCAGAACCGATAATCAAAAGATAAATTTACCATTTTACCCCTAAGGTAAAATGGTCATAACCTTTTTATTTGAACTCGGAATTGAATTCCGTCTGTGACCACCTGATTATGGTTATAATTCGGAACCACCAATATTATAAAACCCCTAAACCTGGTAGACCACAAATATTGTTTTTGTTTTAAATTTTTAGGCCGAAGCCTAATAAACCCCTTAAGCCTTTGGGCTGTAGCCCATTAACCATTCGACCTCTGGACCTAAGCCCATTAAATTACTGGGGGCCGAAACCCATTAATCTCATTAAACATCGTGGGCCGAAGCCCAACAAGTCCAAATAAACTATGATAAAATGACTTTGCTTTTTGGTAACTGAACTATTATTACTGAAAACAACCTGACCGTTTTACTAAAGGCAGACCCCCATTTAAATTCCGATAATGCCGACTATTTTTGACCATACCGGGAGCAAACGAACTCTGAATTGAGTTCCGTCTGCAGCCACGATTTCAGAATAAAATGTTCTACACACTGAGTATAAATTTAAAGTATTTTAGAAATTACCAAAATACCCTTAAAAAATAAAAACCTATTAAGTTCACATCGGAAAACGTTTCGGAAAATCCTTGTAAAAGTTAGGATAAAAACTAACAGATTATAGTAACATATTTGCAGGTAGTGAGCTTTCTAAGGCTTCCTCATCAGGAGTAAGAGTCTTCAACACTTCAGGTAGGGGATTTAAACTAAGTTTGTTCATGCTAAGTATATGATATAGAATATCGGTAGATTGCTATGGAGTTATACATTTTAAAATATGTTATCACTTATTTGGGTATGGGTCTAGCCCTAGCTGAGGCCAAAAAGTAACCTAGGTATGGGTCTAGCCCTGGTTGAGGCCAAAAAGTAACCTGGGTATGGATCTAGCCCTGGTTGAGGCCAAAAAGTTACCTAGGTATGGGGCTCGCCTAGTCTGAGGACTAAAAGAACATAGGTGTGGGGCTAGCCTTGTTGCGGACAAAAAGTACCCGGGTAAGGCTTGAGATTCCTACCCTGGCTGATAGCCAAAAAGAGAATCGGGTGATAAATGTTTTTATTATTTACATTTTATAGTCATGTTCACTGCTTTTCAATACATATATTTTAGCATGAATAAAACTAAGTCATTAGGTGAGTCAGTGGATTAGACTCACCCCCCTACAGATATTATGCACCCTATAGAGACCAATCCTGCAGGACCTAAAGAAGATGAGGACCGATTGGAGAATGACTCGGAGGGAGTTGAAGACCCACTCTACACACCTTACTACGATGATGCTGGAGCAGAAATATGAAGCGTGGATGTTTAAATTAAGCCTTAGGTTTTTTATTATTCAAGAAATGTATCAAACACTTATGTTATTGAATAAAGTGGTTCAGAAATTTCCATATTTGATGGAATTTATCTATATCAAGTTTTTATTCCTAACTCCCCAGTATTATACGGGTTGAATTAATCCGTAAAATATCGGGATGTTACAATATCTATAATTTAGAGTCTAAGCGTTGAAAAATCATAATTTAGCATGTTTTGGATTTGAAATTAGTTTAGATTCAATCGAATCGTCATCGGATCGGCATCCGATAATTTATACTTGGATTTTTTTCGTATTTTGGACTTACGAGCAAGTTCTAATTAGACATTTTAACAATTTACCCTCCGACTGACCAATTTAGAGTTAAGCATTGAAAAATCAAAAGTTAGCATGTTTTGGATTTAAAATTGGTTTGGATTTGATTGGATCGTCATCGGATCGGCATCCGATAATTCATACTTGTCTTTTTTTCATATTTCGGACTTGCGAGCAAGTTCTAATTGGATATTTTAATAATTTATCCTCCGACTGACCGATTTAGAGTCTAAGCGTTGAAAAATTATAAGTTAGCCTGTTTCGGATTTGATTGGTTTGGATTCGATCGGATCGTCATTGGATCGGCATCCGATAATTTATACTCAAATTTTTTTCGTATGTCAGACTTGTAAGCAATTTCTAAATGGATATTTTAACAATTTACCCTCCGACTGACCAATTTAGAGTCTAAGCTTTTAAAAATCATAAGTTAGCGTGTTTCGGATTTGATATGATCGTCATCGGATCGGCATCCGATAATTCGTACTTGAATTTATTTCGTATTTTAGATTTGCGAGCAAGTTCTAATTAGATATTTTAATAATTTACCCTCCGACTGACCAATTTAGAGTCTAAGCATTGAAAAATCATAAATTAGCGTGTTTCGGATTTGAAATTAATTTGGATTCGATCGGATCGTCATCGGATCGGTATCTAATAATTTGTACTTAGCTTTTTATTGTATTTTAGACTTACAAGCAAGTTCTTATTGGATATTTTAATAATTTACCCTCCAACTGATCAATTTAGAGTCTAAGCATTGAAAAAATATAAGTTAGCGTGTTTCGGATTAGAAATTAGTTTGGATTCGATCAGATCGTCATCGGATCGGCATTTGATAATTCGTAGTTGGAATTTTTTTGTATTTCGGACTTGCGAGCAAGTTCTAATTGGATATTTTAACAATTTACCCTCTGATTGACCAATTTAGAGTCTAAACCTTGAAAAATAATAAATTAGCATGTTTTGGATTTGAAATTGGTTTGGATTCGATCGGATCGTCATCCCATAATTTGTACTTGAATTGTTTTTCATATTTTGGACTTGCGAGCAAGTTCTAGTTGGATATTTTAAAAATTTACCCTTCGATTGACCAATTTAGAGTTTAAGCATTGAAAAATAATAAGTTAGCGTGTTTCAGATTTGAAATTGATTTGGATTCGATCGGATCGTCATCGGATAGGCATTCAATAATTAGTACTTTGAATTTTTTTGTATTTTGGACTTGCGAGCAAGTTCTAATTGGATATTTTAACAATTTAACCTCCGATTGACCAATTTAGAGTCTAATCGTTGAAAAATCATAAGTTAGCATGTTCCGGATTTGGAATTGGTTTGGATTTGATCAGATCAGTATCCGATAATTCGTACTTAGATTTTTTTTTGTATTTCTGACTTGCGAGAAAGTTCAAATTAGATATTTTAACAATTTACCCTCTGATTGCCCAATTTAGAGTCTAAGCATTGAAAAATAATAAGTTAGCATGTTTCGGATTTGAAATTAGTTTGGATTCGATCGGATCGTCATCGGATCGGCATCCGATAATTTGTACTTGGATTTTTTTCATATTTCGGAGTTACGAGCAAGTTCTAATTGGATATTTTAACTATTTACCCTCTGCCTGACCAATTTAGAGTCTAAGCGTTGAAAAATCATAAGTTAGCGTGTTTCAGATTTAAAATTGGTTTAGATTTGATCGGATCATCATCGGATCGACATCTGATAATTCGTACTTGGATTTTTTTTTTTTCATATTTTGTACTTGCGACCAAGTTTTAATTGGATATTTTAAAAATTTACCCTCTGACTGGCCAATTTAGAGTTTAAGCATTGAAAAATCATAAGTTAGCATGTTTCAGATTTGAAATTAGTTTGGATTCGATCGGATCGTCATCGTATCGGCATTCGATAATTCATACTTGACTTTTTTTCTTATTTCAGACTTGCGAGCAAGTTCTAATTGGATATTTTAACAATTTACCCTCCGACTGACTAATTTAGAGTCTAAGCGTTGAAAAATCATAAGTTAGCATATTTCGGATTTGAAATTGGTTTGGATTCGATATGATCATCATTGGATCGGCATCCGATAATTCGTACTTGAATTTTTTTGTATTTCGGATTTGCGAGCAAGTTCTAATTGGATATTTTAACAATTTACCCTCCCATTGACCAATTTAGAGTCTAAGTGTTGAAAAATCATAAGTTTGGGTGTTTCGGATTTAAAATTTATTTGGATTCGATCGGATCGTCATCGGATCGGCATCCAATAATTTGTGTTTGGCTTTTTATTGTATTTCAGACTTACGAGTAAGTTCTAATTGGATATTTTAATAATTTACCCTTTGACTGACTAATTTAGAGTCTAAGTGTTGAAAAATCATAAGTTTGCGTGTTTTGGATTTGAAATTGGTTTGGATTCGATCGGATCGACATCCGATAATTCGTACTTGGATATTTCTGTATTTCGAACTTACAAGTAAGTTCTAATTAGATATTTTAACAATTTACTCTCTTACTGACCAATTTAGAGTCTAAGCGTTGAAAAATCATAAGTTATCTTGTTTCGGATTTGAAATTGGTTTGGTTTCGATCGGATTATCATCAGATCAGCATCCGATAATTCGTACTTAGAATTATTTTGTATTTCGGACTTGCGAGCGAGTGCTAATTGTATATTTTAACAATTGACCCTCTGATTGACCAATTTAGAGTCTAAGCGTTGAAAAATCATAAGTTAGCGTGTTTTGGATTTGAAATTGATTTGGATTCGATCGGATCGTCATCGGATCGACATTCGATAATTCGTACTTGGAATTATTTCGTATTTCGGACTTGTGAGCGAGTTCTAATTGGATTTTTAATAATTTACCATCCTATTGACCAATTTAGAGTCTGAGCGTTGAAAAATCATAAGTTAGCGTGTTTCAGATTTGAAATTGGTTTGGATTCGATCGAATTGGCATCCAATAATTTTTACTTGAATTTTTTTCGTATTTCAGACTTGCGAGCAAGTTCTAATTTGATATTATAACAATTTACCCTCCGACTGACCAATTTAGAGTCTAAGCATTTAAAAATCATAATTTTGCGTGTTTCGGATTTAAAATTGGTTTGAATTCGATCAGATCGTCATCCGATAATTCATACTTGGTTTTTTTTCGTATTTTGGACTTGCGAGCAAGTTCTAATTGGATATTTTAACAATTTACCTTCCGACTGACCAATTTAGAGTCTAAGCGTTGAAAAATCATAAATTAGTACTTTTCGGATTTGAAATTGGTTTGGAGTCGATCGGATCGTCTTCTGATAATTTGTACTTGGCTTTTTTTTTGTATTTCGGACTTACGAGCAAGATCTAATTGGTTATTTTAACAATTTACCCTCCGACTGACCAATTTAGAGTCTAAGCATTGAAAAATCATAAGTTAGCGTGTTACGGATTTATAATTGGTTTGGATTCGATCGGATCGGCATTCGATAATTCGTACTTGATTTTTTTTCATATTTCGGACTTGCGAGCAAGTTCTAATTGAATATTTTAACTATTTACCCTCCGCTGCCCAATTTAGAGTCTAAGCGTTGAAAAATCATAAGTTAGCGTGCTTCGGAGTTGAAATTGGTTTGGATTCGATCAGATCGTCATCGGATCGGCATCCAATAATTCGTACTTGGAATTTTTTCTAATTTGGAACTTGCGAGCAAGTTCTAATTGGATATTTTAACAATTTATCCTCCGACTGACCAATTTAGATTCTAAGCGTTTAAAAATCATAAGTTAGCATGTTTTAGATTTGAAATTAGTTTGGATTCGATCGGATCGTCATCGGATCGGCATCCGATAATTCGTACTTGGAAATATTTTGTATTTTGGACTTGCGAGTGAGTTTTAATTGGATATTTTAACAATATACCCTCCGATTGACCAATTTAGAGTCTAAGTGTTGAAATATCATAAGTTAGCGTATTTCAAATTTGAAATTGGTTTGGATGCGATCGGATCATCATCGGATCAACATCTGATAATTCATACTTGGAATAATTTCGTATTTCGGACTTGCGAGCGAGTTCTAATTGGATATTTTAAAATTTTAACCTCTGATTCATCAATTTAGAGTCTAAACGTTGAAAAATCAGAAGTTAGCGTGTTTTAGATTTGAAATTGGTTTGGATTCGATCGGATCATCATCGGATCGACATCTGATAATTTATACTTAGGATTATTTTAATTTTTGGACTTACGAGCGAGTTCTAATTGGATATTTTAACAATTTACCCTCCGATTGACCAATTTAGAGTCTAAGCATTGAAAAATCATAAGTTAGCGTGTTTCGGATTTGAAATTGGTTTGGATTCGATCGGATCATCATCGGATCGACATCCGATAATTCATACTTGGAATTATTTCGTATTTTGGACTTGCGAGCGAGTCCTAATTAGATATTTTAACAATTTACCATCAAATTGACCAATTTAGAGTCTAAGCGTTGAAAAATCATATGTTAGCGTGTTTTGGATTTGAAATTGGTTTTGATTCTATCGGATCATCATCGGATCGGCATCCGATAATTTTTACTTGGAATTATTTTATATTTCAGACTTGCGAATAAGTTCTAATTGGATATTTTAATAATTTACCCTCCGATTGACCAATTTAGAGTCTAAGCGTTGAAAAACCATATGTTAGTATGTTTCGAATTTGAAATTGGTTTGGATTTAATCGGATTGTCATCTGATCGGTATTCGATAATTTGTACTTGGGATTATTTCATATTTCGAATTTGCAAGCGAGTCTTAATTTGATATTTTAATAATTTATCCTTCGATTGACCAATTTAAAGTTTAAGCATTGAAAAATCATAAGTTTGCGTGTTTCAGATTTAAAATTGGTTTGGATTCGATCGGATCGGCATTGAATCGGCATCCGATAATTCGTACTTGGAATTATTTCATATTTCAGACTTGCGAGTGAGTCCTAATTGGATATTTTACCAATTTACCCTCCGATTGACCAATTTAGAGTCTAAGCGTTGAAAAATCATAAGTTAGCGTGTTTCGGATTTGAAATTAGTTTGGATTTGATAGGATCATCATCGGATCGGCATCCGATAATTCGTACTTAGAATTATTTTGTATTTCAAACTTGCGAGCAAGTCCTAATTGAATTTTTTAATAATTTACCCTTCGATTGACCAACTTACAGTCTAAGTGTTGAAAAATCATAAGTTAGCGGGTTTCAGATTTGAAATTGGTTTGGATTCGATTGGATCATCATCGGATCGGCATTTGATAATTCGTACTTAGAATTATTTTATATTTCGGACTTACAAGCGAGTTCTAATTGGATATTTTAACAATTTACCCTCCGATTGACCAATTTAGATTTTAAGCGTTGAAAAATCATAAGTTAATATGTTTCAGATTTGAAATTGGTTTGGATTCGATCGGATCGTCATCGGATCGGCATCCGATAATTCTTACTTTGAATTATTTCATATTTCGGACTTGCGAGCGAGTTCTAATTGGATATTTTTACAATTTACCCTCCGTTTGACCAATTTAGAGTCTAAGCGTTGAAAAATCATAAGTTAGCGTGTTTCTGGCTACACAACAATTACAGTAATTTCAAACCATGTCTATGTGACTCCGCACAATTTTAGTTAATGAAAAAATGGTGATAGCTTTCGCCCAATTTTAGTTAGTAAAAAAATCCCAAGCCCGTAGACCAGTCATCGACTGTGGCAATCTATACCAGTTCTTAGAACCTAAAATGGCTTAAATGATTGATATTAGAATTTCGTGGTAAGTACGCACCAGTTTTTTTTTTATCATCACATTGCATCTCATATGTGGGGGGTTAAAGCTGAGCCATGCTTTGGTCGGCTTGAGCTTGTTCACGAGCCTAAACTTCAGACTAGGCTATGCTCAATTAGTGATTGAACAGTACCTTATCGTGCTTGGTCATGAGCCTAAACTTCATACTATGATATATATTAGGCTTATTCAAGTCATTTATGAGCCTATTCACGAGCCCTTTATGAGACTATCAAGTTTGTTCACGAGCTTTGCTCACAAGCCCTAAACAAGCATATTCACGAGCCCAAATGAGTCGAGCTTTGGTCTGCTTAAACTTGGCTCGTTTATTAAACGAGCCTAAACCGAGCTTTGGTCGGCTTGAGCTTGTTCACGAGCCTAAACTTCAGACTAGGCTATTCTCAATTAGTGATTGAACAATCCCTTATCGAGTTTGTTCACGAGTCTAAACTTCATACTAGGCTATATGTTAGGCTTATTCAAGCCATTTATGATATATTCACGAGCCTTTTATGATCCTATCAAGCTTGTTCACGAGCTTTGCTCACGTACAAGCCCTAAACAGGCATATTCGCGAGCCCAAACGAGCCGAGATTTGGCATGCTTGAGCTTGGCTCATTTATTAAACGAGCCTAAACCAATCTTTGGTCGGCTCGATCCTATTCACGAGCCTAAACTTTAGACTAGGCTATGCTCAATTAGTGATTGAATAGTCCCTTAACGAGCTTGTTCACGAGCCTAAACTTCATACTAGGCTATATGTTAGGCTTATTTAAGCCATTTATGAGCCTATTCAAAATCCCTTTATGAGCCTATCGAGCTTGTTCATGAGCTTTACTCACAAGCCCTAAATAAGCATGTTCGCAAGCCCAAACGATCCCAGATTTGGTCTGCTTGAGCTTGGCTCGTTTATTAAATGAGCCTAAACTCTAGGCTTGGGCTTGGCTTGACTAGTAACCGAATGAACTCGAACGAGCTTTTATCGGGCCAAGCCACGAGCCGCTCACGAACAGCTTGGTTCGTTTAAAGCCATACCTAAACCTAAACCTAATCTAAACACCAATTAAGGTAATTTTGTTCGGCCCATCACCTATAGCTCCTTCCACAATGATCGACTCTCTATCTCTGATGTACTCCCATACACAGCAGCAATCAGCAAAAGAGTGCATTGTGGTCTCGTAACCATGATATATAGCACCTATGAATCTCGCACCGTCTCTCCAATGCACTAAAGTTTGACTTTCATGCCATTCAGCTTTGGGGGTAGCTGCATTGGAGGGATGTTTTGAGATTCATGGGTGTGTTCCATGTGCAACGGTTGGTTGTGAAAAACTTGCTCACCACATCAGTATATACCTCCCGATCAGCTGTTAATTATCAAAACCTCCCTTATATTCCAGTATTGACAGAAACATCCCTTATGCACACAGTTACAGTTCTACATATATGCAGTTGTAGTAATACATCTGTGTACATATAGCATTGCACATGTATGCAGGAGCGAGGTTTCTGCAAATATCGAAATGTGATGGTGTTTTTTGTAAAAACCCCTATTTCTAATGGAGACATAGTTAATTGAGATGTTTAAATGTTAATATCTTTTTTGTTAAATTAAAATATGTCTTTTATTTTGTCATTTGTGTGAATAAAGAAAAAAAATGTTGATATTTTTAGTAAACCAATGGGTGTACTCTGATTTTGCATATTGGTCTCCCTGTAAGAAAATCATGGCTCTGCCCATGCCCTCACGTACAAAAGGGGTTTTGAGCTAACATTTCAAACTTTAAGATGCGATTTGGAACAAAATAAACTAAGGGGGAGAGGGACGAGGAGGAGGAGCTCACCGAGAGGGAGTGGGAGGCCTCAAGGAGGAGGAGGAGCAGCGGCGCCCGCGAAGGGGAGGTCGCCGGTCGGTGGCGCGTGGAAGGGGAGGGGAGGGTGGCTGGAGGAGCAAGGGAGGGGAGGGGAGGGTGGCTGGCCGGAGGTGCGAGGGAGGGGAGGGGTGGCCGGCCGGAGGCGCGCGAGGGAGGGGAAGAACGCCGGGGAGGGGGGGGGGAATTAGATCGAGAGATCGAGGATCGAAACAGAAAGGGGATCGGGCATCGGTTTTTATAAAATCGCAGGGTTTTTTACCGACAGAATATATGTTTGTCGGTATAAATATTATACCGATGGATATTTATTTCTATCGGTAATTCAAACGGTAAAAAAAAATTAAAAATTTAGATATTACTATTACCGACGGAAGAAATTTATGCTGTCGGTAAAATAAACTTTTACCGACGGCTACATATAATATTGTTGGTATATTAATTATGCCGATAAACATATATTTACCGTCGGTAATACTAAACAAAAAAAATTCATAAAATTTAAAATAAATTATACCGACGAATTAAAATAGTTCCATCGACATTAAGATATTTATATCGACGGTAATTAATATTACCATCGGCAATAAACCTCTTTTTTGTAGTGTCTGCTTTCAAAGTGATCCCAAACCTTATGTGCTAGAGGGCATCCAATCAAGAGGTGAGAAGCGCTCTCTTCTACGGTGTGGCAAAGTGTACATTGAGAGTTTGTGATGTTTGGATTCCTCATTCGGATTAGGTTCACCTTCGTTAGAATCTTATTTCGAAATGGAGCTTTAGACCTCCAAATCGCTCCCGAGGGTGCAAATCGACCACCTTCTGGGACCAGCTTCTAATTGGAGGATTGACTGAGAAGACGCCTAATGTATGCCATTGCAATCTTACTCGTCAACTGTCTGTCTAAACGTCGCTGCTGAGAGAAGCTGCGAATGGTCCTCTAGGTCTTGCTTACTCTTCGGATCCAGCGGCTTGACTAGTCGCACCCTCCATCTGCTAGGACTAAGTGGGTACCTAAGGCTCCTACCACATCAGTCCCAACAAACGGGACTAGTCCAGGTGGGTCTCGATTTTCAGTTCTTATAGACATAGTAGATAAAGAAACGGGTTCTTCCCAGGCCATTGATATAGGCGAAACCTCTCTGACAGGTGCCGCTGAAATTATTATGGTAGAACATCCAATACCAGCAGATAGAGACACTAGGACTAGAGTTATCACATCTAGTCTCCCACTGAGAGAATTATTGGAGCAGCAGACACTACAAAAAAAATGTTTTTTACCGACGGAATATATCCGTCGGTAAAGTTAATTTTCCGTCGGTAAAGATTTATCACGGCGGAAGCAATTTCTGTCTCTAGTATGTCGGGAAAAAAGGCGTCGGGAAAAATCTGCGACGGACACAAAATATCCATCGGTATTAATCATTATTACCGACGGATATTTTATATCCGTCGGTAATATATGAATATTTAATTAAAAATATAATAGATTATTACCGACGGACCATTACCTTTCGTCGGTAATATATAAGGTTATTACCGACGGATATAGGTCTTGCCGTCGGTAAAACTTTGTATATTACCGACGGAATGTAATTTCCGTCGGTAATATATAAATAATTTAAATAAATAAAATAGATTATTACCGATGAAATTTATAAATTCCGTCGGTGAAAAAACATGATTTTTTTTTAAAAAAAATTACTAAAATAATGTTATTTAATTCTTGTGATTTACAATAATACCACAATATATTCAAATATTACCATAATTGACTAAATCAAATATTACCATACTTTATCAAATATTATCGCAATTTATCAAATATTACCATAAATTATCAAATATTACCACAAATTATTAAATATTACCACAATACCAGACAATTATAGACAAGACCAAAAAATGACCACATATTAATTACAAAATTATTTTTACACAATCCAAAACTGAGAAAAGCTGCGTGCCCTAGCTCAACCACCCCATGCCGCCCGGCACCAACGCTGGTGCTCTCATCCCCTAACGCTGCATATCCTGTAATTAATATGTATTTGTTAAAAATATAGTTTATATCTATAATTGAGAGTCTAAGCGTTGAAAAATCATAAGTTAGCATGTTTCAGATTTGAAATTGGTTTGGATTAGATCGGATCGTTATCGGATCGGCATCCGATAATTCGTACTTTGATTATTTTTGTATTTCGAACATGCGAGCAAGTTCTAATTAGATATTTTAATAATTTACCCTCCGATTGACCAATTTAGAGTCTAAGCGTTGAAAAATTATAAGTTAGCATGTTTCAGATTTAAAATTGGTTTGGATTCGATCGGATCGTCATCGGATCGGCATCTGATAATTTGTACTTAGATTTTTTTTCGTATTTTAGACTTGCGAGCAATTCTAATTGGATAATCTAACAATTTACCCTCCGATTGACCAATTTAGAGTCTAAGCGTTGAAAAATCATAAGTTAGCGTGTTTCGGATTTAAAATTGGTTTGGATTCGATCGGATTGTCATCGGATCGGTATTCGATAATTCGTACTTAGAATTTTTTTCGTATTTCGAACTTGCGAGCAAGTTCTAATTGGATATTTTAACAATTTACCCTTCGATTGACCAATTTAGAGTCTAAGTATTGAAACATAATAAGTTAGCATGTTTTGGATTTGAAATTGGTCTGGATTCGATCGGATTGTCATCCGATAATTTGTACTTAAATTTTTTATTATATTTTGGACTTGCAAGCAAGTTCTAATTGGATATTTTAATAATTTACCCTCCGATTGACCAATTTATAGTCTAAGCATTGAAAAATAATAAGTTAGTATGTTTCGGATTTGAAATTGGTTTGGATTCGATTGGATCGTCATCGGATCGGCATCCGATAATTAGTACTTGGATTTTTTTTGTATTTTGGACTTGCGAGCAAGTTTTAATTAGATATTTTAATAATGTAACCTCCGATTGACCAATTTAGAGTCTAAGCGTTGAAAAATCATAAGTTAGCGTGTTTCAGATTTGAAATTGGTTTGGATTCGATCGGATCAGCATCCGATAATTCATACTTGGATTTTTTTTTGTATTTCTGACTTGCGAGCAAGTTCAAATTGGATATTTTAACAATTTACCCTCCGATTGACCAATTTAGAGTCTGAGCGTTGAAAAATCATAAGTTAGCATGTTTCAGATTTAAAATTGGTTTGGATTCGATCTGATCTACATCGGATCAGCATACGATAATTCGTACTTGAAATTTTTTTATATTTCTGACTTGCGAGCAAGTTCTAATTGGATATTTTAACAACTTACCCTTCGATTGACCAATTTAGAGTCTAAGCATTGAAAAATAATAAGTTAGCGTGTTTTAGATTTGAAATTGGTTTGGCTTCGATCGGATCGTCATCAGATTGGCATCCGATAAATTGTACTTAAAATTTTTTCGTATTTCGGACTTGCGAGCAAGTTCTAATTAGATATTTTTTCGTATTTCGTATTTCGGATTGCGAGCAAGTTCTAATTCGAACTTAGATTTTTTTTTGTATTTCAGCTTTGCGAGCAAGTTCTAATTGGATATTTTAACAATTTATCCTCCGATTGACCAATTTAGAGTCTAAGCATTGAAAAATAATAAGTTAGCGCGTTTCAGTTTTGAAATTGGTTTGGATTCGATCGGATCGTTATCGGATCAATATCCGATAATTCGTACTTTGAATTTTTTCTTATTTCGGACTTGCGAGCAAGTTTTAATTAGATATTTTAATAATTTACCGTCCGATTGACCAATTTAGAGTCTAAGCAATGAAAAATCATAAGTTAGCATGTTTCGGATTTAAAATTGGTTTGAATTCGATCGGATCATCATTGGATCGGCATCCGATAATTTGTACTTGGAATTTTTTCGTATTTCAGACTTGCGAGTAAGTTCTAATTTGATATTTTAATAATTTACCCTTTAATTAACCAATTTAGAGTCTAAGCGTTGAAAAACCATAAGTTAGCGTGTCTCGGATTTGAAATTGGTTTGGATTCGATCGGATCGTCATCGGATCGGCATCCGATAATTTCTACTTGGAATTTTTTCGTATTTTGAACTTACGGGCAAGTTCTACTTGGATATTTTTACAATTTACCCTCCGATTGACCAATTTAGAGTCTAAGTGTTGAAAATTAATAAGTTAGCGTATTTCGGATTTGAAATTGGTTTGGATTCAATCGGATCATCATCGGATTGGCATCCGATAATTCATACTTAGAATTTTTTCATATTTCGGACTTGCGAGTAAGTTATAATTGGATATTTTAACAATTTACCCTCCGATTGATGAATTTAGAGTCTAAGCGTTGAAAAATAATAAGTTAGCGTGTTTCAGATTTGAAATTGGTTTGGATTCGATCGGATCATCATCGGATCGGTATCCGATAATTCGTACTTGGATTTTTTTCATATTTTGAACTTCTGAGCAAGTTCTAATTGGATATTTTAACAATTTACCCTCCGATTGACCAATTTAAAGGCTAAGTGTTGAAAAATAATAAGTTAGCGTGTTTCAGATTTGAAATTGGTTTGGATTCGATCGGATCATCGTTGGATCGACATTCGATAATTCATACTTGGATTTTTTTTTGTATTTCGGACTTATGAGCAAGTTCTAATTGGATATTTTAACAATTTACCCTCCGATTGACCAATTTAGAGTCTAAGCGTTGAAAATCATAAGTTAGTGCATTTCGGATTTGAAATTGGTTTGGATTCGATAGGATCGTTATCGGATCGGCATCTGATAGTTCGTACTTGGAATTTGTTCATATTTCGGACTTGCGAGCAAATTCTAATTGGAAATTTTAACAATTCACCCTCCGATTGACCAATTTAGAGTCTAAGCGTTGAAAAATCATAAGTTAGCGTGTTTCGGATTTGAAATAGGTTTAGATTCGATTGGATCGTCATTGGATAGGCATCCGATAATTCGTACTTGGAATTTTTTCATATTTCAGACTTACAAGCAAGTTCTAATTGGATATTTTTATAATTTACTCTGCGATTGACCAATTTAGAGTCTAAGCATTGAAAAATCATAAGTTAGCGTGTTTCGGATTTGAAATTGGTTTGAATTCGATCGGATCGTCATCGGATCGGCATCTGATAATTTGTACTTAGATTTTTTTTCGTATTTCGGACTTGCAAGCATGTTCTAATTGGATATTTTAACAATTTACTCTTCGATTGACCAATTTAGAGTCTAAGCGTTGGAAATTCATAAGTTGACATATGATTGTCTAATTTAGAGTTTAAGCATTGGAAATTTATAAGTTAGCGTGTTAGCTTGATAATATGATTTAAACTCAAACTAGTAAGATACATACTTAATAGTAATATTATAAAGATTAGTAAGTACCTGATCGATCATGAGCATGAGTCACCGCTAGACCGACTCATGAATTCATTAAGCCGACGCTGCAGTAACCTGAGAGCTTCTCTTTCCTCCTTAACTTGCCGCTCGAGGGCCTGCCTCTCCTCGCGCTCCGCCTCAACCCTGTGCTCGAGGTCCTGCCTCTGATCATGCTCCACGTCTTGCGTAGATTGCAACTGAGTGATAACCCCGGTCTGGGTGTCCCGTGCCCTCGAGCGTATACCCTCTCGTCCAAAGTAGGAGGAGGGCGTGAATCCAAGGCCCGTACAGAGGACGCGGTTGTGCGTGGCAGGTCTGAGCACAGTATCCATCACCGAGTCAACAAATACTAAGCTTGAGGAGGACCCGGCCTCGCTCGATGGGGTCACCATAAGTTGCATTCTCTTTTATATGGAAACAACCAATGATATTCAATGATATTTGATGGCATACGCATACGAATGTATTAATAGTAATTTAATTACTTACGACTTGCAAGACAACCCAGTCGTCCAGAAATGCCCTATCGGTATGCCGCCTCCTAGAGGCCTCAAAAAGGTCAATCTGATTAGGCTCATGGCCTAAGGACTGTGTCTGTTTTTTGACATATAAAATAAATAGATGAGTTAATATAAGATTTATAGAGCTTTAAATAATAAAATATTTGTATCATTTACTAGCTGCTGGGTAAGCTGGGTCATGGAGGTCCTCCCCCTTACTGGAGTAGGTGTTATCGAGATATTTCTATTCTGCTTGCCTTTAGCAGAACTCACTTGTGTCAATCGATTAAATTTTCAAACATCAATACAAATTTTTAGTATAATATTAAAATAAGTATGAATCAACAAAATAATAATTATACCTGAAATTAAGGGATAACCCAGTAAGCGACCAAAAACTGTAGAACGTGTAGCGGTGGCTCGTCTATCTTTACGGTCGCAACCTATAACTCCTTAGCCGGCTCGCCGACCAAGTAACCGTAGAGCTGGCAGAGCTTGTGACGGTAATCCCTGTACCGCTCACTTATCGTCTTCCATAAGTCCTCCCGGTAGGTATCGGTTTTCATGTTCTCTCATTTAAATTTCTCCTGTAAAATCAATTTAGAAATAAGTAATTTTATCAAATCAAATTATAAAGAAGTATGATATTATTCTAAAATCCTTTAATGAAACTAACGTATCAAAAAGACTTGTTACATCCTCTTCTTATATGATGCATCGATGTTCTTCCACCCTTTTATCCCCACAATAGGGGCATTCCTTTTCTCCCGTACTATCATATCGACCCACGTGGCGGCATTAGAAGCGTGCTCACCCACAAAGGACCTACCGCTCCAATGTAGGGAAAGCAGCTCGCGTAAGCTCGATAAGCGTCGGGCCGTCGTCACGGCCCTGTCGCCCACATGCCTGGCGATCCTCGACTCTGCAAATAAAATATACATTAATACTGAACAAGTATTTATAACATGTATAAAATTTTAGATCTAAATATTATCTGTGGGCGTAGACACTGTAGTCGAGTACTGAGCGCTGCTCGAAGCTCCTGAGATGGCAACCTCAGGAGCTGGTGTGGAGAGAGGAACATCACTTGCAGATCTGGAGGGCTCGGCCTCGGACCCTGGGGTGGCAGTCGGAGCACGCCGAGCTAGCCTACCCCTGCCTCTATGAACCCTTGACCGTGATGCCATCTGAAAGCAGTAATATTTTTCCATACGAAATAATATGATATAAATAACAGTTTGATTTATATAAGAAACAATATGAAACAATTTGATTTATATATGAAACAGTATAAAATAATATGATATGCATATGAAACAATATAATTTATATATGAAACAATTTGATTTATATATGAAATAGTAAGATATTTATTTTCTAACAGTCTAATTTACATATGAAACAATCCAGGTCTAGTCATTTTGTATCTCATCTCCGCCACTCTCATCGCATCCCTCTTCTATCACCTGATTTTCTTCCGCTGTCCAGTTTATATTGTCGACCACTTTATTTTCGTCGTGTATTATGTTGATAATGATTATCTCATCATTCTAGTATGCATCCAGATAATCATTGACGACCCCCGTATCTTTGTCTCCCATGTCGTAAAAATCTCTGGGTGGTGACCTAACTATAATTTGCCAACCTAGAGAGCTATTATCCGGTGCTAAAATATCTGTTCCGCTTGAGAGGCAAGAATAAATAGATCTTGACATTAGGTATTCAATCTCTTGCCAGTGTTGACGTTGATAAAACCATATTTATCAACATTATAACTAGTCTTGTGATTATTAACATCATACTAATCGTATTTGAATAATACGATTCGATTTTGGCCAAGGAATTTAATCTCGAGAATCTCATTGAAGACACCGTAGAAGTTGATATTTCCTAATTCTTCTTGCTTATTGTTGATGACAACCCCACTATTTTGTATTCTTTATGATTTTTCACTATCTTTTATCCGAAATCTATAACCGTTCACAATATAATCATCAAATAATTGCAAAGGGCTACAAGATAAGCATTAGAGATCCTCATTCATCAATGGATCATGGTTGTCGTGCAGCTCTTGTGCCTATAATAACCACATGGCATTCATGATGTGAACACATAATTATTATTCGATAATGAATGTCAATAAAATTCAGTCATGATGTGAACACTTACGTGTTTCTCGAACCACGATAGGAATTCATGATCATAAATTTATGGAGCATTTCGAGTACCCTGATTATTAATGATGGCTTTATGCTTCCTGTTTTTTCAGATTATGAATTAGATTATAATTAGCACATATACTTAATTAATGGACTGAAAGAATGAGTAAATTTTTATAAAATGCTTACTCAATAAATGACCACACTTTATCACATTGGTGCAACACATACATATATGCCTGTTGAATCTCATCTACAGACAATCGACGGATTTTGTCTCCTTCTAGAGGTCTACCCATTTCGACAAATATAGACAGACCCCCATCGAAGTTTATTGGACCACCGTCATAGTTTCGCTCAAGTTGATAGAATCGCGTGTCTATACCATGTAGGTATCTTGAGCAGAATATCAGATATTCTTCTGCTAGGTATACTTCAGCAATTGATCCCTCCGGACGACTCTTAGTACAAACATATGATTTCAATATTCGTAAGTACCTAATTTAAGAAAAAAATTTATGGATAAATACATCAAGAATGATCAAATATATTAAAAAATAAGACAAGACGATTACCTCTCGATAAAATTATCCAGCAGTAATGAACAGGGTCAACGAGTTTGGCCTCTTTTGCTAAGTGAACGGTTAAATGCACCATGACATCAAAGAAGGAAGGTGAAAATATCATCTCTAACTTGCAAATGTGATTGCAATATCCCTCTCTATCTGATCAAGTTGGTCAAGTCTAAGTACCTTCGAGCACAACTGTCTGAAAAAAGTACTGAGCTCAATTAACGGACCGGACACCTGTTCGGTTAAATTCCCACGTATAACAAGAGATAACAATCGATGCATAAGAATATGACAATCGTGGCTCTTTAATCCAGACAACTTTCAGCCGTTCTCTTGTACGCATCGTGCGATACTCGAAGAGTAACCGTCCGACGTTTTCACAGACCATAGAAATACACATAAAGCTATCTTCTGCTGTGAGCTTATAGTGTAGCATACAACTGGCAACACATACTTATCCCCAATCTCTTGGGGATGAAGTGATTTTCGGATGCCCAACTCCTTAAGATCGAGAAGAGATTTAAGATTATTCTTTGTCTTACCATCAAGATTCAATAGTGTTCTTATAATATTGTCACACATATTTTTCTCGATATGTATGATATCCAAGTTATGCCGCAAGATTAGGCTGCTCCAGTACGGTAGTTTAAAAAAAATACTCTTCTTCTTCCAGTTATGCTCAAGTGTAGATTCTTTATACGTTATCTTCTTTTTGCCTTTTCCAAGTGTCACCGTATCAAGCTGATCCAATTCACACAAGACTTCTAGCTCCGAAAGCTGCTCCGGGGCCTTTGCAAGTTCCTTCTTGCCGTTAAACGCTCTTTTGTTCTGCCTCCACTTATGACTGTCAACAAGGAATCTTCGATGACCCATATAACAGAACTTACCTCCGTTCTTTAACCATAATGAATCTGTCTCTTTATTGCATGTAGGGCACGCTAATTTTTTTTTAGTACTCCACCCAGATAAGTTGGCATATGCAGGAAAATCATTGATGGTCCATAGAAATATCGCATGCATTCAAAAATTCTAGCGCAATGAAGCATCATATGTATCGGCCCCAACTTCCCACAACGCGTTCAACTCCTCAATCAACGATTGCAAGTAAATGTCAATATCATTATCAGGTGACCTGGGTCTGGGAATGAATAAGAAGAGTATTATGTATGGCTTTTTTAAGCACATCCAGGAAGGGAAATTGTATGGAACTAGGACAACTGACCAAATGCTATATGACACACTCATATTTCCAAAGAGATTGAAGCCATCGTTAGCAAGCCCTAACCTAACGTTGCGAACTTCACATGCGAATTCAGGATAGGTCTGATCAAAATCTTTCCAGGTTAGAGAGTCGGTCGGATGTCTCATAACCCCATCATCTATACGTTCTCATGTATGCCACCTTATGTGGTCAGTAATCTTCGATGACATAAACAACCTCTAAACCCTGTCCCTAAGCGGGAAGTATAGGAGAACCTTTGCAGATATATTTTTCTTTCTTCGATTGGTACTAGACTCATCATCCGTCTCTTTATATCTTGTTTCTCCGCATATATGGTATGCCCGTGCATGTTCGTAGTCCTTCCGGTACAACATACAATCGGTCACGCATGCATCAATTTTGTCATAACCAAGACCGAAATCTTTAATTGTCTTCTTTGCCTCGTAGAATGATTTCAGTACTATCTCACCTATAGGAAAAAAATCTTTCAACAACTCTACAAATATATTATGTGGGTGCAAAAATTGTACCGGACCAGATCAGAGCAGCATGGGCCCGCGCAACGGCCCAAATGGGTAAGCCCGCCTGGGCTCACATGGGCCCACTCTACGAGGCTCGCAGATCAAGCCCTACCCCTTATTGGGCCCGAACAACGGCCCAATAAGGGCCCAGCAATGAGGCCCAGAACTAGTGCCACGTCATCAGCGCCACGTCATCACTGCCATATCGGGCACATGCCTACGCTATAAAAGGACCCCCAAGGCATCCAGGAAAGGGGTTGGTCATTCGATCAGAGGAGAAGAGGATCCAGAGCCAGAGCCAGAGCCCTCTATTCTCCCCACCTTGTTCTCTTCTAGTTGCTCCGTGCAACCCCCACTGTAAAAAGCTTCTCTCGGCCTGTCGAGAGAACGCTCCCCAACTTTATATTTATTATAGTGGAAACCAGGTGGCACCTCTCGCCCGGAGACGTAGGTCGTAAGACCAAACTTCGACAACAACTCCATGTGTCAATCCTATCTCTCTACTTTCTAGTCTCTAATTCTACGAACAATCCAATTCAATCAAGGCTGTGGGGTGGGATTCTCGATCAAGGTGGCTCGGAAATCTCCCCTCACAATCTTTGGCGCCGTCTGTGGGATATCGATAGAGGTCTTACCCACGCCTCTACCGACTCCTATTCAGCTTGTGGTGACGAGCCACAAGTCCTCCTCCAAATCAACCTCAACGCCTTCATCACGCCGACATCAACACGCTCGATGGTGAAGGCCAGCACCAACCCACCAAAGGCGGGTGCTAAACAAACAAACGATATGCTGATCGAAGAAGGACAAGAAGTCTCGGTTGCAACCAACCGAAGAAATGTTCGAGAGCGGCAGGGGCCACAAGGAAGTCATCCGGGAAGCCGCAGCAATCGGCAGGACCCACCATTCCCGATGCAACGATCTGGCAAAGAGCACGCCACCCAAGGAGACAACGGTTCAGCAACATACCAAATTTCGGCCGCTGATTTTCAGCTGCTGAACCTCCTTAAGAGGAACACAGCCCTCGAGCAAGAGAGGGATTCCCTAAAGAAGGCGGCTGAAAGAGCGGGGGTTATGGCCTGTAACTCTTCAGCTGCTGATGAAGACCAACCAAGGACTCGCCCAGCCGCGGGTCATCATCTTGAAGAACCACATGTGCCGCGTATCGAGAGGTGTCAGGTATCCACACAAGCACCAAGGCAAACGGTGTGGGATCGCCTCGACGTCAACGGTGCGCCCAGCTATCGCGGAGAAGGATCACCTCAGTCAACAGGGTCTACTAGACATCCTATTCTTTCGCACACGAAAGCAACAGATGCCCGCGAGCTGCTCAACCGACTAAGGCATACTGCCAACGTGGGACGCCGCCATCAAGACCGTAGGCAACTAATCACCTCGGTGGGGCCACTGCATCCCAAGGTTCTTGCAACACCATTTCCTATGGGTTAGCGAACACCGAACCTACCAAAGTTCAACTGCATCCGGGGAGACCCTGCTCTCCATATCCTAGCCTACAAGCAGGCCCTGACGCCCTATGAATATGAGAACCATGTTCTCTGCCGTATGTTTGCGGGAAGCCTCGAGGGACCTGCCCTCGACTGGTATTACACACTGCCTACTGGTACGGTGACTACATTCAAAGAGTTGGCTGAACTCTTCATGGACCATTACCGGCTAAACTTAAAGCCGGAAAAGAAGCTGGATACACTTTACCGGCTGAAGATGGGCTCCGATGAGTCTCTAAGGAGCTTCACGATGAGGTTTCATAATGAGCACTCTGAGCTCACTGGTCGGTCCCATAATGAGGAGGCCATCATGCTGGCATTCCAGAATGCTATCCGGCCAGAGCTCCACATCTACACCGACTTCATCCGGCATCCTCCCAGTAACCTGGAAGCGATGTTCAAGCGCGTACAGCGGGAGATAGAGGTGGAAGACAATCAGCGGGCCAGAAGATTACGCGAGCCCCGCGAGTCTCGTGACTCCCGACATAAGAAAAATGATGAAGCCCCGAATAAAGCACACTACAAGAAGTCTGCCCATGCTGCGTCCGACCGAAAGGCCCAGGCCAAAAGGTACAATGAAGATCCGAAAGCCCCTCCAGCAGAGAAGAGGCGAACTCCAAGGGAGCAAAGGGTGTTCACTAAGCTGAACACCTCCATTGAAGACATCTTCGCATACTTGCAGAACGAGCCCTTTTGCAAGTGGCCACAGCCTCTCCCTCCAAATTCCGACCAGGCGGAAGATACGACAGTCTACTGTGAGTTTCATCGCAGCCATGGCCACCCAACCGCTACATGTCGGAAGCTAAAGCATCACATCGAAGACCTGATCCAAGAAGGGCGGCTCAATGGCTACCTCGCTAATAAGGAACCAGGTCGAGAGTAAGAGAAGCTGCAGCAGTGGAGAAAAGAAAGTCAATGTAATACATGGATGCGTAATCGTAACGTCCGCGGGGCAACCTCTGAAAAAGTGTAACTGCAACTTTGTTATATCAATAAAGTATCTTTTTTTTCTCAAAATCAAATCTCTCGAAGTTCGATTCCGCCCATTCAAGTCGGAAGCTCAAAGGCAATTCGGCTACGCCCTCTCGAGGCTAAAGTCCGATAAAAAGGCTCCTGGCAACCCAGGTCAATCAAAGACCTTCGATTCCGCCCATTCAAGTCGGAAGCTCGAAGGCAATTCGGCTACGCCCTTTCAAGGCAAAAGTCCGATAAAAAGGCTCCTGGCAACCCAGGTCGATCAAAGACCTTCGATTCCGCCCATTCAAGTCGGAAGCTCAAAGGCAATTCGGCTACGCCCTCACGAGGCTAAAGTCCGATAAAAGGCTCCTGGCAACCCAGGTCAACCTAAGACCTTCGATTCCGCCCGTTCAAGTCGGAAGCTCGAAGGCAATTCGGCTACGCCCTCTCGAGGCTAAAGTCCGATAAAAAGCCCCTGGTAACCCAGGTCAACCAAAGACCTTCGATTCCGCCCATTCAAGTCGGAAGCTCGAAGGCAATTCGGCTACGCCCTCTCGAGGCTAAAGTCCGATAAAAAGCTCCTGGTAACCCAGGTCAACCAAAGACCTTCGATTCCGCCCATTCAAGTCGGAAGCTCGAAGGCAATTCGGCTACGCCCTCTCGAGGCTAAAGTCAGCTAAAAATGCTCCTGACAATCCAAGTCAAGCTAAATTATCAACTATACTCATCCGAGGCGATGAGAATAAGCCCAAGACCTAGCCCTTGGTACTCAAAGACAAAGTCCGAGGCGACCAATGCCTCGGCACTCTACAAGCCCAAGGCCTAGCCCTTGGTACTCGAAGACAAAGTCCGAGGTGACCAATGCCTCGGCACTCTTCAAGCCCAAGGCCTAGCCCTTGGTACTCGAAGACAAAGTCCGAGGTGACCAATGCCTCGGCACTCTTCAAGCCCAAGGCCCGATCCTTAGCATTCGAAGACAAAGTCCGAGGCGACCAATGCCTCGGCACTCTACAAGCATAAGGCTCGGTCCTTAGCATTCGAAGACAAAGTCCGAGGCGACCAATGCCTCGGCACTCTACAAGCCTAAGGCTCGGTCCTTAGCATTCGAAGACAAAGTCCGAGGCGACCAATGCCTCAGCACTCTACAAGCCCAAGGCCCAGCCCTTGGCATTCGAAGACAAAGTCCGAGGCGACCAATGCCTCGGCACTCTACAAGCCCAAGGCCTAGCCCTTGGCACTCGAAGACAAAGTCCGAGGCGACCAATGCCTCGGCACTCTACAAGCCCAAGGCCCAGCCCTTGGCATTCGAAGACAAAGTCCGAGGCGACCAATGCCTCGGCACTCTACAAGCCCAAGGCCTAGCCCTTGGCACTCGAAGACAAAGTCCGAGGCGACCAATGCCTCGGCACTCTTCAAGCCCAAGGCCCAGCCCTTGGTATTCGAAGACAAAGTCCGAGACGTCGTCGCCGACGTATTGGCATTCGATCAAAAGTCCAAGCTTAGTCTTGTCACTCAGGTCCAAGCATCAGATTGTCACTGGCCATTACCTTTTTTTTCGATAACTAACGGTTCCAGACCGGTCAGGGGGTGGTTGGTCTGACTCTGTCAGTGCGTGTCTCCATTCTGGTGCAGTCGATGGTGGGTAACACGGGATAAAATGGTGCTTCCTTGATCCCGGCCAAGTCAACGCCCTCACGTGACCGTAGTACTTGGGGAATACAGTAACCAGGTGCGGTAATACATTGGGTGAAGACCGGCTGGCTATCATGTGGCGTCATCCTAGATTATCTCTAAGAAACCCCCTCGAATATAGCACTATCCCTCGCCGACATCCCCGCGCACCAGCGTTTTACCGAAAAAGTGTCGGTTTCGAATGGGGCTGAAATTCGGAAAATACACTATTTTCAATACCGACACTTTTTGGCCTCTTCTAGCAGCCCCAATAACGGGGTGCTACGCCATCAACAAGCAGCCCCTCCTCGGTTTCGCACAAAAACTGAGTGGGGAGGGGGTGACGGCACACCAACAGCACACCCCTCGGTTTCGTCAGAAAACCGAGAGGGGGTGTGTGTCGGCATCAACAAGCAACCCCCCTCCTCGGTTTCGCACAAAAACCGAGTGGGAAGGGGGTGACAGCACATCATCAGCACACCCCTCGGTTTCGTCAGAAAACCGAGAGGGGGTGTGTGTTGGCATTAACAAGCAGCCCCCCCCTCGGTTTCGCACAAAAACCAAGTGGGAAGGGGGCGACAGCATACCATCAGCATCTCACCCCTCGGTTTTGCACAAAAAACCGAGTAGGGAGGGGGTGACGGCGCGCTCTTGGTTTTGACATAAAACCAAGAGGGGGGGGTGTATGGCATCAATATCATCCCACCCCTTGGTTTCGTCAAAAAACCGAGAGGCGGGGTGCTTGGTGTCATCCACACACAATGATTATTTAAAGACGAAGAGCTATCTTCCATCGGGTCGGTTGGATAGCATCTCATCCAAACCTATTGATTTGCTTGTACAAACTTCACAAAAAAAAAAATCCCCTCTCTCATCAAGGGTGAGCACGCGGTAACTGTTGCGTCATCACTGGGCCCGACTGCAGTCCCTAGTGAACACAGTAACTAGGTGCAGTTGGGTGTCGGACAGAACGGATGAGTTACTGCGTGCCGAGACATCTTTAAGACGCTAGCCTAAAACCTGGCTGGCGCATTCTTAAGAGTCATCTCTCTATAAAGGTGAATACCATAAAAGTTACACGTCAAGGCGAACAATGTTTCACGTCCACTTTGACCGTTTTTTCGATGCCTACACAACGGCACCTTATATGCATTCATCCGACATGCATATGAAAAGTTATGACTGTCGGAAGGTTTCAAGGTCTTTTTCTTCGAAGACATGCATTGGAAATATTACACGCAAAGGTGCCCGACGCTTTACGTCCACTTTAACCAGTTTTTCAGTGCCGACGCAACAACGCCTTATACGCATTGATCTGGCGCGTGTATAAAAAGTTATAACAGTCAGAAATTTTCGATGCCTTTTTCTCCGAAGGCAGGCATCCGAAAGGTTACACGTCAAGGTGTGCGATGTTTCACGTCCACTTTGATCGATTTTTTGGCTCCGACACAATGACACCTTATACGCGGTGATCCGACGTGTGTATGAAAAGTTATGATTGTCTGAAGACTTCGAGACTCATATCTCCAAAATAAGGCATCAGGAGAGTTACACGTCAACGCACGCCGGGTTTCGCTCTTTGGTGTCAGCACAACGTCGCCGTCCCGGACGCCCGCATGCATCCCTCCACCTGCACGTAATCCTCCGCATGGCAGCAACGAACCCAGGGGGGAGATTCGACTTCTCTTCAACCGGTATGTCCCCGGCGACACCGGCGAGGGGGACAGGTCCTCGACGCAAAGGCTCTCTTGTGCAGACACCGCCCACGGCTCTCTCTCCGACTCGCACCCGGCTCCCTCTGCCACTGGCGCATGGGTCCGCCCACCGCTTGCGTGCGACCCGGCCTTCCTCTCAGCTCGCATAGATCTGCAGCAATCCGGCTCTACAGCACTCGCCACAACAATGAAGGACTCTTTCATACCCTCAACTTGGCTCGCAAAGCTCCTCGCTCAGGGCAGAGCCTTCCCCCGCATCTGCACGCCCTCCAAGCAGCGACGGCCGTCTTTGGCGACACCAACTCATCCACGTGAGACGCTAGCCCACGGTTCTCTCCATGCAGTGCGATGCCAACTCCTACACGCGAGCAGCCACACTCCATCATGCACGCTGCGTGATGCCTACTCCTCCATGCGAGCCTCTCCTCGCAGCCGACCGAGATAACGCGGAGGGGGTCAGACGAACCGAGCTCCCTCCCATCGCGCGCGAGTCAATCCCGATCCAGGCCTTCTCCTCCCAACCGCCAACACCGCTCTCCGCCGCGCCGGGACCAACAATGGGCTCCGTCGAGAACCAACCCCCGGTGGCGGCTGCCGATGACGAGATGGCGTGCATGTACGCGATGCAGGTGGTGAGCTTCTCCGTCCTCCCCATGACCCTCAAGGCCGTCGTCGAGCTCGACCTGTTCTAGATCATCTCCAAGGCCGGCCCCGGCGCCTACCTCTCCCCTTCCGAGATCGCCGCCCAGCTACCGACCAAGAACCCGCAGGCCCCCGTGATGCTGGACCGGATCCTACGCCTCCTCACCAGCAACTCCATCCTCACCTGCTCCCTCTCCACCGGAGACGACGGCCGCGTCACCCGGCTCTACGGGGCGGCGCCGGTGACCAAGTTCCTGACGAGGAACGAGGACGGGGTCGGTGCGGCGTAGGCCGGGCTCGGGCTGGCGCAGCAGGAGGCACGGCAGGCGGGCTGGTGTGGCGGAGGCCGGGCTCGGGCTGGCGCAGCAAGGAGCATGGCAGGCGGGCTGGTACGGTCGAGGAAGGAGAAGCCGGCCCTCCCTTACGACTCGGATGTGCCGCCGAAGCGTGGGCGGCCTCTACGCTGCCGCTGCTGTACTGCGCCAACAACAAAGAAAAGAAAAAAAAAAAAAAACAGAGAGCTGCTCTCTCAAGCTCTCACGTGAAGGAGAAACAGAGGGAGAGAGAAAGGAAAGAGAGAACGGGCTGCACGGGCTGAACGGGCTGCAGTCTCACGTGAATGTGAGCCAAAAACAGAAAAGCATTCTATTGATAGCAACATAAATAAATGCAATCCAACGTGGGGACTAAGTGGGTGCAACCGGCAACGGCTGGTTGTCAGCGGTTTGGCCACGACAGCAACTCGTTGGACCCATGCCATGAGAGGGGTCGCCCCACCAGAACGTCCGGCCCAGCATTGGTCGCAAGCTCACGATGCTGAGTTCGGCTCTCACCAAATTCAAAACCAAAAAAGGAAGGAACAAAAGCAAAGAAAGGAAAGAGAGAATAAAGAGAAAAGATCTTTTTTCACCAGAAGGCTCTCGGTATGCTCTCGGTACCCTCTCGGTATGCTCTCGGTATGCACTCGGTATGCTCTCGGTACCCACTCGGTATGCACTCGGTACCCTCTCGGTATCCACTCGGTCGGAAAACGCACTGGTTTTTCGGAAACACCCCCATGCAAAACCGAGACTTTTTGGCTTGCACCAAAAGGGTCTCGGTAACCACTCGGTATGCTCTCGGTACCCACTCGGTATGCACTCGGTACCCTCTCGGTACCCACTCGATCGGAAAACGCACTGTTTTTTCAGAAACACCCCCTCGCAAAACCGAGACTTTTTGGCTCGCGCCAAAAAGGGTCTCGGCATCGGCGGAAGAAGGCTCTGCTAATACGAACCGCGGCACCGACAACCCTCGCCAACCGCGCTAGGATCCTAAAGCGTTTGCACCTTGGAATCCCAGCCGACCCAGGGGGTCCTGACCCGACTGGGAGGGGGTAACTGTGGGTGCAAAAATTGTACCGGACCAGATCAGAGCAGCATGGGCCCGCGCAACGGCCCAAATGGGTAAGCCCGCCTGGGCTCACATGAGCCCACTCTACGAGGCTCGCAGATCAAGCCCTACCCCTTATTGGGCCCGAACAACGGCCCAATAAGGGCCCAGCAATGAGGCCCAGAACCAGTGCCACGTCATCAGCGCCACGTCATCACTGCCATATCGGGCACATGCCTACGCTATAAAAGGACCCCCAAGGCATCCAGGAAAGGGGTTGGTCATTCGATCAGAGGAGAAGAGGATCCAGAGCCAGAGCCAGAGCCCTCTATTCTCCCCACCTTGTTCTCTTCTAGTTGCTCCGTGCAACCCCCACTGTAAAAAGCTTCTCTCGGCCTGTCGAGAGAACGCTCCCCAACTTTATATTTATTATAGTGGAAACCAGGTGGCACCTCTCGCCCGGAGACGTAGGTCGTAAGACCGAACTTCGACAACAACTCCATGTGTCAATCCTATCTCTCTACTTTCTAGTCTCTAATTCTATGAACAATCCAATTCAATCAAGGCTGTGGGGTGGGATTCTCGATCAAGGCGGCTCGGAAATCTCCCCTCACATATTAAATGACTTATTACTCCAACCATTGAGGCACTTAGAATGAAGAAGCTTTACAATGAAAGAGAGTTTTGAAAACTTCTTATACCCCGGGTATAAAGGTTGTTCGGTATCCTTAAGCAATCTGTAGAACTTGTCCACTTCAATATTGGGTTGATCATCTGACGGTGTTTCCGTGCCTATTCCATCTTGCAAATCATGTATCATACCCTGCATGTCATCACCATCGTCCATATTAATATTATCATTATCGATCACTGTGTTCGTATTTTCACTGTGAGCTGCCATGAGGACTGCATCTAGCTCCTCATCGTACGAGAACCAACGAGTATAGGTAATGTCAATGCCACGCATTACCAGATCAATCTCATATTTCTCTCGAACCTTCCTAGTCACCCTTTCGCAATCTATACAGGGACACACAATTTTTCCATCAAGCGGTGCAAGACGCTCAAATGCAAAATCCAGAAATTTTCTGACTCCTTCTCTGTACTCTTGGCTCATCCGATTCGAATTACTCATCCAACTCTTATCTATCGAAGACATCTTCGTCTATCTGGCCATACAACACCTGCAGTAATTTCAAACCATGTCTATGACACTCCGCATAATTTTAGTTAATGGAAAAATGGCGATAGCTTATGCCTAATTTTAGTTAATAAAAAAATCCCAAGCCCGAAGGCCAATCATCGACTGTGGCAATCTACACCAGTTCTTAGAACCTGAAATGACTTAAATGATTGATATTAGGATTTCGTGGTAAGTACACACCATTTTTTTTTTAGTATCATACTGCATCTCATATGTGGGCGGTTAAAGTTGAGCCAAGCTTTGGTCGGCTTGAGCTTGTTCATGAGCCTAAACTTCAGACTAGGCTCAATTAGTGATTGAATAGTCCCTTATCGAGCTTGTTCATGAGCTTAAACTTCATACTAGGATATATGTTAGGCTTATTCAAGTCATTTATGAGCCTATTCATGAGCCCTTTATGAGCTTATCAAGTTTGTTCACGAGCTTTGCTCACAAGCCCTAAACAAGCATGTTCGCGAGCCCAAACAAGCCGAGCTTTGGTCTACTTAAGCTTGCCTCATTTATTAAACAAGCCTAAATCGAGCTTTGGTCGGCTTGAGCTTATTCACGAGCCTAAACTTCAGACTAAAGTAGTGATTGAACAGTCCCTTATCGAGCTTGTTCATGAGCCTAAACTTCATACTAGGATATATGTTAGGCTTATTCAAGTCATTTATGAGCCTATTCACGAGCCCTTTATGAGCCTATCAAGTTTGTTTACAAGCTTTGCTCACAAGCCCTAAACAAGCATGTTCGCGAGCCGAGCTTTGGTCTGCTTAAGCTTGCCTCGTTTATTAAACGAGCCTAAATCGAGCTCTGGTCGGCTTGAGCTTGTTCACGAGCCTAAACTTCGGACTAGGCTATGCTCAATTAGTGATTGAACAGTCCCTTATCGAGCGTGTTCATGAGCCTAAACTTCATACTAGGATATATGTTAGGCTTATTCAAGTCATTTATGAGCCTATTCTCGAGCCCTTTATGAGCCTATCAAGTTTGTTCACGAGCTTTGCTCACAAGCCCTAAACAAGCATGTTCGCGAGCCCAAACGAGCTGAGATTTGGTATGCTTAAGCTGGCCTCGTTTATTAAACGAGCTTAAACCGAGCTTTGGTCGGCTTGAGCTTATTCACAAGCCTAAACTTCAGACTAGGCTATGCTCAATTAATGATTGAACAGTCCCTTATCGAGCTTGTTCATGTGCCTAAACTTTATACTAGGATATATGTTAGGCTTATTCAAGTCATTTATGAGCCTATTCACGAGCCCTTTATGAGCCTATCAAGTTTTTTCACGAGCTTTGCTCATAAGCCCTAAACAAGCATGTTCGCGCGAGCTTTGGTCTGCTTAAGCTTGCCTCATTTATTAAATGAGCCTAAACCGAGCTTTGGTCGGCTTGAGCTTGTTCACGAGCCTAAACTTCAGACTAGGATATGCTCAATTAGTGATTGAACAATCCCTTACGAGTTTGTTCACAAAGTTTAGCTCAAAAACACTTAACCCCCCTATAATCTAAAAGCTACATTTCAAACTTTAGGGAGCGATTTAGAACAATATAAATGGGTATTGTGCTAAAACCTACTTAACCCCCATATAGTCTTAAAACTATATTTTGCCCCCATTCAATTCAGTTTTGATCAGATAAAAATTATCAAATGAGGGAATTAAGTAGTTGACTAAACGGGGTATTGTGCTAACATTTCAAACTTTAGGGAGCGATTTAGAACAATATAAATGAGTATTGTGCTAAAAACTACTTAACCCTAGTCTAAAAACTATATTTTACCCCCATTCAATTCAGTTTTGATAAAATAAAAATTACCAAATGAGGGAATTAAGTAGTTGACTAAACGGGATATTATTCTAACATTTCAAACTTTAGGGAGCGATTTAGAACAATATAAATGGGTATTATGCTAACATTTCAAACTTTAGGGTGCAATTTGCAACAAATTAAGGAGGAGGAGGAGGAGAAGGAGGATGAGAAAGAGGAGGAGGCCGGAGGAGAAGGAGGAGGATGAGAGGAAGAGGAGGAGGCCGGAGGAGGGAACTTACCGGAGGAGGATGGCGGATAGGCGGCGGAGCCGAGGTGCGCATGCCGGAGGGGAGGCCGGGGGGGGGGGGGGGGAATAATTCAGAGCATAGTGAAAGAAAAGGGGATCGGCCGGGTTGAATATATCGCAGGGCTTTTTACCGACGGATATTAAATTTTTATCGGTAAAACTATGTATTATACTGACGGATTATATATGTCTGTCGGTAATAAAAATAAAAAAAATATTTAAAATATGAAATTTTTTATACCGATGGTACATATATAATCCGTCGGTAAAACATCTATTATTACTGACGGTTTTACGTTGTTCTATCGGTAAAGATATTATTATCGACGGCTATTATATTTCTGTCGGTACTAAATATGCAAAAATAATTAAAATATTAAATTGTTATTACCGACAGAATTTAATATTACCGTCGGTATAAATGATAATATTGCCGACGGTACTAAAATATTCTGTCGGCAATAAACCACTTTCGTGTAGTGAGAGGCCGATCTTCCCTTAATTAAAGATGACGCCTCGACTGCAGAGGGTAGGGAAGAAGAGGGGGAGGAGGAGGAGCCCCCTGCCCCCAGCTCCAGTGTGCACAAGCCTTAACCAAACCTAGTTCAGAGGAGTGGAAGACAGCTGATTCGAACTTATGACAAATCATATCCCTTCCTTCAGAAATTTCAAAGGCAGTTGCTTACTCTCGACGATGAAGAGCTGGCCCTCCCTATCAATAAGTTGGATGACAACACCATCCTCAATATAGCATCTTCTATCATATTCAAGATGTCGAATGAGGTAGAGGGCACAAATTCTTTCTCGCTCATATGCGAGATTTAGAAAAGTCTCGAGACTCGAGGGTTTTTATTTCTGTGTTTCTATATTTTAGCATTGTTATTTGGGGTTTCTTATGGTGGTGGTGGTGATTTTTTTCACCGTTACTTGTAATTGTTTTTAGATAAATTAATAATAGATAGGTCGGGGGATGCCTAACCCTCCCTCCAAAGTTAGGAGGGGTTCTCAAAAAAAAAGTTCCCCAAGTTTTTTCCTAGTGGAAAGTTCAACTTTCGTCAATTGGAGAGAATGATAGGATGCGCAATTATAGGATGCACAATGCATCATACGTTACTCTTGGGGAGAACCAGACCATATGGCAACCTAATCCACTTAAGTGATGGAACTAAATGTCATTAACTATGATGTAATGCAATGACAATATATCAAGACTACAAGGGGCTTTAAGTCTTGAACATCTGTTAATTTTTCAACAAACTATATCATTTTTTAAATTTATTTATTAAAGTATTAAATTTTGTCGTTATTTGTCTGTGCATTATCCTTTGTAGACATATATTTTCGACTTTCCCAAAAAAAAAATCCCATTAGATTAACGTATGTTTGATAAACACGGAATTGGAGAGAATGACACCCAAGTCTATACATAACCGTTACATCTATACGATCTCTGCAGTAGTGATTGACATGGCACGATACTCAAACTTAGTAGAGGACCTAGAAACCATATATTATTTCTTGCTACGCTAGGAGATTAGTTAGTCACCAAAAAACAAACAGAACTCAGTCGTGGAGCGACGATTGTCAACATCCCCCCCTCATTATGTGTCAGAGTAAGCACGAAGGACTAACGGAGAGGTGAAAAACATAAATAGAAACCAAATCATTGTGCCACGAAGATAGTGTATGATCCGGAGGACAGTTGCATAACACAAGTAGCAAGGTGCCTTAACAAACTGGATTATAATGTTAACATCATAAGCGATGTCGGGCCTAGAGATGGTGAGGTAGGCAATTATCCCGATGAGGAGACGATATCTGGAGGCATTATGTAGTGGCTCACCATCACTAGTAGAGAGCACAGATTTTACTCGAAATGAGGATCAGCAGATCGAGTATCAGTAAGAGCAGCGTCTGTTTGTATCTCATAAGTGTATTTCTATTGGGAAAGTAGAATCCCCCGAGAAGAGCGAGCAATCTCCAATCTGAGAAAGTAACAAAGTTGTCATAGACTTCATCTCGAACTATCGCTAAAGATGGCGCTAGAGAGAAGCAATAGTGGCACGATCATTGCCTGTGATGACCATACTAACAACATAGAGAAGTAGGATGATTAGACTCCGATGCGAGGAAGCGAGTGAACATGGTGTAGGCTGTATGACATTCAATGTAGTCAGCAATAAGGATGGCACTACAAAAATGCTCAAACTAGGGGAGATAACAAATATGCTCGGGAGCAGTAGGGAGTCCAGGAGGAGGAGTTATGAAACCTCCTCAAAGAGGCCACCATGAATAAAAGCTTTTCTCACATTCATCTGATAAAGTGAACATCTATGACCAACGGTCGCAGTGAGAAATGTACAAACATCGATCATCCATGCAACGGAAGCAAACAATTTATTGTAGTCAATCACATACATCTGAGTGAATCATCTGACGAGTGAATCATCTGGCAAAAAGACTAGCTAGCTTTATACCGCTCAATGGAGCCATGATCGAGTCTTGAGCTTAAAAATCCATTTACAGTGGATAGGAGAGACCCATACAGGGCATGGAACAAGATCCCAAGTTAGTGTCCGGTGAAAAGTCGTGAGTTCCTCAGCCATAACTTACTGCCCTCAAAAAACTAAACTACCTCTCTGTAGATCTGGGGCTCCTAGTGATTATGAACAACTGCAAGAAATGTCTAAAACCAAGGGTCTAAGAAGTGACTATAGAGAATACAAAGCGATCAAGAGAGTATCCAAATTTGTCAGATGAGTGATGGAGGTGCTCAAAATGGTGAGGGCGAGGATCCATGTCTTTGAAGGATGGATCGACCGTAAGAGTCACTGGAGTACCCAAGAGATGCGGTGGAGCAGGAGGAGAAGACTCCGTGATAGGAGGTGAGGGAGGTGTAATAGGAGGTTAGGGTGAGTAAGTGGGTGAGCATGTCGCTAGCGGTGAAATAAATGAGGGTGCGGGGGAAGAAGCAAGTGGGAATAATGTGAGATGGAGTGAGGGTGGGTAAGCAGGAGAGATGGACAAATGTGAGAACGACCTCGGCCTAGTATAGTAAGGAACAAAAGAAGAAATGAGGAGAGCTCGAGCAGTCTCAAAGACATGTTGATACTTTCGTTCATCAACTCTATTTTGTTCATAAGAGTGTGAGCAAGACTGTTGGCGTAGAGTGCCATAAAAGTAGAGGGTTTTACGCATCTCAATGGACACTATTCACTAGCACAATTAGATTGAAAGATCTTAATGTGTTTGGAAAACTAAGTGTGAATCGTGGTGGTAAAAAAATGGTAGATGTGAGGCATTTCAAACCAGTGACGCATCAGTTATACCCAAGTGCAATGAATATAGTCATCAATAAAGCTTTATAAATAACCAGAAATAGGTGGAACATGAGTAGGTCCCCAAATATCAGAATGAACTAAATCAAAAGGGAAAGTCGAACGGAAAGTACTGGTGGAAAATAGAAGCACCAAGTGCTTTGCCAAACGACAACCCATACTGATTGAAAGAGTAGAAAAGGAGGCGCGTTAGGCCGCTTAATACACATGTTGAGAGCTCAACATGTGTATTAATCGGCCTAATGGCGTCCCCCCTTCCAATGTGGGACTAAACCTCAACACCCCCTCATTCGGAGCATGCTTTGTAGGGCAATCTTTGGGAGAGGGGGGGGGGGGGGGGGGGGGGGGGAGGCGTGTCCAGAGTGGGTCCAACTCTGATAACATGATAAACACGAAATTGCAGAGCTAACTAAACAACTTAATTTCAATAGGCATATCCCCATGTATATAAACAAGTACATGTGAAGAGGAGACTTCCAAATAGCCGATGTATGACTAAATATCATATACATAATGTGCAACTACAAGAAATATCGTCATTTCTACAAGGCAAGAATCAATACGGACAATGACTCCTTGGAGTTAGCGATTTCTTAGAGTGACTCCTTGGACTCAGCCCGGATGGCATCGGAGCGGTTCGAGGAATGAGCCTTGCGGTCAAGTGTGACTCAACTTTAGTGGATGCTGACCATTGGACGGATGAAACACGGGTGCCCATGGAGCCACAACTGCAAGATAATGGAAAAGAGCCCACCAGGGGAAAGGAGAGTTGGCAAAGCAACTGATGCTTTGGTGATGAGATTGTGGGTTCAACCCTTCCTCCCCTCGATTTATCCAGAAGTGAAGTGGGAATTGCCGAGTGGGTCGGACTTCACTCCCGGAGGGATTAGTCCGAGCCTGAAGTGGGCCATTGCCCGAAAGGTTTCGGGACACCCGCTGATCTCAAAAAAAAAAAAAAAAAAAAAAAAAAAAAAAAAAAAAAAAAAAAAAAAACAAGAAGAAGATAATGGAAAAGAGCAATGCTATTCAGCCCGATGGTTTTTCCCGATGTGCAGCCCGATTGACGTGGCCGCGTGCAACTGGTGGCGTAAAAGCCTTAAATATCTCTAGTGGGTTTCATCAACCAGTTGCACGCTGCCATGTCAATCGGACTGACGAAATCGGAAAAACCTTCGGGCTGAATAGCATTTCTTCATGAAAAAAGTCTTTTGACAGAGAGGAGTCAACCCATCGTTGTCTCAGTTGTGTGGATGTATTTTTTTTTGTTGACAGCTAACAATGACCGACCAGTGGCATTGCACCACATACCCAAGCGCAAATGCCACTGGTCGGCAATAATTAGAGTTCAAATTACCTTCTTACCCTTATATGGGGTATGTGGCGCAATGACAGTGGTTGGGAGTATGTGGCACAATGACACTGGTCGCTTGTGTACAGTTGACTTTTATAAGTCAAGAATGTCGAACATGACATTCGTGAATTGCCATTTCACGTGGCCCACTATCGGCATCATTGCCGTCGAAGGACCGCGATCTCTCCTTTGCGTGTCGTTCACTCTTTGAGGGTGGCTATCATCGAACGGCTGTGATGCATTCCGACTCCGAAGAAACTTGTGCGTCAGACCCAATCGACCCCTGTAGTCAGATGGAAAATGACATCACCACGAATTCGGAGTCCGAGTAGCATTTCGCGGTCAAGTAATATTCACCATGGGCCCCGAATCTAGGAGGCTCGTGAGTAGGGCTGGCAATTTCGGACCCGACACGAAGTTAGTGGGTCTGGGTCAGGGCTAAACATGTTCGGGTGGTAAACAGGTGGACACGATAGACCCGTTTAATAAACGGGTTGGGTCTGGGTTTAGGGTCTGGATATGGTAGATCCAGAAAGACCCGTTTAGTATTCAACGGGTCGTATCGGATCGGGTCGGATCGGGTCTAGCCGCAATCCGATACTATAATATATAATACCAGTAGGTCTTTCGGGTTGAGTCGGATTGGGTCGGATCGGGTCAACTGAATAGACCTGGGTGGTAAACGGGTCTTATCGGGTCTACCCGTTTATTAGCAGGTCGGGTACGAGTTTAGGATCTAGACACGATTAGTTAAACGGGTCGGGTCCGGGTCTAGGGGTTTTGGACACGACACGAAACCCGACACGACACGAACCCGACACGACCCGACCCATTGCCACAAATATGCTAGATCCATACACAACCCATTAGCTTAACGGATTAAGTTTATTTGATCCAAACCCGAACCGTTTTTTTTTTTTTGTTACTGAAACAACCCATTTAACCTGTTTGTTAAACGGATCGTTTCGGATTAATCTGATTGTTTCGAGTCAAAGATCTAGTTTTTCCTAAAGAAAAGCTAGATTTTAATCTCGATCATTATGCCCACACATCGTGCAATGTGCATGTAATTACACGATCTTAAAGAGTCAATTTAATCTTTCACCCTTTATGTTGGTAATTAGTTTCGGCCCAAGTTTGGATAGCTTCTTCAGATGTGGGCTCTTATATAAACAGATTCTAGTGCAGTGGATTTCACGAGTTATACACTACCCCTTTTTTTTAATGGGTTGAAATTGATTTTGTGGGTTAACTCAAATACAGCCTATTAGCTACCTGATCTAAATGGATCGTCTCAAAAATTGACCTGATCCGATAAAATGAAACCCATGACCCGCTTTTTTATGTCATTTTCGTGCGGGTTAAATGGGACATGTCAATAGTTTACAGGCCTAGCCGTTATCAACTTCTCTATGATTCGTCCTTTTCTTTCGTTTCACTAGGAGCCAACACGTATCACAGTCGCGCGATAGCCGATACCTGGTGATATATCACGTTCAGCTAGGGGTGGCAATGGGTCGGGTCGTGTCGGGTTCGTGTCGTGTCTAGTTTCGTGTCGTGTCCAAAACATCTAGACCCGGACCCGACCCGTTTAACTAATCCTGTCTAAATCCTAAACCCGTACCCGACCTGTTAATAAACAGGTAGACCCGATAAGACCCGGTAAGACCCGTTAACCACCCGGGTCTATTCAGTTGACCCGATCCGACCCAACCCGACTCGACCCGACCTGACCCAAAAGACCCGCTGGTATTATATATTATAGTATCGGATTGCGGGTAGACCCGACCCGACACGACCCGTTGAATACTAAATGGGTCTTCCCGGGTCTACCGTGTCCAGACTCTAAACCCGGACCCGACCCGTTTATTAAACGGGTCTATCATGTCGACCCGTTTATGACCCGAACCCGTTTAGCCCTGACCCAGACCCGCTAACTCCGTGTCGGGTCGTGTCGGGTCTGCCGTGTCGGGTCCGAAATTGCCAGCCCTACGTTCAGCCCCAACTATGCCTCATTGGTCAATAGTAATTCATGCCACATCACCGGCCGAGTGATTTCCAAGGAAAGGATGATAAGTAATGGAGTTGAACTCATAGGATGGACGATTGTGATGTCCTCAGGCGTGCTTATCACATAATTGTTGTCCTGAGAATGTGGTGCAGAGGTAGATCCACCTTTCGTTGGAGATTTTCAAAATAAGATTGATATTTAACTAATTTAGTAGGTTTATTTACAACAAAGTGATTGTAGCTTCTTGGTAAGCGATGAGACTTGCAAGGCAGAATCAGCTTGGTGGATTGGGCTAAAGGGTGCTTCATACAACTGTGGCTGTGCGAAATATTGCATTGGTTGGACGAACCATTGCAAATTTGGGGTACAAACCGTACAATAGTTGGGTGGACCATTGTCCCGTACTCAATAAATAAATATCCATATTTGAATAATTCGAACACCTAGAATTCCTATTGGGGTGGGCTCTTAATCGGTGCTGGGTGTAGTCCCACAAAGACTATTGTATTATAGGAAGTGATTTGCAAAAAAACCGCCAATCACCATTGGGTGCAAATAACACTCTTCGCAAGAGTACAACAGACACTAAAACACCTACTTCCACAATATCGCGAATGGACGACGACGTAGGAACCTTTATCTCCTCCCTGAACGTTGATGGTTCTATCCTTGATAATCAACGGGAGATAATTGGTGGAGTCACGTCCTTCTTCAAGGGGAGTTCGATCGTGATAGGCACTACCCATTGGCTCCTGACTGAGGGTTCTGCCCTACTGTTTTGTGTCAGACACGGAGCCACTCACCAGGCATTTCTCGAAGAATGCATGAGTTTCGGCGGGCGTTCTTTGATCAGTCGCCGAACAGGGCCCCGGGGTCGACGGGTTCCCTTTCCTCTTCTTCCAGTTGTACTAGGAGACCCTTAAACACGATCTCCTGTAGTTCCTATTGGATTTTTTTTACGGGGAAGGTAAATCTCAATAGCTTGAATCACTCGTGGATTGTTCTTATCCCAAAGAGGGAGGGGGCAGAATCTATTCGAGACTTCTGCCCGATCAGTCTATCGAACTGCATCTACAAAGCGGTGGCAAAGGTCATTGCTTCCATGATGGCGTTCGTGATCCTGGACCTCATTGGCCACTCACAATCCGCCTT
Source organism: Chamaelirium japonicum (assembly GCA_947650365.1). NCBI lineage: Eukaryota > Viridiplantae > Streptophyta > Magnoliopsida > Liliales > Melanthiaceae > Chamaelirium > Chamaelirium japonicum. The sequence goes on along the minus strand of OX393549.1, from coordinate 46,869,417 downwards.
CATCAAGAGAAGGATCATCCTCGACAGTGTGGCGATTGCCTAGGAGGTCCTTCTCCATCTATGGGAGTCCAACTGCGAGGCGATGCTCCTCAAGCTGGACTTCGAGAAGGCTTTTGATAAACGGGAATGGGGATTTTGGATGGAGAGCCTGCGCCGCAAGGGTTTCCCTCCTAGCTGGCTGGACTGGATCTGGTCATGCTTATTCTCCTCCAGACTTTCGTGCCTCATCAATGGCATCAAGGGCCAATTCTTTTTTGTTGCGCAGGGGAGTCAAACAGGGATGCCCGCTTTTTTCCATTCATGTTTATCCTGTGTAAGGACCGACACTCCATGATGTTTTGCTCAGAGCAACCCAATTATTATAATATTATTTTAATGGTAATACTACTGGTCGTACTTGAGCGGGACCGGGCAATGGCTCCAGGGTCTGGGTCGCGAGGCGACAGCTCTTAGGGTGCAGGTATTTCGGTGCACAGAAATCACTTAAATTAATTAATTAATTAATTAAGTCGTTATTTTGGACGGGTCGATCGGACCCGGCGAGGTGTGGGTGCTGGCAGGTTGTGGCTCGACGCGGGTTTGTGTGCGAGCCGAGTAGACCAACTGAGAGAAAAAATAAAATAAAATAAAATAAAATAAAACAAAACAAATAAAATGAAAAAAATAAAAAACTTAAATCAAAACCCAAAACCCAACCCATCCCAAACCCGAACCCGACCCGACCCATTCTCTCTTTTCTCTCTCTCTTTCTCTCTCTCTCCCTCTCTTACAGCCGCTCACCTCCCTCACCTCACCCATCCCCTGCCCTCCACTGCTCCCCCTCACCTCCCCCCTCTCCTACTCTGCTCTCCCCTCAACCTATCCCCGAGATCCCGGCCCCCCTCCCCCGGATCTGCAGTACCCGGCCGCCGCCCCTCTTCCCTTTAAAATCCCGACCCCCTTTCCCTCTCCTTGGTCCGACCCCCTCACCCCCTCCTATCTCTCACCCCTCTCCTCTCCGATTTGTCCCTTCCTCCCTCCGATCTCTCTTTCTCCCTATCTCCCCCTCAATTTTCTTTCATTTTCGGTTCGGTTGAGATCGGTCCAACCCTAGCCCTTGTGGTCCACATACTTGTTGCAGCCATTGATGCCGACTTAGTGGCAACTATGCAGTCGGCAAGGCTTAACCCGACCAAGCCAAGCCTCGCCCATTTTTCCTTTCTCCTCTCTCCCTCCCTTCTTGGTGTAGTCAGACCAGCCCATTTTTTTTTTAGTTTAGTTTTCTTTTGAGTTGGTCATGGACGTCGGCCATGTTGCCGGCAGCTGTACAACCGACGAGGCCCGACCCGGTGTAGGTCGCCCCTTTCACTCATCTCGATGGTTATCAGTAGCCAAGTACCAGGTGACAACGACCACCCTCGGCCGTGCATTACCTTGCACCTCAGCCACCAGTTATGCCGACCCCTCCGATTGCGATTGATCGCAACTCCCCATCCCTCTTCCTCGTAGTATCATCATCAACATCAACTGGCAAATTGCAGGCCCGATCTCCTTCTCCCTCGCTACGTCATAGTCTTTGGACCACCCGAGCGCTGGCTAGGATTACCCAAAACGACTGTAGCCATTAAGGGATCATCATCCCTATCTCTGGTTTAATACAAAGAAGATGATAGGAGTAATGTAGTACTCTTATATAGCTTATGCCTAAGCGATTATGATCGTGTGAGGGTATGAGGCCAAACCAAGTGACTACCCGGATTTATCCATGATTATCGAGTAACCCTTGTGCGCATGATAGCACCCTGTCCAGCAGCCCTCTGTTCTCATCTTGCCAATCCAGTATTTGACGAGGCAAGACAAAATATTGCTTTCGTGTATAGGCTCGAGAGGCTCCTTGCATTTCAAATTCGCATGTTAACTTGTACCTATACCTAACCGAGGGCATTTCGAGCGGGTAACGAAAACGAACCCCTGTCTATGATCTAAACCCCATTATCGGTGAGTTCATTTAAACTGTATAGTAGTAATATGGATTTATGCAATATACCAGTTCGTGACCGTGACAATCCTACCGAAGGCGAAGCAGAGGTCAACTAACAAGAAGATCGAATCGGACAATCAGAAGTATACAAATACATCTCACAAAATCTAAGGCAAGTATTCACTTGCTCTGAGGTTATTTTCAATTTATGTTTTCGTACCATAATTTATGATTTTATAAATGATTTCTTGTATATCGTATAACATAACCATGAGTCACATGATGATTAATATTAGGCTATGGTGACACGTTGGGTTTGACATCATTAAATTTGGATTATATGGCGTAATTCACAATACTATTGAGTAAAACTTATTTTGAGACTCGTACTTGTTAGATGATTGAAAATGACCAAATGTTGTACTTCTACTATACGTGACATGTGGTTGGTATCATGATATTATTATTGGAAACCATTACAACGTGCCCCTAAACATAATATAATTAAGAGTTAAATGCAATATTGGATAGGAGTTGAAAAGCCAGTAGCTGAGTGGTAGTTCATAACATTTCTTTCTCTCGTATTATTTCTTATTAAGTGCTATTATCGCTCTCTTGATCTTATTATATTAAATCTCATTTCAAAGACACCCTCGCACACACTCACCCCCTTAGAGCGGGGGTTTGCTTGCCAGTCAGTGGTTTGGACTGACCCCGTTTGGGGCACTACTCCTTCCCCGAGTAGGCTCTTCTGTAGGTTCGGAGACTCAGGGGTAGCCGCAGCACGAGGCCAGCGGCGGAGTTAGGAGGGCGGTGAAGTTTTAGGTTTCAGTATGTCTTGTAGTAGTCCCTTTTCTTCCTGGCATTGTAATCGAATTAGATTTGATAAGAATTATTTAGCTTATTGTATGTTTTATGTCTGGCAATGATACATCTGTATTCTTTTTGGGTAGGCCTCTTCTCAAGGCCCCAAGCCTAGGGTAGCTCACTACGAAAATATAAGTTGAAAAGTGAACTAACTGATTAGCCCATTAGATAGGATATGTGAACCAGTGCCCGAGTGCTGGAGAGCGGGCGAGGCCACTCGGCTCGCCGTCAGAGGCTTGAGTCTCGTGCTCCCTTAAGAGGGACTTCTGTCAGCATGTGGGGCACCGGTAGACCGCACATGCTAAGAGGATAGCCCGGTTGAGGGTCGAGCGTAATCATCTATTTGTCGATAAAATTGTACCTCTATACTTTCCTTTTAAAAAAAAATGTTTTATAAAAAGTATATTTTAAAATATTTTTGAGAGAGTAAAAGCCCTGTGAGAAACCCAAATTGGAGTAGACAGTTGACCAAACCCTAAAACCCTTGATTTTTCTCACCTCACACCCTAGGGATCGGTTCCAGATTTATGGGGCGTGACATCCTGGCAATGGACATATTTGATGCGATCATCAAGCAAACTATGCAGAGTGGGCTAATCGACGAGATCAAGGCAGATTCCTGGGAGGTCTCCAACCTTCATTTTGTAGATGACACCTTGTTGTTTCTGGCTGCTGATTGAACTCAAGCGGTGGTCCTCAGGGTCCTTCTCCTCTGCTTCCTATTGTCTTCCGGACTGAGCATCAACTTCACAAAATCTGCAATTTATTATCTGGGTGGGAATCGTGAGCTGCCGTCCGATCTGGCGTCGATCCTCGGGTGCAGCTTGGGCACTCTCCCATTGAAATACCTGGGGGCTTTCGATTTTCGATCGCAAGCTCTCGCGAGAGCATTGGATGGAGCTTATCCAGAAGCTGGAGCAGCATTGGATGGAGCTCATCCAGAATCTGGAGCATCGTCTCTCTGGATGGAAGGGGAACCAACTTTCCATTGGAGGTAGGCTGACTCTAGTCAACTCGGTCTTGTCCTCCATCCCCACTTACTTCCTCTCCTTCTACCACCTCCCGATATGGGTCATCAAGTGGATTGATAGACTATGCCATAACTTTCTTTGGCGGGGGCCTTCGAGTACCTCGGGCTCCTATCCTCTTCTTGCTTGGAGTATATAGTGCTTGCAAATCCAAAGAACAGGGGGGACTGGGGATCATTAATCTTCAGGAATTCAATTAGACCATGCTGGAGAAGTGGTGGTGGAGACTGCAGAATGGGGTAGGGGATATTTGGCGGGGGGTGGTAACGTCCATATACTTCAGGCGGTTTTCTCCATTGCAATCGCGTTCGCGCACTTTCTGGCTCCTTCTCACCCTTCTGAAGGGGAGTCACCAAGGTATCCTCGATATTCCATTGCAGCAATAGACTCAACATGGGGAACAGTTCGAAGGTGTGATTCTGGGAAGATATTTGAATCAGTGATCTCCCTCTGCAAACACTATTCTACAACCTGTACGAGCTGGCCCAAATCAAAACAACGGTCTGGTCATAGGTGTTCATTCGGAGTGAATTGACAACTTGGCAGCCAAAATTCGCAAGCCCGTTTCCGACGGAACACCTCCATGAGCTTGGTCAACTTCTGGATGTCTGGGGCAGAGTTAACCTAACTTCTGAGCCGGATTTGTCGGGATGGCGATGGACCGCCTTGGGTGATTTCTCGGTTCGTAGATTCTACGAGTTTTTGAACTTTGGGGGGGTGTCCTGCTCGCATGCTAGAGCGATTTGGCATGCCAGATGCCCTCACAAGTTGAAGATTTTTATGCTTCTCGCATTCAGAAATCGAATCTTAACTAAGGTGAACCTGATAAGACGGAACCACCTAAGAGTGTCCGTGCCAACCTATGATCTGTGCGGACTGGCCGAAGAGACTGCCGATCACCTGCTCCCTGGGTTGTGAGTCCTCAATTTGGTGTAGTCCCACTTCCTGATAAAATTGGATCTGAGCTTTACATCGACCTCCATTGAGCTCCTGTGGAGGACCTAGCGGCGCAAGAAGTTTCGGGGGCTTGCGAGGCGGGGGTGGGACATGCTCGCCATTGGGGTCTCTTGGGTGATTTGGCTGGAGCGCAATCGCCGGACCTTTCAGGGGAGGAGCGACTGTTGGAAATAATTCCATGGTAGAGGGCCACAGCGGAAGCAAAGTAAAGATCCGAAGACCGTGAGTGGTATGACTTATATATCAAATTTTCATCGAAACCCTACACATACGTATATGAATCTAGCATGGCAACTACGCGAACCCCTAACATCAATCTAACGCGATAGAACAATCTAGCATGCATGCATATTCTATCTATGCTAGATCTACAAGTTAGTGATCATACTTGCGTGAAGATTCTTTTAGCAATAAATTTCTTCTTTGTCGATGGAGACGGGCTCGGATCTGCTCGATATACCTTTGGTGCAACAGCCATAACTTTCTGATCCGAACTCTGATTGGGCTGAAATTTGGATGGCATGTAGAAAACTTCGAGACGCAACTTTTAAAAGTGGTTTCACATCGTTAGGAGCTCCATAGATTCCGCAATCAAAGAAACATCACTAATTTTCTGTGTAAATTCTAGACAGTAAAAGCTTACGGAAGACACCTTCTAGTTCACCCGATCTCGCACAATGCACGGCACCTAGTCGATGGATCTCTGAGTGCCTCTATCCAAGGATCCTTCTCCTTCTATGAAATCCCATGTGAGGAAGACGAGTCGCCATCCAATGGCACAAGCGAGGGAGAGAGACAAGAGAGGAGAAGAGAGGAGAGAGGGGCGGCTAGGGTTTCCCCCAATGGGCATGGCAGGCCCTTCAATGGGCATCATGCATGGTGGGCCCCCCTCTCCCCCAATGCCCTTATATAGGGCCAGCCTATCCCTTTGGATAAGGCTCATAACGGATAATGTTTTATCCATTCAAATATTCCCCTTTATCTCTATCTCTTCCTTGGTTTTGAAAACGGTCAAAACTAGCCCATTTTCTGTCCCTTATAACTGGACCCTTTATTGAAAGCAACAACCTCCTATAACTATGTGGGTCGGCCTTGACCAACTCCCAACACTTAGGGCCGGCCCCCCTAGTGCATAGTGGCGCATGGTATGACCAAAATGCCCTTATATCACTAGTTGGTCATTCCTCGTGTACGAGACTTTGCAAGGCACACATAAGTGAAGTGTACTAGTGATTTCACTATTATCTGAGGTTCCCGTATGGTACCCCAAATAAAGTCAACTCACAATATGTCCAGGTGTATTGCACCCATGTGGCAAAGTCCACTTCTGACAAGGGATTGCTACATGCGTCTCTGCACTAACATAGGGTTTTCCCTTAGTGCACACACATAGTTATGCATCTACCGTGCACTAGTGCGAAGCACTCATGGAACATAGGTTTGGATTTCTCGCTGCCTCTACTTACGTCCTGTGTTTTGAGGAGATGGTACAAGGACCGTACATAATGTGGAGGTGGAATCTTCAGGGACCAGGGTTCATGGCTTCCAACTTGGACTCGATCGATACATGTACACTACCCGAGTATACCATCGATCCTCTGAGTCCGAGTTAACCTGCGTTGCCACCTAGAGTGAGACGCAGGCTGCACTCCAATTCCCCTAGACTTACTATGTTTTCCGCATACCCCTGCTCTCCGCTTAGTATGATAAACTCGCTGTCTCTCCACTTGGTGCCATGATACAACTCGAGCGGTGGAGAATACCATCAGACTCGAGTGCTTATATAACTTAGTTCCTTCCAGGTTAATCACGTACATCGTACCTTTGATTACTCTACCGAGTAACCGGATCCATCACCAGTCCAGTTGATGACCACCTGGCCAGGGTTTAATACGACATAAGTCAGACCAAGGAACGTACCTCCCGTCAGGGATATGGTTGGCTTGCAGGAGTGACATGCTGATGCAACACCAGTTGTATAACCCAGTACACCGTGATTTTGGATCACTGTATCCGGATCCTCACATATTGGTGCTCCAAAGCACTACATAACTGGTTAGTCCATCAGATGTAGTTTCTCAGGGTTTAGGACCATTTTATCCTAAGCAGAAACATGACTTAGTGCATCGGTGTCTGCTCACCGATCTGTGTACCGTGTTAGTTCCGTTCGGCCACAATCACTATGCCTGGTAATGACCGTGGTGGAGACACCCACGCTCTGTCATCCCAATAGCTTATCCTGATAGGGTGACCAATCCTAATCAGAGCTGCAACGTATTTAGGTTACATGGGACCAGTCCCTTGAGTCTCCCACTCAAGTGGATTACCATATATCCATGGCTTTCTGTTCTGTAATCAGAACACGTACTAAGGTACGTACCAAGGTGTAATCCTATGCTATCAACCATACATAGCTTAACTATAGGTTTTTACGAGCTGTAGACCTCACCAATTCTAACAGCGACATATTGGATAACGTTATCCCGTACACCAAATCCCTGATCCATCTTTGGGCGTGTAATGTCGCGCCGGGGCCTCAAGTTTTCCTCCTTGATCTATGTAACTAAGTCGGTCGGGCTTTTTCTGTACTCTTGAATTCTCCTTTAATAAACTGGTTGAGGTCTAGGCCGAACTCCCCCTTATTCTCTGAGAGGGATTTCTCAAAAAAAAAAAAACTAAAACACCTATTATACTTCATGTTTTATTGATATGGATATGTGCTTCCAGCTTTACTAGGCTCCTGAAAAGCAAATAGAACCCTGTCACCTTATTAATCTATGAGCGTGTATTATATTTGATCACCCACTTTACCCGCTCAAAAGACCTCTGATCCTATCCATTGCCTTAGAGGCCGAGGTTCCCGTGGGTTTAGACTCCTTCACCTCTTGAATGGTTTGCGGGAATTTGCTCGCATTAGAGTAGAAATCTTGTTAGTAGATGACCTCAAAACTGAAGTGTGGTTGGATCGGCTGGGCGCCTCTCAATGGCAGCCTTTTGAGTATGAGGGTATTCCTCCTTTCTGCAGCTCTTGCAGCAGGATAGGGCACCCCGCTGGGGTTTGTCCCTAGGACCACCCACAGAAGACAGTTCCGAGCACCTAGGTTCTAGCAGTCCGAAACCTTCTCCTGTTCCACATCAGCCCATTAGACCTTCGTTGATTGTCGCCACCCCCGCTTCCCCAGCAGCGTGGATGGAGGTCCAAAACCAGAAGAGGAAGGGGAAACTTCTTCAAGCAGAGCAACCGGGCGAGCATCGGCTCAGTCCCGGTAATTGGTTGCCCACACTCCTGGGTGCTCCTAAAATGATACCTCGGATATCGCGATCGACTGGTAGTGATAATCGCTCAAGCCTCGGTAATCCCTCCCGTGATACTTCTACCTTGCGGGGGGTAATATCACCGGTATAGTCTCAACGGCTCCAGTCCTTTCATCTTGTTCGCCGGATAAACGACAGGTTAACGAGATATCAGACCCACATTGGTCCCGATACACTAGAGGCTCTGGGATGATTGTCAACAATATCAATTATCTCTTCTCTCATCCCTCTTCCACTTTTCCCCGTTAGTTGCTGGCTCATTTGATGCGGGTGGTGCGAAGACGGGGCCGTTGTCAGTCTTTTCTAGTCAGGGAATCCCCTCGAGGTGTCGAGAGAATAAAACTCTAGCAGAAGGGCCCGGGAAATTTATCCGCCCCACAGTCGATGTCAATATCTCTCACGAACTCACCTATGCGACGGTTGACACTATACTTATGGAATCGGCAACCACGACCACGAAACGTGGAGATGGTTTTCACTCGGATCCTCCTGACCCCGATGCGGTACCCGCAGATGCGCTGGAAGTTTCCACTCGTGAGGGCCACCTAAAGAGGTGGAAGGAGGCTGATGAGCAGGGGTCGGGTTATGTAGACTATTCCCCCATCCAAGTCGCATCATGGTTGTGGTCTCATTCCTGACGGGGACCGACTCTTGCTTGTCTCTGTGTTTATATTGATTGTTTTTTGTAACCGTCGCAGGATCAAGAGGAAATCTGCGATCTCGTAGTGCAAGTTTTTTATCAACATATATGATATGGATATGATTATTCTGTTTGAAACGTACTCACATTACTGCTTCTTCAATGTATTGGGTCTTACACCACATTGGTTTCGACTGCCATGGTTTCTGTGTTGATGTTATTGGCCGTTCAAGCGGCATTCTCGTTTTGTGATGAGATTCCAATTTTCGGGTTTCATTTTTATCGCATGATAGACAACTTGTTACCGACGTGATCTCTAACCCTCACGGAGTTTGGCTACTGGCGGGTATCTATGCGAGCAACAACTTTTGTGCTCGATTCTCCCTTTGGCATTCGATCTCCAAACTTAATACCTTGAACCTCCCTCTTGTGATAGGAGGCAATTTTAATGTGATTTTGGATGCTGATGATAAGCGTAGAGGCTCTGGGTTTCATATTGACCAGGAAGTGGAGGTGTTCCGGGACGTAATTTCCTCCAACAGCTTTGTTAATCTGGAGTTCTCAGGTCCTAATTTCACCTGGTCGAACAATCAGTCTCCCAGAACTTGGGTCTAGCTTGGAATGACTTGACCGTGCCTTCTGCAACCATCTTTGGTCCGATATCTATCCTGAAGCGCACATCACCCATCTTGATCGTGCTGTGTCAGACCATTGTCTCCTTGTTCTTACCCTTCATCCCAAGATCGCCTCTAGTAGGCATCGTTTTCGATTTGAGAACTTCTGGCTGGATCACCCGGGGTGGCAACAAATCCTCTCTTCTGCCTAGGACCCCTTTCATATCCTTATTTTACCTTGTAAAGCTTTAGATCAAAAACTTTGCACTTTGAGATCCTCTCTCCTTCGTTGGAATAAGCATTGTGTATGTGATATTGACAAGTCTATTGACAAGTTGAGATCTCGCATACTTCACTTGCAACAGATCGAATCTCTTCGTCCCCTTTAGGAGGCCAAATTCTCTGATCTTCAAACCTCTCATTAGAATTTTATTAAACTTCTATCTTCAAGAAATTAAATGGTGCAAAAAATCTCGTATCTCCTGGCTTCAATATGGGGATCAAAATACCAAGTTCTTTCATAAGACAACCCAGATTCGATGAAAAAGGAATCATATTTACTCCCTTGTGGATGAGTTTGGGTTCACCTTCTCAGATCGAGCTAATATGGAAGCGATTCTCACTCGTAATTTCAAAGCTGTCTGGAATCTCCCTCCTTCTATTGGAGATAGTTCATTGCTTTTGGTCGTCCTTTCTCTAGTCTCTCCAGAGGATAACTTAGCTCTCACCCGTATGGTTTTCAATGACGAGATCAAACGAGTTGTTTTCTCTCTCCCCAGAAACAAAGCTCTGGGGCCTGACGATTTCTCAGTAGAGTTCTTCACGTCTAACTGGGCTGCAGTTGGGGATGATTTATATAATGCCATCGAGTCATTTTCTCTACTAGTCGTATGCTTTCGAATTGGAAAGCGACATTCATTACCCTCATTCCTAAGGTCAACGATCCTTCTCTCCCGAATCACTTCCGACTGATTAACCTCTGCACTCTCCTTTACAAGACAATGGCTAGGATTCTCATCTCTCGACTAAAACTGATCCTCCCAAAGCTGTTTGCCCCAGAGCAGAGTCCTTTCGTTCAAGGGAGGAATATTTTTTATAATATATTGCTTGCTCCAGAGGCCTTGCACTCTATGGATATTGAGCATTGCAACAAGCATGGAGAGGCCCTCAAGTTGGACATGGCAAATGCTTATGATCTGATGTCTTGAGATTTTATTGGAGCTGTTTTAGTCCAGATGTGTTTCCATATATCCGCTATGGAGTCGTTGGATTTTAGGGTGTATCACTTCCCCCTCTTTTGCTATCCTCCTTAATGGATCTCCTGCTCCCTGGTTTGGATCCTTACACGGGCTACGACAAGGTGACCCCCTTGCCCCATATCTGTTTATTCTAGACTCCAATGTCCTTATACGTAATATCAATGCCCAACTAGCTTCACGCAACCTCCAAGGGGTTTGTCCTAAGGCCCACTCCCAGGCTTTAGGGATATTAGCTTATGCCGATGATAGCCTTCTTTTCTCGGAAGCCAAACTCGAAGCCATCCAGCTCTTTATGAATATTGTCCATGCTTATTGTAAACTCTCTAGGTAAAAAGTCAATTCGCAAAAGTTTGCCATTTTGTTTCAAAAAGATTTCCTGCCGAACATTTGTCTTGCTATCTTAGATGCTTTGGGTATCCAGGAATTTTGTTATCTCAGCTAAAAGACTCATTGTGAAAGATTTTTGTTTTATCACGGCTCCAATTCATAAGAAAATTCAATCCTGGAAGGCTCATCTTCTTTCGTTTCCCAAAGGCATGGCTTTAATTAAGTCTGTTCTCCAAAGCTTGCCGTGGTACCTCTTGGCCAATATTTGGGTCCCTATTTCCACATTGAACTCGATCAAAAAAGAGATCCGCAAATTCTTGTGGGCTAAAAAAATGATCTCATGGGATTACATCTCGCCAATTGGGACACGATGTGCCGCTCCAAAGAGACAGGCGAGCTGGGCATTCGACGACTCCAACATTGCTGTAAGGCTATGATGGAAAAAAAGGTGTTTGAGATTTTGAATAATGTCGGAGATAACCTTTGGGTTCGGTTTGTTCGTAGCAAGGATAACCCCCCTAATGATATCTGGCAATGGAGGCCCCCAGCTAAGTGCTCTTGGGCTTGGTGGGCTCTTTCTGAGGGGATTCCTATGGTCCAAATGAATTCCCTGATTGCTGTGTGGGCTGCAGTGACTGTTGACCCTGGATGCCCCCTTGGCTCAGGCCAGTCCCCCTATTGCGCGATGCTTATTTTCTCAACATGAACAATTTTGGACTGGTTTCGACTGTGCAGGAATTTTTGTCACACTCTGGGCAATGGAATACTGAGCGTCTCTATTCTATTTTCCATCAGGATATGATCTCGGAGGTTCTATCAATCCCCATTTGTCTCAAGCACCCAAAGCAATTTTACTACTGGGGTTATAATTGGAAACCACGATACTTGGTCCTTGTTTAACAGCCTCGGACATCCCCAATTCTATAGATCGGATTTGGACATTACTTTGGAAATTGCATTGCCCGCCTAGACCGAAAGCCTTTTTATGGAAAGTGATTCATGATATAATTCCTTCGAGGCAATTGCTTAGTTGTCGTGGCATGTAAGTCCCAGTTCGTTGCCCCCGATGTGATTTGTCCCAGGAAAATTCGAAACACATTCTTTTCATATGCGTCCCGGTGAAAATGGTCTGGATGATGATTCGAAATCTGACAGCCCCTGTCCCTCCCCCACAGTCTTTGAGCAAGCTTCGGTCCCTTCTATGTTATGACTTTTCCTCGAAAGGAGGACTTAAACAATTCACCAACTCCATTGGGGATTATGGGCGGGATTGCAAGAGACTCTCAAAAGTTTCCCAATGGCATCCCTATGCATCGAAGGTGATTTGCTATCTACAATCCAACTTCTACTCTCAAATGATTCTCTTGATCTGATCTTAGAAGACTATCGCACTTTAATACAGCTCTGGAGACATGTTTGAATTTCTTACATATTCCGAGAAGCTAACATGGCAGCGAATTGGCTGGCTACGAGAGCAGAATCTCCAGACAATCGCAAGTTTGAAATGAGGATTTTTCCGTGCCGTTACTATTGATAGCAGGGCATGACGTGAGAGCTACCGGATTCATGCGCGAATGTAGACAACGCAAATGTAGTGATCTTTTGTGCCGGTGTGGCCTTTGTAGTGTAATGTTCTTCACCAAAAAATAAAAAAGGTTAGTCCCCACCATTTCTATGGAATTGCAAGCCATACAGCTCTGCTTTACCCCCAACTCCGCATTTTGAAAAAAAATGGTAACTTACTTGAGAGGCGAGATCTGAAATATCGTGGCACAAGATTGGGTATCAGACAAACCAGCATTCTCTCTCTCTCTCTCTCTCTCTCTCTCTCTCTCTCTCTCTCTCTCTCTCTCTCTCTCTCTCTCTCATATAATAGCTAGTTCACAAAGAATGATGCCATGCAGTTTGGTGATCTGACTGAGTATGGTTGGATTATAAATCGAGTATGGGATGAGATGCAACCTAATGGCACCACTAGAGCTGCTTTGTAAAATGGTTGGATCATATATATATATATATATATATATATATATATATATATATATATATATATATATATATATATATATATATATATATATATATATATATATATATAGTACTAGTAAAAAACCCGGGCAATGCCCGGATGAACTTGACGCAGGTCACGTAGCATAGACGACATCCTAGCCGTTTGAAGAAGTACTATGTGCAATCTGGCGTGAGTGCGATTTAGTCATCGCAGTGTGATTTCACTTGTTATAGACAGAGACAATACTAATGATTTTTTCTAATTAACATCAAATGACCATTAGATATCATTGGATTGATATTTTTCATCTTTATAGTAAGTTTATAATAGGAATTAGGGTGAGGGTTGCGTTCACACACGAGAGATGGATTTTGGCTCTTCAAAAGAGGTCAACGTGTCACAACACGGGAGTGAGGCTTCCATTTTAGTATTATACTAGTAAGAAATCCGGGCAATGCTCGAATGTGCTTGATGCACGCCATTTGGCAAAGACGACATCTCAACTGCTCGAAGAAGTATGAAATCTTAAGTGAGTGTGATTCACTTGTTAGAAAGAGAGAGAAAGAAAGAGAGAGAGATTAACATCAAATGATCATTAAATGTCATTGAATGCAAATTTATCATCTTTATAGTAGGTTTTTAAATGAATTTAAAAGAGAGCCGCATTCACACACAGAAGAAAATTTCTACATCTTTAAAAGATGTCCATGTGTCACAACCCAGGAGAGAAGCTTACATTTTAGTATATACTAGTAAGAAACCCGGGCAATGCCTGAATGTGCTTGATGCACACCATTTGGCAAAGACGACAACCCGGGCAATGCCTGAATGTGCTTGATGCACACCATTTGGCAAAGATGACATCGCAACTGTTCGAAGAACTGTGAAATCTGAAGTGAGTGTGATTCACTTGTTAGAGAGAGAGAGAGAGAGAGATTAACATCAAATGACCATTAAATGTCATTGAATGAGAATTTATCATCTTTATAGTAGGTTTTTAAATGGATTTAAAATAGAGCCGTGTTCACACACGGAAGAAAAATTATAGCTTTTTAAAAGACATCCACGTGTCACAACACGGGAGAGAGGTTTCCATTTTAGTATATACTAGTAAGAAACCCGGGCAATGCCCGAATGTGCTTGATGCATGTCATTTGGCAAAGACGACATTGCAACTGTTCGAAGAAGTGTGAAATCTGAAGTGAGTGTGATTCACTTGTTAGAGAGAGAGAGAGATTAACATCAAATGATCATTAAATGTCATTGAATGAAAATTTATCATCTTGGTAGGTTTTTAAATGGATTTAAAAGAGAGCCGCATTCACACACGAAAGAAGAATTATAACACTTTAAAAGACGTCCACGTGTCACAACACGGGAGAGAGGCTTCCATTTAAGTATATAGTATAGATACTAGTATTGAACCCGAGCGATGCACGGAGCAAAATAAAAAGCACAGCATAAAAATTATTACAATTGAGGCATTTTTTATTTAATATCAAATACATAGTAAAATCTAAAAAATAAAAGATGATAATTGATAATAAAAAAATTTTAATTTTTTTTCAAAATATAATTTGGTAACAAATCTAAATAGACTAATATTTCTTACCTATAGATAGAATTTTGGCAGGTTCTATAGAATGCAAAAACACAATTCAAATTTTGTGCTAATTCTTTCACCTATAAATGAGAGTAAAAAATGTGGATCATGAACATACCAAAAATTAAAGAGAATCACAAATAGTTTATAACAATTTATACCATAAAAAAACCAAAAAACACCATAGAGAGGAAACAAATTGTATCTAAATCATGAAAACAAACCCCACATCCAATCTATAAATAAATTTATCTAATCTGAAAAATTGACAACAACACAACTCGGTCAATAAAATAAAGAAAACCCTCATTCAATCCATATGTATGTTTATATATAAATTGGAAAAGAAGAATGAATATAAATAAACAGACCAACAAACCTTCCATGCAAGGAAGAATCGTAGTCTTCATGTCAAGGAATTATTGCCGATGCCGTGAATAATGCAGATAAGGATAACCAAGGTACTAGCCAGGGAACCCACCTTCAATGGATGAGAGAACCTGAGTCTTTATGGCAGGAATTCATTGCCGATGCAGTAAAGGATGCAATGTAGATAGCCAAGGAACTGACATCCCGATATATGAACACATAAAAGAGGGTGTTGAACAACATGGCAACGAACCCAAAAATCGAGCTTCTCCCATTTCTTCCGACGAAGCTCATCGGAAGGAGGAGGTGGGGCAAATTGAAACGTAAACAAATGGTTATTTATGAAAATTAGCACTTTAATATTACGTACATGTAGCTAAAATTAGCATGGGAATTATGAAAAAAATATATAATATCTCTACTAAATACTATAACTTAGATCATTTGTGATGCATAGAGCACTTCTGAAAATGGAGATAGGATAAAGTTTTTCCATAGATATAAGTACGATCCACTGTACAAATGTACGAAAAAAAAGGAAACACTATTCGATATTTGGCGTTGGATCTTTATTGATCTTGTTCTAGTTGAGTTTTTTGATCGAGTACATGACATTCCTTAAAGACTCCTCTGATTGCTTCGCCTTCTCTTCATCTTCATCTCTTTTTATTACTGTGTCAATGGAGGAAGAAGAAATTTAAAGAAGGAAAATTTTTCTGATATGATTTCGGTAGGAATGAAAGAACTTTAAAGGAAAATGCTCTTAATTAACAAAATTATGTAACATTCCACGCATGTTTCTGTATCTTTATCAATGGAAGAATCGAACCTAAATAAAAAATTCATTGGAAGAACCGAGCAAACAAAACATAAGATATCAGAAATATGTTTTAATACAAAAATAAAATCAAGCCTCTAAAAATCAACAACAACATAATAGCCCTCTCTGACCCTATAAATCATGATTCATCAACTACTTTATGGGTCTGTAAAGGAATCCTAGGCCTGGTTGGAGACCGCGATGGAGCGTGGGCAGAGGTGAAGAGGCGGTCAGGATGGGTGGGGCTCGATAGATGTCTGGTCACGGAGTGATAATCCATCAACGTTCAAGGTCATTCCAGCGGCCGTCAGGTCCCGTTCTGTCGCTAAAGAGAGAGAGAGAGAGAGAGAGAGAGAGATAGAGAGAGAGAGAGAGAGAGAGAGAGAGAGAGAGAGAGAGAGAGAGAGAGAGATTGGGTTATTTAAACGCCCATTCAAACAGTCCGCCTTCAACCATGCAAATTCTAAGAGAGGAAACATTTCGGCATATGTATTGATTTCAAGTTATTGAGGGAGAAAGAAACTCTATAAAAAAAAGGAAGAAAGAAACGAACAGACTGCTTGATTGTGGGGACGATCGCTCGAATTCTAAGAAACATTTCAGTTTGTGCTGATCTCGAGATTTTGAAGAAGAAAGAAACTCTCTTAAAAAAAGTTGAAAAAAGAAACGAACAGACTGCATGACCATAGGGACGGATACTTGCTAAGAAATCACAGCTGTCCATGGTGAAGTCTTGACCATTAAATCATAGATTGTGCAACCATTATGGTGGAAGTTCACATGTGAGAATATGAGGAGGTATATATCACCTCCGAAAGTGATAAGGGGTGGGTAAAGGTGCAGCTTTTATTGTAGTCCCGCGTTCACACACGATTGTGAACGTAGAACCCCCTTCTCTCTCAGTTGTCATGCTAAAGCCCTGGCCATTAAATCATGGGTTGTGCAACCATTATGATGGAGAGTTCACATATGAGAATATGAGGAGGTATATATCACCTCCGAAAGTGATAAGGGGGTGGGTGTAAGCGCAGTTTTTATTTCAGAGACCCACGTAACACACGATTGTGAACGTCGATCCCGTTCTCTCTCGATTGCATTTAATCCTAGTGATTTAAACATGAGATCTGAGTCGATCAATAGATCTTGTGAGGAATAAAAAAAACAGCTATGGAAATTAATTTTTATTTATTCGCATGAATCGAAAGTACCCAAAGTTTTTTTCCGAAATTAATACAGTGACACATGGCATGAATCAAAAAAGGCAACGACCCAATATTTTCTTCCTAATAAATGTTGTGCCACATGGTAGAAGCTCCTTGTGAGGCTTTCGTTTTAGTATATAGTATATATAGATATAGACTAGTAAGAAACCCAAGCAATACCCGGATGAGCTTGATGCACGTCATTTGGCAAAGACGACATAACAATTGTTCGAAGAAGTGTGAAATCTGAAGTGAGTGTGATTCACTTGTTAGAGAGAGAGAGAGATTAACATCAAATGACCATTAAATATCATTGAATGAAAATTTATCATCTTTATGATAGATTTTTAAATGGATTTAAAAAAGAGCCGCGTTCACACACGGAAGAAAATTTTTAACTCTTGAAAAGACATTCACATGTCACAACACGGGAGAAAGGCTTTCATTTTAGTGTACATATATATATATATATATATATATATATAGGGGCATGCTATAATGCGGCATGCGGTAAGTGCGGCACTGTACTGCAGCCGTCTGATGCACGCAGCGGTGCATGCGATGCACGCAGCACTTGCATCAAACAGCTGCGATACAGTGCCGCACGTACCGCATGCCACATTATAGCATGCCCCTATATATATATATATATATATATATATATATATATATATATATATATATATATATATATATATATATATATATATATATATATATATATATATATATATATATATATATATATATATATATATATATATATATGAGAATACGGGGCATGAGCTGACAGCCCATTTCTTCATTTGGGCTGTCAGCTTACAGCCCTCCGATTGCCATCATGGACCATCCATTTAAAACAAAAAAAAAACACCCAAATCACCCAACAACTTTCTCTCTCTCTCTCCATCTCTCTCACGAGCTGCAGCGCTCCCCTCCCCGACGGCAACCACCTCCCACTCCAGCTTTCCCCTCCGGCACCGGCACCGGCACCGAGTCTCCCTCCGGCACCGGATCCCCCTCAGATCCGACCAACGGTGACCAGATCTGCATCTCCCACGGCGAGATCCCTCGACTCCAGCCACTTGCGGACCACTGTGCTCGACTCCGGCGATCTCCGCCGGAGGAGGGGGGGGAGGACTGCGATCGGCTCCAGCCACTTGCGGACCACTGTGCTCGACTCCGGCGATCTCCGCCAGAGGAGGGGGGGGGGAGGACTGCGATCGGCTCCGATCCGAGGTGGAAGCTTTCGCAGGCGCAGGGGGCGGCGGACGGGGGCCGGGCCGGAGGCGGGCGCAGGGCCGGCCGGAGACGGGCGCAGGGCCGGGGGCCGGCCGAAAACGGGAGCCGATCGCACTGTGTGCGGGAGGTGGGCTGGAGGTCGGGAGGCGCAGGGCGCAGGGCCGGGCCGGAGGCGGCCGCAGGGCCTGGGGCCGGACCGGAGACGGCCGGATGGGACCGGGGGCGCCGGAAGGGCTGGGGTCGGAGGGGACCGAGGCCGGAGACGGGAATGGTGGAGGGTGGTCGGGGATGCAATCATGGAGATCGGGAGAGAGCTGCTATCTGAAAGGGGGGTTTGATAAAGAAGATCTGGACCATTCACTCTATGGAAATCGGATGGTCAGCAGTGACAGCTTAAATAAAAAAAAAACCTGACAGCTCATACCCCGTTTTCTCTCTCTCTCTCTCTCTCTCTCTCTCTCTATATATATATATATATATATATATATATATATATATATATATATATATATATATATATATATATATATATATATATATATATATATATATACAGGGGAGGGATACTCTTACTCATGGCCTCTTACTCATATAGTTACCTATGATCTGAACCGTCCATTAGATCCCGACGAACGGTTCGGATTAGATGGGGAGTTAAATCAATGGTGTTCTCATTAAATGCAGGCTTTTAATACAGACTTTTAATACAGGGCATTTAATGCGGCCACCATTGCTTTAACTCCCCATCTAATCCGAACCGTACGTCGGGATCTAATGGACGACCCGGATCATAGGTAACTATATGAGTAAGAGGCCATGAGTAAGAGTATCCCTCCCCATATATATATATATATATATATATATATATATATATATATATATATATATATATATATATATATATATATATATATATATATATATATATAGTGGCGTGTTAGGATGCGGCGTGCGGTGTGCGCGGCGTCGCACCACAGCCACCTGATACACCGCTGTGTGCATCGCACGCACCGCAGCGGTGCATCAAGCGGCTACGGTGCGACGCCGCACGCACCTTACGCCGCATTTTATCATTCCTATATATATATATATATATATATATATAGACTATTAGATAGGATGAGATGCAACCTACCTAACTCCCTGAGTAGTTAGTCTGAGTTTGAAGTGAGCCATTGTTCAAAAGGTTTTGGGGGCACCTCAATCTGAAAAAGATTTTTATAAATGATGCATTAAAATTTTAGAATCGATTTTTTTTATTAAAAATTTATTTTATTTTGTCATGTACGTTTTATACAAAAAATGCAAATAAATAAATAAAAATATATATTATTTATTGATCGTTGTCTAGTAAGTCCGACTTTTGACCCTGCCACCCCCTACAAGTAAATCCTAGCTCCACGACAAGTGGCTCTCTAGCATGTTCTAACTTGTGTGAACTCCGAAGACCTCTCTTTCATTGCAACTATTCAAATTTCACTATGGTCGATTACCGGGAGACTCGAGATCACTACCAGTGGGGATAAACCGCTGGTGTCTTTTTTAGTATCTGTCGATCTGCTTGCGTAGCGGTAAACTATTGGGGCTGGTGACTAGTATTCGCCGTTTTCACATCGACAGTTCCTATTTGAATGTACAAGGGGACATAATGCTAACGTGGGGGCACATTGCGCAACGCCTGTCAGATGATTGATGCACTGAGCGCTGGCCGATGCCCACAAAGCCGGTATTTTGTATGTGTTTATGCCCCTCTAGGTTGTTCAAAGTACATTTTTATCACGTGAATAGCTGTCGTACTCCAGCTGACTATGTGCGGCTGTGATGCACACCGGGCCCACGACAGCCTTTGTCGTGGGCTCTCTAGGATGTTCAAATTACATTTGTCTCGCTTGAATAGCTGTCGTACTCCAGATGATTACGTGCGGCTGTGATGCACACCGGGCCCACGGCAGCCTTTGTGCGGCTATGATGCGTACCGGGCCCACCGAGTCACCGACCGGGTCACCGACTTGAGGAGATCTGAACTCGTCAACTCCAGACCGGAGTCAGCAACACTACAGATCCGTTCAATTTTCGGTAGGCACCAGGGCCCATGGAACATATACTTTGGTGCACCCGTTTGAACAAACCCACGCCACACCCTCTTGCTCAAAAGGTGGCCCCACCAATAAATTATCGGTCCCCTTTGCTTGTTTTTGTAAGGGTTAAATACATTTTGCCCCGGTGTGGTTAAATCAAAAATCATTTTACTGTTCCAAAATTAAAAAAACCACACTTTGTCACCCTTTAGTGGTTTTTAAAATTTATGAGGATTAAGTGAATTTTCTCTTTTCCTTTGTGATTATCTCGTCGTGAAATATTTCGGGCAATGGCCAACATCAGACCCGGACCAACCCCCAAGTCCAGCACTAATTCCCACTTCACTCCTGGGTAAATCAAAGAGAGGAGAAGTTGAACCCACAACCTTCTTATCAAAGCATCAGTTGCTTTGCCAACTCTCATATTCCCTCATGGATAGGATTAAGTGATTTTTGGTGCAACTACAGGTTGGGCTGTAAAGCAAGTCGAGTCAGGCAGCTACAATACCGGGCCACCGAGCTGGGTCTACTCGGGCCAATGATGGTGAGACACAACAGGCTTAGTGGATTTTTTGGACCGGGCCACTAGTCAAGGGAGACAGCCTGACCTTAGCCTTGTCGGGCTTTGGATCTTCCCCAGTCAAGGATAGAGAGGCCCATACATGCTTAAAGCATTTGATCCAAGGAAGAGTAACGCGATCCCCACGCACCTTAATTTATTAATTTTATATATATATATATATATATATATATATATATATATATATATATATATATATATATATATATATATATATAGAGAGAGAGAGAGAGAGAGAGAGAGAGAGAGAGAGAGAGAGAGAGAGAGAAAGAAAGAGAGGGCTGTTACGTTGAGCTGTGAGCTGCAGTAGGAGAAAATGAGCTGTGGGTATTTTGACCCCCCTAGAAGTTTTGGAATTTAATAAAATTTGTTGAAGGTGTTATCTAGGGTAAGATGGTCATCCTCACCAATTTTTATCAAATTCCAAAACTTCTAGGAGGGTCAAATGGTCAAAGCAAAATCTGTAGATTTTAACGGTGACTACTGATTGATGACAGATTTTGCTTCGATCATTTGACCCCCCTAGAAGTTTTGGAAATTGATGAAAATTTGTGAGGATGATCATCTTACCCTGTACAACACCCTTACCAAATTTTATCAAATTCCAAAACTCCTAGGGGGGGGGGGGGGGCAAAATACCCACAACTCACTTTCTAAACCGGTATCTCAAAGCTCACTGTAACATTCATATATATATATATATATATATATATATATATATATATATATATATATATATATATATATATATATATATATATATATATATATATATATATATATATATATATATATATATATATATATATATATATATATATATATATACGGTTCAATTGCCCGACGTCGGGCATGCTTATCTTGCCCGACAAAAACATTTGTGGGTCTTAGAGGTTTTATAATTTGCTAATTTTTGGTGAGGATAATCATCTTTCCATAAATGGGACCTCCACCAAAAAATAGCAAATTATAAAACCTTTAGGTCCCTCAAATATGCTATTCAATTTAACGGTTAAAATAGACGATCAATAATGCAAAACACCTTTTAAGGACCTAGAGATTTTGTAATTTACTGATTTTTGGGGGAGATCCTATTTATAGCATGATGATCATCCTCACCAAAAATCAACAAATTATAAAACCACTAGGTCCATCAAATATTTTGTCAGGCAAGATAAGCATGTCTGGCGTCGGGCAATTGAATCGTACCGATATTTTGAAAATGAGCTGCGGGTATTTTGACCCCTCTAAAAGTTTTGGAATTTGATGAAATTTGGTGAGAGTGTTGTCTAGGGTGAGATGATATTCCTCACCAATTTTCATCAAATTCCAAAACTTCTAGGGGCTCTAAATGGTCGAAGCAAAATCTACAGATTTTAACGGTGCCTATGGACGATAGATTTTGCTTCGACCATTTGACCCCCCTAGAAGTTTTGGAATTTGATAAAAATTGGTGAGGATGATCATCTTACCCTAGACAACACCCTCACCAAATTTTATTAAATTCAAAAACTCCTTGGTGGGTCAAGAAATACCCGCAACTCACTTTCTAAATCGGCAACTCACAGCTCATTGTAATGGGAACTGCATAGAAAATGTGTAATTTTTTTAAAGTTGAATATCTAAAATCATATATTGATAGTGAAAAATCTTATATTGATAGTGATGTGATGAAGTCGATGGCGAGTATCATGATTGATGAGTTGGAGTTTAAGATCCGCTTGATACATTAGTGGTTGAAGCCTATTGCTTCAACCATTATTGGAGCCAAGTATTAATTTATGTGTATGAGAGCAAGAGTATTCGTGTGTGCTTGGTAGTTAGATTCTTTAACTTATTTGGAAGGATCCTGTTGCAATGCCAGCATGATCTGCTCCTCTTGGTTCTGTACTTTTTTGATTCTTTGGAGTCAGATGTCGAATAAGCACATACTTTCTTCGAGTCGCTGAAGTCGACTCTTGGATGTTTGGCGGTTGACGAATTCGGTGTTCGATGATGTGGGTGCCACTGCTAAATATAGCGGTTGCGATCTAATGTAATAGATAGCTAAATAGGTACAGATTGTGATAGATTGTGATCTGGTCGTCGAGAAGGTGGTTGTCCTAATGCAATAAGAACCGAGCATCCATTACACCCGTTTTTTTCACCCAAGCCTAACCGGTTTTCCACACTCAACCTGTGGCGCCTCCTAGAGGTCCAATTGTGACCTCCCCGCCCTTTCATTGAATCAGAAGAAAAAAAAAGGTTAAGTGGATTGTCATATCTCGTGTAAGCCTCAAGAATAAGAATGCATATACAAGAAAGGATTGTCACCCTTTCTGATTAAGAACAATGTTACCCATAAGAGCATGCTCCCAACGAATATGGGCATCCATGTCTAATGTGGACACCCCCGCTGAATATGTGCACCTTCACATAATGATTTTGTCCTCGAAATATTATCATATCCTTCAAAATATTATCACTACTATTGAATTATTATTGCCACCCTTAAAATATTATCTCCTCCCTCGAAATTTTGTCACGTCTTAGAAATTTTTTTGTCTCCCTCGAAATCTTTTGCATGCCAACAGGCACGGGCATTACTATAATATATATCTATATATATATATATATATATATATATATATATATATATATATATATATATATATATATAGAGAGAGAGAGAGAGAGAGAGAGAGAGGAATGGGATGCTGCCTATCAAAACAGCGTTTTTGCTGCTTTGAGACATTGTTTGACCATCCTAGAAGTTTTGGAATTTGATAAAATTTGGTGAGGGTGTTGTCTAGGGTAAGATGATCATCCTCACAAATTTTCATCAAATTCCAAAACTTCTAAGAGGGTCAAATGGTCGAAGCAAAATGCTGCAGATTTTAACGGCGACTGCAGACGACTGATTTTGCTTCGACCATTTGAACCCCCTAGAAGTTTTGGAATTTGATGAAAATTTGTGAGGATGATCATCTTACCCTAGACAACACCCTCACCAAATTTAATCAAATTCCAAAACTTCTAGAATGGTCAAACAATGTCTCAAAGCAGCAAAAAATGCTGCTTTGATAGGCAGCATCCCATTCCTCATATATATATATATATATATATATATATATATATATATATATATATATATATATATATATATATATATATATATATATATATATATATATATATATATATATATATATATAGAGGGCTGTTACAGTGCGCTGTGAGCTGCCAAGGGGGGAAAATGAGCTGCGGGTATTTTGACCCCCCAAAAAGTCTTGGAATTTGATGAAATTTGGTGAGGTTGTTGTCTGGGATGAGATGATCATCCTCACTAATTTTCATCAAATTCCAAAACTTCTAGGGGGGTCAAATGGTCGAAGCAAAATCTGCAGATTTTAACGGTGACTGCGGACGGCAGAAATTGCTTCGACCATTTGACCCCCCTAGAAGTTTTGGAATTTGATGAAAATTGGTGAGGATGATCATCTTATCCTAGACAACCACCTCACCAAATTTCATCAAATTCCAAAACTTTTTAGGGGGTCAAAATACCCGCAGCTCACTTTCTAAAACCGCAGCTCACAGCTCAACGTAACAGCCCTCTATATATATATATATATATATATATATATATATATATATATATATATATATATATATATATATATATATATATATATATATATATATATATATATATATATATATATATATATATATATATATAGGGTCTCTTTCTCCCCGATCTCTCTCTTCCTCCGACTCTCTCTCTATCTCTCCCTCTCTCCCCCCCCCCCCCGGTTCTCTCTCTCTCTCTCTTTGATTTCTCTCTCTCTGGTTTTCTCTCTCTCTCTCTCTCTCTCCCCCACCCTGCACCCACGCCCTCCCCGGCTCTCTGTCTTTCCCCAGTTCTCTCTCTCCCACCGGTTCTTTCTATCTCTCTCCTTCATCTCTCTCTCTTTCTCTCTTCCCTCGACTCTCTCTCTCTCCCCCTCCAGTTCTCTCTCTCCCCCCCGGTTCTCTCTTTCTCTCTCCATGGTTCTTTCTCTCTCTCTCTCTCTCTCTCTCTCTCTCTCTCCCCCCTCCCCACGGTAGGACTGGCAATTTTGGACCCGACATGGCAGACCTGACACGAAGTTAGCGGGTCTGGGTCAGGGCTAAACGGGTTCGGGTCGTAAACGGGTCGACACGATAGAATGTTTAATAAACGGGTCGGGTCATGGTTTAGGGTCTAGACACGGTAGACCCGGGAAGACCCGTTTAAAATTCAACAGGTCGTGTCGGGTCGGATCTTCCCGCAATCCGATACTATAATATATAGTATCAGCAGGTCTATCGGGTTAGGTTAGGCCGAGTCGGATTGGGTCAGATCGGGTCAACTGAATAAACCCGTGTGGTAAACAGGTCTAACGGGTCTTATCGGGTCTACCCGTTTATAAATGGGTCGGGTACGGTTTAGGATCTAGACACAATTAGTTGAACGGGTTGGGTCCGGGTCTAGGGGTTTTGGACACGACCTGAAACTAGACACGGCACGAACCCGACACGACCCATTGCCACTCCTACTCCCCGGCAATGTTTTTAAAGTCGGACTGTAAGGCAAACCGAAAAGGCATCCGGTTCGATCCAAATCGGTTCAAACTGCTGGCTCAACCGTTTGAACTGCATTTCCGGTTCTGGTCCAGCCCGGTCGGACCAGCCGGTCTGGTCCGGTTATCAAAACATTGCTCCCCCGTTCATCAACTCTCCCCGTCTCTCTCCCCTCGGTTTTCTCTCTCTCTCTCTCTCTCTCTCTCTCTCTCTCTCTCTCTCTCTCTCTCTCTCGCACGCGCGCCCTCTCTTTAACTAACTCTTTCTCTCTCCCACAATGGAGAAAATCCATGGTGTAATCGTGATGCCAGACCACTGGTATCACAGACAAATCAAACCGTCTCCGGCTTGATACCGTGACTAATCACTATCTTCTACAGTGATTTGGGTCAGGTAGAATTAATTGGCATCTCATCCTTTGTGGAAAATGGAGTTTTCTCGTCTTCTATGTGCGAAGACCGAACCCGAGTCGTCTTTATATGTTTTTAAAGAGACCGCCGGCGCTAACCAACAGCGTTCCATCCAACCACCGTCTCGGCTAGAAAGACAGGATGAGAGGCGAGGCGGCGGGTTCGTTGCTTCCGTTCTTCCTCCTCCTCGTCGTAGCTCCGCGGCTCCCATCGGACGGCGAAGCGGCGCCGGTAGGTACATCGGATGGCTACAATTGCTCGGCTGACCGGAGCATCTACCCGTGCCAGGCCTACGCCTTCTACCGTGCCGGGGCGGACTCCAGCCTGCTGGACCTGGCGTCGGTCGGGGACCTGTTCGGCGCGAGCCGGCTGGTGGTCGCCCGGGCCAGCAACCTCTCCGCCAACGCCACCCTCCGCCCGGGCCAGCCCCTCCTCGTCCCCCTGACCTGCGCCTGCGGAGCCTCCACCAACCGCTCCTACTCCGCCGTTTCCTACCAGATCGTCGCCGGCGACACCTTCTACGCCGTCTCCACCTTCAAGTTCTCCAACCTCACTTCCTACCCGGCCGTCGAGGCCGTGAACCCCTCCCTCGTCCCCACGGACCTCGACATCGGGGTCATCGCCGCCTTCCCCGTCTTCTGCCAGTGCCCCGTCGGTAGAAACAGCACCGTCGGACTGCCGGGCCTCGCACCCGGCCTCGTCACCTACGTTTTCCAGCCCTCCGATACCTACGCGTCCATCGCGTCGAGGTTTGGGACGGACGTCCCGTCCCTCGTCGCCCTGAACGGCCGGGAAGGGGCGATCGGGGATTTCTCCACCATACTGATTCCGGTTTCCAGGATTCCACCCCCGCTGCTGCTGACGCGCACCTCACCGTCGGCGCCGGATTCGCCGCCTCCGCCGCCACCCGTTAAGCAGGAGCAGACGGGGGTGGTGGTGGGGCTAGCGATCGGCGTGGGTCTGCTGGGGCTCCTGGCGGCGCTGCTGCTGTTGACGCTCGCCGGGATGTGGCGGCGGAATCGGGGGAGGCGGATGAAAGGGGAGGAGGACTGGGAGAAGGGAAAGGGCTGGGACAAAAGGTACGGGCGGAGCGGCGGGGATGAGAAGCTGATGGCGGATATCACGGAGCTGATGGACAAGTACAGCGTGCACCAGATCGAGGATTTGAGGAAGGCCACGTCGGATTTCGACAGCAGCCACTTGATCCAGGGATCGGTCTACAAGGGCGTACTGGGTGGGGAGGTGTGCGCCATCAAACGGATGAAGTGGAACGCTTGCGACGAGCTCAAGATCTTGCAGAAGGTAAATCCAATTAATTACTATGGTACTTTTTATAAACAACATCTTATTAGTTTCTTTAGTGCTTAATTAGTACCTTCTAATCTTCATACTACCTACAAAAAATTAGGGCTAATGTGCGTAAGCTCTCGACAAAGAGATCGGTTTAGCCCAACGATAGACAAGAGATTGGCTTAACCTAGAGTCCCTGGATTAACAGATCGGTTTAGCCTACAGTCTCGAATTTTTTCAAAACCCCGAAGCCATCCTCAACCTCTCTCCTTTCTCCCTCTCTCGAGCAGAGCAGTCATGGCGGAGACGTCATTACCTCACGTGAGCAGCGGTGGTGGAGTCGGCAGCCGGTGCAGCGGCTGTGGCGTGAGTTGTAGCTGCTGCACCGACGGAGGTGAGCGACGGAGACGAGAAGCCATAGGGGGCGGATTTCATCTTATGGCCTATAGATTTTTAGGTTTCGGGTTAGGTTTAGGATCATAAATTTAAAATGAGGTGAGGGTTATTTTCATCCATAGGGGATTGTGCTCAAATGAACTAATTGTCTGTCCTCAGGCTAAACCGATCTCTTTGCCAGGGACCTCTCACTAAGTCCCCCCAAAAATAAGTTATTTGGTACCATGCGTAATTGATGAGTGTACCCAAGTCTAGTCTAGCCTGTTTGGTTGGGAGTAGAGGTGGCAATGGGTCATGTCGGGTCGTGTCCCGAACCCCTAAACCTAGAGCCCACTTGTTTAACTAACCGTGTCTAGATCCTAAACCCATACTCGATCTGTTTATAAACAGGTAGACCCGAGAAGACCTACTAAGACCCGTTTACATACCCATTCTTTGGGGGTTTTTTTATTTTATATTTCGGTGCAATTCTAATCATAGTCGTCCGTTGCATCCTGTGCAGACCAATGAATCACATTGAACCCAGACGGTAGGCTAACGGACCAAGTGACACTGTGATCGGAAGCCGGGTAGACCTGACCTGAAACGACACAACACATTGAATTTTAGACGGATCTTAAACAGGTCAAACGGGTCGGAGACAGAACCCAAACCTGATCCCGACCCATTTAACTAGGGATGGCAATTTCGGACCCGACACGGCAGACCCGACACGAAGTTTGCGGGTCTGGGTCAGGGCTAAACGGGTTCGGGTCGTAAACGGGTCGACACGATAGACCCGTTTAATAAACGGGTCGGGTCCGGGTTTAGGGTCTGGACACGGTAGGCCTGTGAAGACTTGTTTAAAATTCAATGGGTCGGGTCGTGTCGGGTCGGGTCTACCCTCAATCCGATATTGTAATATATAGTATCAACAGGTCTATCGGGTTAGGTCGGATCGAGTCGGATTGGGTCAGATCGGATCAACTGAATAAACCCATGTGGTAAACGGGTCTAACAGATCATATCGGATCTACCCGTTTATAAACGGGTCGGGTACGGGTTTAGGATCTAGACACGATTAGTTAAATGGGTTGGGTCTGGATCTAGGGTTTTGGACACGACCCGAAACTAGACACGACACAAACCCGACCAGACCCATTGCCACCCCTACATTTAACCCAGACCCGCTAATTTCTTGTTGGGTCGGGTCCAAAATTGCCAGCCCTAGGGAGGAGCTCTTCGCTATTGATGAACCCCACTTTTTTGGTTGGATGGAGTTCCCAACATCCACAATATTGTTTTCTACTTTAGAAAATGCGGGGTTGGAATTCACCCTAAAATTAAAGGTAAGTAAGAATTCCTTATTTTGACTTCAGTCAAACTAGCCCCCTTCATCGTTGTCCTGCCGGTGCCTACCACCGCCCAACATGGACAATTGACGCCACCACCAACTGTCACCATGGCCGGTAACCATCACCACCGGCCACCACCCACCATCTCGCGTCATCGACCATAGACGTCACGCACCATCATTGACCATCGCCTGTCGCCAACAACCACCCGCTGCCGCCAGCCACCGCCCACTGTTCTAACTCTATTGAGCCACACAACTGTTTTGGAATTCCACCCTAGAAATTTTAGCCAACCAAACCGATGGAGTTTCCACTACACTCAGCCATTTGCCACATGTTTCAACTGCAGCAGTTGCGACGCGCACGCTCCGACTACAATGAACTAAACATGCCATATATATAGTTGGAACTCCACCCAACCAAACATGCCGTTAAATAGACTTTGAGTGGAAGCATTGCACCGATGAGTGTACCTCACTATCTTTCTCCTCTCACGATCCCCCGTCCTCCCCGCTGGCCGACCCCACTAGTTCCAATGCAAATCGTATTCACCGCCTCCTCCACCTCCCTTCTTCTCCCTCCTTTACCTCCTCCTTCCCATCATCCTGTTCCTCGTCCACTTCCACACTGAGACCTTAACGCACTCGACAGGATTTCGTTGACTATCAGCCGACATCCGATGTTAACTGTCGGCTATTTCCCACTAGGTGTGTGCGTCGGTTCGAAACCAACCTATTTAAGCATAACCTAAACCGATTCAACCTTGGTCTGTTTTGAGGATTTTTAATCCGATCAAAACCAAACTGAGATTGGAATCCAATCCGATCCGATCCAATTAAAGTCGGTTTGGATAGGATTGGATGGTCGGTTTAGACTTTGGACCATATTTTTTATGGACCTTTTCCCCTTCTATTAGGACCTTGTCTTTACTTAAAAATAATAATTGTAATCAAATCATTAGGCTTGAATAAGTTTTTTAACTGATTTTGAGTCCTCCTACAGTATTGCAAAGGTTGTTGGTAGCAATGGTTTATGAAGACATGGTATATTTAATAAAATATTATATGTATATACATATGTCGGGTCGGTTCGGTTTATGTCGGTTTTAATTATACAAATCCGACAACCAATCCAATCAAGTCGGTTTTTTAAAAACCCAATCCGATCCGATCCATTGAGTGTGTCGAAACCGATTAAAATTGATTGATTTGGTTAGTTTGGGTCGGTTTGGTTTGGATCCTACACACTCCTATTTGCCACCGACATGGTGTGAAATTGGCCGATGGCTACTCGCTGTTATATGTCAGCCAGTAATTACCGACATGCCTCCAATTTGGGTTATGGTTTCGATGCGAAAGATGAGGAGGTGGGAAGAAGGCGGTGCGGCAGTCTGCTGGGTGCACTTAGTAATGGAGCCGACAGAAAATTAGGTCAGGGGATACATCCGATATTTTATTTTAATTTTATATTGATGATTCTTAATAATTTAGTTGGTGGAAATAACACCACCATTGGTGTTATCATGCATACCTGTCCGTCCTGTTAGTTATACATATAATAGCTAATAGTTTAGAGGTCGGATCTCCTCCAGTCGGTCAGCCCAGATCCGTGGATGCATCACAGCCGCGTGCAGTCGGGCTGATGTATGATTCACTTCGGATCGATTGCCATCGTGCAGCTGTGATGTGTGCATGCCCACGGGACCGATTGGAGGAGATCCGAACTCAATATTTTAATGTTAGAGAATTATATAACGTTTCTTTTTTGTCACTTTTGCAAATATTAAAGGGTTATTTTGACTTTGCCCCCCAAATTTTTGCCTTGAATTAGACCTTACCTCCCATATTTTCATTAATTAGACTTTACCCCCCAATACGAACTGTTCCGTCAGCTCACCATCTAAGAGCATCTCCAACCGGCTCCATAGGCGAGCTCTGAAGGCCCACATGGCACTCCGAAAAGAAATGGACGCTCCAACCGGCTCCGAAGGATGCTCTGAAGGCCTACGTGGCATGACACGTAGGCCACGTGCGGCCCGGACCTCCGAAGCCCTCCACATACAACAGAGCTCCTTCGGAGCCTCCGAACGAATAAAAAATTCTGTATTTTTTTAAAAAACCCCCCGGAACTTCATAAATTATTTTTTATATATATCAAAACATGTACTTTTTAACAGATTTGGTGTAACTTTGGAGACTTTGGATAACTTGTAAATATATAGGGTGTTTCATGCAAATGGCTCGGATATCCCGTTCCGAGGCCGTTGGAGCTGAACCTCTCAACAAGGACGCCTCCGATGAGGTGGCAGCAAAATGCGGGCCCCACTTGCTTCGGAGGTGCTCCGAGCTTCAGAGCCGGTTGGAGATGCTCTAAGAGAAAGGGTGAGCTACCGGAAAAGAAATAAAGTTTTGGGGGTTGCGCTGACGGAACAGTTAGTTTTGGGGGGTAAAGTCTACTAAATAAATACATGGGGGGAAAGTCTAATTCAAGACAAAATTTGGGGCAAAGTCAAAATAACCCAATATTATATAACGTTTCTTGTCCCTAGTAATGTTAGTATAATGGCTTTAACCTCTGGAGGACTAACGGCCCCTTTGTTTGCTCTACTAAATCGTATCCTGATAGACCTATATGGTGTAGGGCCGGGCCGGGCTTTCTAGTTGGGCCTGGTAAAAAATGCATTTGCTAGGCAACCCAGATGGCTGGTTCTCATGGAGGGCCAGACATTGTAGATGGCTGAGGCTATATATACACCCCACAAATTACCTCAGGCAGCCCCCATCTACAGGTAACATCGGTTTTCCGATAGGCAGGCCCATTTCTTATGGCAACCCCCTTCTTACGGCCTTCTTTGCTGTGCTCGTGCATATATACTCCTGTTGGAGACGGGTACGCCCCCTCCGTGGAATATCAACAACCTCAATGTGGAATGCAGGAGACGTATGTCTTCCCCTTTTTGCCTCGCCTGTGCCATCTCACGCTTATAGAGACTGTAACCGGGTAACGCATGTGGTTGTTGCCGAGGCTCTGAGTTGTAACTCTTCCCTATTTTCTCTCTTCCACCATTTGTATTTCCTCTCTTCTAGAAGAGGAGTATTATATTGAGTAGGCGGTGATTGCAGCAAAGCCAAAGCAGTTAGGGTACTAGCCGAAGTGGTTGGGTGGGCAACACCCACACTGAGCGTAGCGAGGAGGAGTGCTCGAATCCACATCCAGTAGAGGCAGATTGCTCGAAGTAGACGAGGTACCAGAGGAGTCACTCTCAGAGTCAGGTGAGACAGGTAAAGAAGAAGACACAGGAGAAACACTGCCCGAGGAGGATGGAGGAAAATGACTCAAGCTATGTGGAGCCACAATAGTAGGAGGTAAGGGCTCAAGCATGCAGGAGAAAGAGTGGCATGATAAGGAGTGGGTGAATCGAGAGGAGGAGGCACTGAGGAAGGAGGTGGAGGAACTTCAAGGAAGGTAAGATCCGGAGACTTAGTAGAGTAGTGGGGATTCGGGAACATCCTCGACAAATGAAACATGACGAGTAATACGAAGACGGCGAGCCAATGGATCATAGCAACGATACCTTTTTTTGTTTAGAACTAATCCCCAAAAGGATGTATTTTGCCGATCTGGCCGACAATTTGTTGCGCTCATGGGGAGGGAGAAGAATGAAGTATATGCACCTAAAAGTGTGAATCATGTTGTAGTCAGGAGGGAAGAATATAGTTGTTCATGAGGGGACATAGCAGAGAGGACAGATGAAGGGGTAATATTGATGAGATTGACCGAGGTCAGTATGGCCTCAGCCCAAAAAGTACAAGGAACAGGCGAAGAAAGAAGCAAAGCACGAGTGTTCTTTAGGATATGACGATGTTTTCCATCAACGACCCTATTTTGTTTGTGAGTGTGGGGACATGATTGCTGAAAGAGAGTCCCATGAGACTGAACGATAGACCGCATCGTGGAGATGTACTCTCAAGCATAATTAGACCGGAAGGTTTTGATATGATTATAGAACTGAGTATGTACCATGGTTGTAAAGGTCAGATAAACCTTGGGAATGAGGTAAACACCCACATAAAGCGAGAATCGTCATCGATAAAGCTAACATAGTAAAGATAAAAGTGAAGGGCCCCAGATATTTAAGTGTAGTAGATTAAACAGATTATAAAACCGAGACGAATTGGGAGAAAAGGGGCTAGCTGAGTGCTTAGCCAACTTATAGCTCGTACAAAAAGAAAGAGGGGAAAAGGAACCCCGGCCTAAAGCTCTAAATTGGAAGACTTTTAAGCCGGGGTTTAGACACATGACCTAACTGTCGGTGCCACAGGTCGACATCGGAAGAGACAACACCATAGAAGACCGAAGGAGAGATAGCAGGAAGATGAAAAAACTTCAAATGGTATAGCCCGCCTGCCCTATGAGCAGCTCCAATCCTCTATCCCGAGCATGGATCCTGCACAACACAAGCAGAGGAAGA
The DNA here is from genome assembly GCA_947650365.1 of Chamaelirium japonicum. Lineage (NCBI taxonomy): Eukaryota > Viridiplantae > Streptophyta > Magnoliopsida > Liliales > Melanthiaceae > Chamaelirium > Chamaelirium japonicum. Next base: position 46,836,060 of record OX393549.1, on the reverse strand, counting down.
GAACATGATGGTCTGACCGGAATCGCACAAGCTGCTGATAGAAATAAAATTCATGCAAAGTTGGGGTGCGTGTATGACAAATAGCAGAGAGGTGTCCTGTAGGGTTTGACGTGGGAGTGATGGATTCAGTCTGCATGATTGCTAGAAGTAATCCATCGGCAGTGTGGATTGGGGGGATGCGGGAGGCAGGTGAGCAGTCAGTGAGAATGGAGTAGTCGGGGGCGTCATGTGGTGAGTGGCCCCTGAGTCCATAATCCAAGGTGCAGAGGTGCCTGAGATGGCAACGGAGGTAGAGGGGCCGGAGGAACTGGAGGATCCAGACGCTGGGTGCTGAAAGAGCTGCTCTAGCCATATCTCGAGATGCTGAAGGCGATCCGTCATAGTAGTATTAGCAGAAAGGGCTCTAACAACAACAACAGTGGGGCAACCGTGGTTAAGTGGCCCGGTATATTTTTCTGAATGAAGCTGCAAACAAGAGTCAACTATGTATCTCGGCTTGTCACAGTGGGTGCATCGCCGAGTATCAATTATGCCAGAGGAATGGGAGGAGCCACGAGAAGGCATTGTAGTAGCCGATGGCTGATTAGCAGCAGCGGCAAGGACACCCTAAAAGCTGGAGATCACAGTGGTCTGACGAGCTGCAATAGTGCGAAGGCGGGTCTCCTCGGCAATAAGCTCCGCGATGGCAGTATCAAGACGAGGAAGGGGATCCCGATGGATCAATTAGCCAGCAAGGGAAGAAAACTTAAGGGAAGGGCCATCAGAAACTGATAGAGTTGTCGTCATTTCCGGAAGTGTTGCAGCTCACGCCAGGATGCGCTGACTCGAGACACCTCCAAAAGGAGTGGTTCCATCTCCTGGAGCTCACGCTAGTAACCCCGCATAAGATGATGAAACTGCTGAATGATCTACTCCCCCTGTTGGGCAGATTGGGCCTGAGACAGAAGCTGGTACTCACGAGCCACACTCTGCTCCACAAAGTGCTTCGTGAGATGAGCCCAGATCGAACTCTATCGCAATCGCAAAAGTAACAAGGTCTGTCAGAAGCGAGATATCCATGGAGGCAACAGGGAAGGTCCGAACACGTCGGTTACGAAGACTCCATGTGTCAGAGGGCCCGACTCCAGAGGGAGGAGGTGCAGAGCCGTCAAGATGTCTATATAGGGCACGACCGTCAAGGACGATTCGGACTGTGGCAGACCATGCAGTCCAGTCAATGATCGTGGTAAGAGAGAAGTCCGGGGAGACGGGACGGAAGTCCTTCGTCTGCTCAAGCGGCATTGTTAAGAATTGAAGGGGAGTCGTCGTGGAGGACTGAGTGGGAGTTGTCGAGGAGGATTGAGCGGAAGTCGTCATCAGGGACGTTGGCACAAGATGAGAGAGAACGGGATCGCACAGGATCTGGGATCCGCTTGGGATCACAGGGATCTGAAGGAGGGTGCACGGGATCAACACGGTCGGCCCACTCGAGATCATAGAGGATCAACACGCTCGGGCCTCTCGAGCTGCACAGGATCCGCTAGAGAGAGAGAGAGAGAGAGAGAGAGAGAGAGAGAGAGAGAGAGAGAGAGAGAGAGAGAGAGAGAGAGGAGAGAGAGAGAGAGAGAGAGAGAGAGAGAGAGGATCACACTATCGGGCCGTTCGGAGATCACACGATCGGGCCGCTCATGCCAAATAGGATATCTGAAAAAGGGGGGGGGGGGGGGGGGGGGGGGGGGACGAGATCCGCTCGGGATTAGCAGAAGGGGATCAACTCGGGAGAGAGAATAGATGAAGGGGTCGCTCGGGAGAGAAAACAGAGGAAGGGAGCGGTGAGAGGGATCCGCTCGGTCGCACAGGATCTGCTTGGGAGAGAGAACGAGATCAAATGGGATCGGCAGAGAGAGGGATCCGCTCGGGGGAGAGAACAGATCGAGGGAGAGGGATTGCCCGAGATTGCAGAAGGCGGCGGGGGAGGTGCATGATCACGCGCAGAAGGGGTCGGCTCTAATACCATGTGACGGGTGAAAAACCCTCTAAACATGTATTAGGCCGTAGCCGTATATAAATATACAAGGGTGCGTAAAGCCATGTGTAACCTAGAGTGTAACCACGTATAAATTACAATATACATACTTACAGCCTCGTCTGTGCCATCTCACGCTTATAGAGACCGTAACCCGGTAACACATGTGCTTGCTGCCGAGTCTCTAAGTTTTAACTCTTCGCTATTTTCTTTCTCTCCCACCGTTTGTATTTCCTCTCTTCTAGAAGAGGAATATTATACTGATGTTTTTGTTGATATGACGAATGAAACATACGATCCGATCTATTTCCCCCCCTCTGGTTCTACTGGTTCTGGTCAATCCGTTGGGATTGTTACCGACTAATCAGATGGAATCCAAGGGGCACTACGTTCCCCCCTCTAGACCCCCCATCTGGTCTAGCTCTGGTCAACCTGTAGGGATTGATTTCTAGTAATCAGGTGGAATTAGGGGTGGCAATGGGTCGTGTCGGTTTGGGTTCGTGTCATCTCTAGTTTCGGGTCGTGTCCAAAACCCCTAGACCCGGATCCGACCCGTTTAGCTAATCGTGTCTACATTCTAAACCCGTACCCGACCCATAAGACCCGTTTACCACACGGGTTTATTCAGTTGACCCGATCCGACTCAACCCGACATTACCCGATAGACCCGCTGATATTATATATTATAATATCGGATTGCGGGTAGACCCGACCCGACCCGGTGAATTTTAAACGGGTCTTCTCGGGTCTACACCCTAAAGTCAGACCCGACCCATTTATTAAACGGGTCTATCGTGTTGACCCGTTTACGGCCCGAGCTTGTTTAGCCCTGATCCAGACCCGCTTACTTCGTGTCGGGTCTGCCTTGTCGGTCCGAAATTGCCAGCCCTAGGTGGAATCCAAGGAGGAACCGGTAGGGTTGGCGGTGTTTTGCAAAAAAAAATAGGGTTATTTTGACTTTGCCCCCCAAATTTTGCCTTGAATTAGACTTTAACCCCCATATTTTCATTAATTAAACTTTACCCCCCAAAACTAACTGTTCCGTCAGCTCACCCCCCAAAACTGTATTTCTTTTCCATCAACTCACCCTTTCTATTAGATGGTGAGCTGACGGAACAGTTAGTTTTGGGGGCTAAAGTCTAATTAATGAAAATGTGGGGGGTAAAGTCTAATTCAAGGCAAAATTTGGGGGGCAAAGTCAAAATAACCCAAAAAAATATATATATTTATACAAGTAGTGTACCGAGCTCACATTTAGCTTACCTAATCAAAACATCTAACCATCTTCGATTTTCATTAACTCCATCACTGGCACCTGTTTCTGTTTTGACGCCATATATGTTTTCTTGACGCGAACTCAGGTGAACCACACCAACCTGGTCAAGCTCGAAGGCTTCTGCATCGAGCCCGACGACGGCACCTGCTACCTGGTCTACGAGTACGTGGAGAACGGCTCCCTCGACTCGTGGCTCCACGACCCCGCCGCCCCCCGCCGCCTGGACTGGCGGACCCGCCTCCGGGTCGCCCTTGACCTCGCCAACGGCCTCCAGTACATCCACGAGCACACCTGGCCCCGCGTGGTCCACAAGGACATCAAGAGCAGCAACGTCCTCCTCGACGCCCGGATGCGCGCCAAGATCGCCAACTTCGGCCTCGCCCGCTCCGGCTGCAACGCCGTCACCACCCACATCGTCGGCACCCAGGGCTACATCGCCCCGGAGTACCTCTCTGACGGCCTCGTCACCACCAAGATGGACGTCTTCGCCTACGGCGTCGTGCTGCTCGAGCTCGTGTCGGGGAGGGAGGCGGTGGGGGAGTCCGGGGAGGTGCTGTGGGCGGACGCGGAGGAGGAGGGGGTGTTCGGGCGGCGGGAGGGGCGGCTGGCGTCGTGGATGGACCCGGCGCTGTCGGGGCAGACGTGCCCGATGGACAGCGTGGTGAGCGTGATGAGCATCGCCAGGGCGTGCCTGCAGAGGGACCCGTCGAAGAGGCCGAGCATGGTGGACGTGGCGTACACGCTCTCCAAGGCCGACGATCTCTTCTCCGACTTCTCCGAGGACGGGCTCATGGTGGGGAGCGGTGATGTCGTGGCAAGGTGAAGCGAGATGGACCCACCCGGCCTGCTGACGTAGGTTTTCAGGGGTGACATGGGCCCCACATGATAGATATCCTATGGGGTAGTAGACCCTACGTATGGTCCAATAATTGATTGCCACATCAGCTATTGGAGCTCTATGAGGGATCATGTTGGGTGTCGACCACATCCTGACGTGGTGCCCCATTACTGCCGTTCGATGCCTGCTTGTAAGGGTGAGGGCAACTCACAGGTTGGGGTGGGCGGTTGTGATCTGTGCCACGTCAGGATGTTGCCAAATACCATGTTTATATGTGGTGGTGTAATCTGATGTTTAAGTAGCATTTTCCTTTGGTTTCTACTTGGATTGGTGCACCAGGATCAGTTCGTGTTGGCACGGGACCTCAGAGGATCAGATAGGCTTACACCCAGGCCGATCACTGAATCGTACTCAATCCCAAATGGCATGCGAGAGAATGGTTTTGATTCAGTTTTGGCTCTAATACATTCCTCCGTTACACCCAGCTTACCTGGTGAATCACATTTAGTCCCAAATGGCGTGTAAAAGAATCGTTGTGATAAAATTTTGGTTTCAATCTATCTGATCCTATGAAGTTATATTTTCGGAGAATCTGAGTCTGTTTTTGTTTTGTGCTTGTGAGTGCCTTGCTCCACCAGCACCCCCATATTAGGGTCTATGCTAAATGCACCCATCAATTTATTGACACTCGGATTTTCTTCGCACCCAGCCAATTTTTTGTGGATTTTGAAGGGCACCTATGATAACCTGCCCCCATCCCTAACCTCCAACTAACCCTTCCGCCTTGCCATCACCACTCCACCGCCTATTGCAATTCCTCCTTCTCTTTCTTCTACCTCTTCCTTCGATCACCTTTCTGTAACTCTTTCCCCGTTTTCATCCTTTTTTTTTTTTCGCCTTCCTCAAATTTTCCCTTTTTCCGAATCCAAGAAATGTATGCTCAAAGGAGTCAGAAACAATTAATAACAGACTCATCATGTCATGCTTCACTTCATTGAGGTAAGGCATCAACATGGCCGGAACCTCCATTTGGAGTTCAAACTTGAATTCAAATCTGTCGATGTTTGATGAAAGAATACCTTGAGAAATTCGAATGAAGCAACATTGGCTTGTGGTGCCTCCCAGAAGTCTGATTGTGACCTCCCCTTTGAATGTACCAAAAAAAAAAGAGAAATTCAAATAAAAGCTTGTATGTTGAAAGAATACCTTGAGATTGACCAAAGGGGAAGGAAAGTATATGAAACTAACTTCATCAATAGTTTGATAGGAAGTATGAAAAACCTTATAACTATAAGAATAGAAAGACAAATCGAAAATGAAATTGGCGATGGAATCCCAGCCGTACACATGGCACGATCCGAGGAGGGCTCACGAACCAATAAGTGTGACCATGTCAATGGCTACTAATGCGGCGTGTTCGGATTGAACCAATTCAGGGAGAGACATAGCTACCTTCTCAGACTAGCTAGAGAAAGTCATCCTAGGAAATCAGATCGTAACCTAATGCAAAATTTTCACCAGAGCCCTCCCCGAGGTGGAGAATGTGTGTTTCGAGCTCGAGCAAGTAATCTTATGGTTCGAACCACTCGAATCAGGCGACTCTCAGATGAGCATACCACTAGCCGAGAAAAGAAGAGCACGCGTACGTGCATGCCGCAAACAACAAACGAAGAGATCATGGGCCCTTAACGGTCAAAAATATGGAGCCTCAGCTCCGCAAAGTCTCGAATAGGGGTAGACAGGCCACATCCATGTCCTTTTCCCAAATATGTCAATCCTATTGGCTCACAATGCAATTAACCTTGCAAATGAAGATACTGAGCCTATTGTATTATCTTGTCCAAAGGTTACACTTGTTTGGAGGCACTTAGCTACAGCACCAAGTGGAGGCTACGCTTCTCTTACATTTTCGGATTTTTAAAATTCTCTAACAGCCAATAATGACAGTGTTGGAATGATATTGGAGGCGCAACAGAATACGAAGTCGATTCCGTAGATCAATTCGGTGTTCGATATATTTAAAAACTTTTATCCGAATTAATCATTTACACAAAGGATGAAACGAACGGGAATCAAACCCCTATAGTCTTCTACCAAATCTAACATGATAACTATTATGCATGCAATACGATAGATTTATTGGTTTAAATTGATTATACGTTCGTGCGGGATTTAACACTGCAGTGTTAATCTGCCAAGTTGTTGAAGACTGAAGTATTCTCGCGCAAGAGAGAAGATGCTCTTCGGGTACACCCGATCTCGCAATCCAACCCAGATTCTTGCACTTTGATCTCTAAGTGCGTCAGAGTGCAAACAATCTCCTTCACTAGTACTCACACACTCGATCACAAGAGATGGAGAGAGAGAGAGAGAGAGAGAGAGAGAGAGAGAGAGAGTTCTCTTCTTTTCCACCTGAGAAACCTAGAGAGAAAGAGCGACAGAAGAGTCAAGTGAGAGAAAGGGGGGGCTGTAATACCCCGGATTTTCTATTAGCTTAATTAAATAAGCTAATAAAAAAATACAGAGAGTTAGACGTATTTTATAAATTTATTGTTATTATTATTACTTATGATAAATAGTAATAAAGTAGAAAGATAACTAAATTAATCCAGTACATTAATACCAAATCAAAAAGTTTCAGTTACATCAGAGCTTCTAAAAGAACATGTTCAACTACTACAAAGAGAAAGAAAAGACACGAAACTGAATAGAAAGGAACCATGCTGCATAGGAAACGCCCAGCAACGGAATTACTACAACTGATGTAACTGCAACCCTACTGTTGACGAGTACCTACACCTCAAAAATTATACCACAGGAGGAGTCAATGTGACAAAACTTAGCTAGTAGATGACATATAAAAATAAACGTTTCTCAATAAAATATCAATTTTAGATTTATACAGAGAAGCAAAACCACAATAGTAAACTAGAAAACTACAACAGTAAAGTATGACAAATAAAATGAAACTAACACTAACACACGCCAAGCGCATGACCCTACTATAATAGATCTATTATATTAATTAAGTTTACCAATTAAATAATTATGCACCTGTCGGTGTCGTTCCCCTAAGAAAGAGGTGGGGAACTCGCAAACTGACATACCAATAGGGGATGAGAGAGAGAGAGAGAGAGAGAGAGAGAGAGAGAGAGAGAGAGAGAGAGAGAGAGAGAGAAAGGGAGAAGGAACATATCCATATTTGGCCAAATAGGTTTTTTCATCTTTTACGGAGGAGCTTCATACCAATTTTGCTTACTTCGGGAATTACATTCCACAGGACAACTGGCCACACCCTAAGGCGTGACAAGCGGCCCTTCAACTTCGGAAGAACACAGCGTGAACCCCAGGACGATAACCAACCCCTTCCGTGTTTATTTAATTTTATAATTTATCTATAGTACTTAAATTACTTACTTCGGGGATTGTTGCCCTTGGCTACACACTGTAAGGGGCCCACACTTTCCCACAGTGTAAGCCCAATTAAAACCTATATCGACCCACTAAGGACAAAAAATATAACACAATTCTCCGATAATTCATAAGTACTCAATCAAATCTACTAACCTAAATCTCACAACTACATAAACAACATAAATCGAAAACCACATAATTAGAAGAAAAAATCTAGTTTCATCAAGATTCCTCGAGAGTCCGGGGGGATCGAAAGAGATGTTCCACTCTATCTTATCAAAGGCTTTCTCAAAATCTAGTTTCATCAAGACTCCTTTCTCATTCTCTACTAGATGGGAGATTACTTCTAGAGTAGAGGCTACACTGTCAAGTATATTCCTCCTTTGGATGAAAACCATTTGAGTGGGGCTAACAAGTTCACCGATAACTGGACGTACTCAGTCGATTAGCAATAATCTTGGTGACAATTTTGTATATGCAATTCGAAAGATTGATTGGTCTGTAGTCGGTGATCAAAGTTACTTTTTCTCTCTTAGGGAGCAAGATGGACAAAGAGAAATTCAGGTTGTGCATGGAGACCCTTAAGTTGAAGAAGTCTCTAAAGAATTTGCAAATATCTGTGCCTACTACATCCCAGTATGTAGTGCTGAAAGAAGAAGTTCGGGAATCCACTAGGTTCTGGAGAGCCATCAGTCGCCATACGAAAGACCGCAGAGTTAAAATCATCATCGGGGAAAGGAGTATTCAAAGGGGAGTTATTGCTGAGACGTCTGAAGTTGAGGTTTTCCAAATCCATATCCAGGGTAGCAGTTGGGTTGCTAGAGAAGAGGTCTCGGAAGTAATCATTCGATGCATTGACGATCGTGGAAGAATAAATATCGTTGTTGATGGATATTTTTGAAATTAGACTTTTCCATCCAGGGTCATTCGCGATGATAGGGAAATCAGATTTTTTCTTAGTTTGAGTTTGTAAGCTTGTTTCCTTAATTTCTTTTTAATATAATTGGTAATTCTTACCAAAACAATAAAAAGAGCCACGACACAATAATATACCTAATGGGGAATGGACAAGTGGACAGAGAACGATTTTGTTCCAACCTCCTTAGAGAGGTTGGAGCATCCTGCTCTCTCTCATTGGTCCATCTCGAGAGCTTTTGGTCATTTCACCATGATAACAGTATGAAATGGCAAACATATCCTTGGAATGGACCAATGAGAGAGAGCGGGATGCTCCAACCTCTTTGAAGAGGTTGGAACAAAATCGTACTCACACCGACATGTGGCCACTCTGACTTTCCCCCGTGTGAACTGGACCCAAACAAATCGTGGCCGTACAAGACTGAGATCAGATTTGCTCCGCAAGATGCTTTATATCGCGACTTGGACGAACCATACCAAGTGCACTGCTGACCATGCACGGTTGTTAAACACATGTTCTCTTCTTCTGTTTTTTTTTTTTTTTTTTTTTGGGACTAGACCCCGACCGGTTTATTAAAAGAAATAGAATATGCAAAAAATACCTAATATGCATCCAACATCCAAAATTACGGGTCAACACTGTTGGAATTGGTGTGTTCTAAGTAGGGGTGGTAATGGGTCATGTCGGGTCGGGTTCGTGTCGTGTCTAAAACCCCTAGACCTGGACCCGACCCGTTTAGCTAATCGTGCCTAGATCTTAAACCCGGACCCAACCCGTTTATAAACGAGTAGACTCGATAAGACCCGTTAGACCCGTTTACCACTCAGATCTATTCAGTTGACCCGATCCGACCCAATCCGACTCGACCCGATAGACCCACTGGTACTACATATTACAGTATCATATTGCTGGTAGACCCGACCCGACACGACCCGTTAAATTTTAAACGGGTCTACCGTGTCCAGACCCTAAACCCGGACCCGACCCGTTTATTAAATGGGTCTATCGTGTCAACCCGTTTACGACCCGAACCCGTTTAACCCTGAACCAGACCCGCTAACTTCGTGTCGGGTCTGCCGTGTAGGGTCCAAAATTGCCAGCCCTAGTTCTAAGCTTGTAAAACTCTATTTTGATCTATTAATAAAAGACGAATATTATATGAGATGCATGTTGGTACGTAATACAATTATGTGTTCTTAATTGAACAGAGAGCCATGACTACATGATAGTCCACTGAGTAGGAGACTAAGTGAATTTGTCTCATTTAACGTTCGCATCTATGATCAGGTTGGTAACCTCATCATGATATGCTATTGGGATAACAGAGTATAAATATCTTCGCCATGGTCATCACCAGACATAATATTTGTGGCCGAATAGAACCAACACGGTGCACAGATCGTGAGTAGACACTGGTGCATTAAGCCGTGTTTCTACTTAGGGTACATAAAATAGTCCTAAACCCTAAGGAACCATGATTGGTGGGCTAACCAGTTGTGTGGTACCTTGATGTACCAATGTGTAAGGGTTTAGTTACGTGACACAAAACCACAGTGTACTTGGTTACCCGGCTGGCGTCGCATCATCATGTTACATTTATTGGCCATCCACATCCCTAATAGGAGGTGCATTCCTTGGTTTGACTTACGTCGTATTAAACCTAGGCCTGGTGGTCATCAGTTAGATTGTTGATCGGATCCGGTTACTCGATCGGATAATCGGAGGTACGACATGTGTAGTCAACCTGGAAGGACCAAGGTAAATGAGCTCTTGAGTTTGATGGTGTTCTCAACCGCTCGAGATGCATCATGACACCAAGTAGAGGGACAATGAGTTTACCATTAATAAGCGGAGAGTAGGGTATGCAAGAGAACATAGAATATCTGGGTGAATTGAAGTACATTCTACGTCGCACTCTGGGTGGCTACACAGCTTAACACGGATTCAGAAGATCGATGGTACACTTGGATAGTGTATCAATTGAGCCCGAGTTGGAATCCATAAAACCTGGACCCTGATGGTTCCACCATATCCATATTATATACAGTCATTGAACCATCTTCTCGAAACGTAGGACGCAATTAGAGGAAGCAAGAAGTCCAACCCTACACTCTCTATGTGTGTGTCACACTAGTGCACAATAGATGCGTAACTTCATGTGTGTGCTAAGGGAAAACTCTAGAGTGGTACCTATAGAAGGGGTTTCCTGCCACACTCACCGGATGTTGACATGTGTACAACTGGACCACCCGATTTGGTCCAACATAGAGAGCCGAAGTATTAGCTTAGGGCGGACCGAGTCCAAGTCGACCATACCCGGTCCACGGGCTGTACCACCAGCTAGAGGCTGAGCCTAGGAAGAAGATCAGAGGAGCCCGAGCTCTCCGACGGAAGCTAGGTCAGGAACGAAGTTGGGCAGGTCGCACCCTATGTGTTTACTAGTGGCACCCTAGAAAATAATAAAATCGATCACTAGTGCACCCCAGTTGTGTATGTCGTGCAAGTTCTCGTACACGTGGGACGACCAATAAGTACCATGAGGGTATTTTGGTAAACCAAGCATCACCATGTACTAGGAGGGGGCGGCACTATGTGTTGGGAGACTAGCAAGGCCAACCCCCTAGTTTCTAGGAGGTTTTACCTCCATAATAGGGGCCGGCCAAAGAGGATAAGGATGAGGGGTTTGACTTAGGGTTTTCATCCCCTAGAAATTAGAGAGGGATATAGATCGACAAAGAGAAAGAGAGAGAGAGAGAGAGAGAGAGAGAGGGGGGGGGGGGGGGCGCTATCAAATTAATGCACAAGCAACCTAGGGGGGCCAACCTTATAAAAGGAGCAAGGGGAGATGGGGGGTCGGCCCTAGTGCAAGCCTTGCCCGACCCCCTCTTTTCATCTCTCGTCTCTCTTCTTCGTTTGCGACCTCAGTTCTTGACATGTCTTCCTCACGTGATATTTCGTAGACAGAGAAGGACCAACGTAAGGTGAAACTCAGAGATCCTTCGTTGGCACGCTGTGCATCGTACAAGATCGGGTAAACAAAGAAGGCTTTATCCTCTCATGTATCGTTGGCTTCTTTGTAGGCGATCTTTCGTCTCTATTGACATGGAAGACAATTCTCTACGGGTAAAAGATCCGCACGAAAATTATGTAATCCTCTAACACGTAAGTCTAGCATATATTCGAGTTGTATGCATGCTAGATATTCACATCGCTAGATTGCCGTTAGGATGTTCGATTCACGTACATGCACATGTAGATTAGTTTCAATAAAAGTTTTAATTGTATAACGTGCACCATGCACTATTTTTCACTACAACAAAGAGGTTTTTTGTCGACGAAATTTTTTTTTACCGTCGGTATAAACCCAATCAATTTTTCTTTATTTTTTTTGCCGACAATATTTATATACCGTCGGTATAAATATTTTTACTGATAGAAAATATATTTTTTGTTGGTAAAATATTATGTTTTGCCGATGGCAAAAAAATTATTCGTTGGTATTATAATTTTTTAATTTTTTGATATTTTTACCAACGGAAACTAAAATATTTGTTCCGAAAAAGTATTATTTACCAACGAAAGTATATATGACCATCGATATAAATCCTGTTAGTAAAAAAAATAAAAACCTGATCCGATCTCAGATCCCTAATTCCCGAGCGAAGAAAGAAAGAAAGAGAGAGAGAGAGAGAGAGAGCGGTGTCGACACCTCGTCCCCGTGCTTCCTTCGTCGATGCCTTTCCCTTGCGCCTCCATCCTCTCCCTCTTCGGTGACCAATGGTGAGCCCCTCCCCTCTCTACCCTCTCCCTCTTCATCAAATCTACACTCCCCTCCTCCAGCTCCATTTCACTCTCCCTCTCCCCATCCGGTGCGGCCCCATTCTCCTCTTTCTCTATTTTCTCCTCCTCTACTCTCATCCCTCCTCTCCTTTCCCTCCTCCTTTCTTCCTCCCCCTTTTCCTTGACACCCCTTCTTACTTGTGCCCTAGCTGCTGGATGCAGCGTCAGCCAGCCATGGTCGGTTGCTACAGTATCAGGTAGCTAGGGCATAAGGAGGGAAGGGGTGTTGTAGCTCGTGTGTCCTTAGCGTGGATTTTCTGTATTAACATTAATAAAGATGACTTTGGTTATTGCTTTAATTAGAATACTACTCTGGTATATGATAATACTCATATAATAAAAGGACCCTAGGGAATACAGTAGGCCACTGAGACGCATGGAGGATCCATGCTTGGGAGACCCAGTAGATCAGTTCTGTGTAGACCTAGAACTAGTTCACAGCTTAGGTGATGCCGGTCGCTTCACCGAGAACAAGCTGTTGGCAGGTAGAGGATGTGGTGAAGTCTCCACCACGAAAACGTGGGATTTCCATTCACCTGACCAAGCACGATGATCGTATTGAACAGGAACCAAGACGGTGCACAGTTCAGTGATTCAGACACTGGTGCATAAACTGTCTTACTACTATAGATAATCTGTCCTTAACCCCGAGGGACCATGTTCAATGGGCCAACCAGTTGTGTGGTGCTTTGATGTGCCAACGTGTGCGGACCTTCCATAGTCTAATACCACGACATGTTGGGTTACCCGGCTGGTGCTTGAGTGACATGTAATCCCTACAGGTTATCCGACGTCTAGTGTTGGATGGGTGCGTTTTGATGAGTCAATCTGTCCATACAGTTAACCCAGGCCTGGTGGTTGTCAGTATGACTGACGATGTTCCGGATGCTAGGCATAGCATCGGAAGGTGTGTGGTGTTATAGATGACAAGTCATCAAACCCTAGTCAGATGATCGATCGGAATCTGACGGTGCTCCCCACCGCCAGAGTCGTATCATGGCACCAGTAATAGGAGGGACTAAGGATTATCGGAGTATAATAGAGAACAGGGTTACGAGGGAGTAATATAAGTTTAGGATCACTAGAGTTCAACTCGCATCGCACTCTGGGTGGCTACGCGGGTTAATCGGATTAGGGCTGATTAACGGAACTTTCGGTGTGTCACCGGAACAGTTAATCAGGGATCCGGTTGGAGCTAAAGATCCCGAACCCTGAAGGTTCCACCCTATCGTTGCGTATAGGAATTGTTCCCCAACCTAGTTGGATACGTTGGATGCGAAGTAGCGCAAGCCCGAAGCCTAAGAACCTAATTCACATGTATTACGGGTCGTAGGGGTATTTTGGTAAATACTGAAATATGGCTCAGAACATATTGAATATGGATCTTAGAATGAGTGGAATAATTCCAGGAGCTCATAGGCGCTGACGGAACTCGATTCCGAGTAGCGCACCTCACTCAGTCTCTCTTTCAGTTTTCCACTTTTCGTGAAGGGCGTTTTCGTCCGGGCTTCACGATAGACACCTGGAATCCCTAAAAACCGCCCCCCCTCATCCTAATCCTATTAGCGACGGCCCTAGGTTGCCCATGGGCACTAGGAGACCGGTCCTATATGTATTAGGGAGGGGGAGGGGCCGGCCCTAAGGGTCTTCTCTCCTCCAAAAATCCGAACCCCCTCCTTTAGCTCCTCCTTTGTGGTTTCGGCCAAGGAAAAGAGAGGAAGAAGAAGGGAGAAGAAAGCGGAATGAAGGAAAAGGAAAAAAGGAGAAAGAGGAGGAGAAAATCTCATGGCTCGCTATCGTCTTCACAACGGATTCCTCCGTCGGCTCATAATCCCTGCACTCAAAGACGGGATTTCGAGGATTCTTCAATTCGCAAAAGACAAGGTGCTATCCGACAGTTTTCCTTGCGATTCAAGTGCGGTTCTTCATCCTTCCGTCATCTCCGGATCATAGATCCATAAGGTATGATGATTCTAAACACCTAACTAGATGCATGCATGTCTTCCGTAGATCGTAGTATGCCTCTAGGGTGTCCGCACATATGCTAAAATCATAGATTTGCATGTAGATTGTTTTGTAGAATTAATTGTAATGAAACATACACCGTATGATCTTCGGATCTTTCTTTTGGTTCTGCTGCAACTCTGATAAGCGGATCCAAATCCAATAATTGGTATCAGAGCACGCTTTGGTGTATGTTTTATGCATGAATTCATGAAATCATCATGTGAATATATGATGGCATATGTTTTCGTCGGGGTTCGGCGTAGATCATGCATATGGATTGTGCTATGTATCGTCTTTTTGCAGGTGCCGTGCTGAATAGTAATCTGTGATTGCATGCTTCCGGGGGTCGGACCCCGGATTTTATTTTTGCATTGATTATTATTGTGCTTGTGGATTTTAAGGCTCTAGATGGGCGAGGGTGGGGGTTGACCATCCTCGGTTCCTTGACCATGTTTCTAGGATTATTTTTCTTTTCTTTCTAGCGAAATTGTATATAAACGAGCACTTGCTCGGAGCGTGTTAGTTTTTCGGTCACAGGAAGAAGGAGATGATGCCTTATCCACGGTTCGGGCAAGCGGTACCATGGCGTACAAAGACCCGACGAAAGCGTGCACGTTGGCGATGATGGGGATCGTCGTCAGAGATCGTGCAGAATGGAAGAGCAGGATATCTTGGCCGTGCTATTCAGGTTCAGGGGTCAGACCATGGACTTGATTCAGTTTGGATGCTATTTCTGTTGTTTCTCTTTATTTAGTATTTAGAGAACCCCGATGATAATGTGATTATCTATCTTGCTTGTGAGTTTGTCTCTAGATCAGGCTTAGGGTTAGTACTAAGCTTATGGATTCATCAGTGTCTCTATATGGTTCTAATACATGCGAATCCGGTGGCTAGCTAAAAGGAAAGGTGGTAACCACCCTCGTGGTAGTTCAGGTAGCCAAGTACTGTTCACCGAGACAGACGCAGTGTTAGATTTGTTTAGAGATAATTAACTAATGTCTCCATAAGAAGTATGATAACCCTAGTGGGATGCCCTTTCCCTATGTGGTCCTAGCGACCAAGTTAGGTTAAGATTTCATTGTGTGATACCCGTTTCTAGATGACGTTTGATGGTAGTATGAACTGATCACGATTTGGTTATGCCACCATTAGGTTGAGGTCCGACGGAGGTTGTCGGATGTCCCTATTTGGCCAGCATCCAAACCTATAATGAGATGAGGTCTACTATGACATCAGGCATCAAATTGTGAACGTGGCGTCATCGTAGTAGGAGTCCTTTCCACATTGACCTTAGGCTAGGCTCCAGATCTTAGGATTATGGGCAAACTAGTGAAGTATCGGGATCCTTGGAATCTATGTAATGTGATCCTTACAAGAAAGGCGAAAGCTGAGTATTCAAGGTAGGGACTATGATATTTTCCGAGGAGACTAATGCTTTGCGGGAAGGTTTGTAATCCTAGTGGGAGCACGACAGACTAGGGTCTAAGTCTAGGAGGTCGTGACCTTTCTAGATATGCATAAAACCTCATAAAGAAGGGATGTGTAAGAGGTTCCCTCCAAAGGGGAGCCCCTAGCCTCCACAATCAATCGGCTAAGGGTCTGGGTGGGAGGTACGCAGTTCGATATTCCCATCGGGTGAGAGCTGTGTTTCCATCCATGCTGGTTCGCCTAGTGGTTTACTTCGGGACATGGAGGATGTCGGTGGCAGTGGGTGACGATTTTTTTCTGTACCGCGGGAGCCTATGAACCCCCTGCCGACACCACCTAGATTTGTGGAAAGCATCCGAAAGCTTGTGTGAAGCTGCTATTGCTGCGCACGCGGATCATATAAAGCTGACTAAAAGGAGACTGGGAGGTCTTTCAGTTTACCATGGGTAATTCTGATAAAGACTGGGTCATAAAAACCCCATTGGTAGAAGCGGTTGCATGCTCTCACCGAGTTATTGTCTCCAATTCAAGCCCGATAGTCTCAGTGCTCGAGCCCAGGAAATTTAGATTCCTGGATGTCTCCACTTGAGGTAGTGAAGACATAGCGGCTGGAGTAAACATTATCTATTTTTAAATTCTATGAAATAGATTATAGTAAACCCTAATTTTGTTTTGAACCATTGTTTACAGAAATCATGACCAAGCTCGACCCCCTTGCCTCCATACTTAATGATAACAAACTTATGGGACCAAACTACGAGGACTGGAAGCGTAACCTGATGCTCGTCCTAAGGGTTGTCAAATACACAATTGCCCTAAGTACCCCTCAACCGGCCATGCCGGGACCAAGTGCAACTGAGGCCCAATTAAAGGAATGAAAAGACTGGCTAGATACTGATGAGATGTGCAAGTGTTACATAGTGGCATCCTTGCAGACCATCCTTCAGAAGCAAGTCAAAGACATGGCCTTTGCTTCAGACATGATGCTCTACCTAAAGGAAATGTTCTAGGGTCGTAGTCGGGTAACTCGTTACCTGACCATCAAGAAATTAGTATCCACGAAGATGGCAGAGGGGACTTTAGTTCGGGATCATATGCTGAAACTGTTTGGCTATGTGAACGAGCTTGGTTCCTTCGATGTCATCTTGGATGCAGAGATCCAGACCGACATTTTCCTCGCGTCTCTGTTAGGAGCGTTTGAGGGCTTCGTTACCAACTTCAACCTTAACCGGTTGGAGATATCTAACGCAGAGCTCCTAGCGGCGCTCCAGGCGGCAGAGGACGGGATGAAGGCAGGAGCCAATCCCTGAACGTGGAGCAGAATTCTTCTCTGAAAGCCAAAGACAAGTTTCAGAAAAGAAAATCTAAGAAGCCCGTGAAGATGGGCCAAGTGCAATTGCAGGTTCCTAAGCAGAATGGTCCGGCGAATCCCAAAGGAAAATATTTTCGATGCGGCAAGAAGGGGCACTGGAAGAGCGACTGCCGCACGGCTCCCAAGAAGGCTGAGACAGGTATATCTCAAATCCACATAGTGGAATCCCTTGTAGCATCCAGTTGTTCTCCAGTTTCATGGATTATGGATTCTGGTTCCACTAACCATGCTTGCAATAATTTGTAGGGGTTCAAGGAGACAAGAAAACTGGCTGATGGGGAGATGATCCTAAGCATGGGAACTGAGGCCATGGCAGAGGCTGAAGCAGTTGGAGATGTGGTCTTGCAGTTCCTTGATGGAAGAAGTTTATTACTTAGAGACATATTTTAATACCGTCCTTGAGACGAAACTTAATTTCTGTTTCCTTATTGAATAATGAAGGTTTTTCAGTTTTATTTGATGCTTCTGGTGTGTCAATTAAATTGAATGGTTCCTTTGTTTGTAAGGGAAAGATACAGAATGGTCTCTATGTAATTAACTCCAATCATAAGCAGGATAATATAACTGAAGCTTGTGTGGTTAATTCATCTAAAAGAAAAAATCCCTCAGATAATCCAATACTCCTTTGGCATCTAAGGCTTGGACACATAGCCTTAGACATAATTCACAGGTTGGTTAAGGCATGACTCTTAAGTTCAGATGTTTCCGAAAGCCTACCGACGTGTGAGTCTTGCCTGGAAGGCAAGATGATTAAAAGATCTTTCCGAGCCAAAGGTTGCAGATCTAAAGAGGTATTAGAGTTGGTACACACTGATGTATGTGGGCCCATAAGTATCCGTGCCATAGGAGGATTCGAGTATTTTATCACCTTCACGGATGATCACTCGAGGTTTGGATACATATACCTAATGTGGTAGAAGTTTGAATCCTTTGATAAGTTGAAGGAGTTCAGAGCTGAAGCAGAAAAACAGACGAGTAAAAGTATCAAGTCTCTTCGATCGGATTGAGGAGGCGAATACCTATCGGATGAATTTATTGGGTACCTGCGTGAGCATGGGATCGTATCCCAGTTGACTGCACTAGGGACACCACAACAGAACTGTGTATCTGAGAGGAGAAACCAAACGTTTTAGACATGGTTCGGACCATGATGAGTTATGCAACATTGCCACCTAATTTTTGGGGATATACCCAAGAGACGACAGCATATACTTTGAACTTTGTTCCATCAAAGTCAGTACCTCTAATTCCTTAGGAGCTGTGGTTAAAGCGAAAGCCTAGCCTACAGCACTTTAGGATTTGGGGTTGTCCAGCACATGTGCAGAAGGACAAGCAAGATAAGATGGAGTCAAAAACTAAGGTATTCTGTTCGTTGGGTATCCAAAAGGGACAAAAGGTGGTTTATTTTATAATCCTGAGAATAGAAAGGTTGTCATCTCGACGAACGCCGTATTCCTAGAGCATGATTATTTAATAGACCATAAACCTACCAGTAAAGTAGTTCTTGAAGAATTGCTTGGTACTGATGGGAGTACGCAGACAGAAAACGTAGTGGGAGCCGATACCACTAAGATAAATGATACTGTAGAATCGACTCCTATGGAACCACCGTAGGCTTGTCGCAGTGGGAGGACCACAAGTGCTCCTGATAGATAGATTGGAGAAGTCTTTATGGTGGATCCAGAGTTTCAGGAGGATGATCCTCTGAACTATGACGAAGCGATGGTATCCTCTGACCATGCAGTATGACTGGAAGCCATGGAGGCAGAACTGACATCGATGTCCCAAAATTCGGTCTGGACACTTGTAACACCATCTCACAACATTAAACCTGTTGGGTGTAAGTGGGTGTATAAAAGAAAAAGAGGTCCGGATGGTACCGTTGAGACTTACAAAGCTAGACTAGTCGCTAAGGGTTATACCCAGCGAGAAGGGATCGACTATGACGAAACCTTTTCGCCAGTGGCTATGCTTAAGTCTATCCGGATCCTCTTGTCCATTGCAGCCCATTATGATTGGGAGATCTGGCAAATGGACATCAAGACCACATTCCTCAACGGGGATTTGGAAGAAGACATCTACATGTCTCAGCCTCCAGGCTTTGTCGCAAAAGGTTAGGAAAGTCTGGTGTGCAAGTTGCAAAGGTCCATTTATGGACTAAAGCAAGCATCCAGAAGTTGGAACATGCGTTTTGATCAGGTTATCCAGTCTTATGGATTTGAGCAGAACGTGGATGAACCATGTGTTTATAAAAGGAGCGATAAGACTGCAGTATTTTTTCTAGTACTTTACGTAGGCGATATCCTGCTCATTGGAAACGATATTGGAACGTTGTCTACAGTGAAGGTGTGGTTATCCTCTCAATTTGACATGAAAGACCTGGGTGAAGCGAGTTATGTTCTGGGGATCAAGGTAACTCGAGATCACCAGAACAAGACTCTCTCGCTGTCACAGTCAGCCTACATAGATACTATCTTGGTCAGATTCAGTATGCACAACTCTAAGAAGGGACTGGTTCTATTCAGATATGGAATAAAATTATCCAAGGATCAGGGTCCTAAGACTCCTGAGGAGAGGGCAGAGATGCAGAAGATACCTTATGCTTCGGCTGTAGGGAGTCTGATGTATGCTATGCAGTGCACGAGACAAGATATATGTTATACAGTAGGCATGATGGGCAGGTATCAGTCAAATCCGGGTCCAGGGCACTGGACTGCTGTGAAAAGTATACTCAAGTATCTCCGTAGGACGAGAGTTTATGAGTTAGTTTATTCTTCACAGAAACTGACGCCGATTGGGTATACGGATTCTGAATTTACGTCAGATCCAGAATCCAGGAGATCAATGTCAGGGTTTGTGTTTTTATTAGGAGGAGGAGCTGTTAGTTGCAGGAGCGTGAAGCAGGGATGCATCACGGATTCGACGACAGAGGCTGAGTACGTTGCGGCGTACGAAGCAGCTAAGGAGGCGGTGTGGCTCAAGAAGTTCCTCACGGACTTAGGATGTGTTCCAGGAGCTTAAGATCCTATTGTCCTTTACTGTGACAATAGTGGAGCGGTAGCACAATCCAAGGAGCCATGATATCACCAAACGAGCAAGCATATCGAGCGGAAATACTACATTATCCGGAACTTGCATAAGCGAGGGGAGGTTGCAGTAACTCAGGTGGCGTCTGCAGATAACATGGCGGACCCTTTCACAAAGGTGTTACCGACCAAGGCTTTTGAGAAGCACGTAGATGCCATGGGAGTTAAGACTGTTGTTCCCTGCTAGACCAAGTGGGAGATAGTTGTAGCTCGTGTGTCCTTAGCGTGGATTTTCTGTATTAACATTAATAAAGATGACTTTGGTTATTGCTTTAATTAGAATACTACTCGGGTATATGATAATACTCATATAATAAAAGGACCCTAGGGAACACAGTAGGCCACTGAGGCGCATAGAGGATCCATGCTTGGGAGACCCAGTGGACCAGTTCTGTGTAGACCTAGAACTAGTTCACAACTTAGGTGATGCCGATCGCTTCACCGAGAACAAGCTGTTGGCAGGTAGAGGATGTGGTGAAGTCTCCACCACAGGAACGTGGGATTCCTATTCATCTGACCAAGCATGATGATCGTGTTGAACATGAACCAAGACGGTGCACAGTTCAGTGATTCAGATACTGGTGCATAAACCGTCTTACTACTATAGATAATCTGTCCTTAACCCTGAGGGACTATGTTCACTAGGCCAACCAGTTGTGTGGTGCTTTGATGTGCCAATGTGTGCGGACCTTCCATAGTCTAATACCACGATACGTTGGATTACCCGGTTGGCACTTGAGTGACATGTAATCCCTACAGGTTATCCAACGTCCAGTGTTGGATGGGTGCATTTTAATGAGTCAATCTGTCCATACAGTTAACCCAGGCCTGGTGGTTGTCAGTATGACTGACGATGTTTTGGATGCTAGGCATAGTACCGGAAGGTGTGTGGTGTTATAGATGACAAGTCATCAAACCCTAGTTAGATGATCGATCGGGATCCGACGGTGCTCCCCACCGCCCAAGTCGTATCATGGCACCAGTAATAGGAGGGACTAAGGATTATCAGAGTATAGTAGAGAACAGGGTTACGAGGGAGTAACATAAGTTTAGGATCACTAGAGTTCAACTCGCGTCGCACTCTGGGTGGCTACGCGGGTTAATCGGATTATGGCTGATTAACGAAACTTTTGGTGTGTCACCGGAACAGTTAATCAGGGATCCGGTTAGAGCTAGAGATCCCGAACCCTGAAGGTTCCACCCTATCGTTGCATATAGGAATTGTTCCCCGACCTAGTTGGATACGTTGGATGCGAAGTAGCGCGATGGAGCGCAAGCCCGGAGCCTAAGAACCTAATTCACATGTATTACGAGTCGTAGGGGTATTTTGGTAAATACTAAAATATGGCTCAGAACATATTGAATATGGATCTTAGAATGAGCGGAATAATTCCAGGAGCTCATAGGCGCTGACGAAACTCGATTCCGAGTAGCGCACCTCACTCAGTCTCTCTTTTAGTTTTCCACTTTTTGTGAAGGGCATTTTCGTCCGGGCTTCACGATAGACACCTGCAATTCCTAAACCCCCCCCCCCCCCCCCCCCCCCCCTCCTCATCCTAATCCTATTAGAGCCGGCCCTAGGTCGCCCATGGGCACTAGGAGACCGGCCCTATATGTATTAGGGAGGGGGAGGGACCGGCCCTAAGGGTCTTCTCTCCTCCAAAAATCCGAACCCCCTCCTTTAGCTCCTCCTTTGTGGTTTCGGCCAAGGAAAAGAGAGGAAGAAGAAGGGAGAAGAAAGAGGAAGGAAAGAGAAGGAAGAAAGTAGAAAGAGGAGGAGAAAATCTCACGGCTCGCCATCGTCTTCACAACGGATTCCTCCGTCGTCTCGTAATCCCTGCACTAAGAGACGGGATTTCGAGGATTCTTCAATTCGCAAAGGACAAGGTGCTATCCGACAGTTTTTCTTGCGAGTCAAGTGTGGTTCTTTATCGTTCCGTCATCTCCGGATCATAGATCTATAAGGTATGATGATTCTAAACACCTAACTAGATGCATGCATGTATTCCGTAGATCGTAGTATGCCTCTAGGGTGTCCGCACATATGCTAAGATCATAGATTTGCATGTAGATTGTTTTGTAGAATTAATTGTAATGAAACATACACCGTATGATCTTCGGATCTTTCTTTTGCTTCCGCTGCGACTCTAATAAGCGGATCCAAATCCAACAAGGGGCGGACAAGGCAAAGGAGGTAGAGAGGAGAATGAAAATAAAGGAAAGAGGAGAGGAGGAGGAGAAAAGGGGTCGGGAAGGAGAAGAATGGCGGTGGCACTGGAGAGGGTAAGGGAGATTGAGTTAGACCCTAACCCTAAACCTAATTAATCTTAACCCATACCACTAACTCTAATCCTAACCCCTAAAACTAACCCTAACCCTAACCATATAACTTTTATTGGGCACGTGCGTTGCACGTGCAACAACTGCTGATCTATGGACCCTTTTACACGTACACAAATTAAAAATAGCAATTTTAGTATAGTGTATGGGCACATGAAATAATGATAGGGGCATAATCTAAGTATATTATCTTATAAACAAAAGGCCAGTTGGGATTTTTTGTTTGTGGAGAAATATCGGTGCTATTCTCGTATGGATGATCAAACATAGGCAATCTCACTTCTTATCGCGAATTCATGCACGCATTTGATTTTGAATTAGAAATGTCTCATGTGTGCTGTTACTTTGTTCTCTCAGTCGGATTGGTTACTTGATCCTTATGATGTAATTGTTTTTCTCTGTCCTGGAAATACCACTGTGGGCTTGGTTGATATGCAAACTTCTGTGATGCCTACTTCTTTACTGTATTGCTTGCTTCATCATTGAACATTTGGGACACCCCAATGACTGGAAACAACATTTATAGATGAATTCAGCTTGATTATGCACTCATTATGTTCTTGTTGTTACTTTGCATCTTACAAGGGTTAATAGATTTTGTTAATTGTCAAACACTGTTGTACATGTAAATCTCCGTGTTTCAAAGTAGTAGCCTCAAACAACTTGCTTCTCTCTCCTGCATGTGGTACCCTGCTGTTGAGAATTTCCCTTCTCTTCAAGCCTCTCTAGGTGCAATGTGGCAACCTCAAAGATAGAACACTCGTAACTCGAAAACCGCTCGCACTCCCTCTCTGAACCGTACGTTCTCTCTCTCTCTCTCTCTCTCTCTCTCTCTCTCTCTCTCTCTCTCTCTCTCTCTCTCTCTCTCTCTAAAAGATCTTTTTCTTTGGGGTCTGAGTTATACTGTGAACAGACCATGAGTCTGGCTTAATTTGCTAAGGTTTCTATCGAAGCTGAAATAGAATGGTCTACTATGGTTTCTATAACCAAATTATGCACAGACTATTTCCATAATGGTGTATAATTCACCAAACCGATAAGTTTAATCAGTATTTTCAAATAAACTGGACCAAAAAAAGGAAATATAATACTTAAATGCCCGTAAGTTTCATCCTCAGCTTGACGAATGTGAGATGTTTATAGAAAGTTAAAGTGCACTGAGGCTCCTATTGTACCTCGAGCTTAATAAGTAATGCCGAATAAGTTACTAAAAAGAAAAAGAAAAATGGCGCTTAAATGAACGTAAGTTTCATCCATGGCTTGACGAATGTTTAACTTGATCACAGGTCAAGCGGAAAACTTCCTTTCCGTATTCTATTGTGTTTTCGTTGGTGTATCTGCAACTTTGACATCTTATATTGTGAATTCTTACTCAATTTGGTTGAAATTCAGATGTTGAACCTTTGTTGCTCTTCTGTTTTAGCTCCATGATGTGATCTTTTCGGGTTATCATGGTAGATTTTATTTGTATTTGAGGTAAAAAGTTGAGAAGGTGCTGGTATTTTTATTTTCCCCTTAGAGAAACGTTCTCATACGACAGTCCGTGATCAAGGTATACGTTCTCATGCTAGTTTAGGTTAGGGTTTAGGGTGGGTTTAGGTTAGGTTTAGGTTTTATATTAGGTTTAGGGTTTAAGTTTTGGATTAGGTTTAGGTTTAATGTTTAGGTTTAGGTTTAGGGTTTAGGGTTAGGTTTACGGTTTAGGTTTAGGATTAGGTTTAGGTTTAGGTTAGGGTTAGGGTTTAGGTTTAGGTTTAGGATTAGGGTTTAACTTAGGATAGGGTTAGAGATAGGTTTAAGGTTTAGGTTTAGGGTTTAGATTAGGATTTGGTTTATTTGTTCCAAATCGCATCCTAATCAAATAAATCCCTCTCCTTAATTTATTTTGTTCCAAATCGCACCCTAAAGTTTATTTTGTTCCAAATCGTACCCTAAAGTCTGAAATGTGATGAAGAATATTGGTTAAGTGATTTCAAATATGTTACTTTATCCTATCTATCACGATTTTTTTAAGTATTTCCATAAATTAGTCAATTGAAGAGTAATATCTTAAAATATCTACTAAATACTTATTCGTAAGTCAAAAATACAAAAAACCATACAAGTATGAATTACCGGATGTGATCCAATCGAATCCAAACCAAGTTTAAAATCCGAAAGACAAAAACTTATGATTTTAAAAACTTAGACACTAAATTAGTCAAACGGAGGGCAAAATCTTAGAATATCTACTAGATCTAAATACTTGTTTGCAAATCCGAAATAGAAAAAATGATACAAGTAAGAATTATCGGATGCAATCCGATAACAATTCGATCGACTTCAAACCAAGTTCAAAAGCTGAAAGCCAAAAACTTATGATTTGCAAACACTTAGACTCAAAATTAGTCAATCGGAGGGCAAAATCTTAAATATCTACTCAATACTTGTTCGCAAATTCAAAGTATGAAAAATCATACAAGTACGAATTATCGGTTGCGATCTGATAACGATCTGATCAAATTCAAACCAAGTTCATAATCCGATCGGAAGCTGAAAACTTATGATTTGCAAACATTTATACTCTAAATTAGTCAATCAAAAGGTAGAATCTTAAAATATGTACTAAATACTTGTTCCAAAGTCCGAAATAAGAAAAACCATACAAGTTTGAATTATCAGATGTGAGCTGATCAAATGCAAACAAGGTTCAAAAGTTGAAAGATGAAAACTTATAATTTTCAAACACTAAGACTCTAAATTAGTCATTCAGAGTGCAAAATCTTCAAATATCTATTAAATACTTGTTCGTAAGTCCAAAATACGAAAGACCTTACAAGTCCAAATTATCGAATACGATCCGATAACGATCCGATCGAATCCAAACAAAGTTCAAAAGCCAAAAGATGAAAACTTATGAGTTTCAAACACTTAGACTCTAAATTAGCCAATCAGAGGACAAAATCTTAAAATATCTACTAAATAGTTGTTCGTAAGTTCGAAATACAAAAAACCATACAAGTTTGAATTACCAGATGCAATTCGATAACGATCAGATTAAATCCAAACCAAGTTCAAAAGTTAAAAAATAAAAACTTATGATTTTCAACCATATAGATTCTAAATTAGTCAATCGGATGACAAAATCTCAAAATATATACTAAATAATTACTCGTAAGTCTGAAATATAAAAAACTGTACAAGTTTGAATTATCAGATACGATCCGATAATGATCCGATCGAATCCAAACCAAGTTTAAAATCTAAACTATAAAAACTTATGATTTTCAAATACTTAAGACTCTGCGTTAGTCAATCAGAGGACAAAATATTAAAATATATACTAAATATATATTCAGAAGTCTGAAATATGAAAAACCATAAAAGTATGAATTATCGGATGTAATCCGATAACGATCCGATCGAATCCGAACCAAGTTCATAATATGAAAGATAAAAACTTATGATCTGCAAACACTTGGACTCAAAATTAGTCAATCAGAGGGCAAAATATTTAAATATCTACTAAATACTTATTTATAAGTCTGAAATATGAAAAACCATATAAGTACAAATTATCGGATATAGTCCGATAACGATCTGATCGAATCCAAACCAAGTTTAAAATTCAAAATTCAAAAACTTATAACTTTCAAACACGTAAACTCTAAATTAATCAATCGGAGGATAAAATCTTAAAATATCTATTAAATACTTGTTCGTAAGTTCGAAATATAAAAAACCATACAAGTTTGAATTACCGGATGCAATCTGATAACGATCTGATCGAATCCAAACCAAGTTTATAATTTAAAAGCCAAAAACTTATGATTTGTAAATACTTAGACTCTAAATTAATCAATCGGATGATAAATCTTAAAATATCTACTAAATACTTACTTGTAAGTCCGAAATATGAAAAACCATACAAATTCGAATTATTGGATGCGATCTGATAACGATCCAATTGAATCCAAATTAAGTTCAAAAGCTGAAATATGAAAACTTATGATTTTCAAACACTTAGACTCTAAATTAGCCAATCGGAGGGCAAAATCTTAAAATATCTACTTAATACTTGTTTGCAAGTCCGAAATATAAAAAACCATACAAGTTTGAATTATCGGATGTGATTCGATAACGATCCAATTGAATCTAAACCAAGTTCATAATCCGAAAGCTGAAAACTTATGATTTGCAAACACTTGGACTCTAAATTTATCAATCTGAGGATAAAATCTTTAAATATCTGCTAAATTCTTATTCGCAAGTCTGAAATATAAAAAACCATACAAGTACGAATTATCGGATGTAATTCGATGATGATCCGATCGAATCCAAACAATTTTAAAAACCGAAAGTCAAAAACTTATTATTTACAAACACTTAGACTCTAAATTAATCAATCGAAAGGGCAAAATCTTTAAATATCTACTAAATTCTTGTTCGCAAATCCAAAATATAAAAAACCATACAAGTACAAATTATCGGATGTGATCCGATAACAAGTCATTCGAATCCAAACTAAGTTCAAAAACCAAAAGATAAAAACTTATGGTTTTCAAACACTTAGACTCTAAATTAGTCAATCGGAGGGCAAAATAACTACTAAATAATTATTCATAAGTCTGAAATATAAAAAATCATACAAGTTTGAATTATCGATGCGATCCGATCGAATCCAAACCAAGTTCATAATCTGAAAGTCAAAAACTTATGATTTGGAAACACTTGGACTCTAAATTAGTCAATCGAAAGACAAAATTTTTAACTATCTACTAAATACTTATTTATAATTCTAAAATATGAAAAATCATACAAGTACGAATTATCGGATGTGATCCGATAACGATCCGATTAAATCCAAACCAAGTCCAAAAGCTAAAAACTTATGATTTGAAAACTCTTGGTCTCTAAATTAGTAAATCGGATGATAAAATCTTTAAATATCTCCTAAATTCTTATTCGCAAGTCTGAAATATGAAAAATCATACAAGTATGAATTATCGGATGCGATCCGATAACGATCCGATCGAATCCAAAACAAGTTCATAATCCGAAAGCTGGAAACGTATGATTTGTAAACACTTAGACTCTAAATTAGTCAATTGAAGGATAAAATCTTAAAAATATCCACTAAATACTTATTTGCAAGCCCGAAATATGAATAACCATACAATTAAGAATTATCGAATGCTCCATTAAATGGTGAAATTATAAATTACCTACTAAAAGTCTTAAAAACAGACATAGGTACATCGCTAGGGGCCAAATTAACTTATCGAGACTGATGGCACACAAATCGTAGTAGATGTTTAAAAATTAGAGTAAAATTTAAGATTTTTAACTTTGACTCGAAATTGATCTATCGGAATACGAAATGATATAATAGATATTTAAAGTTTTGAAAACCAGCACAGGCATCTCGTTCGGTGCCAAAGTAACTTATTGAAACCGTTGGTACACTAGAAAACTGACGGTACAGATATCAAAAATATTTTTATTGATTAACTAATATAATATTTTAAACATCTTTTTATATTAATTATATATATTAACTATTTTCATAACAAATATATATTGTAATTGCAGGAGGTACGACGTTAAGGGGATGAGAGCACCAGTGTTGGTGCCAGGACAGCGGCGCGAGGGTTGTTGAGGGCAAGCAGGTAGGGCGCTTTTTTGTTGTGTAAAAATATTTTCATAATGTATTTTGAAAAAATATTAATATTATGTATTATAATTGTGTGTGATTGTCCGGTGTTCTATATTCTGGTAATGTGTATTCTGATAATGTGTATTGTTATAATATGTATTGTGATAATGTGACAGGAATTAAACAAACAGATTTAGAATAATTTTTTTTCAAATTAAAGTTTTTTTACCGACGGATATTGTAGATAATAATCTTTTTTTTTAATGTTATATAAATAATATTATCGACGAAAATACCTTATTCCATCGGTAATAATATTATATATACCGACATAAATACCTTATTCTATCGGTAATAATATTATATATACCGACGGAAATACTTTGTTCCATCGGTAATAATATTTTTTATTTTTTTAAGTCATTCTAATATTATCGACAAAATATTTTATTCTGTCGGTAATACTGAACCGACGGAAAGATTAAGCCATCGTCATTTTCTTTCTCGAGGCCACCTTTTCCGACAGCCAGCGACGAAAATTCTTTCCGTCGTTATAAATTTATACCGATGGAAATTTAATATTACTAACAGAAAAAATATCGTTGGTAATAATACTTTTTTTTGTAGTGTTTCGATCAGCAAATCGCTTCCGTTGCAAGTCTCTACTATTGGATTTTTCGAACAAACAAAGCTAAACAAATGGCCCATAACAAAAGATCTCTGAGTCAAAAATTCCTACGCTCTCGATTTTTCCAGCTCACGGATATGAGCTAGAAAGGATTTTGTATCCTCCATCTTATCCGGTAGAGAAAAGCCGACTGATGATGCTATTTCGAGAAGAGTGTTATCGTCCAACATATTAAGGGTAGGTTTTGTTTCTCTTTATTAAGGGTCAACAACTGACCTCGGAGATTCTGTAGGAGAGGATCCGATTTGCCGTAGGTTCTGATCAACTATATCGCACTCCTACGTACTAACTTTTTCTTTTATTTTCCCACTTCATTGTGGGATGCCAGCTTCTTTTCCTTATCTCTCTGTTGTTGTTCATTATCAATTGTTTATGTAACTAGAAAAGACCTCATATCGGACCTTCCACACACCCCGCCCCCTACTACCACCATATATACCAAAATTAGGAATAATTTTCGCTACCTCCTCTGTAGAAAGCATGGTGTAAGCTATCTCTTGCACTATACCTTCTTCCTCAATACGAGGAGTATCAAAGATAGAACCATCATCAACCAACTCTAAAATAGCAAATTCGATCCCATCCTCTCAACAAGTCAAAAATCCAATATTGGGATCAGCTTTCACTACATTATCAGAGTCAAAATCCTACTGAAGAATCGCCCCCTCTTCGCATTCGATATCACCCACCACTTCTAGGATGGCATATCGAGACCCGAAAGGTAAGGTCACACTTACCTTATCCAAAGAGATGCCCCCTTTCCATAACACCATCTAGCCCTCCATCTCTATACCGTACCTCAGTGATGATAACATCGGCCTTGACATCTTTCTCAGTATCTAGCGCACTGATCCTCCTTGTTTCAGCATCAATCCTCTTTGTTGTAGAATCAACATCAACATCAACATCAGCCATTGTTAACCCAACAACACCCCTCCTCGTTGTAACATACTAGTATCTGTTAGCTCCACAATCGCCTCGACTCAGTCAGCATCTGTTTGCCCAGCAAAATCAACTCCAGCTCTCGCATCTGAGTACAATATATCGATAGGCTCATTTTGGCCGTCAATTGTAGCCAGCGATTTTTTTGCATCAGCCCCTGCCTCCACCACTTGAACGATAGGTACGTTTTGAGCCTATATTTCCTACCCTGACTAGTCTCCATTCCTTAGGTCCAACAGCCCCAAAGTAAGGGCTCCCGTTGGATCTGGGAGAATTCCAAGCTGTTGCAACTGAAGTCTTTCGCACACTTCCACCGCAAATACACCTAGAGCTCTGTAGTTTGACCAATTATCACTTACACCCCCTCATGTTTAAAACCTTACAAATGCCCACTTATTGTTTGAAAAACCATACACATAGACCCCCTCTAGAAGTCCCCTGGAGTGGGTGCAAGTGATATGTTTTTCAATCTAAAAAGGGGCATTTGTAGGGTTTTAAACATGAGGGGGGTGCAAGTTATACTCGGCCAAACTACAAGGGGTCTATGTGTAATTTACCCTAGATATTAAGCAAAGATATTCAGATGTGATAAACACACCCTTTGATAAGGGAACATTGGCTAGCATAGACGATGTTAACCTCACTCAGAAGCAAACCTCATGGAAACATCACAAATTTTAGCTCCGATAGGAAAGGCTAGGCCTATATCAGGAGACCCTAGACGAATGTGGAAACCGAGCACAATCAGATTGGGGAAAACCATGTAACAGAGACCCAAGATAGAGCTTATATAGAATTGTGTAATCTTCATGATGAATGCCATCCTTATAGAGGGACAATCTCTCATGTTTTCTCTTTCACTGGTCTCTGCTCATTTTGTGTTCTAAGGAAAATAGTGTAGGGGAATTGAGCTGTTTTTCCCCTACCTGCGATGTGTCGTCTATCGAACACAATCCATCGCACGACACCGTTGGAGCCCGTGGTATGACTGGCCTTCTTGTTGGGGTTCTATCCCTATGGAGGAGACGTAGAGGGGAGGGGAGCATACCTCCTTTACAATCGGACTTGCAGCTAAGTTGCCCGGGCGAAATCCGACTCGCCCGAGCGAGTTCCTTAGCCACAAACGGGTAGAAAATTCAACTAACCCGCTTGGGCGAAGTCGGGTTGGATATGTATTTATGAGTTTTTCTGTAGACCCGTTTTGGGGTGTTTTAAGCCTCTTTGAAGGGGCTTTTGGTGTGTGGCTTGTGTTGGATTTGAGAGACCTTGGAGAGGTCTTTGAGGGCTAATTTTCTAAGGGAGAGGAAGAGCTTCTTCTACAAGGGAGAAGGAGATTTTTTTGGGATCGATCTTTGGCGGATAGATCGAATCTAAGCTTGTAAGGAGGTATGTTCCTTGAGGCTTGCTAGGGTCTCTGCTTGTGGAGCCCTAGAAGGGGAAAGGTGTAGATCTAGAAGGAGAAAGAAGAAGGAGTTGGGTTGTACTTTCATCTTGCTTGTCGTCTTTGATAGTGAAGCTCTCCCCAGAGCATTTGCTCTAAGCATTTGCTCACCGTGGTTTTTTCCACAAGGGTTTTCACGTAAATCCCTGAGTCATCTTCTTTGTTTGTGATTGATTTTATTTTGCATTTGTGATTGGATTGTTGTTTGCTCTCTTTAGTTCATCTCATGGGGAAGAGATCGTCGGTTTCGTGGTTGAGCCGGTGCGGCTTTTCCATCAAGTTGTATCAGAGCACAGGGTGTGCACACAAGGTGTTTGTTCTTGTGTCTGTGAGAAATCAAAGATGGATGAGAGTGGCGGTAGCAAGAATGAAGGGTAGTTTTGCTTCAATGGTACTAATTCATAGCCGATTTGGAAGAAGAAGATAGAAGACATCTTGTATTGCAAGGATTTATACTTTCTGTTAGGTGGAGATTCGAAGTGCCCAGAAAAGATGTCCGAAGAGCAATGGCAGGTTTTGAATCGAAAATCATGGGACACGATTCGCAAGTGGCTAGATGTTAGTGTTTGCCATCACGTCTCCGGAGTTACGTCCGCATTCGAGATATGGAATCGGCTTTATGATCGGTACGAGAGGAAGACAGTTGGCAACAAGACCATGCTCATCTGCAAGCTTGTCAATTTGAAGTATTGGGGATGGAACCTCAGTGTTAAATCATTTGAACGAGTTCCAAAGCATAGTCGATCAATTGACCATCATGAAACAGTCTTGGAAGAGGAGCTTCAAGCAATGCTACTATTGAGTTCGCTTCTAAATAGTTGGGAGACACTTGTTGTGTTGGTGAGCAACTCTTCTCCAGATGGCAAGTTGACATTGTCTATTGTGCATATTGCTTTGCTAAATGAGAAAACAAGGCGGAAGATGAATGGAGAAAACTATCCACAAGCTTTTGTATATGAAGAGTGAAGCCGGAGCAAGAGTAGGAAACCTCATTGGTGGGGGAAGCCGCAGGCTCAATCAAAGTCCAAAGGCAAATCATTGACGTGCTTCTATTGCAAGAAGGAGGGGCACTTCAAGAAAAATTACTTCAAGTTCAAGAGTGATCTCAAGGAGGGTAAGGTGAAGCCCAAGAGGAAGAAGGTACATTCGCTATCATCACCGGTGACGATGGTGTAGTTATCTTATTGGATAATTAGGAGTGCTACCATACCTCCGCAAATGAGGTCGAATAGGTTGTCGATATGGGGGAATCTTACCACGTCACACCCAAGAGGGACTTCTTTACGAGCTACCAGAGTGGCAATTTTGGCAATGTCAAGATGGGCAATAGTAGTGCGTCGAAGATTCAAGGTATTGGAGATGTCCAAGTGAAGACCAGTTTGGAGTGCACCTTGATTCTGCGGGACGTAAGGCATGTCCTGGATCTTCGACTGAATTTGATGTCAGGATTGGTTCTTGATCGAAAAGGCTTGTTGCACACTATACAAGAAGGCCATGGAGGTGCACACTCAAAAAGGTAGTGTGAATACTAGTGAGGCCAATCCAGGGCTATAGCATCGAAGGCTTAGTCACATAAGTGAAAAAAGCTTTGAAATCTTAAGGAAGCAGAAGCTCATCACATCTCAGGTTGGCTCTATGGCTTATGGAGCTTATGATGACTGTTTGATCGGGAAGCAACATAGGGTGTCATTCTCGGGGCACTCGGAGAGGAAGAAGGAAGTGTTGGAGCTTCTCCAGTCGGAAGTTTGCGGGCCCATGGATGTTTCTACTCTCGGGGGGTGACACTACTTTCATACCTTTATCGATGACTCATCTCGTAAGGTATGGGTCTACTTCCTAGCAAATAAAAGTGATGTATTTGATGCATTATCTAAGTTTCATGCTAAGGTTGAGTGGGAGACAGAGAAGAAACTCAAATGCCTACGTAGTGACAATGGAGGCGAGTATGTTTCAAAGGAGTTCCAAGACTATTGTACCCCGCACCCCTCAGCACAACGAGATAGCAGAGAGGATGAATCGCACACTCATAGAGAAGGCACGTGCAATACTATCTATGGTTAACCTTTTGAAGACCTTTTGAGGGGAAGCGGTGGTGCTTCCTACATCGTCAATCGGTCTCCCTCGGTTCCTTTGGAGGGTGGCATTCCAGAGAAGATTGGGAGCAGCAAGGAAGTTAGCTACCGTCACATGAAGGTGTTTGGGTATTGGGCATTTATGCACGTGCCAAAGGATAATCGATTGAAGGTCGACGATCGGGGCAGATCGTGTATGTTCATTGGCTATAGGGATGAAGAATTTGGTTATTACTTCTATGATCCCAAGGCCAAGAAGATAGTATGAAGCCGTGATGTTGTATTCTTTTAAGATAAGATATATAATTACCGATTTGGAGAAGACCACGAAGGTCCATGGTGGAGGTGTAGAAGAATCCAATGATTCCACTCCCATTTTCTCTCCACCAAGCCAAGGGGTGGATGATAGAGAGGGGGAGACTCATGAAGATCCACCGGTTGTTGAACCTATCAGTGGAGGAGCCTATGAAGATCCGGTAGATAATGCTTCTACAGGTGATGAAGAAGAGCTCCTACCTCCGGAAGTGCCTCAAGTTTGGAGGTCGACTAGGGTGCCTCAACCGTAGAGAAGGTACTCCTCGGAGGAGTATATTATGGTGACAGATGAGGAGGAGCCTGAAGACTTCCTGGAGGCTCTTAGTGACAAGGAGGAAGCAAATTCGAAGAAGGCAATGGATGAAGTATGATGACCAAGATCCAATAGGCCAATAGTCAAGAGCCAAGACTCCTGAGGCTGGGATGCCAAGATGGATAAGGTGAGGTGAGGTGTACAAGGCCATGAGTTAGCCCCACATCGCCTGGAGAGAAGGAGATCTTGAGCTACTTATATAATTTCCCCTCCCAAACATAGAAGACGCTTTTTAAAATCGTGCGCCACTACGAAATTCATAAGAACTCCGTAGTTACGCGTGCTCGGGCGAGAGCAGTACTAGGATGGATGACCTCCCTGGGAAGTTCTCGTACGGGCATGGGTAAAGCGGACAAAATCTTGAGTGTTTGGGGCGGATATTACAAAATGGTATCAGAGCCGGTTCTCCTCGCTATGGGGGGTCTAACCCTATACGAGGACGTGTAGCCCTAAGGGGGGTGGATTGTGACGACCAAGATCCAATAGGCCAATAGCCAAGAGCCAAGACTCCTGAGGCTGGGATGCCAAGATGGGTGAGGTGAGGTGAGGTGTACAAGGCCACGAGTTAGTCCCACATCGCCTGGAGAGAAGGAGATCCTGAGCTACTTATATAATTTTTCCTTCCAAACATAGAAGGCGCGTTTTAAAACCGTGCACCGCTACGGAATTCGTAAGAACTCCATAGTTAAGCATGCTCGGGCGAGAGCAGTACTAGGATGGGTGACCTCCATGGGAAGTTCTCGTACGGGCATGGGCAAAGCAAACAAAATCTTATGTGTTTGGGGCGGATGTTATATGAAGAACTTACTTCTTTAAAGAAAAATCAAACCTATGAGTTGCTAGAGGCTTCAAAGAGGGTGAAAGTGTTGATGTCACGTCCCAGAAATCTAAAACCGATCCTTGGGGTGTGAGATGAGAAAAACAAAGGGTTTGGGGTTTAATCAGCTGTCTACACCAATTAGGGTTTCTTACAGGGCTACGTCTCTCTCATAAATGAAGCATAAGAAGGGAGGGAGAAACAAGGAGTATTTTAAAACTTGTTTTTATTAAAATAGTTTATTTAAAAAAAAAGTAGAGAGATAAATTTTTGTCGACAGAGAGATGACCATGCTCGAACTTTAACAGGGTTATCCTCTCAGCATGTGTGGCATGTCGGTGCCACTACTTGCTGATAGGAGTCCCTCTAAGGGAGCATAAGGCTCAAGCCTCTGACAGCGAGCCAAGTAGCCTCGACCACTCCATAGCACTCGGCTCACTAGTTTTAGAGGTTCTATCTACTAGGCTAGTCAATTCGGTCAGTTCTTTTTCTTATATTTTCATTGTGATCTAATCTAGGCTTTGGGGCCTTGAGGAGAGGCCTACCCAAAAGAGTTTCAGCTGTATCATTGCCACTAACCACCATAAAATACTAAGACTAGATAACTCTAATACTAATCAAGTCGATTACAGTGCTAGAATTAAAATAGACTACAAAACTACAACTAAAGATAGGACACCACCACAACGCTAACTCTGCCTTTAGCCTCCCACTACTACTCCTGAACCTCCGTACCTGCAGAAGAGTCTACTCGTGGAAAAGAGTAGCCCCCAATGAGAAATTGGGAGATTAGCCAAATTAATGGCTAGTGACATCCTAATAGTCTTTAATAATATGAGACAACCGATCTAATTGAATTAAAGTATATTTAGCAGTCCTAATACATATTATTAATGTTTACAGAAGGATAACCTAATCCTACCAGCAGTATATGTTTTCATACAATGCCTACTATCACTAGATTGTTTAACATAAAGTTCATTCAATATTCTAAATTATTAATGAAATAATAAATTAAAACAATCATTTAAATATCACTAGATTATCATGCTCTACAATTCCATAATCCAACATTAAGATTCCATAATTGTTAATTAGTAATCATATAAAACATCTATCCTAATGTGAACCCGGATATTTTGTTCATCCTGCCTCCGATCGGGTATTACTATAAGGCCTTTTATTTCGATATAGAGGGCCAACTTTCTCGCCATGCATCCTTCAACACCATGCACAAAATCACCTATATGATCATAAAGGGTTTTCTGTCTTTCACGGTGGAGCTCTACCGCCCAACTTGCTTTCTTTAGGGTCTTCGACAACCCCGGGATAAGAATTGCTAGGCCAATCCCTACTCGAGGGCACCTCCTATTGGCTTTACCACAAACCTTGCCCATGACCCCCTAACCTACTGATCTTCGGATGTACGTGCAGGGTGGTTCACGACACTTGCACGCACGGGGTCCCAATCTTTTTACAAAATAGATTATCATATTTT
Source organism: Chamaelirium japonicum (assembly GCA_947650365.1). Classification (NCBI taxonomy): domain Eukaryota; kingdom Viridiplantae; phylum Streptophyta; class Magnoliopsida; order Liliales; family Melanthiaceae; genus Chamaelirium; species Chamaelirium japonicum. Next base: position 46,799,814 of record OX393549.1, on the reverse strand, counting down.
AACCATTTTAACAAAGTACCCAAAAGCTCAACACAGTGAATAATTACTTTATATATATATATCGAAATAAATAAAAAGGTATATACGGTGATTAATGATTTGCAATAGTTTAACCCTGGTCCCGCACTGCTCTCACAATCCATAACATCACTACAGTTAAAGGTCACATTGTTCTTAAAGCGATTTGACCTACTCCTCCAAAACCAGTATATTAAGGTTGCCACTCCTTTTAAGAGGGTGATTTCGATAATCATTATTTATTCAAATTAAATTTTAATTTAAGGAAATACCTAATTACGGTGTCCATGAAATAATTGTGATTATTTTATTAATATTTTAAAGCATGCGTCACCGGACTCGTGACTCCGCATGCATGGGAGGGGTCCCGTGACCACATGCGACGATGCCCAGCGGGACCCGCATGCAGTATTATGGACACCTACTTTAGTTGTTCTCATTTCCCACTATCAAAGACCACGAGAAGGGAAGTAGATGTCACCTGGTTGGTGAGCTTTTGCTAGGCGACCTCAGCTCCGTCTCCGACTGGGTCGACACAGCCTTGAACTGCCAAACATATACAGCGGGCCTATGATCATTGCTTGCTACAAAGTAATACGGGTTTAGGCCCAAGTTGGCCGAGTCGAGAAATTTAGGCGTCATTAGACACCGATCTACCGGCACGCAAAACGTTGCCCAATGGTACCGTCTCGATTAGTCGGCATTGTCGATGCGAAGAATCACACTACAGCTCACTATACTATTATGCCTAAACGGTCGCATCCGCGTCGACGCCACTACTAGCGTGCTGTCGTGCTTCGAGGAGCCTTCAGCATCTTGACCATGGTGACACAGATCGAGTCAAGTCTAGGCAAGGTTTGGAGGTTTGATTCGTCATTTGCCCGAGAAATCCTCTGGCTAAGGTACAAAAACACAGTTGCTACTATAATTATAACGAGTCGCACGAGCCTGAGCTCGGATTGATAACCGCCATTACGTCTCACCTTGTAGAACCCCGGGATCGGCAAGATTTCGCATAGGGCTGCTGAGCAGCCCACCACCGTGCATAGCACGATGATTCGCATGCCATATAAAATGGATATAACAATGGAGGCATCATCCGCCAACAATGGCCATAAATTGCCTGACCCAAACAACATGGTCATAGGGTTTTATGACCTCGATGATTGCGATCAAGCAATTTAGGGTAGTTGGCATCACCAACAACAATGGTCTTACTGTGGTTCCACTTTTTTAGAGCACTACTACTAGTTTGCCTTTGTGCTCTAAAAGGCCTTTGGCATAAAAAGGGGTCATCGACTACAATCGATCGAAAATAAAAGGGTTTCGACCCTAATCGTGCATCAGTGGGTTAGAAACTAAGGCAGTTGGGGTTGGGCATGGGGTAGTGCTTGGCCGAGGGTGGTCAGTCGGATCACAAGGAAAAAGAAAACGGCCAGCGGGGAACAGACCTGGTGTCTGACTACCTGCAGCAAAGCCGCCGACGACCATTGCAGCAAGAGCAAGAGGATAACAGGGGGTATGATCCATGCTGGTTGAGTGGTAGTAGGGTGGTCGGTGCAAGCTTGGCTTGGCTGGGTTAGGCCTTGCCGGCTGTACAACCACCAGCTCTATGGCCGGTGGCCATGGCCGCTTCAAAAGCAAACCGACAGGGAGGGGGTCGGGCTGGTCTCCACAGAATGAAAGGGAAAGGAAGGGGTCGGGCTAGTCTTATTTGAACTAAGGGGAATAAGGGGGTCGCTGACCTGGTGCAGGGCTCAGCTCTGGCTGGCTGCACCTCCTCCTCTCTCCGGCCATTGGGTGCTGCACCTTCAAGAGAAGAAGGGAATTCAAGGGAGGGATGAGGAAGGACGGGTTAGGATGCTCCGTAGGGAGGGGGTTGTCCACTGCGGCTCCTCCTCCTCTCCCCTCTCTGGCCGACTGGCCTTCTCTGATGCCGGCTGCTGCTCTTCTCCGGTCGCACGCGCAACACACCACCAGCGAGAGAGATCAGAGGGGAGAGGGGGAAATCGGAGAGAGAGAGAGAGATAAGGAGATCGGAGGGAAGGGGGAAGAGATCAGAGGGGAGAGGAGGTCGGACTAGTAAGAGGGAAAGGGGGAGGTGTTAGAATTGGTGAGGTCTACAGCTCGTAAAAACCTATATTTTAGCTATGTATGGTTGATAGTATAGGATTGCATATTGGTACGTACCTTAGTACGTGTTTTGATTAACAGAACAGAGAGTCATGGCTACATGGTAATCCACTTGAGTTGGAGACTCAAGGGACTGGTCCCATGTAACCTAAATAAGTTCGCAGCTCTGATTAGGGTTGGTCGCCCTATCAGGATAAGCTGTTGGGATGACAGAGCGTGGGTGTCTCCACCACGGTCATTACCAAACACAGTGTCTGTAGCCGAATGGAACCAACACGGTGCACAGATCGGTGAGCAGACACCAGTGCACTAAACCGTGTTTCTACTTAGGGTAAAACGGTCCTAAACCCTGAGGAACCACGTCTGGTGGACTAACCAGTTGTGTGGTGCTTTGGCGCACCAATGTGTGAGGATCCGGTTGCAGTGATCCAAAACCATGGTATACTGGGTTACCCGGCTGGCGTTGCATCAGCATGTCACTCCTGCAGGCTATCCACACCCCTAACGGGAGGTGTGTTCCTTGGTCTGATCTACATCGTATTAAACCCTGGCCAGGTGATCATCAGTTGGACTGGTGACAGATCCGGTTGCTTGAAAGAGTAATCAAAGGTACGATGTATGTGGTCAACCTGGAAGGAACCGAGTCATATGAGCACTCGAGTTTGATGGTATTCTCCACCGCTTGAGTTGCATCATGGCACCAGATGGAGGGACAACGAGTTTACCATACTAAGCAAAGAGCAGGGGTATGAGGGAGAACATAGTAAGTCTGGGGGAATTGGAGTACAACCTGCGTTGCACTCTGGGTGGCTATGCAGGTTAACTCGGACTCAGAGGATCGATGGTACACTCAGGTAGTATGTCGATCGAGTCTAAGTTGAAAGCCATGAACCCTGGTCCCTGAAGGTTCCACCTTATCGACATTATGTATGGTTCTTATACCATCTCCTCGAAACACAGAACGTAGTTAGAAGAAGCAAGAAGTCCAAGCCTACGCTCCATGAGTGCTTCGCACTAGTGCACGGTAGATGCGTAGCTACATGTGTGCACTAAGGGAAAACCCTAGGTTAGTGCAGAGACGCATGTAGCAATTCCTTGCCATAAGTGGACTTTGCCACATGGGTGCGATGCACCGGGACATGTTGCGAGTTAACTAGTTGACTTCACTAGGGGCACCCTATAGGAACCTCAGAGAATAGTGAAATCACTGGTGCACTTCACTTATGTGTGCCTTGCAAAGTCTCGTACACGAGGAACGGCCAACTAGTGATATAAGGGCGTTTTGATCATACCATGCGTCACTATGTACTAGTGGGGCCGGCCCTAAGTGTTGAGAGACTGGTCAAGGTCGGCCCCATTGGTTTCAGGAGGTTGTTGCCTCCGATGAAAGGGCCAGTCATGAGGCACAGAAAATGAGCTAGTTTTGACCATTTTCAAAACCAAGAAAAAGATAGAGATAAAGAAGAGATATATAGGGAGAAGGTTTGAATCAGTCAACCCTTATCCGTTAGGGCTTTATCCAAAGGATAGGGCAGCCCTATATAAATGCAATGGGGATAGGGGGGGCCGGCCATACATGATGCAAGCCATAGGGGGCCGGCCAAGCCATGGGGAAACCCTAGCCGCCCCCCTCTTCTCTCTTCTATTCTCCTCTCTTGTCTCTCTCTCCCTCACTTGCGCTATTGGATGGCGACTCGTCTTCCTCGTGTGGTGTTTCATAGAAAGAGAAGGCTCGTCGTATGGAGGCACTCAGAGATCCATCGACGAAGTGCCATGCATCGTGTGAGATCGGGTGAATTAGAAGGCATCTCCCGCAACCTTTTGCTTTGCACAGAAAATTAGTATTGTTTCTATGATTTCGGGAGCTACAGAAGTCCAAACGAGGTGAAACTTGTTTGATAAGTTGTGTCTCGAAGTTGTCTAACTACAATCCAAATTTCAACCCAATCGGAGTTTGGAACAAAATGTTATGGCCGTCGCACCGAAGCTATATCGAGCAGATCCGAGCCCGTCTCCATCGACAAACAAGAAACTTATCGCGGTGAAAGAATCTGCACGCAAGTATGATCTCTAACAAGTATATTTAACATAGATAAAACATGCATGCATGCTAGATTGTTCTTTCGTGTTAGATCGATTTTAGGGGTTCGCGTAGTTGCCATGCTAGATTCATACACTCACGTGTAGATCATTTCGATAAAAATTTTAACGCACACCGCTCATGGTCTTCGGACCTTAACTTTTGTTCCACTGCGGGTCTCTACCATGGATATAGTTCTAACAATTGGTATCAGAGCATGCTAGTGGTGTGCGTTTCATGTTTTTCATGAAACCATCATGTGCGCGCATGAATAGTATGTGCCGCCATCGGGGTTCTACGAGTAGATCATGCATAGTATATATTGTATGTTCTATGAATTGTTCTTGCAGGGCGCCGCTTCTAATTAATCTGGATATATGAATGCTTGCTACCGGGGGTCGGACCCCCTGTTAGCGAATATTGTCTGGATGTTTTTTCTTCTGTGAGTAGATAGGTTTTAGAGCCATAGTCGGGAAAGTGGTGGAAGTTGACCACCCTTGATTCCCAGGCTTGTTGTTAGATTTGTTTTTCTTTTTGTTCTACGAAATTGTGTACGAGCGAGCACTTGCTCGAAGTGTACTAGAGCTTTTTCGGTTACAGATTGAAGAGGAGGACTTACCGTGGAGATCCACCACCGGGAGGACGAGTGGAACCTTGGAGGACGATGGCGATCCGGCGAAGCGTACATGATGACGGCAAAGGGCGAAAGCGTCAGGAGATCGTATACAGAAGCTTGCACCAGATCGAGAAGGCTTGTGAAGGAGACAGAGAGCCTACGCTGTGCCAGTCAGGTTCAGGGGTCGGACCCTAAACTTGATTCAGTTGTGTGGTTGTTTCTTTCTACTGTTCTTTATATTTCTGTAGAGAACCCGATGCGATAATTTAATTATCTGTGTTAGAGGGATGTCCTTTCCCCTCGGGTCCTAGCGACCTTATTAAGATAGGATTCCACTAGTGGTGCCTATTATTTAATTGACCCTTAATGATAGCAAAAATTCCTCACATTTGGTTATGCCACCATTAGGTCAACACCCGATTAGTTGGGTGTGACTATTTGGCCAGCATCGAAACCTAGAATGAGTTAAATTTCTACTATGACATCATTCGTCAAATTTATAAAAAAGGCGTCATGGTAGTGGAAGACCTTTCCTGTCAGTCTGACCTTAGGCTAGGCTCCAGAGCATTAGCGTGATAGCTAGGTTTGTAAAGCATCGATGTTCTTGGGATATGTAATGTGACCCTTGAGTAGAGAAATCCACTCGAGGCAGGGACTATGATATTCCGAGATCCATTAATACTTCGTGAAAAGCTTGAAATACTAGTGGGAGCATGGTATGACTAGGGTCTAGTGTATAGGTTATCGTGACCTTAGTGTACACTCATACTTGCATTAAATAACCCTCAAATTTAATAAGGGATGTAAGAGAGGACTTTTAGAGATCCTCTGGCCTCCATAACCAACTGCTTTGTGTCTGGGTAGAAGGGCGTAGCTCGACACTCCCTAGGGTGAGGGTTATGTTTTTTCCATGCCAGATAACTTAGCAGTCTCCTTTGGGATATGGTGGTTACGGGGTGAGGAGAGAAGGGCTTTTCATCCCACCCTAGTGGGGGCCGTATGAACTCCCATGTCGTAACTACCTAGGCTTATGGGTAAGCATCCGAAGTGGACGTGAGGCATCCGTTGCTTGCACAATGGGGATCATGTGGCACTGGCCAAAAGATAACCATGGTCCATCAAAGCCCTTAGTTGGCAGATTTGGATTGGGTCAAGGAAAGGCCCGTGTAAGCAGATTGACGCTTCATGATGCCCCCTAGGGCAGGTACAGTCGATTCCGAGATCTTACATACATGGTTAATTAATCCATAGATGTGTCTTCGCTGTGAGGGTAGCGTTGACATTTGGATATAATTAGCTTGTTTTCAAAATCTATAAAATAAGTTATTTTGCATTCGTTTTCATTCAACCATATATTTCCCCTATCCGCTATCCCATAAGAGAACCAGTTATTGGGTCTCTAACTATGTAGAGTGGAAGCACTATCTTTAGCTTATGCCTAGAGTAGTAAACGTACATTGGCTTTCAATCTAATTATCCCTGTACTAGACCTAACGGGTCCAGATAACACTAGGGCACTAACTAGGGCATATGACGACTAGCGAGAGTCTAAGGAGATGTGCAAGTGCTATGTCATCGCAGACTTGCGGATAACTCTTTAGAAGCGAGTCAGAGATATGTCGGGTCTTCTCTAATTAAGTTTTACTTGCATTAGATGTCTGCTAGGCGAAGTCGGTAGACTCATCGCTTATCCACCAAGATACTTGTCGGTACCGAGATGTCAGTGGGTATGCTTGTTCGGGAACACATCTTTGAGTTCCAGATCGAACTAGATTCCAAAGACATGGTGCCGGATGATGAGGTGGTGGAAGACGTCTGTCTTGCATCCTTGTCTGGAACCTTCGAATGCGTTATCAGAGACTTTAGCTTTAACAAGTTAGATATGATAAACGCAGAACTTCTAAGGAGATTTCCAAAAGACAAATGATAGGATCAAGATTAAAGGCAAAGCCTTTCGTGCTTAACCTAGGTCTTCTTTAGAAGAACCTAAAGGAGTAACTTATCAGAGATTGAGAACTATTCTAGTGCAGAAACTAGTATGGACTCCTAAGTTTGGTAACGCTAAGGACGGAAGTGTTTCCGCTTTGGCAAGTATAGGGGTTATTTGAAGATTGATTATGGTCTCAGGGTGTTAGGAGTTGAGTCACGATCTAGTAGCAGTTCTTATGCTTCTTGGAATGTAGACTTCGGGTCTTCAGAGATTCAAGGAAAGCAGAAGGCTACTTTATAGTGAAGTAATCCTAACATAGGTACTGATGCCATAAACCGCTGCGGAAGCTGTTAGATATGATTGTCTTAGTTTTTTCGAAACACGGATTTTGATTTTTAGAGATATAGTTCTGTTTCCTCCTTGGTAAATAAAGTTTTTAGTTTTAGACAGCACCGTAGGTGTGTATCTTAAACTGAATAGATAGCTTCATTACTAGAGGAATAGATCAGAATAATCTCTTTGTATTTAATCATTATTCGGAAATAGATTTCATAACAGCTGTAGTGTTTAATTTAAAATTCATCTAAATCCTTCGGAGACGTTATCCCATTTGTGACCCTTCTGATTTAGATATTCTGCCTTAGATAAATTCAGAGATAAAAAAAGGCCAAGTTTCTGTTCACAGATTCATCAGAGATCCTTCTAGCCTATGATTGTAATCTGGAAGGCAGAATAACTAAAAGGGCCACGAAGGTATGGGAGTTAGTTAATTTTGACGTCTATGGTTCCAAGAGCATCCAGACGATAGAAGACTCTTCGATTTAACCGAAGGAATAAGTCACTATCGGACGAGTTCCATAGGATCCTGAGGGAGTATGGGATTATCTCCCAGTTAAATGCTCCAAGGATGACACGTCAAAATGAAGCCTCCGAGAGAAGGAATCGGACTCTGTTTGACATAGCTCGTAGTATAATGAATATTGCCAAGTGTACTACCCACCTTTTGGTGGGGCTGTACCTTAAAACAGTAGTTTATATCTGAAACTATCTCTTATTTAGATCAGTGCCTCAGACCTATAGAGAGCTATGGTCTAAGCGAAAGCTGACACTATAGTGTCTCGAGATATGGGTTGTCCTACACTTGTGCAAAAGGACAAGAGGGATGAGACGGAGATGTAGTTCCAGGTATATCTGTTTGTAGGTTACCCTAGGGAGGCATAAGGTGGACTATTCTATGATCTTGAGGTTTGGAAGGTAATCGTTTCTACGAATACCATCTACCTAGACCATGATTATATTATAGATTATAAGTTTACCGGTAAGGTAGTTCTGGATGAACTATTGGGTACTGGTAGAGAGTACGCATCTGAAAAACGTAGTGGGAGTAGATGATACAAAAAACTGGTATACCAGACACTGTAGAAATGATTCACTTTGTACCACCACCATCTTATCGTTGTGGGACCATTAGAGCTCCTGATAGATACTATGAAGAAACTTCGATAGTTAATCCAGAGTTTCAGGAGGATGATCCCTAGAGCTACGAAGAAATAGTGGGAGCTTCCGACAGCTCTGACTGACAAAAGACCATGGAGGCAAGTTTGCATTAATGTCCCTTGGAACAGTCTTGACACTTATAGCACTATCACCCTTCGGGGTGTAGGAGGTGTATATAAAGAGCACCCGGTTAAGACTTAAGTAGCTAGATTAGTTGCCAAAAGAAAAGGGATTGACTATGTCAAAACCATCTCACTGGTAGCTATGCCTAAGTCTATTTCGGATCCTCTTAATCCATCACAGCCCATTATAGTTAGGAGATCTGGTTGATGGATGTCAAGATAGTTATTCCCTAATGAGAATTTGGAAAGGACATATGGATGATGTAGCCTCAGGCTTTGTGTCAGTAGGTTAGGAAGATATGGAATGCAAGTTGCAACGGTCCATTTATGGACTGATGCAAGCATCCAGGATGGAATGTCTATTTTGATCAAGGGAATCTGCTCACACGGATTTGATCAGAATGAGGATAAACCAAGTTGGTACAAGAAAGGTGAAATAGCTACAAGGGTGTATTTAGTACTTTACGTTAACGATATTCTACTGATTGAAAATGACATAAGAATATTGTTTACGGTAAAGGTTTGTAGTCATCACAATTCGATGTGAAAGACCCTAGTGAGGCGAGTTATGCTCTGGAAATCAAGGTAACTCGAGATAACCAGAGCAAGGTTCTCTTGCTGTTACAGGCTACGCATGAAGATAAGATTCTATCCAGATTCGTTTTACGAGGCTAGATATCTATTGCGCAGCAGGATTCATGGGTCGGTTTCAGTCGAACCCAGGTCCAAATCACTGGACTAATGTGAAGGGTATACTTAAAAATCCTCATTAAGTAAGGATTGTGAGTTAGCTTGCACTTCACAGGTCCTGATATCGATTGGACACACAGGATCTGACTTTGGTATCAGATGTGTGTTCCAGAGAATTGATTTCAGGGATTATTTTTATCTTGGGATTAGAAGCGGTAGATGGTAGAGTGTGAAGCAAGTGCATCACAGACTCTACCACAGAGGCTTAGCACGTTGTTGCGTGCGAGGTAGTATATCAGGTGGTAAGGCTTAGGAAGTTCTTAGAGAACTTGGGACGCGTACCAGAGGCTCAGTTATCTGTTGTTGCAACAGAAGAGCGGTAAGCAAGGTCCAAGGAGACTAGGCACCACCGTAAGGGGAAACCCATCAAGTACAAACTTCACTTGATCTGACAGTTATAGGAGGAAATGCAAGTAGCGGTACTGAGGTGGAATCTATAGACAATGTTGTCAATTTCTTTAGGGAATTCCTGCAAAGGCTTTTGGGCAGCATGTAGAAGCTACAGAGCTCAATACCGTTATTCCTCGTTAGACCTAGTGGGAGATTGTTAGAATTTGTGAGGTCTACAACTCGTAAAAACCTATAGTTTAGCTATGTATGGTTGATAGTATAGGATTGCATATTGGTACGTACCTTAGTACGTGTTTTGATTAACAGAACAGAGAGCCATGGCTATATGGTAATCCACTTGAGTTAGAGACTCAAAGGACTGGTCCCATATAACCTAAATAAGTTCGCAGCTCTGATTAGGGTTGGTCGCCCTATCAGGATAAGCTGTTGGGATAACAGAACGTGGGTGTCTCCACCATGGTCATTACCAGGCACAGTGTCTGTGGCCGAACGAAACCAACACGATGCACAGATCGGTGAGCAGACACCGGTGCACTAAACCATGTTTCTGCTTAGGGTAAAACGATCATAAACCCTGAGGAACCATGTCTGGTGGATTAACCAGTTGTGTGGTGCTTTGGCGCACCAATGTGTGAGGATCCGGATGCAGTGATCCAAAACCACGGTGTACTGGATTACCCGGCTGGCGTTGCATTAGCATGTCACTCCTGCAGGCTATCCACACCCCGCCCCTAATGGGAGGTGCGTTCCTTGGTCTGATCTACGTCGTATTAAACCCTGGCCAGGTAGTCATCAGTTGGGCTGGTGACGGATCCGGTTGCTCGGAAGAGTAATCGGAGGTACGATGTATGTGGTCAACCTGGAAGGAACCGAGTCATATGAGCACTCGAGTCTGACGGTATTCTTCACCGCTCGAGTTGCATCATGGCACCAGATGGAGGGACAACGAGTTTACCATACTAAGTGGAGAGCAGGGGTATGAGGGAGAACATAGTAAGTCCGGGTGAATTGGAGTGCAGCCTGCGTCGCACTCTGGGTGGCTACGCAGGTTAACTCGGACTCAGAGGATCGATGGTACACTCGGGTAGTGTGTCGATCGAGTCTAAGTTGAAAGCCATGAAACCTGGTCCCTGAAGGTTCCACCTTATCGATATTATGTATGGTTCTTATACCATCTCCTCGAAACACAGAACATAGTTAGAGGAAGCGAGAAGTCCAAGCCTACGCTCCATGAGTGCTTTGCACTAGTGCACGGTAGATGCGTAGCTACGTGTGTGCACTAAGGGAAAACCCTAGGTTAGTGCAGAGACGCATGTAGCAATTCCTTGCCATAAGTGGACTTTGCCACATGAGTGCAATGCACCGGGACATATTGCGAGTTGACTAGTTGACTTCACTAGGGGCACCCTACAGGAACCTCAGAGAATAGTGAAATCACTGATGCACTTCACTTATGTGTGCCTTGCAAAGTCTCGTACACGAGGAACGGCCAACTAGTGACATAAGGGCGTTTTGGTCATACCATGCGTCACTATGTACTAGTGGGGCCGACCCTAAGTGTTGAGAGACTGGTCAAGGCCAACCCCATTGGTTTCAGGAGGTTGTTGCCTCTGATGAAAGGGCCGATCATGAGGCACATAAAATGGGCTAGTTTTGACCGTTTTCAAAACCAAGGAAAAGATAGAGATAAAGAAGAGATATATAGGGAGAAGGTTTGAATCAGTTAACCCTTATCCGTTAGGGCTTTATCCAAAGGATAGGGTATCCCTATATAAGTGCAATGGGGAGAGGGGGGGTCGGCCATGCATGATGCAAGCCATAGGGGGCCGGCCAAGCCATGGGGAAACCTTAGCCGCCCCCCTCTTCTCTCTTCTATTCTCCTCTCTCGTCTCTCTCTCCCTCGCTTGCGCCATTGGATTGTGTCTCGTCTTCCTCGCGTGGTATTTCATAGAAGGAGAAGGCTCGTCGTATGGAGGCACTCAGAGATCCATCGATGAAGTACCGTGCACCGTGTGAGATCGGGTGAACTAGAAGGCATCTCCCGCAACCTTTTGCTGTCCAGAATCTGCACAGAAAATCAGTGTTGTTTCTATGATTCCTGGAGCTACAGAAGTCCAAACGAGGTGAAACCTATTGGAAAAGTTGCATCTTGAAGTTGTCTACCTGCAGTCCAAATTTCATCCCAATCAGAGTTCGAAGCAAAACGTTATGGCCGTGGCACCGAAGCTATGTCGAGCAGATCTGAGCCCGTCTCCATCGACAAAGAAGAAACTTATCGCGGTGAAAGAATCCGCACGCAGGTATGATCTCTAACAAGTATATTTAACATAGATAAAACACGCATTCATGCTAGATTGTTCTTTCGCGTTAGATCGACGTTAGGGGTTCGCGTAGTTGCCATGCTAGATTCATACACGCACGTGTAGATCGTTTCGATAAAAATTTGATATGTAACGCACACCGCTCACGGTCTTCGGACCTTAACTTTTGTTCCGCTACGGGCCTCTACCATGGATTTATTTCCAACAGGAGATTGGGTCTGGGATTTAAAGTAAGAAAGGGGGTCGGTGGCCGAGTATAGCAAATCCGGGGGAGGGTCAAATTTTTAGGGATCCAGAGTGAGGGGAACTCAGGGAAGAAGAGGGGGAGGTGAGGGAAACGCAGAGAAGGAGAGGGGGAGGTAAGGGGAGAGCAGGGTAGCGGGATGGTACGTTGGACGTCTAGGATGACTGACGGATCTAAGATAGAGAGAAGAGAGATCCGAGAGAGAGAAAGAGAGATCGGGTAAGAGGAAGAGAGATCCGAGAGAAAGAAAGAGAGATTGGGTTAGAGGGAGAGAGATCCGAGAGAGATGAGAGAGATTGGGTGAGAGGGAGAGAGATCCGAGAAAGAGAGATAAGAGAGATCGGGTGAGAGGGAGAGAGATCCTAGAGAGAGAAAGAGAGATCAGGTGAGTGGGAGAGAAAGAGAGAGAGAGAGAGAGAGAAAGAGAGAGAGAGAGAGAGAGAGAGAGGGATGGGTTCGGGTTTGGGGCTGGATTCGGGTTTGGGTTTTGATTTTTTTTTGTTTAACACCCAATGTAAATCGGACGACTGAGGGGATTTGAGAGGAGAGAAAGAGATTGATGGGTGAGAGGGTGAGTTTTGGGTGTTTGCACCCACCCGATGATGATCGGATGGTGAGGCTCGATAAGGGGAAAATAATTTGAGGTGGGATGGGATGGGATGGGTGCATTTGATGGCGATCGGGTGGTTGGGATGCTTACACTGCGGTTGGATCGCCCGTGATTTGCACTCAACCTGTGCCATCCACGAAAGACCGACTCACGGACCTCTTCGCGTCTAACAGACGTGATACTGAATTATTTTATTAATTAATTATATATGTTAACCAAGAATATACCATACATTAACACACACACACACACACATACCTGCTCATACGCCAAATACCATTCTTCCAAGGTCACCTCGCGACTTGGATCCAGGACCCATGGTTCGGTCTAACTCGAGTCCCTTACAGCATGTAATTATATATATATATATATATATATATATATATATATATATATATATATATATATATATATATATATATATATATATATATATATATATATATATATATATATATATATATATTACAACAATAAAACAGGGGTCCATAATTATTATTCTATAAAACTGGGTTGCCCTAAACTCGAATTTTTCGGGTATTACAATTGAAGAACAAATGGGTCTTCAAGCTTAAGCGAGACAGCATCAACAATGTTACAAAGTACAAGGCAAGGTTGGTTGTCAAGGGGTTTGAGCAAAAGCAAGGTATTGACTACACCGAATTCTTCTCACCCATGGTGATGATGACTTCTATTTGGGTCGTGTTAGCGTTGGTGGCGAGTCTTGATTTGGAGATCGAGCTGCTTGATGTCAATACTACCTTCTTGCACGGAGATTTGAAGGAAAAGATTTATATGATGCAGAAAGGTCATGAGAAAAAGGGCAAGGAGCACTTAGTGTGCCGCTTGAAGAAAAGCTTGTATGGGTTGAAGCATGCACCGCGTCAGTGGTACAGAAAGTTTGACCCCTTTATGGCTTCTCAGAAGTATATACAGACAGCGGCGGATCACTCTATCTACATCAAGAGATTCAAAGGAGGCAAGTTCATTGTTCTTCTGCCCTATATGGATGATATGTTGATCGTGGCCGGCAAGATGCTAGTTTGATCAAGGAGCTAAAGCAAGACTTGTCAAAGGTGTTCGACATGAATAACTTGGGTCCTGCTTAGCAGGTCACTTCAAGCTATGTTTAGCCTTATCACCGGAGAGAGTGAAGGAGAAGAAGGAGATGGAGTTGATTCCATATATGTCCATTGTTGGTATCCTCATGTATGCCATGGTGTGCACAAGGCCTGATATTGCTCAAGCAATAGGGATGTTGAGAAAATTCATGTCAAATCCAGGTAAGGGGCACTGGGAGACTGTGAAGTGGGTGCTTAGATATTTGAAAGGGACTTCCAAGTACCGGTTGTGTTTTGGCAAGGGAAGTCCGACTCTGATAGGATATACAAATGCTGATATGGTAGGGGACATTGACAGCAAGAGGTCCACGTCTGGCTATGTGTGTATCTTCTCAGGGAGAGCTGTGTCATGGCAGTCTTGTTTGCAGAAGTGTGTGGCGCTGTCAACTATCGAAGCAGAGTATATTGTCGTGAATGAGGTCGGCAAGGAACTTCTATCATTGAAGAGGTTCCTCTTAGAGTTAGGGATGAAGCAAGAGGCTTATGAGCTCAATTACGATAGCCAGAGCACGATCGAGCTAAGTAAGAATGCTACCTACCATCCGAGGACCAAACACATTGTAGTTCGTTATCACTGGATTCAAGAAGTGCTTGAAGAGGATGAAATGGTGCTTGATACGATCCACACTAGCAAAAACCCGACAAATATGCTAATGAAGATGGTGGCTCGAGATAAACATGAGCTCTATTGTGAGCTCATTGGTGTCACTTGAAGGCTTTGAATGCGTCTTCCTCTCCATGGGTCTAGAGGGGGAGATTGTTGGGGTTCCATCCCATGGAGAAGACCAAAATGGGAGGGGAGCATAGCTCCCTCCCAATCGGACTTGCAACCGAGTCGCCCGGGCGAAATCCGACTCGCCCGAGCGAGTTCCTTAGCCACCAACGGGCAGAAAATTTAGCAAACCCGCTGGACCGAAATCTTGTCGGATCTGTTTTTTTGGGTTTTTTTGCAGACCCGTTTTGGGGTGTTTTAAGGCTTCTTGAAGGGGCTTTTGGTGTGTGGCTTGTGTTGTCTTTGAGAGATCTTGGAGAGGGCTTTGAGGGCTGATTTTTTAAGAGAGAGGAAGAGCTTCTTCTACAAGGGTGGAGGAGATTTTTTTTGGATCGATCTTCGACGGATAGATCGAATCTAAGCTTACAAGGAGGTATGTTCCTTGAGGCTTGCTAGGGTCTCTACTTGTTGAGCCCTAGAAGGGGGAAATGTGTAGATCTAGAAGGAGAAAGAAGTAGTCGGGTTGTACTCTCGTCTTGCTTGCCATCTTTGATAGTGAAGCCCTTCCCAGAGCATTTGCTCACCGTGGTTTTTCCCGCAAGGGTTTCCACATAAAATCCTCGAGTCATCTTCTTTGTTTTTGATTGATTTTATTTTGCATTTGTGATTGATTTTACTCTCTTTGGTTCATTTCACGGGAAAGAGATCGTTGATTTCGTGGTTGAGCCGGTGTGATTTTCCTATCACTTCTTTCCTGAATTCCTTATTCCTCATCTCTTATCTCCATTGTTTGCCTTCTCATCCCCCGCTGGCGGTGAAGTGTGGTGGTAGGGACTGAGACAACCCTTGATCCGCCATTGCTTGCTTTCTTCGATCTTCATTAGCCAGGGTTTGTTGATCGATAGATCATGGTGAGAAACCAAAGGGTTTGCCGAATTAACCACAAAGTTTGCTTGTTGAAATCCATGGATTTGGCTCGTGGGACTCGAACTGAGGTTCCTCATAAAAGATAGCGTTTCATAGAAGCCCTATTCGGGCCTAGAACGGAGCTTATTCCGTGGTTGCATTTGTTTTACTACAGTAAGCAAGCATTTAAATACGTTTTCAAGTTTTACTGATCCAAACATGGTTGTGTATTTATTTTACCCTAATTAAACTAGTAATGATGAACTAATTTTGCATATGGGGGACTTAGTGTTAGGTCCTTGAAAAGAGACTAGTTTAGGGAAAAGGACAAACCTCAAGATGGTTTTGCACAGGGTCCCTACTAAAAAGTTGCATTTAAAACAAGACCCCCATTGACTTTTCTCTCCTTTAAATGACAAAAAGGGTCGTAATACTAAAATACAAAATATTACTCTTCACTGAAGCAAGAGAGTAACAATTTGCAATTGTTACTCTTTAGCTACAATAATATGCATATTGTTACTCTTTGCTACAGTGATTTTGTTGTTGAATTTTTTAATTAATGAAATTTTTTTAAAAAAATATTTTTGCTATAGTGATTTCACTATAGAAAGAGTAACAATCTTTATGGATTGTTACTCTACAAACTTTGTTATTCTTGCTACAGTGATTTTATTTTAGCAAAAAAAATTCAGCAAGATTTTTTTAAAAAAAATACTACAATGATTTCACTGTAGCACAAAGAGTAACAATATGTGCAAATTATTACACTTTTTAGTACTGATTTATTTCAAAAATCGGATTGTTACTTAACTATACAGCTACACGTTGGGCTAAAGTGGACGTTTTCCAAATAGGAGGATCGAACGCTAAATCATCTCATTGTTCATCTTATTGCTAATTAAATAAGACCGATTAGGACCTACCACTAATTTGCCCTTTGACTATATTTGTTTTTGGGTTTTTTTATTTACACCTCTACTTTTATGTCAAAATTTGAGTTACACCCCTACTTTTATAAAAATTTGCCACTACCTCCTAATCCGTCACTTGACCATAAGAGCGACCCTTTAAAAGTGGGGGTGTAGCTCAAATCTAATAGTCTAATAGTATAATACTAAAATGAATCCCTCTCTCCGGTGTTGTGACACGTGGACCTCTTTTGAAGAGCCATAATCCTTCTCTCATGTGTGAACACGGCTTTCCCTCATAAATGCAATTAAAACCCTATTATAAAGATGTTAATACACATTCAATTAGTATTTTTTTTAAAAAAATGACATTTAAATTTGATCTTAATTAGAAAAATCATTAGTACTATATATCTCTCTTTAACAAGTGAATCACACCCTGACGATTGAATCACACACTCCAAATTGCACACTTCTTTAGATGGTTGTGATGTCGTATCTGCGAGCACCAAGTGGCATGCATAAAGTTCATTCAGGCATTGCTCGGGTTTCTTCAGTGTTGTGACACGTGAGCCTCTTTTGAAGAGCCAGAATCCTTCACCCGTGTGTGAACACAGCTCTCTCTCATAAGCCTTATTAAAACCCTACTATAAAGATAATAAATACCCATTCAATGATTTTTTTAAAAATGACATTTAATGGTCATTTGATGTTAATTAGAAAAAGCATTAGTGCACTCTCTCTATCAAGTGAATCACACCCCAACGAGTGAATCAAACTATGCATCAAGTTCATCCGGCATTGTCTGGATTTCTTTCTAGTCTATATATCTATACTAAAATGGAAGCCTCTCTCCCGTGTTGTGACACATGGACGTCATTTAAAGAACTAGAATTCTTCTTCCGTGTGTGAACACAGCTCTCTTTTAAATCCTTTTAAAAATCTACCATAAAGATGATAATTTTTCATTCAATGGCATTTAATGGTCATTTGATATTAATCTCTTTCTCTTTCTCTAACAAGTAAATCACACTCACTTCAGATTTCATATTTCTTCAAATAGTTGCGATGTCGTCTTTGTCAAATGGCATGCATCAAGCACATTCGGGCATTACCCGGGTTTCTTACTAGTATATATATATATATATATATATATATATATATATATATATATATATATATATATATATATATATATATATATATATATATATATATATATATATATATATATATATATATATATATATATATATATATATATATATATATATATATATATATATATACACACTAAAATGGAAGCCTCTCTCCCGTGTTGTGACACGTGGACCTCTTTTAAAGAGGTAGAATTCTTCTTCCATGTGTGAATGCGGCTCTCTTTTAAATCCATTTAAAAACCTATAATAAAGATAATAAATTTCCATTCAAGGGCATTTAATGGTCATTTGATGTTAATCTCTCTTTCTCTCTCTCTAACAAGTGAATCACACTCACTTAAGATTTCACACTTCTTCGAGCAGTTGCGATGTCGTCTTTGCCAAATAGCGTGCATCAAGCACATTCGGGCATTGTAAACACGACTCCTTCCCATTAATGCCAAATGGAGCCATCTCTCTCGTGTCGTGACACGTGGACCTCTTTTGAAGATCCAAAATTCTTGGCCCATATGTAAACACAACTCCCTTCCATTAATCCTATTAAAAACTACGATAAAGATAACAAATACCCATTCAATGACATATGATACTCATTTGATTCTAATTAGGAATATTACTATCTTTCTCTCTAACATATGAATCACACCTCGATAAGTGAATCACACTCGCTCTAGATTGCACACTTTTTCAGATATAGTGATGTCATTTGTGCCAAATGACGTGTATCAAGTTTCTTACTGGTCTAGACATAAAAGTAGGGGGGAGGGGGGCAACTTAAAAAGTTAAAAATAAAACCAACTTTGAAAGGGTCGCACAGTCAAGTGAAGGATTTGGGGAGTAAAGTAAAATTTCTAGAAATATAGGGGGTGTAACTCAATTTTTGACATAAAAGAGTTGGGGGGGTGTGGGTCAAAAAAGACCCTTTGTTTTACTTCTAAACAAGTCGTGTTCAAGCCAGAGGTTGGGGATAAGCAACTGCCGACATGCCACGCGTCAAGCACTTAGTGGGCGCACCGTTGCCGACATGCCAAGGGAGCCAACGATTGGCTCCGCCTCGGTGCATCAAAGCCCGAAGGTATATGTGGATCCATCAACGAAGAAACAGTGACGTATGTGTATTTCTGTACCAAACAAAGACAGCACATCCGCCCGATTCATAGTCTACAAACCACCAAATTAGGACCCAAATCACTGTTTCAAATTAAAACACTAAAAAAAAAAACACTGTTTCGAAGAAGCATCATCATCTCCGCTCCACTTCGATCAGTAATCCCCTTCTTTATGTCCACTCATAGTTCCAATCTCTCTCTCTCTCTCTCTCTCTCTCTCTCTCTCTCTCTAGGATCTCTCTCTGTCTCTCTCTCTCTCTCTCTTTCTAACCACCGGCCAAGTCATGCAGCAACTGAGCTCCCATCAAGTTCCGGTACGGAAGGTTCTGCGCCTCGTCCTCTGTGATGGTGAACTCAACCGGCTGGCAGCCATCCATGCTCTCCCGAGAGAAGAAGAAATCGTGGTGCTGCGCCGCCGACGAGAAGGCGAGGCTCACCCCTCCGCCGTCGTGCTGCTGCAGCCCCAGCGTGAGGGACACCCCGCTGCCGAACCCCGGGTTGCCGCCCTCGCCGTAGGGCGACGAGAAGTCCATGTCCACCACCCCGAAATTCTCCGCCCTGCCGGGAGCGGACGGCTGCGGCCGCCGAAGATGCCCCTGCCGCGGCCGGTTCTGGCCGTCGTCGTACCGGTGGCTGCTGTTGATGATGGAGGAGAGGGAGTCCGAGTCGTTGAGCAGCTGTCCGGGTGCAGCTGGCTTCTGTTCCTCAGCCTCCAGCTGGGACGTGCTCGGGTTAGGGTTAGGGTTAGGGCTCCGGTTGGACTGCAGCTGGCCGGGTTGGCCGCTGCTGTTGTTCTCTACGTAGCCAACGGCTGCATGGGGGGATCGGTTGTCCTGCTCCTTTGTCTCTTCCACGTACATCTCCTCCACCATTGGCTTCCACAACCGCACCCTCGCGTTGATAAACCAATTGGAGACCTGTGCCCCAAAAACAATATTAATTAACCATTTAATCACCTAATTATCGGGTGTTTAATTATTTATTCGACTATAACATCTTCATTAATCTATAATTGACAGCGATGAATCAGGGGACACAGAGACATACGGCATCATATTATACTGCATACGGAGGATTAATTGTGTGATACCACCATAGAGGAGAGTTAGGTCATGGGAAAGAGCTAGGAGTTCAAATCTCCTGGTTCCAGTCGGTCGGCCCCGGTCGTGGACCCAAACACGCATCGCGGCAATCGTGCGGCTGTGATGTGTGTCAGGTCTCACCGACCGGACGACCGACTTGAGGAGATTCCGAACTCGGGGGGATCGAAAGAGATGTTTCACCTGGCTTCTCGAGAGTCCGGTTTGCCGAGCTAATATATGTTTATCGACATCGCTGGGATACCTGTTGCCATCAACATTGATGTGTTAATTAGATGTAGGAATTCTCTTATTAACTAATACTTGTGCTTAATATTAATCCAAATAGGTTAATTAACATCTAATGCCCTTGGTTTCTCTACTCGCCGACATGATCTAGGGCTTTTCGTTGTCAAACGGGAGTTCTAAAATGGCCGGTAAGAGGCCGCTAGCGGCCATGCACGTGCACTTTGGAAGGGAATTTTTATCACTAGGGGGCGGGGCGGGACAGCCGCTGATCCCGTATCGCACGGTCGTGGTCGCTATCTTCCTTCCTCTTACCAGCCATTTTTGTTACTTGATCGTTGATTGCAGTCTAGATCAAGATCATATATATGAGGGAATTCATTTCTCACTGTTAAGGAATTCCAATTCCCAGTGAGACGGATACTTAGACTCTTGTCATGTCTTACTGAACTGAACTTAACATCAATGTGCCCTAGCTTGAGAAATGTAATTCCACCCCTATGTGTGTATGTGAGTGAGAGTGAGAGTGAGAGAGAGACGGGTGAAGGAAATGTTCGAAGAGCCAAGCGCGAAGAACCGATACGGAGCGCTCGGGGAGGCCTCTCTGCGGCCGCCAGGGGTGGTTCTCCATCATCCCAGCCTGCTGGAGCGCCTTCTGCTGGCGGAGGGACTGGTCGAGCAGCCGGAGCCTCGGGGTCTCGCCTCGGGTACTCCCCGGCGTAACGGGGTCCTTCTCTCCCATCGCCTTCCTCGTCGCCTGGATCCGGCCCACCACCCCGTCTCTCAGGCTCCGGAAGTGCCTCGACATGGCCTTCGACGCCAGCGTCGAGTACACCGTCGCCGCCCCCTCCCCGGCCACCGCCTCGAATGCGGAGACCACTGACCTCATCTGATCACAATACCTCGTGTACCTCCTGTCCACCTTAGCATAACAAACCAAACCAGCCAAAACGAAAAGAGTGTTAAGAGTAAAGCTTCCATTGAAATTAGGGTTTGCAGGCCCAGATCTGTGAGTAAATTGATGGGAATTCATGGTGGAAATAATGACAGAAATTTGGTGGGTTACCCATCAATCAAACTGGGTGGTGATGGAAGACCGGTAGGGTTAGATGGCTATGTAGGGAAAGGAATAGAGGTTTCTAAAAGTAAATGGGAAGCCCCGAAATACCAATCTGTGCCTGCTGGGGCTCAGCCTAGCACTAATGGAAGTGCAGCAGGCCCGCATAATTGAACCCGGCCGGATTCGATCAAGAGCTTCCGAGCCAATCAATTCGGTCCCCATGGTTTTACGTCACCCCCCTCTTCCACCTCCCGGCGCCTCTCATTTGCACCCATAAAAGATTTGGCTCCCCCCCTTAATCATTCAAGCTAATTACTCTACGGAATCATGAAGAAGATCGAAGAGAAGGGGATTAATGGAGGTAGCTGACCTCTTCCAGCATGGAGAGCAGGCGAGCCTTATGCTTCTGGAGCTCGAGAAGGTCCATGGATTTGAGGGACTGGTTCGGTGTCGACGACGAAGAGGACCCTCCCTCCTCCCATTCGTTTCCCCCGCGGGGCTTCTGCGGCTTTGAGATCCGGACGTTTCCTCCCAGGCTGCAGATCTCGTTCAGCAGCTCCTGGGCTGGGGCCAGGAACTGGGATCCCCTCATCTGCGGCGGATGCGGGTAGAGGGTCGGCGGATCGAAAAGCCGCTCGTCCGGCGGCTGGAGATTTGCGGGTCTTGAGAAAAACCCATCTCTCGGATTGGCGGTGAGGTGCTGGTGGAAGGGCGGCTGCTGCTGCTCCGGGTTGAACAGTGACAAGGACAGCCGCTGAGCGGGGGGCTGCTGGCTCCCCTCGATCGGAAACAGGCACCTCAGCGATGAGTCGTCGACCATCATCCGGTTCTGCTGCTGCTGCTGCTGCCACGGGTTCGTGATCGATGACGCCGCCGTCTCCGGCGCAATCATGAGATCGTCGCTCGACGCCTGGGAGAACGCGGGTCCGGCGCCGGACGAGCCGCCGGCCTTGGGGAAGAACGCTCGCCAGGCGTCGGGGTTCTGGTGGTGGTGCTTGGAGGGGATCCCGAGCATCTCCATCCCGGACTGGAGGCCGATGAGCTCGTGGCCGGGCTCCAGGCTCTGCATCCCGGGGTGGTGGCCGGAGGGGGAGAAGTCGCCGTAGCAGTAGGCCGGGGGGATCAGTGGGCCGTGCTTCTCTTGGTGCTGATGATGGCCGTGCAGCTCGTGATCCATCTTCGGCGACAAAGAAAAAACCCTTGCCTTCCTCTGATGTTGATCCCGCAGGTGGAATTACGATGGGAAGGACTCACCCACCAACGACGCAATCAAAGGGGAAGAAAATCACTGAGACAGCCCAGGTGTTATAAAGTAGTAACAAAGAGGGGATTTGGGAAGCCCTTCCTGCTAATTATGACATTGGTGGAGGTTGATTTTGCTAATTTCTCCCCCAAACTATTAGGGCTGCAACTTGGGTGGGTTGGGCCGCATTTGGGCTCGGACAACCCATGAGCCTAAGCTGCCCAACCCAAGAACTAGAACCCTCAACCCGTAGCTCAACCCAACCTCCAATCCGTGTTGCCTAGCTCAATCCCAACCCAAACAAAATATTCAAGCTCAGGTTAATTAGTCCAAATTGAAAGGATGGGTTAAGTTGTGTGGGTTAGAGTATGCTTATTTATATTATTTTATAAACCATTAATCCCACATAAAGTATTATTTTTTTTATCTTTTAGGAAGAAGATGATAGACCCTACTAAGAAAGAAGTATGCCCTCATGTTTTACTCTTTTATTTAGGGTAAGGAAGAGTGAGATTTAGGTCCGCAATCGAACAACTATGACCGATGCCTTAGTCCACAGGTCCACAAACCACTGCAACAGAAACGTTCTTTTGCGGCAGCATAATTGACGGCCATCGTCCATCCGACCGAAAGAAGGTACCAAATCCGACGGTCCACAAACCACGCTGAAAAAGTTCGAGCAAATCCAGCGGCCTGATGGCTGATCGTCGAAAAAGGGATTAAATCTGGCGGGCAGGGCTCGATCCAATTCTAGCGTCACATCCAACGGGCCTCATGCGGCGGTTGCAATTAAACCTTTGCAACCGAATTCATCTCGGTTCTAATTTTTCAACCCTAATCCAACCCATTCAGCAATTACATCAACCCAACCCACCCAAAACTCGAGTTGAGCTCAGGTTAGGTTGGGTCCAACCTGCCCAAGTTGCAACCTAACAATCTATTGGACGAATACTAAGATCTCTCTCCAAAATTTCTGTTTGTAGCAATCTCCCGGCCCTCATCCTCGTGCACACAATTTAATTAGTTAAACATTTATACATACATCAGCGAGATGGTGGCATCACTTCGATCTTTTTTAATTTCTTTTATAGTGGCTGTCAAAAGTGCCGCTAAAAATATACAACTGTCGATTAAGACCCGGTCGCTGAAGTTGTACATGAAATAAATCACATTATTTCTAATATACTCACAGGGCATAGGCTTTACCAATTTTTCTACCCGTTAATATTTCTTAAAAATAAACATAATATTTATGAAATTATCAATTTTATGTAGTTGCAAACAGTGTGACTAGGATGAAAGATTTGGCGGCAATCATTGCGACCGCATGAGATCGGTTATACGTCAGCTCGATGTCAAAGGTCTGGTACGTTGAGCGGCTGTGATCCCATGACACGTCAGGATGTTCCCAACATCCATTGTTGGAATAGCATTTTTGGCATGTAAATGTAAACAAATGACTTAAATTAGTTGCCCCTAATCACAAAATCACCTTGGTTTGGGGTCCAACCACCAACACATGTCCCCATCCGTTTGATCATCCGGCCCTTATGATGGGAGCCCCCTAGGGTTCACCCGGTGCCCTATAGATCTCAACAATCCAGAACCGTACGTACTTAGAGACGAGAATAACAGATGTCGATGGCTGGACCCGAACCACGGTGATACCTTGGTCCTGCTTAGCATTGCTCCTGCATGCATCACAAACTCTGTGTGTGAGTTTGGAAGAGGCTTTGGTCACTGGCCGATGGGGAGAAATTAGCAAAACCTTTTACCCAAAAAACAAAAATAGGCCGGGGGTTATTTGCCAATGGCTAACTACCCCTACATAACCTGATCTATTTTTTTTATATAAATGCATTGTATATTGTATAGTCAAGCATGAATAATAGACCCAAAATACTGTAGCTGGTACAGTAATTTTACTGTAGCAACAATATTTTAAAGTGTAAATTTGTTCGTTAGTAAAATCATTGTTGTTGCTACTGTGATTTCACTCTAACAACCGAATTTGTATTCAATATACACCCGAATTATACTCCTTTGCTGCTGCGTTATATAGTGAAAGACCCAATAGTAGACCCAAAATACTGTAGTTGCTATAGTGATTCAACTGGAGCAGTTATATTTCAAAGTGTAAATTTGGTTGCTAGTAAAATCATTGTAGCTGTTACAATGGTTTTACTATAGCAACCAAATTTATACTCTATATACACCCGAATTATACTTCATACCTGCTACAGTGATTTCATTGTAGCAATCAAATTTAAATTATATATACATCCGAATTTATAGTCCATAGCTGCTACAGTGATTTCATTATAACAGTAATATTCCCGAGTATAAATTCGGTAGCTACAGCTACTACAATAATTTCACTGTAGCAACCGAATTTATACTCCACATAGATCTAATTTATACTCTATTATTCCAAATTGAAATCACTGTAGCTACATATCTGAAGTATAAATTGGGTTTATCGGAGTATAAATTTGGAAGTATTTTAGTCATTTGATAGGAGTTGAATAGGACATCAGGGGTTTAATGTAAAAGAGTCATTTCGGGCTGGGTCTTAGCTCAAACCGAAACATTGTCAGGACTGGTGCTTAAAAGCATCTTTAATAAAGGACTTTTCACCGAGTCTCCAAAAAAAAAAAAATTATAGCAAAACCACTTTTTGTAAAATGGTATTCAGATTGACACCACGCTATTCTCCAAATAGCACCACACTTGACAAAAAGAAAATACCGATTGTGTCCCCTAGCCTAATTTATTGAGTATCACCTTAGCGGGTTTGCATGACGTCAGCATGCCATCACCCGTGTGGTGACCATCATCAGGGCTGACATCGTTGCAGCCACCGCCCCAACCCCCATCACAGACATCGATGATCATGTAGCTAGGCACGTCCTCTCTTCTCCTCCTCCCCTCTCTTCCTTTCTCTTCCTGCACCTTCATCGTCATTGAACGCTAACCCCCCATGTCTCTTCGTTAGCTGGTAGCTGTAGATACCCGCTCGCCCCAAAACCCGAATCGTAAGGGGAGATCCATTAGAGGGTATTTAAGCACACCATTATCCAGCCCCTAGCCAATGTGGGACTAAACCCAACAATCCCCCCCTCACCATGAGGCTAGGGATGAACCTCCCGCCAGCCCCCCTCCCCCCCCTCTCGTGCGGTCCCAGGGGACGAGACATCCATGGGTACAACCAGCCCACACCTGACTAAATCTGGCTTGGCAGAACCTAGCTCTGATATCATTTGTAGATACCCTCTCGCCCAAAAACTTGAGTCGTAAAGGGAGACCCACCAGAGGGTATTTAAGCATACCATTGCCCAGCCCTTAGCCGATGTGGGACTAAACCCAACAATCCCCCCCCTCACACGAGGCTAGGGCTGAACTTTCCACCGGGGGACGAGACATCCATTGGATCAGAGCTAGGTTCTGCCCAACGAGGTTTAGTCAGGTGTGGGCTGGTTGTACCCATGGATGTCTCATCCTTTGGTGCAGCACGAGAGAGGGGGGGGGGGGGAGGTTCAACCCTAGCCTCATGTGAGGGGAGGATTGTTGGGTTTAGCCCCATATTGGCTAGGGGCTGGGCAATGGTGTGCTTAAATACCCTCTGGTGGACCTCTCCTTACGACCCGGGTGGTGAGAGGGTATCTACAGATGGTATGAGAGCTAGGTTCTGCCTAGCCAGGTTTAGTCGAGTGTGGGCTGGTTGTACCCATGGATGTCTCATCCGCTGGTGCTGCACTAGAGGGGGGCGGGGGGCTGGCGGGAGGTTCATCCCTAGCCTCGTGTGAGGGGGGGATTGTTGGGTTTAGTCCCACATCAGCTACGGGTTGGGCAATGGTGTGCTTAAATACCCTCTAGTGGACCTCCCCTTACAACCCGGGTTTTGGGGCGAGAGGGTATCTACAAATTGTATCAGAGCTAGGTGTGTTTAACCAGGTTTAATCGGGTGTGGGCTGGTTGTACCCATGGATGTTTTATCCCCTGGTGCTGCACAAGAAAGGGGGGGGGGGGGGGCAGGCTAGCGGGAGGTTCAACCCTTGCCTCGTGTGAGGGGGGGATTCTTGGGTTTAGTCTCACATCGGCTAGGGGCTAGGCAATGGCGTGCTTAAATACCCTCTAGTGGATGTCCCCTTACGACCCGGGTTTCGGGGCAAGAGGGTATCTACAATAGCCACATATATACATGGTGGTTTAGTGTTTCGATGAGGAGGAAGGAGGAGGTGCAAGGAGGCAGTGGCTGTGGCAAACTGCATGAGCACTTGCAACACCGTTGACGGAACATGGGGCGTAGGGATGGCAGCGGTGCGGTTTATAACCGAAAACCGTGATAAACCGCACCGCATGGTGCGGTTTTGGTTTGCCAAAATAGAAAACCATCGCGGAGCGGTGCGGTTTCGGTTTCAATTTAGTGGTGCGATTTTGGATTTGATCAAAACTGCATAAAACTTCACTGTTTAGTCGATTATAATGATAAACCGTAGTACACCACACTGCACCGCATGATGCGGTTTCGGTTTTACATAATGGCACGCCGTCGTGGTGCAATTTTGGTGTTGCGGTACGATTGTGGTTTTGCCAAAATCACACCAAAACCGCACCATTGCCACCCCTGATGGGGCGGCAGTAATGACGGGCCCTTTCGGTGACAAAGACTTGCAATGTACAGTGGTACTTGAAAATTTGGTCGGGGACACATACGGTATCATTTTTTTTCATGTGCAGTGGTACTTGGAAATTTTTGCAGTGCAAATTTATAAATGGCCACATGTGTTCATGTCTGTGAGTATTGTGTACGTACATGATCATCATCATCTCATATAGCATGTGAATGCAGCGTTTCAGACACCCGGAGAGTCAAACTGGTTAGACTTCATTAGGGTTTGTGTATATACGAATATATGAGGAGACGAACCTCCTGAATATCCGATCCGCGACTAAACATCATATACATACAGAGTATTACTACAACTAACATCCTATAAAATGTATGTATTACTGTAATTAGCATCCCCCCTCAAACTCAAGAAGGGTTGAACACAAGATTTTACGAAGGCAGCAACCAACATGAAAGCTTTAGTAAGAAAATACACAGTCTGTTTTCTTGGAGGAGATTAAAGATCAGGGGATCATGCAAGCAACATATTCCTAACGAGTACAGTGACGATTGGTCTCTATATACTTCGTGCGTTCATAAAAGACTAAAGGCAGTCTAAATGATGCTTTATTTGTTATCACAGTGTAACGGAGTTGGTGTAAAGACGAGCGTGATCCACAAATCAGGCGGACGGCGCGCAGTGGTTCGATACCGTACCTCAGCATGTTTCCAATGTCCAATGTTAGCAACATTTTCCTTGCTCTCAAATATCCTTGTGCATGTCGATGTCGATTATGAATTCAGCCTAAGATTTGGTGGTGGCCCGCGATCAAGTCCCACCAACAACCACCTCCACCCCACCTTTTCGCCCACTAGCGATGAACCAGCAATCCTAAGTCCCAACTTTAAATCGAATGACTTAAAACAGTGGCCCTGAACCATGGAATCACCGTGATTCGGGGTCCAGCCATCGACATCTATCCCCACCAGTTTGATCACTTGGCCCGTATGATTGGAGCCACCTGGGTTTTTCTCGATGGCCTGTAGATCTCAATAATCCAAAACTGTCCAAATGAACGAAAATAACAGATGTCGATGGTCGGACCACGATCATCGGAGCGACTAAGTTAAGGGATTTACATACAAATTAATCTCACGAGACGTCTTCACTTGTACCCTGTGTGGCTGTGCTCGGGGCTGGTCTTTGCCAACTTTAATCCTCGTGCTAAAACTTTATAAGCCCCTGCTAATGCGTCCAAACTGATTGACTGTGTAAGAACACTCGCCTCAAGGTAGGAAAAACCAAAATATTTTATAAAATATTATGAAATATTTCTTTATTTACATGTATCAAAAGTAAAATATTTTGTAAAATATCACGATATTTTGTGATATTTTATAAAATATACTGTTATTTTGAAGGTTTTAAAATGATGGTCAAAATCGATATTTTAAACGTTGAACGCATCAGACGATTCGTTGGATAGGTAACATTCACCTATCTTTCAAGTGAGTGAACAAAATCACTAGAATTCCAATTTAATCCAAATCAGTTAACTTAGAAGAGTCAAGGTCAGAGATCGTGTTGAAGATGGCTCGATACATGCCCTCTGCCAAGAACCCCCCAAGTCGATCTGTTTTCACCCGGGTGTCGTTTCTACCAGAGCCAAATCGGGCTCTGATTTTGCTCGGGCCCACATGGGTTCCGCCCAGGCGTCCGCTGTCAGGTTTGCACAGGTCTGTCTTTTCATAATGCGTTTTCGTTTGCATTCTCGACCATTAGATCAGAATTTTGAGAGGGATCTTATGTAAACATAGTCCCTCTATAGCTCTATATATAAGGGGGTCTAGGGTTTTGGGGATGAAGGATGAAGCTTTGTTTCGTGAATAGGGAGACTTGGTGAGGGTTTCTTGAGGAGAAGGTGCTCTCAACTAAGGGAGTCTTCTCGTTGGAGTTGGGTATGACTTGTAACTCTGTTTGGTTCTCCATTATAATGGAACGTCCGATCGGCTTCGCATGTGATTTTCTCCTGTAAGGGTTTTCATGTAAATCTCTTGTCTATCGGTGTGATTGTTTCATCTTTCGCTTTCTCTATTTCTCTACTTACAATTGGTTGTATTCCATATTGATATGTCGACTTATCATTTGTGGTTTGATCGTCTTTGACCCGTCGTGGACGGATGTGATTAGTATCATGTTATACCGATTTGTTACTTCGAATGATCCGCAACAACTCGTTCATAATTGTGCAAATTGTTCATGACTTGTGTTTGTGTTCAACTTGTGTTTGTGTTCAATCTGGTGCAGAAGCTATTTGAGACTTCAGGTCGATCTCTCTGTCGAACTGCCTCTATAAGATCGTCTCGAAGGTCCTAGCCAATCGTCTAGCGGACAACATCTCTTTGCTGGTCTCCCCCTCCCAGACAGCTTTCATCAAGGGGAGATTTATTCTGGACAGTGTGGCAGCGGCTCATGAGACTATCTTTCACCTGCGCGAATCTGGAGAAGAGGGGGTGTTGCTGAAGCTGGACTTCGAGAGAGCTTTCGACCATATCAAATGGGAATTTTTGCTTGATCTGCTGAAGGCTAAGGGCTTCTCTAGCAATTGGGTGGGCTGGATCAGAGAGATTTTAGTTTCCTCGAAGCTGTCTTGCCTTATCAATGGGGAACAGGGTAAGGACTTCAAGGTTTACAAAGGCCTGAAGCAAGGTTGTCCCCTTTCACCGTATCTTTTTATTCTGGTAGTCGATGCTTTTGATGCCTTGATTCGCAAGGCAAACGTTGAAGGTCTTGTGAAGGGAGTGGGCGGGCATGGTTGGACCACCTCGAATTTGCATTATGCAGACGACTCACTCCTATTCACCATGGCTTGCCCTTTCCAGATGGTCTCGCTCAAGATACTTCTGTATGGGCTGGAATTGACGTCAGGCCTGAAGATTAACTTCCAGAAGAGCAACCTGTATTACATTGGCACGGGGGATGCAGGAAGGGGTTTAGCTAGACTGTTGAATTGTAAGGAAGCTACTTTGCCAATGAAATACTTGGGATTGCCTATCAGTGATAAGGCTCTTAGGCGGGAGGATTGGGAACAGCTGATTCTGAAGATCGAGAGGAGATTGGAGGGTTGGAAGGGTCGTTTTCTGTCCTCGGGTGGCAGACTCGTGCTGGTGAATTCAGTTCTATCTTCGATTCCTTCTTACTACCTTTCCTTCTACTACCTGCCGTCTTGGGTGATAGACAGGATCGACAAGATACGGCGATCCTTCCTTTGGCGTGGTGTGGGGGTCAACACGGGAGGCTACAATCTATTGAGATGGGACCAAGTTTGTCTGCCAAAGAAGCTAGGACGCCTGGGGGTCTTAGACCTGCGCAGGTTCAATATATCGATGCTGGGAAAATGGTGGTGGAGGCTACAACAAGGTTCGGGTGGATCTTGGAGAGATGTTCTTCTGGCGAAATATTTCAAGAGGTTCTCTTCTTTGCAAGCGAGAGGTAGGGTCTCAGGAAGAATTTCTCATTTTTGGAGGGGCATTCTGAGGGTCAAAGACTTCTACAAGGAGGCGACCACACTTACTCTAGGCGATGGTCGGGATATAAGATTTTGGAAGGATACTTGGCTTGGGACCAGACCGTTGGAGCAGCTCTTTCCATCGCTCTTCTCCTTGGCCCGAAGTAAGGGCGCTTCCGTCCGCTCCCAAGCTTGTAGAAGGAATGGCTCGATGAGTTGGAGCATAAAGCTAGGGGCGTCGCTAGACCGGGAGAGTCGACGGGAGATGCAGGATCTTACCACTATTCTTCAGGCGGCTTTCTTCAGGACGTCGCGAGATGAAGTCCGGTGGAACTGCACTTCTTCAGGGCTTTTCTCCGTTAGATCGTTCTATGAGCATCTGCTTCCTCGACTTCAACGACATAAACCGTCGAAGGCAATTTGGAGGACAAAGGCCCCCTCGAAGGTCCAGGTGTATTCCCTACTAGCTTTGAGGAACAAGATTCTAACGAAGGCGAATCTGTTGAGGCGGAATCACCCCCAGGCGTCGGACGCCTCGTGTACTTTCTGCGCCTCGGAGGAGGAGATGGCGTCGCACCTGCTGCTCGGGTGCCCTTTTGCTAGGCAATTGTGGGATCACTTCGAAGGGAAGGCAGGGATCTCCTCACACCCACAGACACGCCGTGGCCTTTGGAGTTCGTGGAGAAGGAGAAGAATTCCAGAGGAAACTTGGAAGCCGTGGGATCTGCTGGTCATGGCGATCGTTTGGGTCATCTGGCTTGAGCGGAATAACCGGATTTTCAATGGCAAGTCTTCAGGGCCGGAGCAGCTGCGGCATTCGGTGTGCTCCTTCTTCAAAACCTGGATGATCCCTTGGTACGATAAACTAGGGGAGGAGGCACTTCTTTTTTGTAACAGAATTCTTGTCTAGTTTTTAATTGGTTTCTGGTCGGGGTCCGCCAAACCCTCCCTCCTTTGAGGAGGGGTTCTCAAAAAAAAAAATTTTGAGGGAGAGTTTGTGCTACTATATATTTATCTTGAAATTTGAATAAACATTAGCTTTGAGAAAAAGATAACATAGGATATATAATGCTCTTATTTAACATTATCTACCATTTGAATTTAATGTCAATAACTGTTTGATGAAATATAGTGACTGCATAAGCGAATGAAGTACTAGTTCTTCATCTCCATTTCTACTCCGACAATGATGTACTTCTTTTTCCTCGACGGTTGATGATATGGGTGTAACTTGAGAGATGTCCTCCGGGGTCCTAGTTTCGGGATGGATATTGGTCCTGATCGGGCTGATTGAAATTTGTGAAAGCACATAGACAAAAATAATAATAAAACTCTTCAATATTTTGACCATCGGGGTCTTTAGGGCTTGTTTTGTTGTTGTGCAAATGTTGTGCCTACATCTGTCCAATAATGACAAACTATGAACACAACTGGAATATTCATGCAAATAGACGTAAGTTTACTTTAGTTGTTTAATTGCACAAGTAATCCAGTTTTCAGGGGCACTACATAAATATGAAACTTCCAAGGTTTTATTCTGAACTATCAAATCATCAAGCCCCATAAATCTTAAGACCGATATCTAGAGTGTGAGGTGAGAAAAAGAAGAATTAGGGTTTTATCAATTAACTACACCAATTAGGGTTCTCACAGGGTTTCTTCTACCTTCTCAAACATGGAAAAGAATGAGGAGGGAGAAACAAGGATGAATATTTTTAATTTGATTTTATAAAAATATTTTATTAAAAAATAGAGAAATAAAAATTTGTTAACAGAGAGAAGGCTTATCAAGCTAGGCATTAGGGAGCATTTCGGAAGTGTAAAGAGGCGGAAGTCGGACCTTGAACAGCGCATTAGGGAGCTGGAGATTCAAAAGGAATTTAGGCCCCTAGACCAGACCAAGAAAGGCCTCAGGGAACGACTGTCATCATAGCTGCTGGAGGTTCTGAACATGGAGGAGCTTATGTGGAAGCAACGGTCTAGGGATCATTGGGTGGCGAAAGGGGATCAGAACACTCGATTCTTCCACAGTGTAGCGAACAGTCATCGTAGGAGGAACCAGATCTCCTCCTTGGAGGTTAATGGAGACGTTTTCAGCGACCAGCAGGGCACTCTCCGAGGGGCAACGAAGTTCTTCAAGAGAGAATTTGACCGCGATGCCTTCTACCCCCTTTCGATGGACTGGGACCGCCTGCCCCTCTGGGGGATCTCCGACCGGGATTCGTTGACGAGGCCTTTCTCGGAGGAGGAGTTCTGGAGTGCTTTCTTTGATCAATCGGCGTTGGGGGCGCTGGGCCTAGACAGATTTCCTTTCCTCTTCTTTCAAAGGTATTGGGAGTCCCTTAAGCTAGATATTCTTCGTTTCCTTTCAGATTTATTTGCAGGGTGGGTCTGTCTCAAAAGCCTCAATCACTCATGGATCATCCTTATCCCAAAGAAAGAAGGCGCTCGCTCCATCCGAGACTTCCGGCCAATTAGCCTGTCGAACTGCATCTACAAGGTAGTTGCGAAGATCATTTCGACCCGGATGGCCACGTTGCTCTTGGACTTGATTGGCCACTCCCAGTCAGCTTTCATCAAAGGGAGGAGTATCCTGGATAGTGTGGCGACCGCCCAGGAGGTTCTTCACCACCTTCGTGAAGGGCGTGGTAAGGCAATGCTGCTCAAACTTGACTTCGAGAAGGCCTTCGATAGGCTCGGGTGGGGTTTCCTTCTCGAGAGCCTGCGACGTAGGGGATTCCCTTCCCTTCCACTTGGCTCGACTGGATCGGAGACTGCCTCTTCTCCTCCAGATTTTCGTGCCTTATCAATGGGGAAGTGGGAAACTCTTTTCTGATGCATAGGGGAGTCAAGCAGGGTTGCCCCCTTTCTCCTTTCCTCTTCATCCTGGCGGTGGATATCTTCGACGTGGTGCTGAGAGAGACGGTCTAGTTAGGCCTCCTAGAAGGCATTAAATCAGAGAGTTGGGAGGTCTCCAACCTCCACTTCGCCAATGACACCGTGTTGTTCCTTAGGGCCGACCGAGCTCAGGCGATGGTCCTCAGGCTCCTCTTGCAGTGCTTCCGTCTGGCATAGGGGCTGAAGGTCAACTTCGCGAAATCAGCTATATACTACTTGGGGGGGTAGCAGGACCTCCCTCGTGATCTATCGCTCATCCTTGGCTGCGGAATTGGCTCCCTACCTTTCCGCTACTTGGGGCTACCAATCTCAAACAGGTGCCTTCCACGAGATGGTTGGCTAGAACTCATCCAGAGGTTGGAGAACCGGATGGCTGGGTGGAAGAGGAACCTGCTCTCGATCGAGGGGCGTCTGACCCTGATCAACTCCTTCCTATCAGCAATCCCTTCCTACTACTCTCCTTCTACTACTTCTCGGCTTGGGTTATCAGCCGGATTGACCAGCTTCGCTGAAATTTCCTGTGGAGAGGGGCCTCAAGCGATGTAGGGTCGTATGCCCTTCTGGCTTGGGGTAGTGTCTACAAGTCCAATGAGCAAAGGGGGTTGGGAGTCCTGAACCTATGGGATTTCAATCAGGCGATGCTGGGGAAATGGTGGTGGCCGAGGCTGCAAACGGGTGCTGGGGACATCTGGAGGAATGTGATATCGGCAAGATACTTCAGAAGATTCTCCCCCATTTATTCCAGATCGCGAGTCTCCGGGCCGATCTCGCCTTTCTGGAAAGGCATCTCCAAGGTCTCTCAGATTTATCGCTGCGATTCCAGGTTGGTCGTGGGGAGCGGTCTGAAGATTCGTTTCTGGGAAGACATTTGGCTGGGTGAACTCCCATTGAGGACGTTGTTCTTCAATCTCTACGCCCTAGCTCTGATTAGATAGGCTTCGGTTCGTTCCCATGATCGGGTACTTGGGGGGATTACTGACTAGAGACTGAGGTTCTCAGGGCCCATTCCTTCGGAACTCTTTCAGGAGCTCGACCAGCTATTGGAGCTCCTAAGAGGGATTACCCTCTCGAATTCCCCTGATCGGGCGGGATGGCGATGGACCAGCTCGGGGGTCTACTCCGTTCGGAGCTGCTACTCCTTTCTGAACTTCGGGGGGGATCCCTTGCCCTCTAGCGAAGGTTATCTAGCAGACCAAGTGCCCCCCCAAGACGAAGATCTTCATGCTTCTCGCACTCCGGAACAGAATCCTTACGAAGGTCAACCTTATACGGCGGAACCATCCAGGGGTCTCTGACCCGACTTGCGGCCTGTACGGTAGGGAGGAGGAGGGTGCTGACCACCTGTTGATGGGATGCGACTACTTGAGGACTGTGTGGACCCACTTCACTAACCGCCTGGGTGTCAAACTGATTTCGGATTCCGTAACAGAATTGTGGAGACGATGGCGTCACAGGCGCTTCAGGGGTCCGGACAGATGCTCTTGGGATATGCTTGCCATAGGGATCTCATGGTCCTTATAGCTGGAGAGGAATCGGAGAACCTTCGAGGGCTACTCACTGTCGATGAATCAGATTATCCTCATGACGAAGTTGCTGGTTCACCTGTGGGTGTCCTGTGCTTCGGAGGGAGCGGAGGCTTTTCTGTTGAACCTTTGTATTAGCAATCCCTGAGCTGTAATTGTACCCCCCCCCCCCCTCTTATTTCTAATAAACAGTTTGGGCTCTAGGCCGAACCCCCCCTCAATCTTAGAGGGATTTCTCAAAAAAGATATATATATCTTTGGTCGATAGTGTGCCAAAATTCAATGAAATTCATCGAAATTCTGCGAAATACACCAAAGTTGTCGGTAGGTTCTCCATATCTACAAAAAAAAAAACCCAATGATAGAGATCTCAGAGCTCAGGAGGCCTGCAGGTGATAGAGGAAGGGGCAGAGGGTTTCTTTAAGGTGGCGCCGGTGGGGATCACGCACTCATGGTTCCGAGGACTGAGTTTTTAAAACAGGGGAGGCCACTTCGTAACTTATTTAGAGTCTAACCGTTGGATCGCCATCGGATCATATCCGATAATTCATACTTGGATGTTTTTTCGTATTTCGGACTTGCGAGCAAGTTTTAATTAGATATTTTAAGAATTTATCCTTCGATTGACTAATATAGAGTCTAAGCGTTGAAGAATCATAAGTTAGTGTGTTTTGGATTTTGAAGTTGGTTTGGATTCGATCAGATCATCATCGGATCGCATCCGATAATTCGTACTTAGATATTTTTTCGTATTTCGGACATGCGAGCAAGTTTTAAGTAGATATTTTAAGAATTTACACTCTTATTAACTAATTTAGAGTCTAAACGTTGGAAAATCATAAGTTAACGTGTTTCGGATTTAAAAGTTGGTTTCGATTCAATGGGATTGTCATCGGATCGCATCCGATGATTCATACTTAGAATTTTTTTCATATTTCGGACATATGAGCAAGTTTTAAGTAAATATTTTAAGAATTTACACCCGATTAATTAATTTAGAGTCTTAGCGTTGGAAAATCATAAGTTAATGCATTTTGGATTTTAAACTTGGTTTGGATTCGATGCAATCATCATCGGATCGCATCTGATGATTCATACTTGGATGTTTTTTTATATTTTGGATTTGTGAGGAAGTTTTAAGTCGATATTTTAAGATCAATCCCTCCGATTGACTAATTTAGAGTCTAAGCGTTGGAAAATCATAAGTTAGCGTGTTTCGGGTTTTGAACTTGGTTTGGATTCGACGGGATCGTCATCAGATCGCTTCCGATGATTCATACTTGGATGTTTTTTCGTATTACGGACTTGCGAGGAAGTTTTTAAGTCATTATTTTAAGATACATTTCCTTCGATTAACTAATATAGAGTCTAAGCGTTGGAAAATCATAAGTTAGATTACACTTTGATTGACTAATTTAGAGTCTACGCGTTGAAAAATCATAAGATCGTGTGTTTCAGATTTTGAACTTGGTTTGGATTTGATAGGATCATCATCAGATCGCATCCGATGATTCGTACTTGGATGTTTTTTCGTATTTCGGACATGCGAGTAATTTTTAAGTAGATATTTTAAAAATTTACACTCTGATTAACTAATTTACTAATTTAGAGTCTAAGCGTTGGAAAATCATAAGTTAACGTGTTTCGGATTTTGAACTTGGTTTGGATTCGATGGGATCATCATCGGATCGCATCCAATGATTCGTACTTGGATATTTTTTCGTATTTCGGATTTGCGAGAAATTAAAGTTTTAAGTCAATATTTTAAGATCATTCCCTCCGATTGACTAATTTAGAGTCTAAGCATTGAAAAATCATAAATTAGCGTGTTTTAGGTTTTGAACTTGGTTTGGATTCGACGAGATCTTCATCGGATCATATCCGATGATTCTACTTGGATATTTTTTCCTATTTCGGACTTGCGAGGAAGTTTTAAGTCGATATTTTAAGATCATTCCCTCCGATTGACTAATTTAGAGTCTAAGCATTGGAAAATCATAAGTTAGCATATTTCGGACTTTGAACTTGGTTTGGATTCGACGGGATCATCATCGGATCGCATCCGATGATTCGTACTTTGATGTTTTTTCGTATTTCAGACTTGCGAGGAACTTTTAAGTCGTTATTTTAAGATCATTCGCTCTGATTGACTAATTTAGAGTCTAAGCGTTGGAAAATCATAAGTTAGCGTGTTTCGAGTTTTGAACTTGGTTTGGATTCGACAGGATTGTCATCGGATCGCATCTGATGATTCGTACTTGGATTTTTTTTATATTTTGGACTTGTGAGGAACTTTTAAGTCGATATTTAGATCATTCCCTCTGATTGACTAATTTGGAGTTTACGCGTTGGAAAATCATAAGTTAGCGTATTTCAGATTTAGAACTTGGTTTGGATTTGATGGGATCATCATCGGATCACATCCGATGATTCGTACTTGAATACTTTTTCATATTTCGGACATTCGAGCAAGTTTTAAGTTTCTATTTTAAGAATTTACACTCCGAAATTCTAATTTAGAGTCTAAGCGTTGGAAAATCATAAGTTAACGTGTTTCGGATTTTGAACTTGGTTTGGATTCGATGGGGTCATCATCAAATTGCATCCGATAATTCGTACTTGGATGTTTTTTCATATTTTGGATTTGCGAGGAAGTTTTAAGTCGATATTTTAAGCTCATTCCCTCCGATTGACTAATTTAGACTCTAAGCGTTGAAAAATCATAAGTTAGCGTGTTTCGGGTTTTAAACTTGGTTTGGATTCAACAGGATCGTCATTGGATCGCATCCGATGATTCGTACTTGGATGTTTTTTTGTATTTCAGACTTGTGAGGAAGTTTTAAGTCGATATTTCAAGATCATTCCCTCCGATTGACTAATATAGAGTCTAAGCGTTAAAAAATTATAAGTTAGCGTGTTTCGGGTTTTGAACTTGGTTTGAATTCGATGGGATCATCATCGGATCATATCCAATGATTCGTACTTGGATGTTTTTTCGTATTTCGGACTTGCAAGGAAGTTTTAAGTTGATATTTTAAGATCATTCCCTCCGATTGACTAATTTAGAGTCTAAGCGTTGGAAAATCATAAGTTAGAGTGTTTTGGGTTTTGAACTTGGTTTGGATTCGATGGGATTATCATCGGATCGTAACCGATGATTCGTACTTGGATGTTTTTTCGTATTTCGGACTTGTGAGGAAGTTTTAAGTCGATATTTTAAGATCATTCCCTCCGATTGACTAATTTAGAGTCTAAGCGTTGAAAAATCATAAGTTAGCATATTTCGGATTTGGAACTTGGTTTGGATTCGATGGGATCGTCATTGGATCGCATTCGAAAATTCGTACTTGGATGTTTTTTGTATTTAAGACTTGCGAGCAAGTTTTAAGTAGATATTTTAAGAATTTACACTCCGATTGACTAATTTAGAGTCTAAGCATTGGAAAATCATAAGTTAGCGTATTTCGGATTTTAAAGTTTGTTTGGATTTGATGTGATCATCATTGGATCGTATCCGATAATTCGTACTTGGATGTTTTTTCATAATTCAGACTTGCAAGAAAGTTTTAAGTCGATATTTTAAAATCATTCCCTCCGATTGACTAATTTAGAGTCTAAGCGTTGGAAAATCATAAGTTAGCATGTTTCGGGTTTTTAAATTGGTTTGGATTTGACGGGATCATCATCGGATCATATCCGATGATTCGTACTTGGATGTTTTTTAGTATTTTGGACTTGCGAGGAAGTTTTAAGTCGATATTTTAAGATCATTCCCTTTGATTGACTAATTAAAAGTCTAAGCGTTGGAAAATCATAAGTTAGAGTGTTTCAGGTTTTGAACTTGGTTTGGATTCGACGGGATCGTCATCGGATCGCATCCGATGATTCGTACTTAGATGTTTTTTCATATTTCGGACTTGCGAGGAAGTTTTGAGTTGATATTTTAAGATCATTCTCTCCGATTGACTAATTTAGAGTCTAAGCGTTGGAAAATCATAAATTAACGTATTTTGGATTTAGAACTTGGTTTGGATTCAATGGGATCGTCATCGGATCGCATCTGATAATTCGTACTTAGATGTTTTCTCGTATTTCGGACTTGCGAGCAAGTATTAAGTTGATATTTTAAGAATTTACACTCCGATTGACTAATTTAGAGTCTAAGCGTTGGAAAGTCATAAGTTAGCGTGTTTCGAATTTTAAAGTTGGTTTGGATTCGATAGGATCATCATCGGATCGCATTCGATAATTCATAATTGGATGTTTTTTCATATTTCAGACTTACGATGAAGTTTTAAGTTGATATTTTAAAATTATTCGCTACTATTGATTAATGTAGAGTCTAAGAATTGAAAAATCATAAGTTAGCATGCTTTGGATTTTGAACTTGGTTTGGATTTGATAGGATCGTCATCGAATCGCATCTGATAATTCGTACTTGGATATTTTCTCGTATTTCGGACTTGCGAGCAAGTTTTAAGTAGATATTTTAAAAATTTACCCTCCGATTGATTAATTTAGAGTACGTATTGGAAAATCATAAGTTAGCATGTTTCGGATTTTGAACTTGGTTTGGATTCGATGGAATCGTCATCGGATCGCATCCGATAATTCGTACTTGGATGTTTTCTCATATTTCGAACTTGGGAGCAAGTTTTAAGTAGATATTTTAAGAATTTATACTCCGATTGACTAATTTAGAGTCTAAGCGTTGGAAAATCATAAGTTAGCGTGTTTCATATTTTGAAATTTGTTTGGATTCGATGGGATCGTCATCAGATCGCATCCGATAATTCGTACTTGGATGTTTTTTCATATTTCGAACTTGCGAGAAAATTTTAAGTCTATATTGTAAGATTATTCCCTCCGATTGACTAATTTAGAGTCTACGCGTTAGAAAATCATAAGTTAGCGTATTTTGGATTTTGAACTTGGTTTAGATTCGATGGGATCATCATTGGATCGCATCCGATAATTCGTACTTGGATGTTTTTTCGTATTTCGGACTTGCGAGCAAGTTTTAAGTCGATATTTTAAAATTATTCCCTCCGATTGACTAATTTAGAGTTTAAGCGTTGGAAAATCATAAGTTAGCATGTTTCAAATTTTGAAGTTGGTTTGGATTTGATGGGATCATTATCGGATCGCATCCAATAATTCATACTTGGATGTTTTTTTGTATTTCGGACTTGCGAGGAAGTTTTAAGTTGATATTTTAAAATTATTCCCTTTGATTGATTAATTTTGAGTCTAAGTATTGAAAAATCATAAGTTAGCGTATTTCGGATTTTGAACTTGGTTTGGATTCGATGGGATCGTTATCTGATTGCATCCGATAATTCGTACTTGGATGTTTTCTCGTATTTCGGACTTGCGAGCAAGTTTTAAGTAGATTTTTTAAGAATTTACCCTCCGATTGACTAATTGAGAGTAAACATTGAAAAAATCATAAGTTAGCGTGTTTCGGATTGACTATTTTAAGAAGCATAATTGTAGTACTTGTATTATGAACTTAGTTTGCAAATCATATGTTTTCACATAAGATGATAATCGTGCTAAGCTCAAATAACATGACAATCGTACTTGTATTAATTTTAATAAGATGCATACTTAATATTAATATTATAAAGATTAGTAAGTACCTGATCATGAGCATGAGCCACCGCTAGACCGTTTCATGAACTCATTAAGCCGACGCTCCAATACCCTGTGAGCTTCTCTTTCCTCCTTAACTCGCCGCTCAAGTACCTGCCTCTCCTCGCGCTTTGCCTCAACCCTGTGCTCGAGGGCCTGCCTCTGTTCGCGCTCCACGTCTAGCGCAGATTGCAACTGAGTGATAACCCTAGTCTGGGTATCTTGTGCCCTCGAGTGCATACCCTCTCGTCCAAAGTAGGAGGAGGGTGTGACTCCAAGGCCAATACAGAGGACATGACCGTGCGTGGTAGGTCTGAGCACAGTATCCATCGCCGAGTCAATAGATACTGAGCTGGAGGAGGAGGCAGCCTCGCCCGACGGGGTCACCATAAGTCTCATTCTCTCTTATATGAAAATAACAAATGATATTCAATAATATTTGATGGCATACGTACGAATGTATTAACAGTAATCTAATTACTTACGACTTGCGAGACAACCCTGTTATCCAGAAATGCCTTATCGGTACGCTACCTCCTAGAGTCCTCAAGAAGATCAATCCGATTAGGCTCGTGGCCCAAGGACTGTGTCTGTTTTTTGGCATATAAAATAAAAGATGAGTTAACATAAAATTTATAGAGCTTTAAAGAATGAAATATTTGTATCATTTTCCAACTGCTGGGCAAGCTGGGGCATGGAGGTCCTCCCCCTAACTGGAGCAGGTGTTGTCGAGGTATTTCTGTTCTGCTTGCCTTTAGCAAAACTCGCATGTGCCAATTGATTAAATTTTCAAACATCAATACAAATTTTTAGTATAACATTAAAAAAAGTACGAATCAATAAAATAATAATTATACCTGAAACTGAGGGGTGGCCCAGTGAGTGATCAAAAATAGTAGAACATGTAGCGGAGGCGCGTCTCTCATCTCGATCGCAGCCTGTAACTCCTCAGCCGGCTCGCCGACCAAGTAATCGTAAAGCTGGTAGAGCTCGTAATGGTAATCCCTATACCGCTCACTCATTGTCTTCCACAAGTCCTCCCGGTGGGTGTCGGTTTTTATATTCTCCCATTTAAATTTCTCCTATAAAATCAATTTAGAAACGAATAATTTTATCAATTCAAATTATAAAGAAGTGATATTATTCTAAAATGATTTAATGAAACTAACGTACCCAAAAGACCTGATACATTCTCTCCTTATAGGATGCGTCGATATTCTTCCATCCCTTTATCCCCACAATAGGGTCATTCCTCTCCTCCCGTACTATCATGCCGACCCACGTAGCGACATCAGAAGCGTGCTCGCCCATAAAGGACCTGCCGCTCCACTATAAGGAAAACGGCTCGTATAAGCTCGACAAGCGTCGGGCCGTCGTCACGCCCCAATCGCCAATGTTCCTGGCGATCTTCGACCCTGCAAATAAAATATAGATCAGTACTAAATAAGAATTTACAACATGTTTAAAAATTTAGATCTAAATATTACCTGTGGGCGTAGACACTGTAGCCGAGTACTGAGCGATGCTCGAAACTCCGGAAGTTGCGACCTCAGGAGCTGGTGTTAAGAGAGGAATAGCACTCGCAGATCCGGAGGGCTCGGCCTCGGACCCTGGGGTGGCAACCAGAGCACTCCGAGCTAGCCCACCTCTGCCTCTACGAACCCTTGACCGTGATGCCATCTGAAGGTACACACATATAGAGAATTATGTTTTCGTGATAAATTTAAACCTAATTAATCTTCAAATATTCACTTAACCCTAACCTAAACCCTAAACCTAACCCTAATCCTAACCTAAACCCTAAACATAATCCTAACATAAAGCCTAAAGCCTAAACCTAACTCTAACCCTAAACCTAATCTAAACCCTAAACCCTAAACCTAACTCTAACCCTAATCCTAACACTAAACCTAACCCTAACCCTAATCTCATTAGTATTTTAATAAGCTTCTCCAAAGTCCTTAGAATCAAGGGTTCTAGAAATTAAAGCCACTCTTCTACCCCTATAATATTTCCAAAGGAGTTGGGACTCGGAGCATCGGAACCCACATATCCCCCCTCGAATAATCGAGCTGAGCTGTCAACTTTGGTCTGTTTGAGCTTGGCTCATTTATTAAACGAGTCTAAACTTCGGGCTAGGGTTGGCTCAATTTGTAATCAAATAAAGTTTAATGATTCCGTATCGAGCTTGTTCGCGAACTCCAGGCTCAGTCAAAAGCTTAAACTATATATATTAGGCCTATTTAAGCCTTTTAGGAACCTATTCCCTAGCCTGCTCATGAGTTTGCTCACCAAATCTAAACAAACATGTTCGCATGACGACTGAGTCGTGCTTTGCACTGTCTGAAAAAGCTTTTATCAAGCTTGTTCGCAAACTGCTCATGAACAACTTGCCCCTCTGAAGTTGCCCTCCCTGAAGTTTAGCTATAAAACACTTAACCCCCCCTATAGTCTAAAAACTATATTTTGCCCCCATTCAATTCAGTTTTGATCATATAAAAATTATCAAATGCGGGAATTAAGTAGTGACTAAACGGGTTATTGTGCTAACATTTAAAACTTTAAGGAACGATTTGGAACATTATAAACTATAGGGGGGTTAAAGTAGTTCTGGATGTTGCTGGGTCTCCCGGTGGTGGCGACGGTGAACTGCACCGACAACACGCGTGAGGGCGAAGAACCTGTACATCATCTTCGTGAAGGGGATCAAGGGCCGCCTCAATGACCTCCCTTCCGCCTGCATCAGCGACATGGTGATGGCCATCGTCAAGAAGGGGAAGCCCGACCTCAGGAAAAAGGTCATGCATGCCGTCATCGTCTGGCAGCGTACGTAAGCCGTGGCACCGAAAGAACGGGGTCTACATGTCGGATTTGAGGGAGGTAGCTTTTACTGTTATTAAAAAATTTAGAATTTATCTTTTTATTTGTTGCTATTAGTTCTAGTTTACAAAAAAATTAGAATTTATCTAGAAGGGAACCAAAATTTACACGATCAAGAAAGATATACGGGGGGTTAAAGTAGTTGACAAAAGGGGTATTATGCTAACATTTCAAAATTTAGTGAAATCTCCTATGAGAACTAAATATTCAGCAAGAGTGGCTTCTCCATTGATTGAAGAACCCCACTCCTCTCCAAAACAACTCATCCAAGGGCCCTGAATTCCTTAAAACATGGAAATGTAGGACATTGGCAAAAAAAAAATTGAAGGAAAATCAGAGCATGCACATGTCTCAAATGGCTTATAAGGTGATGATAATATCAAATGACCCAAAAGAAAGTTAAACTCATTGCCTAATAGTCTGAAGTATCTTGCATTAACCACTTTTCTCTTGTACTTCATAAAAAGGGGTATTGTGCTAACATTTCAAACTTTAGGATGTGATTTCGAACAAAATAAACTAAGGGGGAGAGGGAGAAGGAGGAGGTCACCGGAGAGGGAGAGGGAGGCCTTGAGGAGGAGGAGCTCACAAGATAGGGAGAGGGAGCCTCGAGGAGGAGGACAAGCAACGGTGCCGGTGGAGGGGAGGTCGGAGCAGCGGTGCCGGTTGGTGTCGCGCGGAAAGGGAGGGGAGGGGATACCGAAGGCGTGAAAGATGGGAGGGAGGCCGATTCGATCGAGGGAAAACAGAAAAGCCCGGGATCGGGTATATTAATCGTAGGGATTTTTACCGACGGATATTAAATAGCCATCGGTAAACCTATTTTACCAACGGATACTACATATTCCGTTGGTAAAACATAAATTTTTTACCAACAGACACCTAAATTCCATCGGTAAAACTATTACACCGACGGACATTATATTACTGTCGGTAATTAAAAAGGTCAAAAAAATTAAAAATTTAAACATTAATATTACCTATGGATCAAATGTATACCGTCGGTAATATCATATTTTACCGACTGTTAATAATATTATCCATCGGTATATTATTTATGCCGATGGACATAACTATACCGTCGGTAAAAATATAATAAGAAATTAGTTAAATCATACGTGGATTATACCGACAGATAAATATGTATCCGTCGGCATTAATGGACTTTATACCGACTGTAATTAATATTACAGTCGGCAATAAACCCCTTTTTGTAGTGACAATAACTTTTGATTTTCCAACGCTTAGACTCTAAATTAGTCAATCGGAGGGTAAAATCTTAAAATAACTATTAAACAGACGCTCACAAGTTCAAAATATAAAAAATCATCCAAGTTTGAATTATCGGATGTGATCCGATAACGATCCAATCGAATCTAAACCAAGCTCAAAATCCGAAACACGCTAACTTATGATTTTCCAATACTTAGACTCTAAATTAGTCAATCAGAGGGTAAAATCATAAAATATCTACTTAAAACTTGCTCACAAGTCCGAAATACAAAAAAACATCTAAGTCCGAATTATCGGATACGATCCGATAACGATCCGATCGAATCCAAACCAATGTCAAAATTCGAAACACGC
The DNA here is from genome assembly GCA_947650365.1 of Chamaelirium japonicum. Lineage (NCBI taxonomy): Eukaryota > Viridiplantae > Streptophyta > Magnoliopsida > Liliales > Melanthiaceae > Chamaelirium > Chamaelirium japonicum. Next base: position 46,754,952 of record OX393549.1, on the reverse strand, counting down.
TAACTTATGATTTTCCAACTCTTAGACTCTAAATTAGTCAATCGGAGGGAATAATATTAAAATATCTACTTAAAATTTGCTCGTAAGTCTGAAATATAAAAAAACATCCAAGTTTGAATTATCGGATGCGATCCGATAACAATCTGATTGAATCCTAACCAATTTTAAAATCCAAAATACGCTAACTTATGATTTTCCAATACTTAGACTCTAAATTAGTCAATCGAAGGGTAAATTCTTAAAATATCTACTTAAAACTTGCTCGCAAGTCCGAAATACGAAAAAATATCCAATTCCAAATTAGCGGATGTGATCCGATGACGATCCCATCGAATACAAACCAATTTCAAAATCTGATACACGCTAACTTATGATTCTCCAACGCTTAGACTCTAAATTAGTCAATCGGAGTGTAAATTCCTAAAATATCTATATAAAACTTGCTCGCAAGTCTGAAATATGAAAAAACATCCAAGTCCAAATTATCAGATGCGATCCGATGACGATCCAATCGAATCCAAACCAAATTTCAATTTCGAAACACGCTAACTTATGATTTTCCAATGCTTTGACTCTAAATTAGTCAATCGGAGAGTAAAATTTTAAAATATCTAGTTAAAGCTTGCTTGCAAGTTCGAAATATGAAAAAACATCCTAGTCCGAATTATTGGATGTGATTCGATGACGATTCCATCGAATCCAAACCAAGTTCAAAATCCAAAACACGCTAACTTAAGATTTTCCAACGCTTTGACTCTAAATTAGTCGATCGAAGGATAAATTCTTAAAATATCTACTTAAAACTTGCTCGCTATTCTGAAATATGAAAAAACATCCAAGTCCGAATTATCCGATGCGATCTGATAATGATCCCATCGAATCCAAACCAAGTTCAAAATCCGAAACATGCTAACTTATGATTTTCCAATGCTTAGATTCTAAATTAGTCAATCGAATGGAATAATCTTAAAATATCTACTTAAAACTTGCTCGCAAGTCAGAATTATGAAAAACTTCCAAGTCTGAATTATCGGATATGATTTGATGATGATCCGATCGAATCCAAACTAAGTTCAAAATATGAAACACGATAACTTATGATTTTCCAAAGCTTAGATTCTAAATTAGTCAATCGAATGGTAAATTCTTAAAATATCTAGTTAAAACTTACTTGCAAGTCCAAAATATAAAAAAACATCCAAGTCCAAATTATCAGATATGATCCGATAACGATCCCATCGAATCCGAACCAAGTTCAAAATTCAAAACACGCTAACTTATGATTTTTCAACACTTAGAATAAATTATTCAATCCGAGAGTAAATTTTTAAAATATCTACTTAAAACTTGCTCTTAAGTCCGAAATACGAGAAAACATCTAAGTTTGAATTATCGGATGCGATCCGATGATGATCCCATTGAATTCAAACCAAGTTCAAAATCTAAAACACACTAACTTATGAATTTTCAATGCTTAGACTCTAAATTAGTAAATCGAATGGTAAATTCTTAAAATATCTACTTAAAACTTGCTCGTAATTCTGAAACATGAAAAAACATTCAAGTCCGAATTATCGAATGAGATCCGATGACGATCCTATCGAATCCAAACCAACTTCAAAATTCAAAACACGCTAACTTATGATTTTTCAATACGTAGACTCTAAATTAGTCAATCGGTGGATAAAATCTTAAAATATCTACTTAAAACTTGCTCGCAAGTCCGAATACGAAAAAACATCCAAGTTCAAATTTTCAGATGCGATCCGATAACGATCCGATCAAATCCAAACCAAGTTTAAAATTCGAAACACGCAAACTTATGATTTTCCAACGTTTAGACTCTAAATTAGTCAATCGGAGGGTAAAATCTTAAAATATCTACTTATAAATTGCTCGGAAATTCAAAATACGAAAAAACATCCAAGTCTGAATTATCGGATACGATCCGATAACAATCAGATCGAATCTGAACCAAGTTCAAAATTCGAAACACGCGAACTTATGATTTTCAAACGCTTAGACTCTAAATTAGTCAATCGGAGGGTAAAATCTCGCTTGAAATATGTGGTAAAAAAATCTTATAAAATTATTAAAGATTTTGGAATTTGAATTGAAAATGTTACTAAAAGGGAGGGTGATCTTACTGGCTACTGCGAGGGGGGCGTGAATGGCGGGGATCATGAAGAGGGGGGGCGATCATCTTGCCTGGAATAAGGAATCGTGAAGAGGGGTCTGTGATCTGGGCTGCTCGAAAGGGGGGGCTCAATCGGATTTAGGAGCTCGAAGGGGGGGAGGTGGCGATCTTACCGACTGTTGGGATGATCGCCCCCCTCTTCACGTGATCTGTTGGGCGAGTCAAAGGGCGGCTCGTGAATTGGGGGGGAGTGTAACGGGGGGGGCTTGAAAGAGGAGAAAATCTATGGTATAACGGTGATACCACCTCAGCAAATATCACGGCAGACCAAACACTAGAGTACCATTCAGCACTACTACAACTTATTTATAACCACATGATTTAGTCACCACGAAAATGCATTGCACTAAGCCTTAACTGCACCATGTTTTATATATAAATATAAACTATTTTTTTAATAAATACATGTTGTTAATTGCAGGATGTGTGGTGTCAAGGGATAAGAGCACCAGCGTTAGTATCGGACGGCGTGAGGGATGGTTGATCTAGAGCACACAACTTCTTTCAGTTTTGGAGTGTGTAAAAATAATTTTGTAATAAATATATGGTAATTTTCTGGTATTGTTTGTGATTGTCTGGTATTGTGGTAAATTGTGATAATATTTGGTAATTTATGATAATATTTGATAAATTATGGTAATATTTGGTTTATTCAATTATGGTAATATTTATGGTAATATTTGTGGTACTTAGCGATAATATTGTGGTAATATTTGAATATATTGTGGTATTATTGTAAATCACAGAAATTAAATAACGAGATTTTAGTAATTTTTTAAAAAAAATTCAAGTTTTATTACCGACAGATCTTATATATTCCGTCGGTAATAATAATTTTATTAAATAGTATATTTCAAATGTTACTAACGGATCATATTTATTTCGTCGGTAATAATTATTCCATTAAATATTATATAATTACTTTAACCGACGGAATATATTATCGTCGGTAATATACAAATATTTATCGATGGATGTATGGTTGGCTGTCGGTAATTTACTTGATTATAGCGACTAAAACATTAATTCCTGTCGGGAATAATCTATTATATTTTTTAAAAAATATTCATATAGTGTCGATGGACTCTAAATATTCGTCGATATTAAATATTAATACCAACAAAAATATTAAGCCGTCGCCGTTTTCTTTCTCGACGTCATCTTTCCCGACGGTCGGCGACGGAATTTTTGTCTGTCGCCATAAATATTTACCGATGTAGAAATAATATTACTGACGGATATATTCCGTCGATAATTTTTTTTTTTTTTGTAGTGTGAGAAGGTGGAGAATTTTTCTAATATAAATTTCAAGTTTACATCGTTTTGTGTTTTGATATGTCATTCATTCATACAAATGTCTTTGAAACTCAGTAAAGTTCTTCTAGAACTACTTGAGCACAAAGTATTTTAGATAAATAAATGGGTACCATTTAATAATACAAGATTGAATCTTCTAGAGTCTTCTATCATTTGTATAGGTCCGACTATGATTAACACATTATGAGGCTATATTTCTAGACCTTAATTATTGTATTGTCAACTCCATCAGCGTTATCTTTGTAGAATTTTGAGGGCTTTTAACTAGGTACAATCGGGAGTATCGTTTAGATATTCTATGTCATCGAAATCATTCGTCATATATACCTTTATGGTCTTTTGGGAACTTTGGTACAGTTCCACATTTTTCTTCGATGCACAACAGGTGCATGACCAAGGATCTATGCCTCCACACCTGTAACAAGCTTCTTGTGGTGTATTTGTAGGTGTGGATATTCTATAGAAGGAGCATGTCATGTCATGTCAAACTTTTGCTTTCTTAAAATTTGTAGCATTTTATGGATTATATCCACCTCTTCCAGGGTGGTTATATTTTACTCAATCATTATAGTCGCCTCTTTCAAGGTAGCTACCTCTATCATGATTATCACCTCTTCTGGGGTAGTTAGGATGGGCTCTACTACCACGACCCCTGTCTCGATATATATGATATCCTTCATTGACATTTGCTTCAGGCAGTGTCATGGCCATAGCGGGTCTGGAGCTATGATTTTGTATTAGAACTTTGTTGTTGTCTTTGCAACTAAAAAGACAGAGATGATGTCAACAAACTTTGATAAGTTATGTTCACGATACTGCTACTACAAGAGAACTAGTGTAGAAAGGAGATAGTGCCTTGTCAATCACTTGACTGTCATTAATTAACAAGTTCTCTGCATAATTTTATGCACGAGATTACACTAAACATTGATGAGCTATATTCTGATACCGATTTGTAATCGTAGGTTTATTCACTCATCCTTGGCCGTTAGGAGTATGGTCATCCTCTGGTGGTCATACTTGTCCCCTAGGGACTTCTATAGGGTCAAGGGTCTATCTCGGTTAGGTATTCATTTTTGAGATCGAGATTGGGGATGATGACATAACATGATTGTTGTTCTAGTTTTCTCTTCAAGAGAAAACTGGATTTCTTTCTCGATTGTACTCTCTAGTTTCTTTAATTGTAAGTGAAGAGTAGCATCTATATGCCACGCTAGATAATTCTTACCACTTACTTCAAGGGCCTCGAATCCTAACTAGGATATGTTTGACATATGGGGTCATAACAGGGAAGCATAATTAAATTCTAAGCATTGTATAATCAAAAGACTGATTAAAACTACCTGATTCTAGGGACACTAAAGTCATGTCTGCTATGGAACTACTAGCCCTCTATATAGTGAAAAACTAATTATAAGATATCAGTAGTCATTTGTACTCTCTTGGCTGACTAGAGCCAAGCTCACACAAGGTTATGGATAAAGGTACAAGATTATGTTTGTATTGATGATAATTAAAACTATTGTTAATTAATCAGAATAAGACTAATTCATATTATCTAACGAAATATGAGGTAAATGCAGTATCTCTATTTTGAATTATGAAGCAGAGATATATCAAATAGATAAATTTGCATTAATAGTTTAATTAAGCAAGATATCTGTATTATCATAAATAGTAATAAGATGGAAAAGAGTTTATAAAATTGGATCATACCGGTGTGTCCGAAACACTTCAAATATTCAAGATCTATATTTGGATTGTCTAGATCCGGTCTAGATCGAGTCCATGATCACATAACTAAAATCTATGATCCATATTAAACATGCATTAAGTTATTTAAATTGATATGATCAGACCGTACCGATAGGTTTGGAATTACCCAAATACTCAAAATCCATATATGGATCGCTGAAAACAGATCTATATCGGACTTGGGATCACAATATCAAATTAAACAGTCCAAATTAAACATGCATTATATAAAATAAATTTATAAGATCGGACCGTACCGATGGGTCCGGAACAGTCAAAATAGTCAAGATCCGTACTTGGATTGATAAGATCGGACACTGTTTATCTTTCTCCAATAAAACTGAGAAACCCGGCTGCATCCTCTAACGATTTCGACCGGAGCTTGTCGTCGATCGCCGATCGGAGCCCGATGGGTCCACTCGGAGCCCGCCGTCGGACGCCACTCGGATCTCGATGGGTTCGCCAAGAGGCCACCGTCGGACGCTGCCTAGAGCTCGACGCCGCTGTCACGTGCGGCCAACACTGGAGTCAGGGTCGGCCCAAGGGCACGTCGGCGTTGGCGGTGGTGGGTCTCATCGTGAGTCGGCGGGATCGTTGAAGGGGCTGGATTCTGGATCACTAGCATCGCCCAGAGACAATGTCTTCCCGGTGATCTGTGGCCGTGTGTGGTCACGAGCAATTGGAGAAGGATCCGAGGTGGCTCTCGGGTGGGTTGGCATCGGCGGGGTTGCAGGATGGCCCAGGTACTGTCGGAGGTAGTCTCCAATGGATTACGACGATGGTACGACGAACGGGACGTACCTGGTATTGGTGCTTCATTGAGTCGTCGCCGTGATGCTCGTCACACCGTTCGTCGTCGCGGTGCTCATCGGGTCTTTCTACTCTCTCCCTTTGATCTCCTTTTTTTTTTCTAGTTGCATGGGTCGGCCGACTTCGAGCCGTCGTGCTGATAACGTGTTGCAAGATGAGGAGAAAAGAGATACCCCACCCTAAGGGGTCATATATTATTTATAGGGTAAGTTTACTTAGGGCCCAAGTAATCCATAGGAAACCCTAATCCATGGGGGAGATCCGACGGTGGACAATTGACACGATTGGAAGATATCATAACATTTCAGCAGAGTCGGCTGCCGCTTTTGACCATATATTTCGATAGGCTAAGGTGGCTGCCGCATTAGAGACCATCCTTTTTCCGGCGGGCTTAGTTGGCCGCTGCTTTTGGCCATAAGTTTCGACGGCTTTTAGCTGGCAGCCAAATTTAATACCATCCTTTTTTGATGGGCACAGCTGGCCGCCGCTTTTAGCCAATTGTTTCTGGCAAGCAAAGTGAGTCATCGCTTTTGGCCATTATTTCCGGCGGGGCTTAGCTCGCCGTCGATTATCCCTCCGAAAAAGCTCAGTTCTGTTGTAGTGATACAGCGGTGTGACTGTCTTATAACTTTATACGACAAGCTGACTGTCTTATGAAGACCAACGACTAGTTATACGGTAGTCTAACTGTCATATAAAGACTCCAACGGCTAGTCTGGACTTTATATGACAGTCGGACTGCCATATAAAGGCTAACAATAGTATCTCGGAAAGTAAACGACTTTTTTTTTCTTATATGACAGTTGAACTGTCGTATACGTCCGTTGTTGCTAAATTAAAAGTTTTGGATTTGTTCCTTCCAAATAAATTAATTTTTAATCCATTTTTTAAAAATTACTGTAAAAAACTTCTTCTAGAATATCATATCCTATTGCTGGAGGGGATTTTTTCACATAACCCCCTGGTAAACTTTGATTTTGCATCTAAAATTGCTTGGCACCTTTCCCAATAGAGCTGCAAGTGATCCGAGATGAGCCGAGCTTTGGTTGATATGTTTTAGCGCTTAATTAAAAGCTTGGTTGTTCAAGTTTAAAGTTTGCTAGATTAGTAATCATGCCTAGTCGAGCTTTGGTATGTTTGAGCCTACTTAAACGAGCTCTTATGAGAATGTTCATGAACTCTATATTAAGTCAAATCTTATAATATATATATTAGAGAAATGCTATTCAGCCCGAAGGTTTGTCCCGATTTTGTCGGCCCGATTGACGTGGCAGTGTGCAACTGGTGGTTGAAACCCACTAGTGATTTTAAAATCTTTAACAGCAGCAGTTGCACGCTGCCACGATAATCGGGCCGGCGAAATCGGGAAAACCTTCGGGCCGAATAGCATTTCTCTATATATTAATTTGGTCTATTTATGCCTTTTATGAACTTAGTCACAAAGCTTATTCACGAGCTAGCTTGCTCATGATCCCTAAACAGACATATTCACGAGCCCAACTGAACTCTAGCATGTTTGAGATTGGTTTTTTTATTAAACAAGTCTAAACTCTAGGATTGGGCCTGGCTCAAATAGTAATCGAACAAGCCTTTACCCGCGGGCTTGTCCGTGAGCTACTCGTGATTCATGAACAACTTGGTTCATTTGCAGCCCTATCTCCCAATTAATCTCGTTTCATGCACTCAAAAAAAAAAACTGTCTTGAGCCTACACAAGCACAACAGTGAATTTTGCATATGACCCCTTGAAAAAAAATTATTTTTTATACAAACCCCTGTTGGTTTTTAAAATTTTCCGGACAGACAAGTGTCAAACGATCATAAAAGTAGTATCATCAGGATGGTTTTTTTCAAGGTACAAAATCTCGATAAATTTTGCGAAATATCGCGAAATATATCGGTTTTCTCAGACCTCGACATAAAATTCCTATTGTGATATCGAACGAAATGAAAATCACGATAATATCGCGATATTTCGCACGATATATTTGTTGGGACGAAATATCGCGATATTTCGTGAAAATTTTGAGATATTTCAGGATTTTGCAACCGAAATATTAGGACTGACTGGATATAAAATGAGACTGGGAGTTTCGTTCTCAGCAGCTTATTTACATATAATAACAATCAAGTAAATATCGTCTTACTTAAGTTATTATATGTAAATAAGCAAATACCCCCCATTTGATTTCAATAAAAATATCTAAAAAATCAAAAAACAAGTGAATCAAAAAGTATACTTTCAGTTTTAGTAAGAGAAAATAGTTTTTTCTGTTTTTCATAAAATTTGTATGTTGAGAAAAGTGGTTAAATCAACTCTTTTTTAGCTCAAAAAATTTTACAAGATGTAGAACTATTAGTACATCTAGAAAACCATAGTCCGTCAAAGAAAATTTTGAATGTATAAAAACTTTTCTTTATAAAAACTTTTTTTTGGACTTGATTAAAAAATAGTGTTTTGCATTTCAGCATAATTTTTGCACGATTTCGAACTTGAACAACTTTCTTATTTTAAATCCGTTTTTAAAATCGTTTGAAGCATTATTTTAACAATTGACTAATCTTTATTTTGGAAATATTTTTATTCACAAAAAAGATTAAAAATCAATTTAAAAATATAGATCAAAACAGGACCAAACAAGACTGAACAAGACTCACAGACTCAAATACAGAATACATGCTTTGTAAAGCTCTACACCCGTAGATAGGGTACAAATATTATCTGAATGTTCCAAATTGTGCATATATACTCGGCATATAACTATGCAAAGATTCATTGAAAAATTCCATTAAAAAATCAATATTTCCACCATTTTTATAAAATCACAGTATTTCCACATTGTTGAAATATTTTCATATCCAGAGGGTCGAAATTTTGACCAAAATGAAAATTTCGAACCTTGGTTTTTTCAAAAATCTATATTTGTGAGAGGTGGTCATGTAATTTTAAAATGACAAGAATTTAAATACAGAAACAATATTTGCCAGGGGCCTATATGCAAAAATCATATTCCATAGTATAAGGTAAGCCTAGAATTAGGGAGAGCTAAAAGACAACTCAGCTACTCAAACATCCCTAGATTATAGATAACACCCTATATATAATAATTTGTTATTTACTATGTCAAAGGCTTAGCTTATTTGCACTACTATATGGGATAATTAGTGATTAATCCCTGCAATAAGAAATTTTAACATAAAGGACTGTAATATTGTCAATTACATTAGGTCCTTTAACTTCATTTGGAAAATATCAATTTTAACCCTACATGCAACTATACCAGGAAATCACATGTATAGCAACAATTCAGTACAAAACTTTATTTTAAACAAAAAGAGATTTCACAAAAAAATATTGCTATCGTGATTTCACTGTAGCAATAGCAACAATTCGGTAATAAAGAGCAACAATTGCTTTCACTGTAGCAATTGTTGTTCTTTATTATTGAATTGTCTCTTTGCTCACTGTAACAAATTAAGAGCAACAATTGCTATAATGATTTCACTGTAGCAATTTTTTTTAAACGGAATTTCACAAAAAATAAAATTTGATATAGTGATTTCATTATAGCAAGAGCAACAATTTGGTACTAAAATGCAACAATTGCTATAGTGATTTCCCTGTAGCAATTTTTTAAAAAATAGATTTTTTTAAAAAAAATAGCTACAGTGATTTCACTGTAGCAGGAGCAATAATTCGGTAATAAAGAGCAATAAAGTAATAAAGAGCAATAAAATGTTAGTTTTTATATTTAAAGGGGAGAAAAGTCAACAAAGGGACCTGCTCTAAATACATCTTCTTTGGGAGGGACCTGGTGCACGTCCTTAGCGCTAACCCGATCCTTTGTTAGGACCTATCACTAACTTTCCCCCATTATATTGAACCAATGTGGGATGTCAAGAGGCCCAACTTTAGACCAATCTAATAGTATAATACTAAAATGGAAACCTCTCTCCTATGTTGTGACATGTGGACCTCTAATGGCTTTCCTTATTTACAAAACCTAACCCTAGCCCAAAATAAATTGCAAAAAAAAAACCCTTGCTCAAAACCCTTCCTAATGGCTTTACTTGTTCCCTCGATTCATTTGCCTCACTTTTTATTTACATTCTATGCACCTATGATCGGTTTATTCTGTACTTATACCTTTTAATCATTATATTATTTTTTTCTTTATTTTGATCTTGTCGGAATGCAATCTATGTGATTGATTGGTTATTAGGACTTCATATTTATGTTTTTTATTTTTTTTTTCTTTCAATTTCATCGGAATGCAATCTACGTGAAAGCCACAACCATTCTTTTGCATACCAATTGGGGCCCCGAGTGCAATTCATCTTTCGGAGTTGAATCTAATAGACGATTGTGATTTGATTTTGGCTTTCACCTTGCATTTTTTCCCAAAAAAAATTCCATGAACACTCAAATCACATGATGGGTCCCTAACAAAAGGATCGACTTACAACCGAAATACCGGCAAACCAAATGCATAAAATAAAAGATAATAATACCTAGCTGAAGTTCATTATATTTACATAGCGAGCTGACCGGCACATTACCCACCATTAAAACCGTCATCCTCCAGTCATCTCTCGGAAGAGAGATGGGCCAGAGTTTTGTCTTCATGGCTGTACATCTCTGTGCTGAAACCGGGATTTCGAACGAGCATGACCAACCCCCTTCTCTTCTCACCCAGCCTCCCGCCATCTCGATAGACCCACCGCCCTAACAAAAGTCCTTTATTTACATTCGATTTATTATTATGAAGCAGCTCAACATAAGAGTCGGAAAGCAATCCAAGTGGCGAGCTCGTTTGTCTCACGATGCTGGCCTTCAGTCACCGATCTTCCCCCGCAACCACCTCCTCCCATCTTTGCATTCTCTGCAGCGGGTCTTCCGCTTCATCGGAGCGTACAGTGGCAGACGGTGGCCTTGGAAGTCGGTTACCGGAGGTGGTTGGAGTGAAACAGGTGGTTTATTCCTTGCAAAAGGATCATGCCTTCTAGTTACTTCATTGGAGCCCGCCCGTCGCCACGAGGCCGTTTCTTCGATCCGGCTGCCGCATTGAAACATGTCAGCAGCAACATACCAAGAATGAAAAATAGAAAAATAAATATAAGCTTTAAGAAAAACAAAACTTGGATTACATTCTTCAACATCTTTCATCTGGTAATAATGTGGTGCAATCTCCACCAACCATTCAGGCTTTAATTCCGTGACCTGCATAGTTTTAAAATGTACAAGTTATGATCCGTGCGTGCGTGTGTGTGTGTGTGTGTGTGTGTGTGTGTGTGTGTGTGTGTGTGAGAGAGAGAGAGAGAGAGGGGGGGGGGGGGTATACCTGTCGCATATATTCTTTAGTTGTAAGCACCAACTCATGGTAGATAGCCCACCGCGGAAGCACCTAAACGGGAGCCAAACAGAAGAACATAATGAGGACTGAATCGTTAAGGCACTCAAAAGTGTTCAGATGTATTTTTTATCATCACCTCCACCACTCTAGTCTTTATAATATTAATATGGGATACGACTATACGGACGATTAACAACAATTTCTGACTGGTTGTCATCCGGCGCCAGCCCTTTATGGTTTTTTCTAAGGGGAAATTGCAAAAAACTCCCCTGAACTATGCATCTCATTTCATATTGGTCCCTCAACTTTATGAATAATTTGAACCCTGAACTATGCTCCAACAACATTTAGTCCCCTGTCAACTTTTATTCTGAAAATACCATTATCCTAGTACGCATAACTTAAATATTTCAAAAATTAGTCAAGTCTTACTGGAAATTGATTAGGTATTTTTGGAATAAAAAGTTGACGGAGGGAGCTGAATGCAAACGGAGCATAGTTCAGGGTTCAAATTGCTCAACAATAACAAAAGTTGGAGGACCAATATGAAATGAGGTGAATAGTTCAGGGAAGTTATTTGTAATTTTCCATTTTCTAATGTTTTGAACTGCTGGAAAGGAAATTCCAGCAATAATCACTGGAATTAATAACTATGTTTTACTGGTGATGTGCTAGAAAGTAGCTTGCCTGCGCTAGACCAGAACTTGGATGTATGTACACTGTTTGGGGATTCTTAACCGTTCGATATGCACCGGTCTTCTGCAGCCTAGCGGAATGGTGGAAGAAACCTGAAAGAAACTTGAGATTAGGGACCAGCACCTAAAGCAATTCGGACTATGTTGGTAGGAAAGAGAGGTATTGTAGCATACCCGATGTTATAGCCTTCTTTATACCCTGATTATCATCCTGACCATTGGGGTTGGTGGTAAGTTCAATCTCTACTCGCTCCAAAAGCCCCGCCAACTGGTCTCTAATATCCCTTGCGCGTTTCATACTCCTAACCTGGTAAAGTCGCAATGACCAACAAACACAATGAGAAAGTTTAGGTATTCTTGAGAGGAAATAAGCACACTGAAAAAGGCTACAAAGTATCTAGTATCGAAGAAACTACTTGTGCCATCATATGACAGTAGGTGCAACAATTAAATTTTTAGCTACAGAAACTATGATACAATGTTAATATTTGAACAAAATTATCAAAAATATCATATATGCAGGACATGTTCACAATATTACAATAATAATCACTGTTCTAAAACTTGCCCGAGTCGACTCAACTCGTTCAAATTTCGATGAGTTATTTGGCCAAGTCGGACCGACTTGGAATAAAACTCAACCGAGTTGGACCGAGTTTCGACTCGGCTGACTTTCGAATTGAGACACTGTCTAGCACATGCAAAAGACCACTCACTTCTCTTGATGATGTTGAAAAAAAAAATATGCACAATACCAAGAAAAACCTTTTTAGTACATCTGACCATACCTGAATATAATTTTCGTAGCACCACTGAGTCGAGAAATTAGTTTCTTCCCATGATTTGTAGACCTGGAACATAGGAAACAAGCATGGCGACATAAGCTGCTGTCATTTAAATTAGGTGCTGTATTACAAATATAGGTGGAAAGAAAGGAATACATTTAGCAACGCAATATGGTCCCCGACATTCCCAGTGTGGAAATTCAGCCTTGCATTGTCAGCATGGACTTGCTTGTCCTTTGGGCGGTAGAAGATTGAATTCCCAACAGACAACATCGCAGCGATAGATATTACGTCTTCGGAACACTTGTATTTGTCTGAAGCAACTATCATCTTCGAAAGCATGGGATCAAGTGGAAATTCAGCCATCCTTCTTCCAACTTTGGTCAATTCTCCCTTGCTATTCAAAGCACTAAGAGCAAAAAGTAGCTCAAGAGCCTTAAGTAGGGCCTCGGAGGGTGGTGGGTCCATGAAATCAAAGTTCACCAAGTCATGAATTCCAAGGCTCTTAAGTGTAAGAACAACATTCGCAAGGTTCGTCCTCTGTATCTCCGGCACAGCATTCTCGTCAAGGTCGTTATGGTAATTATATGCAGTGTATAGACGGAAGCACTTTCCGGGTCCAGTACGTCCAGACCTTCCAACCCTTTGCATTGCGGACGCTTTTGAGATCGGATTAATCAACAGGGACTCCATTCCAGTCCTTGGATTATATGATTTGATTTTACAAAATCCAGGGTCAACAACATACTTGATCCCATCTATTGTCAGCGATGTTTCAGCTATGTTTGTTGCCAAGACAACCTTGCGAGCGCCTTCTGGTGTTGGTTCAAAGATCTTGGCCTGAAGCTCCGTTGGAAGATTAGCATAGATTGGGCATATTATAAGTTCCGCTATCTTTGTTCCCAGTCCCCTTGTTCTGTGTTTCAAGATCTCATCCACTGTTTCGATTTCCTCCTGGCCTGTGAGGAACACAAGAATATCACCCGGTGGTTGGGTCACATGTATCTGAAGAACTGTAACAATGGCAGCATCAATATAATCTGCTTCTGGTGCTGTCGTGAAATGTATGTCAACAGGGAACCGCCTCCCTGGTATTTTGAAGATGGGGGCTGAGTCAAAATAATCGCTGAACTTCTCAGCATCAAGTGTTGCACTTGAAATAAGTAGCTTCAGATCTGTCCGGAAACGAGCAATGTCCTATAAAGCGTATGCGTTACGAGTCAAGCATACCGATATAAGTTGAGTCAAAAAAAATAAATACATGCAAACTACAATACCTAATTTAAAATTACCCAGCTTACCTTTACTAAACCAAATAAGATATCTGTCGAAAGTGTTCGCTCGTGTGCCTCATCGACCATCACAACACTAATATATGAGACACGGAAAAGAAGAATAAAGTTACTATAGGGATTATTTTGTTGATACTAGGGATTATTTGTTTGATAATCTACCTGTAGCTTGCTAAATCAGGTTCACCAAGGAATTCCCGTAACAGCATCCCATCTGTCATATACTTCAGAACAGTCTTGTCTGAAGTGCAATCTTCAAATCGAATAGAATAACCAACCTACACATAAAAGTCACAACAACATAAGTTCGGAGCATATTGCCAGGAAAAGTTGCTTCACTATCAGCTAGAATGCAGCGGCAAGGAAACAAGGTACAAAGAGAAGAACCTCGTGGCCAAGTTTAACACCCATTTCCTGGGACACCCGTTGCGCAACACTCATCGCAGCGACACGCCGTGGCTGTGTGCATGCAATCTGCAATAAGTGAGTGGTCAGCGAAAAGGCATCGACTACACAGGTTTTACCTTATCACAAAAAACAAGCTTTATAAAGAGGCATACATCTGCAAATGAAACCAAGAAAACTATTTGCCGATGAATGAGGAATTACAAGAAATTACATGATCATACTATTGGTGTAATTTTAGAACTGGCAAAGAAGGTGCTGTTCAGATTGTAAAGCCGGCATTTGATGGTTACATGAAACAATTTAAAAGCAGAGATGGTTTTCCGAAATCAATGAGATATTTGTTACACTGTCCATAAGAATGTCGGATTTTGAAATGACAGGAAAAAATTCGTTCAACATCCAATAATCACCTCTTCCTATACAAGCACCATGGAATCTATTAGCTTTTTCCTTTGACCGTTGAATTTGTTAGCTTTGGCCATTCACATCAAAATTGCTGCGGGACTTATCAGAATCTCAGACCTTTTCCATTTTACTAAAATGCTCTAAAAGCCATTCATCTTGCTTTCTTATATCACTAGTTTGATGTTTTGGCCCCAATGAAAAAAATTGGATCATTTCTTATGGATTGTTTAGAGTGATACTTCGTCATCTTGCTTTCTTATATGACTAGTTTGAGTTAGTTCATTCGGTTTAAATTTATCAATCTCACGAGTTAACTCAGTATTCTTTCACTCCTCTAACCGAGTTGTACACATTCTGCATCAAGGGTCAACTCAACTGAAATTATAATATAGTAGTATAAGTTGAATAATATGGAAAAGTAGTAATCTAAGTTGAAAGAATACAATCTTGAAAAAAATACCAGCGATAGTATGACTCTACGTAGCACTCAACGAGTGACTACATCTCGGGCCTTATAGGAGACGGGAATTTTATGGAAGTCGTGTAATACTCTAATCATGAAAGCTTCCTCATGAACAACTCCAGCAAGGCCATCAGTGTTTACTTTTTCTTGATCACCAATAAACAGATATAGAGGAGATTTGACATGAAGAAATTTGTCTAGAACACTCTTGGTTTGGTCCTGGTCCATAACTTCTAGCTCTTGGAGTACCTGGTTTTAAGCATTTGGCGCCTATAAATGAGATTCAAATATTGGATCAGCATCTTGTGTGACTTGTTTGTCACATTGGAAGTTTGAAAGGATGTTTTCAACACACATTGCAATACACTAAAAAATGAGAGGCGATTTGAAGAGATGGAAATGCAGTCCACTTATTGTCAGATTCGACACGCAAAGAAGGAACATTGGAATCCCCTGCTTGGTTTTTCAAGTTCGGTTTCGGGTAAAAGTCCCAAAATGAATTGTTTCGGCCATTCCGGTTGTTTTGGATTCAACTGTTTCAGCTAAACATGACAATAATTGATTACAAAAGCATTTTGAAGATTGAAATTTTAGAAAACAAAAAAAGTAAAGGGATTTTTGCATATAGCACCCTAAAAACTAGTTTAATTGCACATTAATCACTGAAAACTTCATGTTTACATATCACACACTGAAAAGTAGATTACATGCGCAGATCGACCCCTCAGATTAACTAGCACCTTTTTTTTTTTTTTTTTTTGGGGGGGGGGGGGGGGGGGGGGTGGGGGGGGTGGGGGTTAATAGGTATTCTACATATATTCGTGGTTGGGCTGTTTTAGGGATGATTTTCTCATAGTTTACCCGAGAATGGAAAGTTAGGCCCAAAGAATCACAAAAAAAACTCTAATTTAGGAAAGAAAAAAAAACTCCCTCCTCGGATTAACTAGCACCTTTTTTTTTCCCTTGGGGGGGGGGGGTTGGGGGTGTTAATAGGTATTCTAAGTATATTCGCGGTTGGACTATTTCTGGAATGATTTTCTCATAGTTTACCCGAGAATGGAAAGTTAGGTCCAAAGAATCACACAAAAAACCCTAATTTAGGAAAAAAAAAATCCCTCCTTGACCTCTCAATTGACCAAGAATAGGGGATTTTTGTTTGATTCCCCGGGTTTAACTTTCTATCTTCAGGTAAACTAAGGGTAAAATCACCTGAGTAGAAATAGACGCTAGTTAAACTGATGAGTCAAACTGCAGGAGCAAGCTAAAATTTCAGGGGTTGATATGTAAATCTGAAGTTTTCAAGGGTTAATATGCAATTAGCCTATTTTTGTAAAATCCCAAAAGTAAATAACAATATTAAAAGAATGCTAAATCTAAAAACTGATAGTGCAATTTATGTTGCACAGAAGGTGTAATATACATTTCCAATCTTCATGAACGTTGCACTAATAGAAATAGTGAAGCATAATTGTCTATCAAGTCGTGACAAAATATATCAGTAGTATTGCAACTAGAAGGTCAAGAATGATGTGATGCACCTTTCAAAAAAAAAAAAAAGAATGATGTGATGTGATGTGATGTGATGTACAAGAATGTGGATTAAACACTTACTATCATTGTTACATAGTAGCTACTACATAAATGATGTCATATAAATTATAAAACCCATGGTGGACAAAAGATTAGATGTGTACCATGATAATTTTGTTGGTGCCATGATGTTCTTGATCAAAAATTTGAGAATAGTAAAGAGGATTGTTAATTTGCAAAACTATATTGATCAAGCATATGGGGTTGGATTCGTCTAGGTTAATTCGGAACCATTTGAGGCATTTTGGTTGAGGTTTTGTCAAATCCTCCAACCATGCTCTCCGATGATTCTTCAGCCTTCAACAGTTTCAAGCACATCCTTCAATCGCTGAATTTGAAGGTACACTTGTTTGTTTCCTTATCACGATGAACATCTTTATTAGTGATTCATAGGCGACCAATCAATAGGTGAGTGATATCCACATGCGTTGATCTTGAAGGAAATTGGGATCCCTTGATATGGATTACAACATCATCGTTTTCCCAAACAACCTTGTATGGATGTGGATATGAATCAATCGATAGGTTCAATCACGTCGTGCTACAAAAGTGTTGGTCATTTCAGCATTGATATTAAATTGCATACATCGAAACCATGTTAAATTGCCAGCCACAGTTTGAACCATAATGCTCTATTATATAATTCATGGAGATTGACGAATTTGACTGTCTTCAGGTTTCCAAGGTAATCACCAAATCATCTAGATCTAACAACTTTCACAAAATATTAGTGAGGATTCATTTCATTGACTATCTAACTTTCTGCATGGACGAGTTCAACCACTATGGTAGAATATGGTGGCTAATTGGAAGCCCTGATACCAAATTGGTATAAGATAATCAATGATTTAGAGTCCTAATACTAGATTGATGCGTCATAATCTAAGAGAGACAACTTTGCTTTTAGGATGATTAAGAAGTTATGATAGAGAGCCTATTATAGTCATGGAAAGGTTTATATATGTCCAGGAACTGATCGAGTTTGTGGGTAGATTACAGTTTTAAGAAAAACTATATTGTGGAAGTGATATACAATAGGGGGGTTTGATGTAGGGATTTAGGTTTTAGAGGTTAAAAGGTGATTTGATGGGTTCAAGTGTGAAAGTAAATCAAGGGTTCTCCAAAAAAAACGTGTGAAAGTAAATCAAGGGTTCTCCAAAAAAATGTGTGAAAGACTGAAAGTAAATCAAGGGTTTAGAAATATGGGACTAGATAAGAATTTTGGGAAGTTTATATCAGAAAACACTGACATAACGATACCGAAGTTAGCACCACCGGAGACTAGGAAACAATAGCAAAGGTTCCATGAAGTCATCATCATTAAAAGAAATCATCGGCACCTCCTTGGAAAGAGAAGTAAATCTCTAAAATTTTATCCATAAATAAATGTTAATTTGTAACCTCCTTGCATGTTTAAATATAGAACTTGAAAGTAAGTCAGAACAGTTCCAATAAACATCAGGCAATCTTAATCTAATATACTATCAAACTGGGATTAGTTTAAAAATTTCCTGCTCAAGAGACTATTAATCTCACTTTACAAAATTAACCAAAAAATATCCGAAATAATAATAAAATCACAATTTTAAAAATAATCTAGAATTTGAGAAACTCAGGACTTCATTAGTGAATCCAACATTATATAGAAATTTTGTTTCATTTAGAAATCCTAGCCAGAATCTTAATTCATCATGGAATCCAACGATGAGAAGAAATCCTTACATCATAGAATCCCCTAATAAATAGTAATTTTCTATAAGTATGTATTTTATTCAATCTCGGAATCATTTTTTAAGCCGAAATTCTATACAAATTAGGGATCCTAACTAAATAACACCTGCAAAATACTTGTAGTACTCATTAAATAGGTAGAATGATATATTTAAAGACAAGAAATAATAGTAATAAAGGTTAAATGCAATAATTAAGGACATCATAATCCATTTTTCATATACCTTTCCACGTTCTGTATACCCAGCTTCATGAAGATATTGAGGTATCTGAGTAGTCTTCCCAGATCCAGTCTCGCCAACAATTACAAGAACCTACTCAGAACAAAGAAAATTTAAAATGACATGTCCTTAGGACAAGTAGTAGCAATTAGGTGATTTGTAAAACTACCATATCTTAAACATTAGTGTAAAAAAGTAACAAATTTAATGGAAATGATTCAAATGAATATAACTGCATAATATAGATCATCTTTCAATTCCAGGACGAATATTGAACAAGGACAGGTCGGCTCAACAAAATTCGTTCTACACCACTAAAAGCAAGGATTACTACAGATGCATTTTAGGGGGTGAAAGAACTGATATATTTTCTTACGAACAATAAACATTTCAATAACGTTAGAATCAGATCATTCAATGAATTTCAAGTTGCCCAATTTTATGTGGGTCAATAAAAATGAACTAGATATGTCCAACAAAAAATTTACAAACCTGATGATCGTTAACAGCCTGGAGTAGCTCATTTCGATAAGAATAGATGGGCAGAGTTTTTCTATCCTCCTAAATGAATGAAAGGGAAAATTGGAAAAAATCAATATATCGGACTTTGCAACTGAAAAAAAAACTAAACAAAATGGAAAATTGTGTCGCACAAAGGTCACCACCATGACCAAAAATGAAATAGAGTCTATCTAATGAGACCCAGCTATATACAGAACATATCCATAGAAAAAAAAGGAATTGCCACATGGGAAGTAACAATTTCACACCTGCAATTTCTGTAACATTGATTTTGCACTTGAAGAGTTAGGGTCCTCAGCAGGTAACTCATCTTCACACTGCTCAAGTAAATAAGGATTTAAGGTTAGAACTCTTTCATATGCATTACCTAACATAAAGAATGTGAGCCAGGGGGTTGAAGTTAATTTATTTTGACATGCCTGCATGCCGTCTATAACAGATGCCTTTATAAAATCAATCCCATCTTCAAAAACATACCTAGGATAGAATCATGGAAGTAATAACAAAAGACAATATTATATACTCCCACAAAAGATTATAATGAAGAAAGATGAGTATAATATCGGTAAACAATGGGAATATGGTTTTAGTAAACATGATAACTAATTAAAAAGTAAAAGCTGGCAATAGTTCACAAATGGAGTTATAATCCATAAACATGAATGAGAAAAAAAAAATAATGGAAGTATTGTAAATAAAGTTACTGGAGCAATCAAACTATATTATGAACATATAAAAAACATACTGATAATCATCTGATGATTTCTTTCTATCCTTTGAGCCAAATTTTATCGTTGCTTTCCCTGCAAGAAGAAAGTTCATATGTAGAATTCAATGCTACAAAGCATAATACTTACTTTTAGACAGTGTTATCTGAAAACTACAAAATCCTATAGAATAAGTGGTACCAATTTGATGCTTTTCCCATGTTTCCTGCTCAGCAAACGGGTTCATCTTATCTCCAGCACCCGGATCCCTAATTACATCAAGAAGATATTTTTAACCAAATGGACAGGATAGAGGTTTGTCTGTGTGTAGTGATGACAGCAACCATATTAAAACTTTACTGTGAACATACCTGTAGCGCTGAATAGCTGCAGCAAATCTTTTTTCTTGATTTATAACTCCATCTTGATCGTATGCATCAGGCAATTTATACTGTATTTAAGAGAAAACAGTGATCATAAGCCGACAATTTTGCATGAAGAAAGGGAATAAGACAGTCTCAAAAATAGTGATCAATAGAAAATGTTTGCATTTATAGGTACTACACATAAACTTAATGAGGTCTTTCTATTACTGCATCATTATGCATCTATGCAACTAAGTTTCAAAATCATTGCACAAAGGCCTAATAATATAACAAAGGACAAGTACGAGCTAGATTACCAACTTTAAAGAATCATCGAAGGTGAAGTGAAATAGAAAAAAACAAGTTCGTTGAGCCTAAGTATGAATACTACATCCAAATCCTCATGTAAGAAGATTGACAAGGGCATTCCTCAATTGCTAACTCTGGGAAAGAATTTCAGGCTTCTAGACGCATCAACTCCTTTTGCTGTGTATTTTGTCAACACTATTTCAGCTTCATGGATGTACCTCTGTTATTTTTTGTGGGTGGCCTTTTGATGCACTTGGAGCTAAGGATACGAAACGGCCAAAGGAAGTTGCAATAGATTTAAACGCTAACTCCAATTTGACTTACTTTATATCCTTTTTAGTATAGTAGGGATTTCTACTTAATATCATCTAGTTGGGGTGTTATTGGCAAATGTCCAATGGAGGGGTAAGATTAGACTTAGATTAGTTGAGATCTAAGAAGCACGGATACGGGATACGGGTACGGTGAAAAAGCAAATTCCAAAAAAGTAGGCAACAAGTACAGCTAGGATATGTCATGCTATTATAGTAGTATGCCTAATGCTTGATCAATTCATGTCAAATATAGATCTCGTTTCATGGAATCAAGCTCCAGAAGATTTCAACCTTTATTCATCTCTCTCAAAGTCTCTACAAGTGCACAAATTAGGTGGGGACAAAATTAATGATCCTACACGAGAACACTCCAAGACAAACGACGAACAAAAAAACAACTTCAGATATTATATTCAGTGTTCTTCATGATCAACAAGAAAGACCAATTACCTCATTAATATTGTCCACATCCTCCAAGTGGTCCTTTGCAAGCTCGTAAATTTTCTTCTTGTAACTACAAAATCCACAAGAAGCATATCAAGAACTTGGATGTTTATGTACATCTTTTCACGGAAGTAAAGGTAGAAATATCTTTGCAAGCAAGCAGCTCACATCATTTCATGGAAATGAAGGTAGAAATATCTTGGCAAGTAAATATCCGAACATAATGCGTTAGCAATTTGATGCATGTCTCAAAAGCATTATATAGATTTCCAAGAAGCCCCATTTACAAAGGAAACCTCAAGAACTAAACTACCACTACTAAATATGCATTATGTTCAACAAATACTAGATGAAAGATGAGTGCCATACATGTCCAAAATATCAAGACATATATAAAGGTGCTCTTAGCATGTTTCTCTTAGCATGTTTGAAGATTACGCTACCAGAAATACCAGAAAAACAAGGTGGTGCATTTTCAAGGAATCCATCAGAAATCATCCCAAACACATGTACAAGAGAAATGAGTTTTGGTCACCATGTATCACCCTAAAGAAAGGGAAACAACCATAATAACTATAGACAATATATGCACATATATCTAACAAAGAAAATATATGAAGTCTTCTTGCATGAATGCTAGGCTCAGTGTGAAACATGCACATTGTGCTTATGTATTATAAATATATAATAGATAAGCAAATTTAAACTAAGCAAACTCACAGGAAGCTTTGCATATAACTTGTCAATGTTTTATAATGAAAGAAAACAAAAGAAAAAGGTCTTAAAAGCACAAATTTTCTGAAGAGCATTGATTTGAAATAGCAATAGAAAAGAGAGAATGGTCAGACTGTGATTGATCGAAGACATTAAGCAATGGAATTCTTTATTGTAGTTTTAAATTACTCTTTCGTGCATGATGAGGCCTCTGCCAAGTATGTTGCAACCCATGCCATATAAAAGAGTAAAAACACTAGCTTCACAAATGACCATGATATGCTTGACACATTTAAGTTCTGCAATTTGCACAAAAATTGACGCCATCAGCAGTAAGGCATCTCAACTAGCATGGGTCAGAGTGCCCATAGGAAGAAAGGCATGCAATACATGGAACATGACTTGCACACTAAACGCATGGACATAAACATGTAGCCACAGAAATCCGAAATCGTGTAGTTGTTGGATCAAATAAGGATGGTTAATCAGAAAGGGTATACTGAGGGTTCAATTATTCACCAAAAAGTTTCTGATCTAATTATTGTAACCAGCTCTAAAGAATATCGGGCAGTGCAGTGCTTAATTGAGGGTGATGCAAGTGCATAGCAAATTTCTTAGGGAACAACTTTTAGATAAAAATAATTCGGTGTGCACTTAATAGAGATATATTTGACCACTTGAATTAAAAATGCTTATAGAAATACATCAGTTAAAGGTTGGATCGGAGTGCGCAGCAGAAGCGATTCGAGTGTTCTTAATGATTACGGATCATGGTCATGCTATCTCTCTAAACTAGACGATGAACTAGATGCCTTTTAACAAAAGAAATGTGCATGCGAGCAAACTAAGGACTATGAAAAAAATGCATATCGGGTCTTAGTGATGCCCAAGGTGAAGAGCCGCATTCATTCATCGGTAGAAGATAGATAAGTCGATGGTGAGAACAAATCCGTCGTATGGATGATGCCTTGCAACCTTCGGATAGCATCCCATCCGCATGCCGGCAATAGTAGACTTGTGGGAGTCATCCTTCATCATCAAGCTCTTGTTCTTCTCCTCCACGAAGCACTTTGACTCCATGGAAATTAATGGCTTAGAGCTCTTCTAGTTGAAGAGTAAACTATAATCTCCCTTGGGTATGATCTCCTCTCTCTAATGGCCGAATCCCCAAAAAGGTAAAACCTTGGCCGAAAACAAGAGACGAAGGCAACCATTGCACCCTCGGCTGAAACCATGCAATATGCAGCCCCTCAAAGTCTGTAGTGGCCGAAATCTAGAGTCCCCTTTTACATGTTAGGGTTTTTCCAAGAGAGAGATGTCACACGATTGGACTCCTCTCCCTCTTATAATCAGCTACCCAATAAACTAGGCCCCACTTCCCATGACTACGGCCTACTTCCCCCAGGACTCGGTTAGCTCGGCTATAAGAAAAGTCTAGAAGATAGAATCTTATAGAACCTTCATGACCTTGGCTCCAACCTAGGAAGCACCGACACTTGTTTGAAGGCCCCGTGTCATTTCAAGACCACACCACCTCTAGTTAGTCATGACCACAAACAATACTAGGTCATGACTACACTTCGAGGTCAATGGATATAATGCAAGTGCACGTCTCCACTATATTGCACTGAACCCCTCCTCCTGGTCTTCGTGAAACTATCCGATATCATCGATTGTCCCTCCCAGCATAGTTCACCCTCTTGAGACCGAACTTTTCAAGTCCTTGCGATCATCATCTTTACTTTAGAAACGTCTGGCCGGACTTGATGATCAACCTTTCATGGAAATTACTAAAGGAGACAACCTGCTCCCCTCGGAGAGTGAGGAATTCCCAAAACATGCATGCAATCCCCAGCATCTAATGTAGGCCAACAAACCTATACATATTTTGGTCAGCGATACACCGCACTGATTGGCAAATTAAAGTGACAAGCATTAAATCCAAGTCCACAGGATATCTTGGCATTTAGGGTTTAGTCAACTAGTAGAAGACTAACTCTAGTCTTAGCGATAACTTTATTAGAATTTGTGCACTCTCTCGATTCCGTTCAGCATACTTGGGGACACCAACATTTATGGCTTATAGTTAACTACTCCGATGGCCGAGACACACCTCTCTGTTACGAGAAAACCAGAATGTTACAGTCTTTCAAATCAGGTGTCCAATTCGATTACTGACTGCGAACATTCTAAGGTGTGTGAGCGAGTGCACCCAAATCTCCTATGTATTGATCTCATCAATACAATTGAGTCACCTAGAGGACACCTTAGAGGACCAGTGGTAAGTAAGGGTAGAGCAAGCTATAAAAGATACAATGTCTGTTAAACATCCAAAATACAAACGTAATTGGCATTGTTGAAGACACAGTCCCAACAATCTCCAACTTGTTCTTAATGCCAATCCTTCTTAGTCCTCATACCTAGCACCTCCATAGGACGCTCAAAGAGCATTCGTAAAAGGATCTGCTAAGTTGTTGGCTGAGTCGATATAGCCTACCAGGACTAGGTCCTCCTACTAGAACATAATCCATATTCCTCCTTACGTATTTGAGAATACGCTTAATGGCCATCTAGTGCACTTCCCCTAGGTTTGACTGTATCTACCGACCATGCACACTACAAAGCAGATATACAGTATAGTATATAACATTAGATACATAAGGCTACCTACCACCGAAGAATGAGGTATCGCCTTCATGCGCTCTATCTCTCTCGGTATCTTAGGACACCGAGACTTGGATAGAGTGATTCCATGCCTGATGGGCAAGAAGCCCTTCTTAGAAAGAGTGATTCCATGCCTGACAAACATCAGATCGACAACGCAAGAGGAACACCTAGGCGAAGCGTCAAAATCGTCAATGAAATTGACATAATAAGATAATCCAGAACGAGAGACAATGGGGGCAGGTCCTCAGATGTCCAAATGAACCAAATCAAAAATAGCTGAGGACCTAGACTAATGAAAGGGAAACAGCTGAGTAGGATGTTTGGCTAAACTACAACTGACACAAGAAGATGCTGAAGCAAAAGAGAAATCACCAAGGACTCCAAACTTAAAGACGGTGTGAACACACAGCTGAAGGATGTCCCAGATGGCGATACCAGAGATCTGAGACAGCACATGTGGTAGCAACAGTGGGGGCGGGTTGCGGTATGTGTAAATACTTCAAGTGGTAAAGACAGTACACCCTACGCGGCTACGCCCAATCCTAATTGTCCGACCTGTCCGAGGATCCTGCACAAGACAAGAGGAGAAGGTGGTGTAAAACCCAAGCCATCAAGTTGGCTAATAGAAATCAAATTGATTAACAAGGTAAGGGCAAAAAAAATGCCAGGTAGAGAAAAGTGACCACTGGGGTCATAGGAGGTAGTGATTGTCCCTCAATAGGAAATTGGCAAAGGAGAATCATCAGCAGTACGAAGCTGGAGCTTGGGGGAAGCGCGACCACGATCAGTGAGAGCGGAAGTGTTAGAAGTGAAGTGGTGTGAGGCACCCGAGTCCAGTATCCAAGCAGAGAAGGTAGAACCAATAGAAGTCGAGCTCTGCCATAGAGAAAGAGCCAGCTGAAGCTGTTGAACCTGAGTAGTAAGCTGAGAGATGTGAAAGTTGAGGCAGACAGTGGCATCTGACCAAGTATCCTCAGACGTTGATAGCAAGTCTCCTTAACATGGCCCACTTTCTTGGAGTAGACACACCAGAATGTGCTAGGAGGTCGTTGCTTACCAGTTTGTCGGTGGTCCTTGGTAGAATGACCATCACTTAGCATATTGAAGTCGAGAGCACAATGTGCAAAAAGACAAAAGGTTGAAGCTGTTGAGATCTGTTGTCTAGAGAGCTTTGCGGGCTTCGAGAAGGCACCCATTGTTGTCCAGAAAGAAGAAAGTTGGAAGTTAAAATCTGCTGTTCAGAAAAACTGAACCTAAATCTACCAAAAAAAATTGAAGCTAAAGAAGCTGCTGGAAAAGCTGAAGTTGTTGTCACGAAAAACAACCGTCAAAAGAAGCTACTAGAAGCTGAATCAGAGCAGAATTACTTCAAATTGAACCAATCCTCAAAAGCAGGTGATCCAGCAATTGAACGAATTTCAGGTGAATTGGATTGAAATTGCAGATGAACCAAAAGAACCAGTGATGAAGCAAAAAATGAGCTGAACAATGGGCCAATTATGCCACCGAAACGGGATGGTTAAACTTGAATGCAAAGGAAACCACAAATTTGAACTAAAAATTTCTAGTAAGTTGAACCGAAACCGATGAACCGACAAGCAAATTCACAACTAAATCGAACCGAAATCACTAGAGAATCAAAAGTGGTGAGGACCTTTGGATAAGACCAACGACTGAGATCACTCATCCTCCTAAAGCACAGAGCTCTGAAAAAGGCTTTTACCTGACCTGACATGACATGACAGATCAGGATTTCTTCTTCGTCGAAACCCTAGGGCAGGAGAACCAACAACCCTCGCTGCCTGTGATGGATTCTTTCACTGCAGCCTGCAACGGATTTCTCTGTGATGGATTCAATCGCAGAGATGGATTCCTCCGCGATGGATTCCACCTCTGTGATGGATTCATCCGCGATGGATCCTTCACCGGCTGAGAAGCTTATCTCAACTGATGACGCTTTGTGCCTGATTTCCTAGATCTGAGGCTGCCGAATCTCCCGTCTTTGCGACAATTTGTGGCCTGTCGAAGATGAGGACGAAGCTGCTCAGTCGGATCGTTGAAGCTCTGCACCTGATCTTGCGGATCTGACTCCCGGATCTTCTTCCTCCGCCACGATGAAGCTCCACCATGATAAGGGTGACAGAAACGCCGACTCAATCGTTGGAGCCATCAATGGAGATGGCGGGGATAAAGGTTCACTAAGGAGATCCGGCGATGGAGATGGAGCTTCCAATGTCGATGAAGATGGGATCTATAGCTCTGATATACCATGTTAGACCTTGTTAGACCTCAAAGGGAAAAAGAGAAACAAAGATTTGGGAGTAAAAATGATGTTTTACTCATTGGGGCAATGGCCCTATATATGGCTTTACAAAGAATAGGATATGGTCACCAAGGGTGAGCATACCCCAAAGAGGATAATAAACCTATACAAAGAATAAAAATGTATAAACACTTAACAATTTTGATAATAATTTTATGCATTTGCCTACACTAGCATTTATATTTCTTGCTAGTAGGAATCATCTCCTTTTCTATGTACGAAGAAGTTTTGTTCTTTTTATTACGGCAAGAAGGTAACTCTTTGTAATTTCAAATCCATTCTTTCTTATACATAGTGATTCCAGGATTATTTTTTAGCCAAGTTATTGAATTCAAATATCATGCTGCATAACTACTTGGTACTGTGAATTGTGATGTAAGTACTAAGCATGTTGCATAATTACTCTATAACTGTGAACTGATGAAGCAAATACTAAATATGTTGCAAATATGTGTTAGTGTGACCAGCTTGACCTACCAGACCTAGAACAGAATCTACCAGGTATGCTGACAACCAGAGACCCGAACCAAACCAGTCCAACCACGGTCCAGGTTAGTTTGGTTAGGGTCTCTGCACATGCCAGTCTGATTATGGTTTAGAACTAGCAGAACCGACCAAGGTCAATTCGGGTCTGATTATGTTTTGAAGTAATAAATTAATCCTTTTCCAAATTCTGAAATGTAATACTGAATCATTACCTGAAATCTTTTGGGACCCAAGAAGTAGTTTGTAAGCATGTGCAATAATAAAAGATGTGTCATCCGAGGAATATGTCTTAGCTAAATTATCAAGCCTTAGATAGTCTATGACAAATTAGAAACATACAGTTGCTACTATCGTGTTAGTTTCTTCCAAAGGATTCAGGTTTCTTTAGTTGATGATCAAGACGGCATTTAGATTTATGACCTAAGACCTTTATAAAACTTATAGAAGGAAAAAAAATGTAACGTAACCAGTTGCAGTGCTATAAATATGAATATGAAATTTTCTTCTCATTAAGAGTTTGATTAGGTTATTCTGATTCAAAAATATTCAATCATCTTTTTGGGTGAAATCACTCAAACAAGGTAAGATTACAAATTCACGCTCAACAAAAAAGTTTCAGAACTTTACTTCACTATCCAAAAAAATCTAGATATTTGTCACGTTCTGGAATGCAGCCTATACTAGACAGTTGTTCACTCATCATATCAAAAGCTATTGGGATTTGGGAGATATTTCTCTTTAATTGCCATGCTTCTGACCAGCAAAGTAAACAACAGGATGACAAAAGGGTCTTACAATAAAAAATTATATTTTTAGAAGTGTGGGATAAATTTATGCAAAAGCCATATTTCCAACAGTAAAATTAGAACAGAAATGAAATATATTTGAAGGGATAAAAAATGAAGTCATTTATAACCATGTAAAACAATAATTAAATGAAGGAAGCACAAGTCGTACAAATGATTACCTCAGTTCATGTTCTTCTGCTTCTGTCATCTTAATACCTTCGAAAATGTACTCGTGATCAATGATTTCATCCCTACGATTGTAAGCAGATCATACGAACTTAGGATCTTTTAAAGGAGCAACGATATTACATGATATATACTTAAGAGACGATTATTTATCGCAAACAAAATTTGGAGATTAACAATCTAAAGGTAGTATTTTCTGACATACCGCATCTCCAAAAGCTTCTGGTCCCTCCTTTTCTGCAGATATACTTGCCTCGAAACTTTTCTGGCACACAAGTACAGAAAAAAAAAAGTGCAATTCAAGTTCAAAAAAGAGGCTATTTAAATCAAATCATTGGCCACGCAAAAAGTTTCAAGTAACCAGTCCAAACATAGGAGATCTATGAACCGCCTATCAAATGCTGTAACTCAAATAAGTTTGTAAAACCAACAAAAAAATTGAAAAAGAAAATTTTGATTTGCTACCTTTTCTATTTATCACTTGAGTACCTAGAAATTTCAACCGAAACTTCAAGTCACTTTTTCCCAGTCAACTTACTACGCAGAATGATAAGAAGTTCTCTACTTTTTCTCCTGATACCTCCAATGATATCCACAAGTCAACAATATGCCTCTTTGGATCCTAAACATCTTTTCTTGAATGGATGTACTGTTTTCCATGGATTTTTCATTCAAGTAGGATTAACTAATATAAAAGGTTTCATTTGATTTTTACACCCATCATCCTAGCTAAAAGCTTCCCGGAAACAAATAATGTCCGCAAAAAAATAACCACCCATCTTCGACAGCATTATTGTTTGTACATACTTATAGCTTCGCATATCCACGCAATGACCAAACTTGGATACATGGATTCAAATCATACCGCCATACAAAACAAAACTATAAATAAAGAACAATATATAAATTCAAGGTAAGAACCTTAGATCTAACGTATCATTTTGCTCTGAGGCTTTAGATCTCCGAATCATCTCCTCTATCAAAGAACATAAAAGTCAGATAAGAAGAAATTATAAAAAAGAAAGATAGGATAAAAAAGAAAGATAGGAACCGAAGCAAATGCACAGGCTATACCTTCCTCCTCCTTTGTTAACTTCAGCTCCATCACCTATTATAAAGTATAAAGGATAAAAAGAGAACTATATTATCAGTCGAACATTCCAAAAGTTATAACAAAATATTAAGAATTTCTACAAAGAAAAAAGTCAATTTATGGAAAACATAAAGTAAAGTAAACAAAATGTTCAACTTGTTATTGAACATTCCATACAAGCTCACGAATATAGAAATCATGAGATATCTACACAAGCACATGAAAATCAACCAAACAAAATAAGCTCCTGATATAATTTATCACACCCAAGTTTTTCCTCTTGATCAGTCATATATCAAAGTCAATATTATCAATCCTTATGCCCACTACATTTCAAGATCAGGGCGGCCGCCTTGCCCCGCCTAGGCGGCCGCTTGCCCCGCCTAGCTCCGCCTGGGAGCTTGGCCGCTTTTCTGGAGCGCCTAGGGCCTAGGCGAGACGGTGGGGCGGCCGCCTAGCGCCTAGGCGGCCGCCTGGACCGCTTTTTAGAACACTGCTCACAATATAAATTAAACAATCCAAATTAAACATGCATTATATAAAATAAATTTATAAGATCAGACCGTACCGATGGGTCTGGAACGGTCAAAATAGTCAAGATCCATACTTGGATCGATCAGATCGGTACAAGATCAGACCCACAATCACAGAATAAAAAACAGACGATCTAGATTAAATCAGACAGTTAAGTATATGAGAATGCATACAAACCTAAACGGGTCGGGTTTGCCAAATTCGGATCAGGCCTGCTATGTGCAGTCGGGTCTTGTCTGCTATATAAGCAGTCAGGTCGGGTCTGCTGTATAAGAGTCGGGTTTAGAACCAATCGGATCGGGTCTGGACTAATGCATGTCGGACCTGACCTTATGGCTCAGGTCGGGTTTAGCCATTAAATGGCTAACGGATCTGGGGATGCACAGGTCGGGTCCGTAAATTATTAAATTGGACCGGGTATGGGGTTTGACCTGGGTTCGGATCTGCGCCTGGGTTTGTCAAATTCGGGTCGGGTCTAGCGTAAATCGGTTTAAAACTAAAAACCAAATAAGATAAACACTGTTTATCTTTCTCCGATTAAACTGAGAAACCCTAATTGCTGAACCTGCCGCCGCCAGGTACCACTGCAGGCCGCCGTCTCTACGAGCGGGTCTCCGCAGGCAACCTCTGGTCAGGGGCTTGGCACCACCCGGCTGCAGCCTCTAACGATTTCGACCGGAGCTTGCCGTCGAACGCCGCTCGGAGCCCGCCGTCGGACGCCGCTCGGATCTCGACGGGTTCGCCAGGAGGCCGCCGTCGGACGCCGCCTAGAGCTCGACGCCGCTGTCGCGTGCGGCCAACACTGGAGTCAGGGTCGGCCCAAGGGCACGTCGGCGTTGGCGGTGGTGGGTCTCATCGTGAGTCGGCGGGATCGTTGAAGGGGCTGGATTCTGGATCACTAGCCGGAGACAATGTCTTCCCGGTGATCTGTGGCCGTGTGTGGTCGCGGGCAATTGGAGAAGGAGCCGAGGTGGCTCTCGGGTGGGTTGGCATCGGCGGGGTTGCCGGATGGCCCGGGCACTGTCGGAGGTAGTCTCCTATGGATTACGACGGGTACGATGAACGGGACGTACCTGGGATTGGTGCTTCATTGAGTCGTCGCCGTGATGCTCGTCCCACCGTTCGCGGTGCTAACGTGTTGCAAGATGGGGAGAAAAGAGATACTGAAAATCAGCCCTACCCTAAGGGTCTGTTCTTTTAGTTTCCATCAAAAAAAAATAAAAGAAATAATTTCTGTAGAAATTGCTTCCACACCAAAAAATTTCTGATGTTCTTTTCAATAGAGAAATGGATTGTGGAAATCGACTGAGATCGAGTGGCCGACCATGGTCGCCGGATGTCGAGGAGGCCCGCCGGAAGATCGCCGGAGATCGAGGAGGTTCACTGAAGGTCGATGAGCTCCGCTTGAAGATCTGCCATGGTTGAGGAGGTTCGCTGGAGGTCAATGAGGTCCATCAGAAGGTCGCTAGAGGTCGAGGAGATTCGTGAGAGGTCGACGAGGTCGGCTGAAGCTCGGACAAAAATCGCCTACAGGATTAGGGTTTTGAAGAAGAAGAAGGGAAATCGATTTTCTGCAAGTTTTGGGTGGAAACTCATTTCCTTGATAGCAGGGAAATTTCAGGGGAGGGAAACAAGATTTCATCGCAAAAGAACACCGAAAACAGATCAAGAAATCCCATTTCCACTCACTTATTAATTTCCTTGCTCCATTTCCGTGCAAAAGAACAGACCTTAAGAGGTCATATATTATTTATAGGTTTACTTAGGTCCAAGTAGTCCATGGAAAATCCTAATCCATGGGGGAGATCCGACGGTGGACAATCCACACGATCGGAAGATCTCATCACATTTCAGCAGTTTTAAAAAAATAATTTATTTAGAAAGAACGGATTCAAAATTTTAAATTTTGCAGCAACAGACTTATACGACAGTTCAATTGCCATATAGACAGTTTAACTGATACGTGCCCCGATCTACGACAGTTTGATTGTCGTATTACCTTACATACACTACAACATAAATGGGCATTTCCGGCGGCCAAAATTAGCCGCTTAAGGTAAGAATTGAACCTAGGTTCTGCCGAATGAGAAGAGGTCGCGAGACCAAGTCAACTACATTTCAAATCATAATTTTAAGTGAAACAATAATAATTTAAACTGGGAATACAACAACACCATGCTACGGCCATATTTTTCGGCAGGACTATGCTGGCCGGAACGCGAGCAACTCCAGCAAGACTTCGTTGTGGAACTTGAGCAGCTCGGGCAAGACTTTGTTGTTGGATCGAGGAAGAGAGGACCGTGCAAGAGTGCAGGGACTCCAAGAACGCCACCTCGCAGGGCCTCTGGTGAGATCCTCGTCAATGGTCACCGGATGGACATCTTCGATACCGCCGACCACTTCAGTTTCTGAACTACAACACCATGACGTTCCTTGTCAAAAACCCTGAGGCTGTCATTGGAGAGGTCTCACGAGCGACTCTGACTAATAGCACACACCTTTTTCGGCCGTGGAGATCGGATCGTCGCTTTTGGCCCTCATTTCCGACGGGCAGAGTCGGCCGCCTCTTTTGACCATATATTTCGGTAGGCTAAGGTGGCCGCCGCATTAGAGACCATCCTTTTTCCGACGGGCTTGGCTGGCCGCTGCTTTTGGCTATAAGTTACGGCAACTTTTAGTTGGCAGCCGCATTTAATACCATCCTTTTCCAACGAGCACAGCTGGCCGCCGCTTTTAGCCAATTTTTTCCAGCAAGCAAAGTGAATCGTCGCTTTTGGCCATTATTTCCGGCAGGGTTTAGCTCGCCGCCGATTATCCCGCCAGAAAAGGCTCAGTTCTGTTGTAGTGATACGACAGTTTGACTGTCTTATAACTTTATACGACAAGCTGACTGTCTTATGAAGACCAACGACTAGTTATACGGTAGTCTGACTATCATATAAAGACTCCAACGGCTAGTCTGGACTTTATACGACAGTCGGACTGTCATATAAAGGCTAACGGATAGTATCTCGGAAAGTAAACGACTATTTTTTTTCTTATACAACAGTTGAACTGTCGTATAAGTCCAGTGTTGCTAAATTAAAAGTTTTGGGTTCGTTCCTTCCAAATAAATTAACTTTTAATCCGTTTTTTAAAAATTACTGTAAAAAACTTCATCTAGAATATCATGTCCTACTGCTGGAGGGGATTTTTGCACATAACCCCCTGGTAAACTTTGATTTTGCATCTAAAATTGCTTGGCACCTTTCCCAATAGAGTTGCAAGTGATCCGAAATGAGCCGAGCTTTGGTCGATCTGTTTTAGCGCTTAGTTAAAAGGTTGGTTGTTCAAGTTTGGACTTCGCTAGATTAGTAATCATGCCTAGTCGAGCTTTGGTATGTTTGAGCCGACTCAAACGAGCTCTTATGAGCATGTTCATGAACTCTATATTAAGTCAAATCTTGTAATATATATTAAAGAAATGTGATTCAGCCCGAAGGTTTGTCCCGATTTCGCCAGCCCGATTGATGTGACAGTGTGCAACTGGTGGTTAAACCCACTAGTGATTTTAAAATCTTTAACAGCACCAGTTGCACGCTGCCACAACAATCGGGCCGGCGAAATCGAAAAAACCTTTGGTCTGAATAGCATTTCTCTATATATTAATTTGGTCTGTTTATGTCTTTTATGAACTTATTCATGAGCTAGCGTGTTCATGATCCCTAAACGAATATGTTCACGAGCCCAATTGAACTCTAGCATGTTTGAGCTTGGTTTATTTATTAAACAAGTCTAAACTCTAGGCTTGGGCCTGGCTCAAATAGTAATCAAACAAGTCTTTACTCGCGGGCTTGTCCGTGAGCTACTCGTGATTCGTGAACAACTTGGTTCATTTGCAGCCCTATCTCCCAATTAATCTCGTTTCATGCACTCAAAAAAAAAAAATCTCTCCTGGGCCTACACAAGCTCAACAGTGAATTTTGCATATGACCCCTTGAAAATAATTATTTTTCATATAAACCCCTGTTGGTTTTTTAAATTTTCCAGACAGACAAGTGTCAAATGATCATAAAAGTTAGTATCATCGGGATGGTTTTTTCCAAGGTACAAAATCTCAAGAAATTTTGCGAAATATCGTGAAATATATCGGTTTTCTCAGACCTCGGCACAAAATTTCTATTATGATATCGAACAGAATGGAAATCATGATAATATCGCGATATTTCGCATGATATATTTGTCGGCACAAAATATTGTGATATTTCGTAAAAATTTTGAGATATTTCAAGATTTTGGCATTGAAATGTTGGGACTGACTGGATATAAATTGGGACTGGGAGTTTTGTTCTCAGCAGCTTATTTACATATAATAACATTCAAGTAAATATCGTCTTACTTAAGTTATTATATGTAAATAAGCAAATACCCCCCATTTGATTTTAATAAAAATATCAAAAAAATCAAAAAACAAGTGAATCAAAAAGTATACTTTCAGTTTTAGTAAGAGAAACAGTTTTTTTTATTTTTCATAAAATTTGTATGTTAAGAAAAGTGGTTAAATCAACTCATTTTTAGCTCAAAAAATTCCACAAGATATAGAACTACAAGTACATCTAAAAAATCATGGTCCGTCAAAGAAAATTTTGAATGTATAAAAACTTTTCTTTATAAAAACTTTTTTTCATACTTAGTTAAAAAAATAGTGTTTTGCATTTCAACATAATTTTTGCACGATTTCAAACTTGCACAACTTTCTTGTTTTAAATCCTTTTTCAAAATCGTTTAAAACATTATTTTAACAATCAACTAATCTTTATTTTGGAAACATTTTTATCCACAAAAAAATTAAATATCATTTTAAAAATATAGATCAAAACATGACCAAACAAGACTGCACAAGACTCACAGACTCAAATGCAAAATATATGCTTTGTGAAGCTCTACACCCGTAGATAGGATACAGATATTATCTGAGTTCCAAATTGTGTATATATACTTGGCTTATAACTATGCAAAGATTCACTAAAAAATTCTATTAAAAAATTAATATTTTTACCATTTCTATAAAATCATAATATTTCCACTCTGTTGAAATATTTCCACGAAATATTTCCATATCCAAAGGGTCGAAATATTGACCAAAATGAAAATTTCGAACCTCGTATTTTTCAAAAATCTATATTTGTGAGAGGTGGTCATGTAATTTTAAAATGACAAGAATTTAAATACAGAAACAATATTTGTCAGAGCCTATATGCAAAAATCCTATTCTAGAGTATAAGGTAAGCCTAGAATTAGGGAGAGCTAAAAGCCAACTCAGCTACTCAAATATCCCAAGATTATGGATAGCACCCTATATATAATAATTTGTCATTTACTATGTCAAAGGCTTAGCTTATTTGCACTACTATATGGGATAATTGGTGATTAATCCCTAAAATAAGAAAATTTTAACGTAAAGGACTGTAATATTGTCGATTACATTAGGTCCTTTAACTTCATTTGGAAAATATAAATTTTAAACCTACATGCAACTATACCAGGAAATCACATGAATAGCAACAATTCGGTACAAAACTTTATTTAAAAAAAAAGAGATTTCATAAAAAAATATTGCTATCTTGATTTCACTGTAGCAAGAGCAACAATTGCTTTCACTGTAGCAATTGTTGTTCTTTATTACTGAATTGTTGCTCTTTGTTCACTATAACAAATTAAGAGCAACAATTGCTATAATGATTTCACTGTAGCAATATTTTTTAAACGAAATTTCACAAAAAATAAAATTTGATATAGTGATTTCACTATAGTAAGAGCAACTATTCGGTACTAAAATACAACAATTGTTATAGTGATTTCACTGTAGAAATTTTTTTAAAAATAGATTTCTAAAAAAAAAGCTACAGTGATTTCATTGTAGCAGGAGTAATAATTCGATAATAAAGAGCAACAATTATTAGAGTAATAAAGAGCAATAAAGTGTTAGTTTTGGTATTTAAAGAGGAGAAAAGTCAACGAAGGGACATGCTCTAAATGCATCTTTTTTGGGAGGGACCTGGTGCACGTCCTTAACGCTAACCCGATCCTTTGTCAAGGACCTATCACTAACTTCCCTCCATTATATTGAACCAATGTGGGATGTCAAGAGGCCCAACTTTAGACCAATCTAATAGTATAATACTAAAATGGGAACCTCTCCTGTGTTGTGACATGTGGACCTCTAATGGCTTTCCTTATTTACAAAACCTAACCCTAGCTCAAAATAAATTGCAAAAAAAAAAAAAAACCCTAGCTCAAAACCCTCCCTAATGGCTTTACTTGTTGCCTTGATTCATTTGCTTCACTTTTTATTTACATTCTATGCACCTATGATAGGTTTATTCTATACTAATACCTTTTAATCATTATATTATTTTTTTCTTTCTTTTGATTTTGTCGGAATGTAATCTATGTGATTGATTAGTTATTAGGATTTCATATTTATGTTTTTTATTTTTTTTTCTTTCGATTTCATCGGAATGCAATCTAGGTGGAAGCCACAACCATTCTGGACTGATGCATCGTGGTCAGCACACCCCATATCTACACCATCGTCTTCACCCACCATCATTTGCACCCCATCTCACAATCATCCGTTGCACCCATACGCGACCGATGCATCACGGCCAGCCCCATTCGACAAGAAAATTTTCAGCACATCCTGCATACGCTGCAACCGTTGCCCAGAGCTTATCAGTAAACTCTTAGTTCTAGGCCCATTACCCCCATGTTTTGGGGCCTGCTACCTGTGTCTCTTGAATAGCAGTGGGCCCTGCGGTTGTACCATACGCATGATGTGCTAAAAATTTTCCCCTATTCGGCAGGCAAAGAAAGTATTATGGCAGGGGCAAAAGTGGGGGGTGGATGGAGTGAGGGAGGATGGGGAGAGAGAGAGAGAGAGAGAGAGAGAGAGAGAGAGAGAGAGAGAGAGAGAGAGACGATGGTGAGTAGCTTAAGTGATCTGGAGCTAAACTTCACAGCCATCTGAGGCCAATGCACCCGAGTGCCTGTAGATGAATTCGAGTGTCTGTCGATGAACTCGATGAACTTGAGTTTCTGTCAATGAACCATACCCGACCGATGAGAGTGAATTTTTGCAGCCAAATCAATTTGCTTCGTTTGTTTACGGTCCAATCGGGATGCGCCACATTGGTGGGCTGCATTTTGATGCCTTTGCCGAATGCCGGTGTCCCCCCCCCCCTATATCTACCGAAATTGGGTGCCCAAGTTGATGTGAGAGCACCGCCAAAAAAATTTTGATGCCCTCGCCAAATGTGGACGCCCACGCAAAAAAAAAAAAATTGCCGATATGATCAACCCCTCTCAAATTTGAATTCAAACTCACCCCCTTCCTCTCTCTCTCTCTCTCTCTCTCTCTCTCTCTCTCTCTCTCTCTCTCTCTCTCTCTCTCTCTCTCTCTCCCTCCTCCCCTCAAATTAAAATTCAAGGTCTTTGCGGTACAGGCCGACTGGCGGTACACGAGAAGTGTGGCAAGCTATGGTACAACTGGTTATGTTGGTTTATATCATTGAGTGAGGAAGAACAATCATGTTAGTTTACATCATTGAGCGAGGAAAAACTCTGTGGGGGAGGATTTCGTGCCGTCGTACTTGACCCTCCTCCAACAGTCGATTGAAGGTTTGACCCTTCGGGATGTGGCACGCTTCGAAGCGTTGAGCTGTAACTTGCTAAGCTGTTACACAAGCATTGTATAATAGAGAGAATTGACACTGAATGTGGTGACGAAGTTCGGTCGAAGCCTATGTCTCCATTGCGGTAAGACGCAGCCTTAGAATCCACTATCTCTAAATGAATTAGAGCTACTCTCGACAGGTCGATGATTGCTTCTTACAAGATAACAAAGGGTGGAGAAGGAATCTAAAAACCAGAAGGCTTGAGGAGCTCTAGAAAATAGAAAGTGGGATTATGGTTTGGATTTTGGGATTTGGATTATTTCACAGGATTGGCTATTTATAGAGATTTGGTTTATAGGGAATATTCTCTAATATATCAGGGGTTTTGGTAAATACCCGGGAGGGGATTCACCAGGTCCTACTGCTGCCTTCGTGGGTCCTAAGCAGGGCTATGGGTCCCATTGTTGTCTCCGTGGGCCCAGGTAGGGCTGCAAGACCCACAGTTATCTTTGTCGGCCCCAGGCAGGGCTGTGGGTCCCACTGTAGGGCGCTAGCCAGATTTTGCACCCACAGTTATCCCCTCCCAGCTAGGTAGGTGCTAACCTAGCTGGTTGGGATTTTCTATTGCAAAAAATTGGTCGCTCGTCTACCGACTTCCTGTCCGGGGTCGATTGTCGTGTCTGTCGACCCGTTACGCGGGGCTGACCGTCGTCCATCTGCCGACCCCTTGTTAGGGGCCAACCATTGCTCACGCCGACCCCCTGCTAGGGGTCGGCCAGGTGTGCATCTACAGACCCATTGCATAGGGCCGACTATTGTCCGTCTGTCGACCCCCTGTTAGGGGTCGACCGTTGCGCCCGCTGACCCCCTGCCAGGGGTTGGCCGGGTGTGCGTCTGCCGACCCATTACACGGGGCTGACCATCGTCCGTCTGCCGACCTCCTGTTAGGGGCTGACCGTTATGCCCGTCGACCCCCTGTCAGGGGCCGACCGGGTGTGCGTTTGTCGACCCGTTGCGCGGGGCCGACCGTCATCCGTCTACCGACCCCCCGTTAGGGGTCAACCATTATGCCCGCCAACCCCCTACCAGGGGTCGGTCGGGTACGAGTCTGCCGACTACACTCATACCCCCTCCCAGCCTGCTAGGTGCTAACCTAGTTAGCTGGGACGCCGTGGTGCAAACGGGTCGGCACCTAGCTGGTAGGGGGGTGGGGGTTCGATGCCAACAGAGGGATGGAGTCAGACTGAGGGGACCCCCTGGGGCCGGGGTAGGCGAACACCACCCAGGGGGGTCGGAAGGCAAATAAAGGGGAATGGGGGGTCGGTTGCAAAATGGGAAATTGATGGGGATCGGATTAAAAATTTAATCTTCCTTTATCATTCATGGTTATTCGGATGAGAATTTTACCGTGGGGTGATCAGCCCTTTGTAGATTCAGTCGGTAAAACGGATGGCAATTTTAGCTCCAATCTCTGATTGCTCTGAAATTTTATGAGCACGTAAACGCCTTCGTTCTGGAGATCATCAAACTAGAACGGAATCAATCCAATCTGTAGATCTCTCAAAACAATTAAAACGGCAGGGTTGTTCTACTGTAGATTTCTGGACGAAAAATTGTTGCACATTGGTGATCAACCTCCTTGCAATCTTCAACCATGTGTTCCTCGGGTCACTCAAGAATCAGCCCAGTGGGAAGCCTTCATTGCAATCCCGAGGGAGATGGAGAGCTTCCTTAGATTAGGGTTGATTTCCAAGATCAAACCCTCGCACCCGAGAGAGAGAAAACAAGAGATTGGAGATGGAGGAGGCGGCTAAGGTTTGCATAGGCATGCACGGACGACCCCCTCTCTCCCATATCCCTTTTATAAGCCGTTCCGAATAAGGAGAGGAGTGGATAAGCCTTTGAACAAGTCAAGGCCAGCCCCCCCTCCCTATCCTCTTTGTGTTGGATGGATAAACAAGGGGGAGGTTAGAATTTGACCCGGTCAAACTTTATCCCCTTAATTCTCACTCTGAGTGATGGTGGCACACTTCCGGGGTGCCTAGGGCACCCCCATGGTCATTAAATTCAATACTCACTTATTAATAAAGCCCATATATATATATATATATATATATATATATATATATATATATATATATATATATATATATATATATATATATATATATATATATATATATATATATATATATATATATATATATATATATATATATATATATATCATATATATATATAATTAATACTAATAATTCCCTCATGATCACATACTAGTCTCGAGTCGCTTTGGACCGTAGTTGGGATCACCTAGGGTCTTCTAACGCGGCTCCAACCTAAATACGAATATACCGACTAAACTCTTTAGCCATATTTGCATCTTAGATTAATCATCACTAATTCCACTATATGGTAATGATTGCACTCTGAGTCAGAAAGACAATCTCTATTCTTACAGATTACGATATTGCCCCTCCACCTTAATACATCCGTAGTCACCACCGGTTCACTTATAGTGAGCTGTATAACCAGTTGGTGCTACATCTTATACTCCATTATACATAATCTCCCTATTTGATCATCCCTCTTGTCAGTGAACTCTTCACAGATGAGGACTGCACAGTTTTACCGATGAACAAAC
Organism: Chamaelirium japonicum; assembly: GCA_947650365.1. NCBI lineage: Eukaryota > Viridiplantae > Streptophyta > Magnoliopsida > Liliales > Melanthiaceae > Chamaelirium > Chamaelirium japonicum. Next base: position 46,714,182 of record OX393549.1, on the reverse strand, counting down.
TTGAGATCAACTAATGGGGATATATATAAAGGTCTTCTTTATAGGAGGGTGGATTCCATCTTGAGATCTAGAGTTCCCCATTATCCTAACTCAGTCACTCAAGATATCCAGGTGTTGGCCCTTAGGACCTCACTGATTGATAATTCAAAGTAATTGGGCCAAAGCTCGAAGTTCGCTAGTCTCTCAGGATTAAGAGCAAGTCGACATGTGTAAGTAGTGAGAACCCATATGACCATGACAGTACAAAGGTGTCATTGGGTTTACTTACGATCCATCAATGCATCTCATGCACTAGCATCTTTGACCTAAAATCATACATTTCAATGGCTAGAGATTCACCATCCTTGTCGGAGTCAAAGATACTACAGTTTACCTAATGAGGTGTCCACTCTCATTATAAGCTGTGATTAGTTTTAAGTGATTAGTACCAATGGCTCATATCTCTCTTTGTATGAATATCATCCATACAAATAAGTTGCATTTTTAATCACTTGCGGACTACCTGCTGAACCATTCATCTCATGAACATATTATAATGCCATATCGATTAATAAATAATTAAGAAAAAACATAAAACATTAGGCATACAACTCTAATAATGTTGGGGGGGGGGGGGGGCTTATTGCAAATATAGGGAAAAAAAGGGTAGAAAATCACGAGCCGAATCTACGTACGACGAGAGGTAGCGGTCGCACCCGGAATCGAAATCCGTCGATTTCAGAGCCAATGCAATCCTCGTATGACTCTCTACAAGTGCGGCTATAGATGAGGGAAGTATAGGGCCCATGAGACCATCGTATCGTGATAGAAAAACGATATAAATGCGAGTTAAAAATCCAAATGGCGAAGGAAAAATGATACGAAATCGCGACTCAGAGACACGTACGAAGAGGCATAGCGTACACATCTGGACCCGGAATTTATCGATTTTAGAGCCAAAACGATCCTCACATGGCCGTCTACAAGGGAATCCCAAGTTGTGGAGAGAATGAAGCTGAGGAGACCATCGTATTATGATAGGAAAACATGATAAAAATCAAGTTAAAACTAAAAATTCATTTCGGTGTGGGGCACCCCTCACGTATTTCGATGCAGAGGTGAAGGGAGGAGGATCGGTGGTGGGTGCACGACCCCTCAGGGTGGGGGTGTTGGGCAAGTTGTGCACCCCCCGAGGGGGAGCGGGGGGTGGCCTTGGGTGAGGGGGCAAAAGGGCAAGGGGGGAGGTCGTTTGGCTGGTCGATTTTGGTGTTAAGGCCAAAACTGACCAGGCCAAACACTTGGTCGGTTTTGGAGCGCACTGTGAAGCGGGGGGAGGGGGCTGCTAGTCGGTTTGGGGGGGGGGGGGGGCACTGGTCGGTTTTGGAGGGGGGGTGTTGGGTGGTCGGTTTCTGTGCCCCCCTTCTCTCTCTGATCTCCTTCTCTCTCACTCTCATTCGCTCTCACTTGCACTCTCTCACGCTCACTCACTCTTACTCTCTCTAATCATTCTTACTCTCATTCGCTCTCTCACTCACACTCTCTTACTCTCTCACTCTCAGTCACTCTCACTCTCTCTTATCTCTTTCTCACTCTCTCACCCACTCTCACCTACTCTGAGCCACTCTTACTCACTCTCACCTACTGGAGGAGTAGGAAGAGCGAGAAAAGGAGGGGCATTAGGTGCCTTTCAAGCCTGGCTATGACTTTGTCCCTTTGATGACAGGGCCTAAAGGCAAAGAGAGATGACCTTTGGGTTCGAAGTCGCATTCGGGAATAGTGTCTGGGCTTGCCTCGGAGTTTGAGGTTTCTAATGTTGACTTGGTGGCTACTATGGCGGCACATCTCCAAGATGTGAGCGACCGATGGAAGAGGGGACAGTTTGCTTCTGCTACCGTAATGCAATCCCTACCGGAGTCTATTGTGGAGCCTGCAACGGAGATGGTAAATTGGGGTTCAGCGCAGCCTACAACAGGGTGGGCTAAGTGGAATCTGATGCAGCCTGCAGCAAGGGAGGCCAATTGGAGTGCGGTACTGCCCATCGTTACTACTCCAACCATCGTCATTACGACAGGACAGACGACGACGTTACTCCCTCTCCGAAGGAGGGGCGAGAAGAAAGCTCGAAAGGAGAGGACATCGGAGGAGTGTGAAGTGGTGGCAGCTGGCAAGAGGTTGTTCGAAGGTTTACATTCCAGAGACTACCTTGGGATGGCTCGACACGTAGCAGATGCGTTTAATGCTCCTCCCAATGTTTTATTCGATTACTGTTTGCAGATGATAAGTTGATATTCATGTTGTTTGGTTTTAGTTTAACGTATCAAGAGTTGACGTATTTTCTTTGTTTGCAGATGGGTGCGCTAGTTCAGGTTGCTCTCCAGGGCTTCCGTCTTGAATGGAAGGATGAACGGAAGGGATTCGAAGTGATGATCTCTGACCTCAGGGCCGAGCTAGAGGGGGTGAGAGATAGGTTTTTGAGTCTAGTAAGGCGCATGACCAAGCCTTGGAGGGTTTTTCGGTCATTGCGCTGAGCTGGAGGCTCTCCAAGCTGAGATGCGGGTCTGCATGAGCGATGTTCAGTCTCTGAGGCAACTGGACAAGGAACATAAAAGGATCATCGGGGAGCTCTGAGCTGAGATTGTGGGCCTATAGAGGATGATCGACGAGGTGCTGGCCCTGGCCAACTCGAGTGCAGTTGAAGTTGCCCCAAGAATCTCAGATGTTGTGTCAAAGGCTGCCGGCCATGGTCTCATGACTTGTATCTTACTGTTTTCTTCTCTTTCTGCACTGTGTGTTTGTCTTCTACTTTGATAATAAAGAACCTCTTTTGGTCAGTTTTAACATGTTTGAAATGGTGAATGACGATTAGAATGCTTGTATGCTCGAATAATGACCAGAATGTCTTTGGATGCCTTTGAATTCCAAGGTTATAGCCTTGGGATTTTGTTATTGAATGCCAAGGTTATAGCCTTGGACTTACTAGTTGATGGTGATGAGAGTTCAGTTGGCAAAGGGGGAGACCGGGGGGAGCAAGGCTCGACCCCCTTGCATCACTGTCGTCATCATCGAAGGTGGAGACCGGGGAGAGCATGGCCCGACCCCTCGTGCTACTGTCGTCGCCGTCAAAGGTGGTGACCGGTAGGGAGCAAGGCTTGACCTCCTCGGTCGTTGCCGTCGTAGCCGAAAGAGGAGTGATGATTGGTGACAATCTTTGAAAGCCAAAGCGGTGAACGCTCCGGACCTGTTGGAGTGTCGAAGCGGGGCAGTTCAAGCTTCATCATCGAATACCGAAGCGGATGCTTCAAGCTTTGTCGTCAAATATCGAGGGCAAGGCCTTGGGCTTCGTCTTCGAATGCTGAACCAGAGGCTTCGAGCTACTTGAATGCCGATACGAAGGTCACCTCGGGCTTTGTCGATGGATGCCAAAGCGATGTGAAGCATCTCGCACTGTCTGTAAGCACCTCGGATTTTGGCTTTCGAATGTTAAGGCTGTCTCATTGGGCTAGGAGGGTGTTGCTGTTTTGGGCTTTGCCTGGTGCCGAGGCGGCGGAGCCTGCCTCCGGTTTTGTCTTCGAATGTCGAGGCGAAGGTTGCATCGGGCCAAGACGGTGCTAATGTCTCGGGCTTCATCAGGAATCGAAGCGGCGAAGCTTGCCTCGGACTTTGCCTTCGTATGCCGAGGCAGAGGTCGCCTCAGGACGAGACGGTGTCGACGTCTCAGGATTTGTCAGGTGCCGAGGCGGTGAAGCCTACCTTGAACTTTGTCTTCAAATGTCGACGCAAAGGTTTCCTCGGGCTGAGACAATGCCAACGTCCTGGGCTTCGTCAGGTGTTAAGGCAGCAAAGCTTGCCTCAGACTTTGTTTTTGAATGCTGAGGCGGAGGTTGCCTCGGGCCGAGATGGTGCCGACATCTTGGGCTTCATCAGATGTTGAGGCAGCAAAGCCTGCCTCAGACTTTATCTTTGAATGACAAGGGCAGGGCCTTGGGCATGTTGATCGATAGTAGTTAGACTTTGGAGTACTCAGCATGGCGCCTTTGTATCGGTTGGACTTATGCGAAGCGTCGTTTCAGTCAAACCTACATCGGGATGCGTAGCTTTATACTGTTGTAGGTTAGTCGGTCGTGTCATAACACGAACCGAACTAACTATAGTAAGGCACTAGTGCATGTGCCCTTATGTGACAATGGGAGCATGTGTGATGCCATTGATTCGGAGTACTCAGCGTAGCACCCTTATATCGGTTGGACTTAGACGAAACACTATTTCAATCAAACCTACGTATCGGGACATGTAGTTTTGTACCGTTGCAGGTTAGTCAGCCGTGTCGCAATGCGAACCGAACTAACTATGGCGAGTCACTAGTTTATGTGTCCTTACGTGACAAGTGGAGTATGTGCGACGCCAATGATTCGGAGTACTCAGCGTAGCGCCCTTGTATCGGTTAGACTTAGAGGAAGTGTCATTTCCGTCAAACCTATGTATCAGGAAAGGTAGCTTTGTACAGTTGTAGGTTAGTCGGTCGTGTCACAACGCAAACCAAACTATGACAAGACACTAGAGCATGTATCCTTAGGTGACAACGGGAACATGTGCAATGCCAATGATTCAGAGTACTCAGCATAGCGCCATTGCTTCGATTGGACTTAGGTGACGCACTGTTTCAATCGAACCTACGTATCGGGATACGTAGCTTCGTACCATTGCAGGTTAGTTGACCATGTTGCAACGCAAATCGAACTAACTATAACAAGGCACTAGTGCATGTATCCTTATGTGACAACGGGAGCATGTGCGACGCCAATGATTCGAAGTACTTAGCATAGTGCCCTTGTATCGGTTGGGCTTAGGCGAAGCGCCGTTTCAGTCAAACCTACGTATCGAGAGATGTAGTTTTGTACCATTGCAGGTTAGTCGGCCGTGTCGTAACGTGAACCGAACTAACTGTGGTGAGGCACTAATGCATGTGTCTTTACGTGACAACAGGAACATATACGACGCCAATGATTCGAAGTACTCAGCATAGCACCCTCGTATCGGTTGGACTTAGGCAATGCGTTGTTTTAGTCGAACCTACGTATCAGGACACGTAGCTTTGTACCGTTGCAGGTTAGTCGGACGTGTCGTAACGTGAACCGAACTAACTATGGTGAGGCACTAATGCATGTGTCCTTACATGACAATGGAAGCATATTCGATGCCAATGATTCGGAGTACTCAGCATAGTATCTTCGTATCGGTTGGACTTAGGCAAAATACCGTTTTAGTCGAACCTATGTATCGGGACATATAGCTTTGTACCGTTGTAGGTTAGTCAGTCATGTCGCAATGTGAACCGAACTAACTGTGGTGTTGAGTAGAAGTCGAGATAAAATTTGATAGACTTCGATATAACTTGAAATAGTTGTTATTTCATTGATAACTCGGAAGATGTTACATCATGGATTTCAGATAAGTGACATTCTGAGTTCTTGATAGTCGACGACTTTCTACTCTGATCGGTGGATGGGCTGCTTTCCTTTGGTATTCGTGGTCTTTTGAGGCTCTGTGGGTCTATTGCCTGTCTGCCTCGGCGTCTTGGAGACTCCATCTTCATCAACCTGAGCGTTAGGAGCTTGAGTTGTTGGTCTCGTAGGTTCCTTATCAGAAAGGCGCTTCTCGATGTCATGTTTCTTGCAAGTGACTTGATCATCCTCCACCTCGATCTTCTTTTGAATTCGATCAAATAGCACTCTGAGGGAGGTAGGAGGATTGCGGATGAGATCGTTATAGATGTGGAGGTCAAAGCATAGGGCATTCTAGAATGCGAGCATGATGGCTTCATCGTTGAGGTAGTGTCCGGAGAGCGTATCATGCTCGTTCTAGAACCTCCAAGAGAACTCTCAGAAGGTTTTATCTGATCCCATCCTAAGCCGATAAAGGGAATCCAGCTTCTTTTCCGGCTTGAGGTTCAGTTGATAGTGTTAAATAAAGGGGTCTGCCAGATCCTCGAACCAACTCACGGAACCAGTGGGGAGATTGTGATACCAATAAAGCGACATGTCGTCTAGGCTACTAGCAAAGGTATGGCATAGAACCTGGTTGTCGCTATCATATGGCGTCAATGCTTGCCTGAAGGCGAGGACGTGCAGCATCAGATCTCCAGTCAGGCAGTTGAACTTGGGGAGATCGGGAGCTTTCTAACTTCGAGAAAACAGGGAGCGAAGAATCTGTCGATAAAGCGGGCCTTAAGAGGCATGATCGTTCCTTTGATCGCCTCGCTGGTCAAAAAGGCGTCGAGGAGGTAGAGAGGGCGTCGGTGTCCATCTCGTCGTTCGATGCCTGGTTGGGGCTCGGTCACCATTATAATATTGTCGAACTCTAGAGCGGTGTCCATCATTCTGAACATCCCTCACGATGCAGGGATCGAAGGATGGCTCGGAACCGAGAGGCTCAGGATGGCGAGCAGATTCATTAAGCCGTTCTCAGACCGTTGGCTTAGGAGGAATATACGAGGGTCTTCTTAAGAGGGATTCAAGGGACTATCGAAGGATATCGATGGCAGATCGTCTGGAAGGAGCAGAAGATGGGTCGACCGATCGACGGACGTTTGCTCCGTCGCTGATGCCGGTGGCTGACCGTGGAGGGTTGACTCTTGCATTGACGGTGATTTATTAGAGAGAGTCTCAACCATGAGAGCCGCATTCTACTTTATGAGAGTGAGAAGCTGGTGATATGGTACGTCGCTTGAGTATCGGCACTGGGAGAGATACGTGCTTTCCCCAAGCACTAAGGAGTTAGATCGGCGAGTTGAGGTGACTGTCGAGGTTGAGCCTGGGTGACACGATCAACCGATGGGCAACTCCTTGAATTAATAGCGAGTTGATATTCCAGGTGTTGAATCGTCATGATCCGATGACTCATTAAGCGAGTCATTGGATGCTGAGCTTCTGGATGCATGCTATTTTCTTCAGGCTTATACATCAGTGTCTTCACCATTTAGGTGTAATGATGGAGACAGACGGATTGCTCGGGCAACCGGTAGCAGGTACCGAAGGAGTTGGAAAGCTTAGATATTGTAAGTTGATAGGATCATGATCCCACAGATAGCACCAAATAGTGGGGAAGGATTTCGTGCCGTCGTATCTCCAACAGTCGATTAAAGATTTGACCCTTCGTGATATGGCAAGCTTCTAAGCGTTGAGCTGTAACTTGCTAGGCTGTCACACAAGCACTGTAGAATAAAGAGAATTGACACTGAATGTGGTGACGAAGTTCGACCGAAGCCTACGTCTCCGTGCGGCAAGATGCAACCTAGAATCCACTATCTCTGAATGAAGTAGAGCTACTCTCGACAGGCCGATGAATGCTTCTTTCAAGATAACAGAAGATGGAGAAGGAATCTGAAAACCAGAAGGCTTGAGGAGCTCTAGAAAACAAAAAGTGGGATTATGGTTTGGATTTTGGGATCAGGATTATTTCACAAGATTGGCTATTTATAGAGATTTCATTTGTAGAGAATATTCTAGGAATTTTCCCTAATGTATCAACGGTTTTGGTAAATACCCGGGAGGGGATTCACCAGGTCATATTGCTGCCTTCGTGGGCCCTAGGTAGGGCTACGGGTGCCACTGTCATCTCTGTGGGCCCTAGTTAGAGCTGCGGGACTAGCAGTTGTCTTTGTGGGCCCCAGGCAGGGCTGCGGGTCCCACTGTAGGGCGCTAGCCAGATTTTGCACCCACAAACTCTACAATTGCTCATCTGCAAACTTTTGAAATTTTCATTGAGTTTATTCTTCATTTGAGGGATTGATTTTTTTCTTCGTGTGAGTTCTGGGGAATCTTCTCAAAAAAAATTTCTATCCTTTCTTCATCGTCGTCCCACGTCTCTCTCTTTCTCTCTCTCTTCTCTCTACCATATCACGAGGAGCAGCGACTATCCACGGTCTGACGAAGCAATGACTATCTTACTAGCACCAACACCCCTCTTCCCTTAAACTATAGAAGGTCCGCACACATTGACACATCAATACACCACATCAGTGTGCATGGTCCTTCAGGGTTGAGGATAAATTATCTTTAATAGCAAGACGGGTTATACACCAGGCTCTGATGCACTGATCTGTGCTCCATCTTGGTTCCTGTTCAATATGATCATCGTGCTTGGTCAGGTGAATGGAGATCCAACATCTCCGTAATGGAGACTTCACTACATTCCTTTACCTACCAACAGCTTATTTCCAGTGAGTGACTAGTATCACCAAAGCTATAAACTCGGTCTAGGTCTACACATGACTGGTCTACTAGGTCTCCTAAGTATGGACCCACCATGCACCTCAGTGGCCTACTGTGTTCTCTATGGTCCTTATTACATATGAATTAACATATACCAAAGTAGTATTCTAATTAAAGTAATAACCAAAAGCATCTTTTTTAATGTTAATATAAAAAATCAATGCTCCGGACATACAAGCTATAACAGGAAGACATTTGGAAACTCACGAACCATATATCCGCAATAGTACAACTAGGCTTTCGTCCTTATCCTTGCTCGATAACTGTGCTAGTAAGCTGAGGGTGGTCTGCTGCAGCGGTACCGGGTACAAGATCTTCTGCTTGTCTCCCATGAAGTAGAAATCCTTACTCCCCGAATGTGAGAAGGTGGCCTTCTTTATGAAATAATCGAGGGTGATGTGATAGGCCGACATCCAATCCGTTCCAAGTAGCACATCCACTCCTCCCAAGTCTAGGATGATTAGGCCTACCGAGAGCTCATTGTCTCCAATATGAATGATGAAGTCCCGACAGATCCGATCCACATTGGTACTCACCCTGAGCGGTGAAAAAACCGATAGGGCATAACCCAATGGGACCGACTCCAGTCCGAAAGTTTTGACAAAACTAGGGACGATATAGGAGTGCGTAGATCTACTATCGAAATGAATATAAGTTAGGGTCGAAAAGACAGGGAGGGTACCTAGTGTTATTGGGAAACACGTAAGATATTAAGCTAGCTACTTTCTAGTACTAGTTCTAACAAGCCAAAACTAATAACGAAGGCAGCAATTGAACTATGACTAAGAATTGAAATACTAAGTTCAAGGTTACCTTAGATCGCTCCCCTAGAAACCTATGGGTCTTGATCGACTAGCATGTAAATCCTTCCATGGGTCTGATTGCCTCTTTTCCCTTAACAAGGGAAAGGCCTCTGCTGCTGTGGCTAGGGAAGACCTTGTTGCTGCTGCGATCTCTGTGGAGGCTTCTGAGCAACACAAGTGGTGGAGGCAAAGCAAGCCTATGGGGTAGAGTTGGTAGGAACAACTACCGACAAAGTTATGGGTAGTTCCACTTCAAGTGTTCTAGTGAGCTGTACTGGAAATAACCATGCCGCTGGGATCAAAAAGCTAGAGTACCATAGAAGTTCTGAGGCTGACGTGACGGGGGTCGGGTCTTCATAGGCATGAAACTCTTTTGAGTCGGTGGACCATTGTCACTGTTGTCACCCCGCTTTTCAAGGATGGTATGGGACTCCTTCAACACCTGCTCTACAGCCAGTGACTGGTTGACCAACTCTTCATAAGATTACCCTAAAAAGGGATAACCCTACCTCTGATCGTCGGATTCAAGTCATTCTTAAAGCATAAGGCCCTCTTGTCGTTGATCGCCACCTAGTGAGGAGCATACCTTGTGAGCTCCGAAAATTTGACCTCATACTGCGACACAATACGAGACCCCTGATAGAGAGCTAGAAACTCCACCTACATCCGGTTCTATATGATAACTGGAAAGAACTTCTTCCGAAAGATTTCCTTGAACTCCTGTTATGTGATCTCTTCTCGATCTGCAGCTCTGGTAAACTGGACTATCTACTTCCAGAAGTCTGTCTCAGCCTCAAACTGGTATGAGGCGATGGTAACTCTTCTATCATTCGTGATAACCAACGCGTTAAGTATCTTCTCAGCCCGCTAGAACCATCGATCGACCTCTAAGGGGCCTGGCTCACCCTTGAAGCTCGGTGGTCCCATCGCCTTAAAATCCTTCAATAATTTCCTATGCCACTCGCCCTCGACCTGCTGACGAGCCTGGGCCTAGGCAAGGGTAGCCTGAGCTAGCTCAGCCTATTACTGGGCAATAGTAGCCTGCTGTTACTGGACTATGGCGGCTATCCCCAGGAGTATTTCCATCATCCTTGTCGTGCTGTCAGGCCAAGAGGATGCTGCTGCTGCATTACTTGCACCATTTCCACTTCTAGGTACCACCATCTAAAATAAAAAGATAAGTCTAACATTAACCACCTACTAAGACTCTAGACCTAACTTTCTAATTCTAAAAACTACCCATAGAAACATATCCCTAGGCTTTGATACCAACTATTACACCCCAAAAATCTGAAGACCGGTCCCTAGGGTATGAGGTGAGAAAAAGAAGGATTTGGGTTTGGTCAATTAACTACACAAATTAGGGTTCTCACAAGGTTTCTTCTGCACTCTCAAACATAAAAAAGAATGAGGGGAAAAAAATAAGGAGGAATCTTTTTAATTTGATTTTATAAAAAATATTTTATTAAAAAGCAGAGAAATTAAAATTTGTTAACAGAGAAAAGGCTTATCAAGCTAGGCTCATCCTTCAAAAGGGTTATATTCTCAGTATGTGTGACTTATTGGTGCCACTACATACTGACAGGAGTATCTCTAAGGGAGCACGAGGATCAAGCCTCCGACAATGAGCCAAGTAGTCTCACTCACTCCCTAATACTCAGTTCACAAGTTTAGAGGTCCTATCTATATGGTTAGTCAATTAGGTTATTCACATGTACTTATATTTTCATCATGATCTATCCTAGGCTTGGGACCTTAAGGAGATACCTACTCAAAAGAATTTAGTTAGATCATTACAACTAACAACCACAGAATACTAGCTAACTAAAAAAGCTCTTATTCCAATCATAATCCAATTACATTATCAGAAATGAAAATACTACGAAACCGATATACTGAAAATAAAGACACGTCTGCAATTCTAAATCTTCCTTGATCAGGACTCCTACAACTACTCCTGAGCTTCCTAACCTGCAGGTGAACCTACTCATGGGAATGAGTAGCCCCCAAAAATAAATTTAGAAGATTAGCCATATTAACATGGCTAGTGACAAGTTAACAATTTTAATAATTAACAATGCTCATATTTTAAAACGATTTACTAATTAACCTAGTTGTCAAACTAAGTTCTCAACCACGTCCTAAGTGTCCATGCAATACAGTATTCTCATACAATTGCTACTGTCACTAGTTTATCATGTATCTAGTCATATAATTCTTAATTCACAAATAGATAAAACACACTCCAATGTGAACCTCAGATATTTTGTTTATCCTACCCCTGACCGGGTATTACTACAGGGCCTTTTTTTTATGTAGAGGGCCAACTTTCTCGTCGTGCATCACCAACACCATACACTAAATACCAAGATGATCATAAGGAGTTTTCTGTCTTTCACGGTGGATCTCTACCGTCCAATTTGCTTTACTATAGGGACTTTAACTACACCTTGACAAGATTGTTAGGCCAATCCTTACTCGAGGGCTATTTCTATTGATTTTACTACAACCCTTGCTCATTATTCTTAACCTACTTATCTTCGCAGGGTGGTTCACGATCCTTGCGTGCACAGGGTCCCTACCCTCTAATCAGGTAGATTTTTAATACAACATATCCATATAAGCACCGAAAGATCTATGCAATGATTTATCATTTTCAACAGTTTATCTCGGGATTTGCACGTACTGCACTTACAACCCATACAACATATTAAATATAAAGAAATAAAGCATTCTCGTCCAGAAATCCGTATACTCGGGTTGCCATGCTCCTCTCAGGAGGGTGGCCTCGATAATTATTAGTTATTCAATTTACGGTTTAATTTAAGGGAATCCTAATTACGGTGTCCAAGCAATCAACAACAGTTGTTATTATATTATTAATGTTTTAAGCATGCGTCATCGGACTCGCAACTCCGCATGCAAGGCGGGGTCTACTTGATCACATGCGATGATGCCCGACGAAACCCGCATGTAATGTCATGGATATCTACCCTTAGTTTCTATAATAGCATGGCTAATTATTAAAAATAGTGTACTGGGCCACCTAGTCGATGTGCATAAACCCCTGTCAAATAGCCTCTGCTCTACCTAGGCTGGATCGTCCCGGCCATGCACTGTCAAGTATACACAATGGCCTACGATTATTGATTGCTACTAAGTATTGTTGGGTTAGGCCCGAGTTGGCAGAGTTGAGGAAATTTATGCGCCATCGAACGTCAGTCTATTGACACTTAAAATAATGCTCCTAATGACATAATCCCAGTTAGTCAGCGCTGCTGATACTAAGGGTCGCATTACGGTTCAACTATACTAATCCGACTTAACGGTTGGGGGGTTCAACTGTGCTAATCCGACTTAAGGGTCGAAGAGCCTTCAACATCACCACCAAAGTGTGTACTAGTAGGGTCAGATCTATGCAACGTTGGGGGGTTTGACTCGTTATTTACATGAGACAACCTTGGGCTAGGATGTGGATACGGTTAGTTGATACCTCTCAGATCAAAGGACTTAACTCAATCCTGACTCGACAATAAATAGCACTATGCCGTTCTTGGTCAAATTCCAGGTTTGGCAAATGGTCGTTGGGTAATGCATCATTGTGTGTAGCATGACATTCCGTATGCCATAGCCAAAAGAGGTGGCAACGGGAGGTGTGCCATCGGCCACCAAGGGTCGCTGAATTCTTAACCCAAACATGCTCAAAGGTATCCACGGTTTTTGATGATCAAGAACAGAAACACCAAATGGCTATCAGGTGACGACAGTCGCGACATGAACGGGGAACAAAGGGGGTTGGCTAGCATTAGTCAGGCTCCATCGTCGATCAAGGACCGACGGCAACCACGACAATGGGGAAAATAGAATTGGCAAGGTGGTGGCTGGGCACGAGGTGGCGTTGGGCTGAGGGCAATCAGTGCCACCTGGTGCTTGGCCACCGACAGCCATCGCAGCAAGGTGAGAGGAAGGGGCAGCCTGTTATGACCAAGATCCAAAAGCCAAGACTTCTAAAGCTGTGATGCCAAGATGAATGAGATGTGGTGAGATGTATAGGGCTACGAGTTAGCCCCACATTACCTGGAGAGAAGAAAGATCTAGTTATACTTATATAATTTTTTCTCATAAACATAAAAGACGCATTGTAAAACCATGTACCGCTATGGATTTCATAAGAACTAGTCTGTATTTAAGCGTGCTCGGGCGAAAGTAGTACTATGATGGGTGACCCCCCTAGAAAATCCTCATGCGGGCACATGCAAAGTAAAAAATATCTTGTGTGTTTAAGGCGGATGTTACATGGCTTGCACTGGGTTGGGCCTCATCGGCTGCACAGCTACCCGCCACATGGCCGGCGGCCATGGCTGCATAGAAGGAAACAAGGGGGTTGGGGGTCGAGCTGGTCTTCAAGAGAACCACAAGAAAATAGCAAAAAGGGAGGAGAGGGGCAGCTAAACTAGTGCAGGGGGGGTGTCGGCTCTGGCTGCTTGCTCCTCTGGCCTGCTGCTGCTCTCTGGTGCCACGCGCTACCAACATAGGGGGGGAGAGAGAGAGAGAGAGAGAGAGAGAGAGAGAGAGAGAGAGAGAGAGAGAGAGAGAGAGAGAGAAAGAGAGAGAGAGAGAGAGAGAGAGAGAGAGAGAGAGAGAGAGAGAGAGAGATTGGGGAGAGATCGGGGAGAGATGGGGATCGTGCCGGGCCTAGGGTTTTAAATAGGGGAGAAGGGGCTACAGGGATAGGGCTCGGAAGTAAAAGGGGGGAGGTCTGTTGGGGTAGGGATTGAGAGAGATATAGATGGACTCTGGGATGGAGAGTAGGATTGAGATCGAGATAGAGATGAGAGGGAGGGGGGTTGAGATCTGATGAGAGAAATAGGGGGAAACGGATGAGGGGATGAGAGGGAGTCAGAACTTAGGAGAAAGAGAGGGAGAGAGGGGAACGACTGGGGGTTTTGATGGGTCGGGATTGAGAGAGAGGAATGGTTGGGGGTTTTGATGGGTCGGGATTTAGGAGAGAGAGAGAGAGAGAGAGAGAGAGAGAGAGAGAGAGAGAGGGGGGGGGGGGGGGGACTACTGGGTGTTTTAATGGGTCGGATTGGATTTTGATTTGATTTTGTTTTGTTTGTTCTATATTATTTTATTTTATTTTTTATTTTTTTCTTCTCCTGCCTCTTATAAGGGTCATCGCTCTCGAAATCGCGTAGCACTACGGTACCAGGCGCATGAAATTCGTCGAGTCCACTCGACTCGGATAAACAACAATTTCATTAATTAATTAAATTAAGTATGAATTCCATGCATTGATACTCGTGCACATAAGTTATGCCACAATTATTATTCCCCCAATGTCACCTCGATACTTGGACCCAAGACCCATGGTCCGATCCAACTCAAGTTTAAACACATAGCATCGACAAACAATTATGTAACACAATACAAGATCCAATCTTTAATTATTCTAGCAATATTATTAATATTAACAAAAAATAACTGATTGCCCATAGTAAAACTGAATTCGAAAATATCGAACATTACATCAAACTTTTTTAAAAAATCAAGAAAAAAAAAGAACAAAGAAAATAAGAAAATGTATCAAGAAGAATTCATACACCCTATGCGAAGTAGATACATATGCGTGTGTGTGTGTGTGTGTAAACAAAAGTGTATACATGTGTTGCTTGGCATGATAAATACATATGTGTATGTAGGTTTGCATAAAGCCCAAAAAAAAAAAAAAAAAAATCTTGAGAGACGATGGTTATGTTGATCATGGCCTCCAACAATTAAAAGTTCTCGCACTTTACTTGCCCCCCAAGTAAGGCTCCTTCTACTTCTGCCTATAAAAAAAATTGGTGCCCTGCAAAGTCAAAGTCAACACATCAGGTATTCATCATTATCAATCACGAAAATTGAATCACATGGAAATTTAAATTGCCCAACTAATTATTTTTTTATTTATATATTAGTCATGATAAAGATTTCCTTAGATGATTCAGGAAATGAATGTCTTAGGAGGGTCCATATATGTACAATTACTCATAGTTTTCCTAAAACATTTGTGTTTTTTTTTTTTTTTTCGTGCTAAGGATCGGAGGACACAACTAGAAAGTTGTGTTCAAAATTGAGATTTTTCCATGAACCCGCACTCCGAAAGGTAAACTCGATGTGCTGGGATTAATTTCCAAATGCTTGAAATTAATCATGAAGCATTTAAAAACCGTATGCTAAACAAATTAGATGCACTAACTTGGAGAAGCAGATGCAAAAAGAAAACAGTTGATCCCACATGAGGATGTGTGGCTCTTAAGGGGGGGATTGTGGGGACCAAGAGTCAAGGCTCCTGAGGTAGAAGACCACGGTCAAGATGGATGAGGTGAGATGTCAAAATCCATGAATTAATCCCACATTACATTGAAAGACAAGATTATCGATTATATATATGTATAACTTTTTGTTCCTAACATTTAAGACACATTTTAAAACCATGAGCATTTAGTTAAACAGACAATATCTTGCATGTGGGTTAGTACATTATTTAACATGAAACATTTAACCCTGATGTTCAACCAGAATGTTGTCCCGATGACAGATGTCTAGTACGCTCAGCCACGACCGACAGGCAAAGGGACGTTGTGATTGGATGCCATGTCATTCTGGTTGAACATTCAGGCTAAATCTTTCAAGTTGAATAGCATCTTTCGTGCAAAAAACTCAAAAACAGCACAAGTAAAAATTGGCCCTAAATCACGACCTCCCTATCAAATTCATCTCTACTCCATTCGAACGCGAATGGATAGACTGATTCTCACAGGCGCCCGATTTGTTGTCACAATCCCGATCCAACATCGTTTGAGTAACCTACCCTAACCTAACCTCAAGGTTGAACTGACCTAATATGTTCATTGCGCAAGTCAAGACAAATATACAATCCAAATACCATGCATGTAAGTGATTGTAAAACTCTTACCTCAAGCTTGAAACACCAACTATGTTGTTAGCAACTAATCATTCTTGTCGCGACTTCGCCTTCACTTGGTTAGTCTAACTAATCATTCTTGTCATGCGACTTCGCCTTCACTTCGTTGGTCCAATCTTGTGGTAACTAGGGAAGTCACCGTGATATGTCGATACCTGCATCACGATGTTTACTGTTAACAAAACATATAATCATTTTGCCCTCTATAAGGTGATGCATATCAACTTTATAATGTGATTGATTAAGGCTAACCATTGCATGATAAGCTCTTATTAGATGCATAATTTTGAATCCGATTATTTTCCTATGAATTGCAATTCCCAGAAAATGGGCTCACTTATGTATTCTTTCAATAAAACCGCCAGGTACCCAAGGATTTACAAATCTTTCCACATTTGGTTTTGTATGCTGCAATTATAATCCATGAGTCAACACTGTACTTCGCCAGCTGTTTGGTTCGTTGTAGTTTCTGAAAACCAGTGTGATTTCAACTACCACCTGGCACCTATACAAAATCATGTAGTTGGGACATGTAGCAAAAAACTGTGTTCCAACTGCACACATTGTGTCCCCACCGCACGGTGTAGGGCTAACTACAGTGAACCGATCGAACAGGTACATGCTTTCAACATGAGGATGGGGGAAGGACAGTGTGAATTACAAAACCTAGGTGTTTTGGTTGAGAAATAAAAGGATGGGATTTCATTTTCAAGGGAAGAAGCAAACACACAAGCCCTGTTATGGAATATACATAGGAATGGAGCCAATGGGCCCATTTCCTTGAAATTCCAATTCCCAAGAAAAGAACACAGCCTTAATCATATCAGGATATAGAATTCAGACACTCATAAGGGATTTTTGTTGTCAAAGTCAACAACGAAGGTTAGGCAATTACCGCTTCAATGTCGATCCTGTAGACGATCAGCTTCCGCCGCTCCCGGCAGCTGGTCCGGTAGGCGACCACGATGTGCGCCACCGCCAAGGCCAACGAGCTCAGAAACAAGGCCTCCGCCGCCACCCCCTCCCTGTCCCCGACCGTCAGCCGCCTGCGCCCATACATGCCGGCGGCCTTCGCCGCCACATAACCCACCGACAGGAAGCTGCACGCCGTCGTGATCCCCAGATACGGCCCGCGCCCGTTGCAAACGAGGTAGACACCTGCCACATCACCGCGTTCAAAGCATCATCAGCAAACGGGCTCGCTCTAATTAGCTCGTCGGTTGGTGGTTGCCGGGTGTCTTACACAGGATGAGGAGGGACCGGGCGGCGGAAATGATCGGCACGTCGACGAGGGAAGCTTCGAAGGTGTAATTCATGATCAGTTGGGCCGGGAGGGTGGCCGGAGCGGAGAAGGAGGGGTTGGAGGAGGCGGAGAGCAGGGCGGAGGGGACGACGACGTCGAGGACGGCGATCAGGAGGGGAGGAGCGCAGACGAGGAGTAGGGACGTCAGCATGGTCACCAGGAAGAAGAGGGTCTTGGCCCATCTCCATGGCCTCTCCTTGTACGAGCCCACCATCGTCTCCCTCTTTGCTGTTGCTGTGCACCCGGCCGAAGGCCAGGTCGCCATTTAAGAGAGGGGAGGAATTGAAAGGAGGGGGGTTTTGATTCTTGTGATTTGCTTCTTAGTCTTGGCGCCGGCTTCCGCTCGCGAAGGAAGATTTGGATTTGACCCTCCGACTCTGCCTTCGCCGCGTTGCCAAACGGCGATGGCGTCAGGGCCCGCGCGGAAGCTTCGGCAGCTGTTGATTCGGCTCGCGCCTGCCGCGGCTCAACCCGGTCAGGCAAATGAGCGAGCGGCTCACGGGCATGATTTTTCTTTGTCCCCTTGTGCAGGCGAATACGTTTGCAGCCACGCGAGGCTGTCCCCCAACAGTTTGGCTCCTCTCCGGTTATGGGTCTCAACTTAGACCTCGATAGGAGATGTTCGGTAGTTCAAATTCAAATAGATATGCGGCTATTATTATGTGGAACATTTGAAAAGCAACCTATTAGCTATGCTGCCATTATTATGTGAAATATTTGAAAAGCAAAAAATCGATGGATTTTCGATCGTATTAAATACAATCCTCTATCCACTATTATTGTTTCGAATGTGTTGTTCAACAATTTCAACAATCGATACACGGTACAATTAGATTCCCATCTCTCTCATTAGCTCCCCTCTGGTGATGTGTCGGTTATGTCACATCCGTAGAGATCTAAACGGCTGCGCCGATTTACTGGCCAAAAAGATTCAATCGGAAAGGGCCTTTTTCTCTTCCTCTACTGTTCTTGATTGTATTTTAACAGCTTACTATGCAGACTTAGAAAAGATTAATAATTGTAATGAGTTTTCTATTGATCGGGCAGGGACGTCATGAATAAAACCCCCATGGTTCCTACCAAAAAAAAAAAAAAAAATCGAATAGCTAGTTAGTTATGAACTACTGAACATATTTGATGGACGGAGAGGAAAAAAAGAGACAATAGCGGCTCCAACCATCACCGGCCGCTTCCGCCACCGACTCTAACCATCGATTGCCGGTCAACACATCATCATCTTCGTGTCTGAGACATCGAGTATCGTCCGTGCTCGACACCGGCCGTCGGAGTCCTCTACCGGTTGTACCCAAGATATGTCGCACCTTAGGCATCCAAATGTATTGCACCTTCACCACTAGCGCTGATCAAGAAGGGCATCGACCCTTCACTCTCACTGCTTCCTCCAAGCAACGTATATGTTTGGTGCACATCAGCAAGATGATTGTATCCGGCTACTACTATCGATCGTCTTCCCAATCTCCCTATGTTCCTCCATGACCGCCAAACTTGTCGTTCTGACCGGTTGATATGGTCTGACTCGACAATTCCTCCCCATTCCTAAACACAGTCGACGCCCTCTTTATCGCAGCTCTCGAGCTAGATCCGCTAATCCGGCAGCATGATCAATCTTTAGCAAAAGAGGGTGGCAACAATTGCTTAAAGGGATGTGAGGGAGAGCCAGGGTAAATGAACGGACCTGCTCACAGAGATCCGATCCAACCTCCATAATTCCATCAAGCTTTTCAGGTCAACTATGGCCATTGTTACCGTCCCTACAGTGTCAACTCTAATTTACCGAATTGATATTCTAGAGGTAAAATGGACATTTAAAAAAATTTAGTTGGTAAAATACTTAACCCTTTGCCTAATGAAACTTAGAAAAGGGTTTATCGAAATTCGAAATGCAGGTCAGTTTAGAAGGGTACTGTGCTGACTGAACTCTCCATTGGAAGGTTCTGTTGACCTGACTTCCTTGCGGCTCCCACCAAGCCTCTTCCGGCATTTTCAGAGCCGTAACGGGAGAGGAGTCGAACTTTCACGGACTAGAGGTCCGGAGTAACGGTCGACGGCGTCCCCGGCCGGCGCTTCGGCTCAGACGAGGGGAAAGCTCTGGGTCAAACTTCAAAAGCCCATGTGAAAGGTATCCTTCTTGAGTTCTAGATCGAGAAATCGTTAGGACGTGATTACGTGTCCATCCATGCAGCCAACGTTCTCGAATTTCAATCTCTCTCTCTCTCTCTCTCTCTCTCTCTTCCATCCATTGCAGCCAACGTTCTCGAATTTTCAAAATCTCTCTCTCTCTCTCTCTCTCTCTCTCTCTCTCTCTCTCCTCTCTCTCTCTCTCTCTCTCTCTCTCTCTCCTAGCGTTTGGCTGCCCAGCAGGATCGGCAACCTTTGTCTCGATTCACCAGATAGCCGTTGATAGAATACACATTGTCTATCCTGCGTGGTTGCTCCTCATGTCACAGTCATCTATTGCACCACACAGCCGTCCGTCCGTTACATCCATATTTCATCAGTATTGCAGTTGACCGTAATCAGCTTCAATGACAAGCAAAGGAACGGTTGTGATTGGCCCAACGATATTAGCTCCAATTTGGTACTTGATCACTATCTAACACCTTTTGTCTGCCAGTTCCGAGGTATTTGTGCAACGGACAAATGTCTCCTGGGGCTGAGACGATGGGTTAGCATCTTAGAGAAAGGGGACAGATGATTTATGATTTGGGCTTCAGCCAGTATCGTCGGATCCTCTGAGATTATGATCTTTGAGGTCATAATCTCAGATAATCAGATAGGTTAAAGTCACAACTGTTTATTTGGGGCTGTGTCTGTCCTTGTGCCCGACATCTTGCGGGGGCTGAGTGTGATTCAACAAATGAGCTTGGCATAATGGACGGTTGTGATTCCGTTTCGGCATAACTTATAACTTCAGAGGATCCCGTGCATTGGAAGGGGAAAGTGAGAAGCACGACGTCAGCAAACCTTTTGAGCTCAGCGGCTAGCTCATCACGCCACGTGCTGTTCATGTGCTGAGAAAGATAGTGTGAATTGCACGGCAGGTGATGATGAACTCACCAAAGTCATCCCATGATGATATGAGATCATGAATGACGGAAGGACAATGGCTTTAAAGTCAGGACTGCAACTGGGACTGGTTGAGACGGGTTAGGGTCAACCAATTGTAGGGTGTGCATCGGTTCAAAATCAACTTATTTAGGTAAAACCCAAATCGATCAAATTTTGATCGGTTTTAAAATTTTTTAATTCGATCCAAACCGAACTGAGATTATAATCCAATTCAATTCAATTAAAATCGATTTGGATTGAATTAGATTGTATTGGATAATCGGTTTGGGCTTTGACCTGTTCTTATATCACTCCCCCCCCCCCTATATTAGTACCTAATTTTACTTAAAAATTAATCATTGTTATCAATCACTATGCCTAACTGAGATTTTGAGTCATCCTAAAGTATTGAAAAGGTTGCTGGTAGCAAGGGTATATATATATATATATATATATATATATATATATATATATATATATATATATAATAAAGGACGACGGTTGTGGGGGGGGGGACAAATGAACTGAGACAAAAGAGCGGCTCAGATTTATCTAGAGGAGGAGGATAAACTTGGAGACTCGATCACAGTCGTCCGTTTCATCCAGAGCTAAGTGAATCTTACTCGGTCTATTTAATTCCGACTCGATCACATTCGCCCATTTTCTAATCCTAACCATTGAATCCCACTCAAACTATTAAATCCCCTCATAAATCTCTCGCTCTCTCTCCCTCTCGGAAGTCGGAGCCCGCGCCCCTCTCGCCCTGTAAACCCTCTATATTTTGGAAGCCTGCCGGCTGTGCGCCCCCCCTCTCGCTTCTCTCTCTCTCGGAAGTCGGAGCCGCCCCGTCTCTCTCTCTCTCTTGGAAGTCGAAGCCCCACGCCCTCCACCCGCAGTCGGTTCCCCTCTCTATCGATTCCTCTCTCTCTCTCTCACAGGAGGAAGGAGGAAGAATTAAGGCAGGGCGGTGCTGATCGGGGCCGAGATGCGTAGATCGGAGGTGGGGCGGTGCCGATCGGGGCCGAGATGCGTAGATCGGAGGTGGGGCGGTGCCGATCGGGGCCGAGATGCGTAAATCGGAGGTGGGGCGGTGCCGATCGGGGCCAAGATGCGTAGATTAGAGGGGTGGGGTTAACTAGGGTGGCCGATCCCTTCCTCCTGTTGATCGCAGAGAGGACGGGGACGTTGGTGGTTGCAGCGGTGCTGGTCTCCGTGGCCATGTCGATCATGGTGGTGGAAGCGGTGGATCCAGGCTCCTATCCTCTCTACTTCCTCTCCAAACTCTTTTCCCTTAAGTCCCTCTTCGGGGTGGCACACAGTCTCAGCTCTCTCTCTCTCTCACTCACACACACACACATACATACACACACACGGAACTTCTGATCTGTGGTTTCAGGTCCTCTGGTCTCTGTTTTTTTTTTCTGTGAGGTTGTGATCCATCGCACGAAGCTCCTGCACACTCTCTTCCCCACTCAATGCAAAAACCCTAGGCAGCAACAGGTCCTCTCTCTCTACTTTTTTTTTCCCCACTTCCTTCTCTATTTCAGGCTCAAGAGGTCGAGGTTGCCGGCGGAATGGCATCCGGGAGGGAGGCTCTCCGACGGCTGACGACAGCCCATGATTTCAGATCGATTTTTTCTTTTTTTTTTCCTCTCTCTGTTTCAGATCCATTTTTTCTTCTTTTTTTCCCTCGCACTCTCTCTCTCTCTCTCTCTCTCTCTCTCTCTCTCCACTACCTCCGGACGGGGATGGCGTTGAAGAAGTGCGATGTGTACAGCTTCAGTCTGCTGCTTCTAGAGCTCATCACCGGGGCGCCGACCTTATGCTTAAACCTGATTTGAGTAAGCCTTTTTTTTAGGGTTCTAATGTTTAATTCTCTATCGTGCTATTCTGATATATCAGTTACAGATAATTCAATAATATCATGCTTATCCATGATCGAATTATATTTGTACAGCTTCAGTCTGCTGCTGCCAAGGTTCGAAATTTCCATTTCGGTCAATATTTCGACCTCCTGGAAAATGGAAATATTTCGTGGAAATATTTCGACAGTGTGGAAATATTGTGATTTGATGGAAATGGTGGAAATATTGATTTTTTAATGGAATTTTTGAATGAAACTCTGGATAGTCATAAACTAAGTATAGATACACGTTTTAGAACACTCAGATAATATTTATACCCTATCTACGGGTGTAGAGCATCACAAAGCATGTATTTAGCATTTGAGTCTGTGAGTCTTGTGCAGTCTTGTTTGGTCCTGTTTTGATCTATGTTTTTAAAATGCTTTTTAATCTTTTTTGTGGAGAAAAATATTTCCAAAATAAAGATTAGTTGATTGTTAAATTAATGCTTCAAACGATTTTGAAAATGAACTTAAAACAAGAAAGTTGTGCAAGTTTGAAATCGTGCAAAAATTATGCTGAAATGCAAAACACTGTTTTTTTACTAAGTCTGAAAAAATGAGTTTTTATAAAGAAAACTTTTTATACATTCAAAATTTTCTTTGACGGACCATGGTTTTCTAGATGTACTTGTAGTTCTACATCTTGTGGAATTTTTTGAGCTAAAAATGAGTTGATTTAACCACTTTTCTCAACATACAAATTTTATGAAAAACCGAAAAAACTGTTTTCTCCTACTAAAACTGAAAACCTACTTTTTGATTCACTTGGTTTTTGATTTTTTTGATATTTTTATTGAAATCAAATGGGGGGGTATTTGCTTATTTACATATAATAACTTAAAGTAAATGGAGAAAATAAAAATTAAGTAAGACGACATTTACTTAAATGTTATTATATGTAAATAAGCTGCTGAAACCGAAACCCCCAGTCCCCTTTCATAACCAGTCAGTCCCAACATTTCGGTGTTAAAATCCCAAAATTTCCCGAAATTTCCCGAAATGTCTCGAAATTTTCCGAAATGTCCCGAAATATCCACGAAATATCGCGATATTTCGTGCCAACAAATATATCGCACGAAATATCGCGATATATCGCGATATTATCGTGATTCCTATTTTGTTCGATATCACAATATGAATTTCGTGCCGAGGTTTGAGAAAACCGAAATATTTCGCGAAATATGTCGAGATTTTGTACCTTGGCTGCTGCTGGAGCTCATCACCGGGGCGCCGACCTTATGCTTAAACCTGATTTGAGCAAGCCTTTTTTTTAGGGTTCTAATGTTTAATTCTCTATCGTGCTATTCTGATATATCAGTTACAGATAATGCAATAATATCATGCTTATCCATGATCGAATTATATTTGGGCACGGGATTTTTCGTGCCCTTGGCCACGAGGATCTGCAGCAATGGTCGAGGAAGAAGACGAAGGGGGAGGGATCGAGCACCTCCTCTCCCAATATTACGTTGATCATTACCCTTCATAACACGAAATCACTATCTCTCTACCTCTCTCCCTCGAATGACCATTGCCCATCGCCCAGGTACGGCTGCAGTTCATCTCTGCTGTCAATTGCTCTTTCATTTTTTTAACCCTTTCATGCAGATAATGTCTTCTAATCTCTCTCTACCAAAACAGTTGTATTGTGCTAATCAGTGAAACTTTTTTAACCCTTGCACAATCAGATTTTTCATTGCTGATTTTGATTTTAATCCCTGATTTTGTGTTTCTGCAGTCGTAGCATCATGGAATGTTAGGCTCATTGAATAGAGAGACTTGATCCTGAATGGACAAAACCCAGCTCACGCCCCCAGGTGCCATCTCTACCTCACTCTCTCGCAAATTGATTTTCTATTTTTTCAGAAAAAGTTGATCATTTGTTTTTTTTTTTTTGCAGTCAGCGGAGGCTTCACCGCACACCACCAAGGCGCGGACCAATATGAGGTGAGATTCCTTTACATTCCATCGCTGAGGAGGGGCCTCTGTCCCTTGAGTTGCATTATTTTTTTAGCATTATAGTACAATGTTGTGAAATTTTGGCTAGAATGAGATTGTTGCTTCATAGACAAAATCAATCATTTTAAATGTAAAAAATCATATATATTTTTTACCCGTCTTTTTTTTTAATGATTTTGCCTATGAATACTCTGAGTCCGAAGTGTACATCCAGATTTTTCATTGCTATTTTTGATTTTAATCCCTGATTTTGTGTTTCTGCAGTCGTAGCATCATGGAATGTTAGGCTCATTGAATAGAGAGACTTGATCCTGACTGGACAAAACCCAATTCACACCCCTAGGTACCATCTCTACCTCTCACTCTCTCGCAAATTGATCTTCTGTTTTTTTTAAAAAAGTTGATCATTTGTTTTTTTTTTTTGGCAATCAGCGGAGACTTCACCGCACACCACCAAGGCGCGGACCAATACGAGGTGAGATTCCTTTACATTCCATCGCTGAAGAGGGGCCTCTGTCCCTTGAGTTGTATTATTTTTATAACATTATAGTACAATGTTGTAAAATTTTGGCTAGAATGAGACTGTTGCATCATAGACAAAATCAGTCATTTTAAATGCGAAAAATTATACATATTTTTTACACGTCTTATTTTTTAATGATTTTGCCTATGAATACTGAGCCCGAATTGTACATCCAGATATTTTACCCGTCTTGAATTTGGGTTCATATGGATTCATTTGGTTAGAATGAGACTGTTGACTGTTGTTTCAAGGATTTGAAATTTTCGATAACATATATTCCAAATTAGATTTTTGGTTACGGTTAAGGCGATCAAATATGGTGCATCCATATTTTTTTTTGTCTTATTTTTGAATGATTTTGCATTTAAAATCACTGATTTTGCCTAGGAATACTCCAAGCCCGAAGTGTGTTGATTTTTTTCCGGGCTATGGACTCATTGCGGGCTCGGAGTTTTCATAGGAAAAATCAGCCATTTTAAATGCAAAAAATCATACATTTTTTTTACCAATCTGATTTTTGAATGATTTTGCCTATGAATTCTCTGAGCCCGAAGTGTGCATCCATATTTTCAAAAAATATGGATGCAAAAATTTGATCCTCTGTTTTTTTTTTTGCATACATATTATTGCCTATGCAAAAAAATGTATTTTTTCGTCCATCTTTTCTTCATCTATATTGTTTTCCCGTCTCATTTTTTAATTATTTTGCTTTTAGTTGATCGTCTGTTTTGGTCTGGTTGAGACATTGATATAAGGTCATCCCATCTATATGAACATGTTGATACAAGGCATTGAATGCCCGTATTAAAAAAGATTTCGAGAACGACGAAAATATGGGCAGCCGGGATGGAAAGTGAGCTGCGGACATGTGGAAAGATGATATTTTCGTCGTTCTTGAAATCTCGAAATCTTTTAATATGGCTTTTTTTTTTCCTTCCATATATGGTTGATTTGTAGAAATGTGGAAAGATGATATTAATGTCCACATATTTTTAATACACAATTATTAACTGATTGTCCTCGCTTCGAAATATTGTCCTCGCCTCGAAATATTGTCATCTACCTTGATGATCGCAGTTGTCTGTTGTACAATGCTTCAACCATACATGGAAGGAAAAAAAAACCGAGTGCAATTTTGTTACCATACAATGCTTCAACCATACCTTGATGATCGCAGTTGTCTGTTGTACAGATTTTTAATACACAAATATTGTCCTCGGCTCGAAATATTGTCATCTACCTTGATGATCGCAGTTGTCTGTTGTAACCATATCCAATCCATGAATTGCACTCATCCCCAAAATGGACAAACATTGGTTCATGGGGCTGGCATCGCCCGGAACCCATTTCGTGCCCGCAGTCTGTTTGATGAAATGTGTGAGAGAGTGCTGACCCCGGATAGGGGAGTTTACAATGCCCTGATGGGTGCGCTGATGAGGACCGGAGATCTCAAGTCTGCAATGGAGCTGATGGAGGAGATGGAGACGAAGGAAATCGGGGTGGACGATGTGACCTACAATACCCTGTTCTGCGGATTGAAGAGGTTTGGATGGTCGGAGGATGTTTACAAGGTCTACCAGACAATGGTGGAGAGGAACTTCGTCCCGAGGACACGGACGGTGATGCTGCTGATGAAGCATTTCTGCGAGGACCGACGGTCCGATCTGGGTCTGGAGCTATGGGATTACTTGGTGGAGAAGGGCTGCTGCCCTCATCAACACGCATTGGATCTGTTGGTGATAGGGTTGTGCTACAGCGGGAAGGTGGCGGAGGCCTACCGGTGTTTCAAACAGATGGTCGAGAGAGGGAGGGTTCCTTCCGAGAGGGGATTTCGGGTGTTGGAGGGCTTTCTAACCCGATATGGGGAGTGCAAGAGGTTGGAGGAGCTGCGGCAGATGATGAACAGATTGCAGATTCATGTTGGTGTTCGAGATATTGGGTTATCTGATTAATTAAGCACCAGAATGGTACAACTTTTTTGCAACCTCACTGTAAAATATTGTTTATGTATGTTATGAATCCTTTTTTATTAGAGTTGTGATCCATGGGCGACCCCATCTGATGGGATAATACTGTGTTGTTAAAAAAGTTAACCTCTGTAAGATCATATGCTGTGTTTTTTAGCACTGATTCTGATTCAATACAAACAATTATAAGATTAGTAGCTTGAGCCTGACATAAATGAATGGTTTATCTTTTTGTGAGTATATAGTACAGTATTCCCGAAACCTTTGAGAAGATTACAAATCTTGGTATCAGCTCACTATTCCACCAACTGGACGGCTGCAATGGAAGGTATTTTTTCCTTCAGTTTCTGGGTTAGAGCTACATGAACCGTCATCTCCTCAGCTGCAGGTCCACTGAGTCGGACCCTCACGACATAACCATTGATCTGAACAAGCTCGAGCACTCTACCTCCTGTGCCTTCGAGGTATGGTCTTATCGCCGCAAGAACCTGAAAGATAACATTTTGAGTTACTCTATGTTTTCTTCGTACTATAAATACAGCTAAGTAGGAGTCAGTTATATCTTCCGTGACACTGAATAATTTCGGGGAAGCGACGTATCATGAAACACTAACTTCGTGTTTTCTATTCAAAATTTTGTATCTTGATTTTCTGACTTGCTTGGTCAATAAAGTAGAAAGAAATAAAGATTAACAAGAAGCATTGATTACCTAAATGTAGAGGAATCCTCCAACGCACCGGACGACTCAGGAATCTGAATGACCCCAGCCGTTTTCACGGGCCTCTGACCTGTATAGCACTAGTGCATGCCCGTGCCTGTCGGCACTGCAGCGGGCCGCCTTCGGCGACAACACACCTGTCGGCAAGACACCCCCCGATTGACACGAAGCGAGCAACCACCACCACTCCCCCCCCCCCCAACCCTCGAACCCAAATCTTCTACCCCATCGTCTTCCCCCCAAGTCACAGTCGTCTGTTGCACCCATTCCCGACCCATGCATAACACTCAGTCCGAACCGACAGGCAAAGAAACAGATGTGATTGACCCCCCGACATATGCTCCAGGTTGTACCTGATCACTGTCGTCCTATCGGCAGTCGGATGGCCATCTTCGGCGGCAACAAATCCCCGGCCGCCAAATGTGCTCTGCCACCAAAGACTGCCGTTGTGGTGTTGAAGGCGGCCGGGGAAGTGTTGCCACCGAAGACATTTGTCCCAACACGAAACGGACGCCTTCGGCACGACACCCAACAGGTGCCTTCAGCACAACACGCAGCGAAGGCCTTCGGCCCAACACGGCCAACACGCATGCAAATCCATGCGACCCGTGTAATAAACCTCATACCAATCAGCACACACGACACAACCTATAAGGCTAGTTACGCAGATTCAACTCACGCTACCATGACGCACCCCTTCAATATTTCACATTTAAATAGGAATATAAACGAAGAGTAAACATCTTTGTAGAATACAAATTCGAATTGAAGTAAAAGCTAACATTGGCAATGTATTGACGTCACCAGGCTTCAACACAATCATTCCTGACATATTACAATTCAGTATTTATAATTAATCAATCAAAATTTATCACAATTTACTTTTTTGGCTAAAAAAAAAGACATTCTACTAAAGGGTTGGAGGCTTACAGATCATCATTCGTCCCAAACATTATATACAATAAAACTCATATTAACATACAAAACCCACTGCAGCAGATGTAGCAAATAAACCCCATTGCCCAAGTGAACCAAATTCACCGCCACCACAACCAGGCCGGTGTCAAATTCAAGCTCCCCAGCAATTCTTGCACATTTCTTCAGCACTGACCGAGATAGTTATTTGGACAAAAAGAGTGGACATCAATGATGGGTCTGGTATCTTTGTTAATGTTGGTTAGACGACTGATGTTAGTCTAGGGGTGGAATGGAGGGTCTGATCTTGACCCCATAAAAAAATAAAAAAAATCATCATTTTTTTGAAATATATGAATATTTTTTTGAAATATATGAGGATAATTACCTTATTGTGCAATAAAATGATTCATCTTCGATTCCGTAATCATCACCACCCTTTGCATCATCCCATTTCAGAATGTCTTGATATACTTGAATGCCTCGTCAACATTGTTGAACTCGCAGGCCTTGCTCTGAAATATAAACAAATTCCGGATGCCAATGGAGGCATATAGATCCTTTAACTTCACCGCAACACATTAATGTGCTTGGCCTAATAGCAACTGGTTCGTGGTGTGCGGCTCCATGCACATGACAGAAACCTGAGCATCACTTCCACGCAATCAAGGGTGCGGCACTTTGCTCTGAAAGAACTCTCTTCTCACAATCATTTTTTGTAGGACAGACCTGAGCCTGTAAAAACATAACCATCAAAAATTTAATCATCCTTAATTATTGCAACTTAGCATTTGACTTCAAAAGGAAAAGCCAAGAAAAAAAAATGATAAACAAAGAAGCTGCAATGAAATAGAAATAAGGCTTTGCTATTTAAGAATCTTTATGCACATGAGCTCTGATCAGGTGCACGCTTGTATGCATGGACTTGAATCTATTTTTCTAAAAGAAATGAATGCCCTGCACCTTGGTTGTCAGATCATGTTTATTCTCCTCTTTTGCTAGGTTGTTTCCCACAACACTAAGAGAGAGAGAGAGAGAGAGAGAGAGAGGAATCCTTTTAAGAAATGCATGAATGTCCTCTATTTTTCTTCTGAGATCGAGACCCATCACCATGTTGTCTCCTCATCCTCATCCCTGCAAATCTGTTGATCCAAAAGAACCAAATAAGACATTAGACGTGAAGAAAACAGAAAAGCTTCAAAATTTAATGCTAGATTTTCAGACAACATAATAAAGGGATTGTAGTTAACATTTGACTTCAAAAGGAAAAAAATAAAAGAAAAAATATTATTAACAAAGAAGCTGCAATGAAATAGAAATAAAGCTTTGGTTTTTAGGAATCTTTATGCACATGAACTCTGATCAGGTGCACTCTTGCATGCATGGACTTGAACCCATTTTTCTAAAAGAAATGAATGCTCTGCACCTTGATTGCCAGATCATGTATATTTTCCTTTTTTGCTCAAGTTGTTTCCCACTACATTGAGAGAGAGAGAGAGAGAGAGATCCTTTGGAGAAATGCATGAATATCCTCTGTTTTTTCTTCAGAACAGGGGTAGATGAGGACCCATCACCATGTTGTCTCCTCCCCTCATCCTTGCAAATTTGTTGATCATAAAGTTAGACGTGCAGAAAATAGAAGATGATGGAGTAAAACCTTCAAGCTTGGAATTGCATCCATACAAAATCACAATCTTTGCGTATAATTCTAAAGAACATCTTGAGATCATCTCTGGCCCCAGTCAAACAAAGCATCTATAGATCAGATCAACCATGTACCAGAAAAACATAAACTAAACAAAAAAGAGAACGGAAGAAAATCTGGTAGAACATGAAAAGAAAAACAGAGAATAGGAGGGGCAACATAGATTTCTTTTAAAAAATAAAAGTGTATAGAGAGAGAGAGAAAGAGAGAGGTTGTACCCGAGTAGAAGGAGGAGCTGTGGCCGACGATCGCGGTAGTGACTGGCTTGAGGGTTGGAGATCCTCGTCATGCTTAACAAAGAAAAAAAGAGAGGAAGAAGGCAAAGAACAGAGAGAGAGAGAGAGAGAGAGAGAGAGAGAGAGAGAGAGAGAGAGAGAGATTGGAAGAGGGAGAAGAGGATGCCAGGAATCCAGGCTCCAGTTCCAAGTACACTGGTGACGTCTCTGGCCATGGATCTATCTCCGCAGGCGTCGGGTGTGCAGGCTCCATCTCCGTGGTCTCCAGTGAAGTCTCTAGCCATGAATCCATCGTCGTCGCCGCCTGGACCGCAGACTTTGTCTCCGCGGAGGCCGATGATGTCTCCGACCGTGGATCCCTACCCGATGGCGCTAGTGGATGTCTCCGGCTGTGAATCTGAAGAGAGCGCAGCCTCTTGCTCCGGATATGACGACGACGTATCCAAACACAAACCACTACCAGATGTCGCTGACATGGAAGGGTGATTCACCGAAATTGAGTGGGAAATGGGTGGGATGCCGGAGGGGAAGGAGAGGGCGGCTTCATGTCGAGGTTGTGTGTGATTCATTGAGATATGGGCGTCCCGGCTCGATTTGGGGGGTTTGAGGGGGAGGTGGGGCAATCATCTCGGCCGGAAAAGGGGTTGTGAAGGACAGCTCGAGGGAGAGGGAGGCGAAGTGGGGGGCGTGAAAGGCGGGGTTGTGAGAGGGGGGGGGGGGGGATCATCTCGGTCAGAAAATGGGGTGTGAAGGATGGCTCGAGGGGGAGGGGGCGATCACCTCGGCCTGAAGTACGGTTGGGGGGGGGGGGAGGGGCGATCATCTCGGTCGGAAAAGGGGCTGTAAAGGACGGCTCGAGGGGGAGGGGGCCGATCATGTCGGCCTGAAGTACGGCTCGAGGGTTAGGGGGCGATCATCTCGGCCTGTGTGGGCGCGAAGGGCGGCTCGAGGGGGGCCGTGAAGGACGGGATTGTGAAAGGGGGGCTGGGGATCAGATTCTCACGGGAATGAAGGGGATTCAGATTCGCAGCCGAAATCACAGTCGTCCATTTCTAATCACTGTTGTCCCTTTACTTGGCAGTTGGGGATAAGTTGGATGCACCAGTTGAGTTTGCGTGCAATGGACGCTTGTGATTTTGGGGGGCAGACGGTGGGGTAGTGATGGGTTACGACAGATTTTGGGGGGCAGACGATGGGGTCGAGATGGCTGACGATTGAATGAATTGGTCTAGTCAGCATAATATTTTTTGTCTAGTCAGCTTTTGGTGCCATTTTGTCTAGTCAGCACGAAAGTGCCGTGCCATGTTATATAGATATGCTCCAGTTTTACCATCAATTTTGTTTTTCTGATATCTACAGCTTGGAGAAATAGCTACAAAGCCTGAAGTTTTGGATGCGGGGGCTTTAATTTTCCTGGTTTTACATACACCAAGTCTGTAATTGAGGTTGGCGATGTACGAAGATTTTGAGATTTAGGTGGCTGTGCTAGGAGTTAGAAGAGTTTTTTTAAAAATTGTACAGTACTTTCCAAAAGTGAGGTGATGTTTTTGAGGATTTTCTTTCTTTTTTGTGTATTTTTTGAGTTGGGTGTGGTTCCTTTTTCCTCTCTTTAAGTTGGGAAGGGTGACGAATGAGGCTTGGATCTGTTTCCTTAAGCTGTCTCTGTAGACATCTATTTGTGAAGTTTTGTAGTGAGAGAATCTGTTTTTGTGTGTACCTTTCGAAGGCGGTCCGCTTTTTTGCCGACAGCTGTGTTACCGCCGAAGGCGGCCCGCTGCAGTGCCGACAGATTTTGACAACGAATCAGAATATAAGAACTTGATCTCTATTTTTGACCAAACTAAAGCAGATCTCGCAGAAGCAAATTCGATTGTCGAACAGTCGAAAATTAAATCTTCAATGCTAGAGGAGAATTACATTCAAAGGAATCTTCAAGTGAGGATCTGAATGATAAAATCAGGTCATTACATGCAGAAAAAAATAAGACCGAGAGAAAATTGAATGATCTTATTGGCGAGTATAGTGATCTGAAGTCATCTTCGGAGAGGAAAAGTGTCTTTGATGCGGACAGCTGTGATTGCTCCAGTCTCAGTTTGGTAGGCAGCATCATAGGGTTCCAGGAGAGGAAGCAGCTGTGATACATTTGCATCATGTACTTCGTCAAGTCTGGTATGGGCTGACACCATGCAGTGCACCAACAAGTATGAGTCGTGGTGGACGATTTCATCTCATATGTGCCTTCATTTCTGGCGAGTATTATAGGACCTGCAGTTGGGGCATTTCCGAGTAACCACATGATATTGTACTTCAGAGTTTGCTCCACAGTCGTTACACAAGATGCGAACCTGCATTGGTTTACACAACAAAATCTCCATTGGTAATTCACTCGAAAGATCCCGCACAGAATACTTTCTGGATTAGAAAAACGAGTGCCGAGAATAAACAAACATAAGTAACACAGGGGGGCAAAATGTATTTCTTCATTTGGTAATTTTTATCTAATCGAAATTGAATTGAAGGGGTGCAAAATGTAGTTTTTTAACTATAGGGGGATCAAGTGTTTTTGAGCTAAACTTCAGGGGGGCAAAGCATAATTTATCCAAAAATATTTGCTATGTGGGAATTTTGCCGAAGATGCTAGCTAAGACATCCCAAAATATAATCTCTTTCTCTCTCTCTCTGTCTCTCTTTCTCTCTCTCTTTGCACCCGTTGTGTGCCCCAGCCCAACCTCTGTTCGCCCCGTAGGTGCTCTCTCTCTCTCTCTCTCTCTCTCTCTCTCTCTCTCTCTCTCTCTCTCTCTCTCTCTCTCTCTCTCTCCAAC
Organism: Chamaelirium japonicum; assembly: GCA_947650365.1. NCBI lineage: Eukaryota > Viridiplantae > Streptophyta > Magnoliopsida > Liliales > Melanthiaceae > Chamaelirium > Chamaelirium japonicum. The sequence continues at coordinate 46,681,036 of OX393549.1, read as the reverse complement.
CTCCCCCATCGTAGCCTCCTCTGGCTACCGCCAGACCTCTGTTCAATACCCACCCCGTGACTCTCTTGAAAATCGAAACCCACCCTGCCCGTTGTGCCCCCCTCTCTCTCTGCACCCACTGTGCGCCCCCTTCTTGAATTATTGTCACCCTCGAATTATTGGACCCCCTAATAATATTGTTACCACTCTTGAAATGTTTCGTTGCCACCCTCGAAATATTATGACCCCCCTTTGAAATAATACCATTGCCCATAAACTATCATTGTCTCCCTTGAAATATTGCTGTCATCCTCTAAATATTATCACCGCCCTCAAAATGTTTCCCGATTCATCAGTGGGGCCCACCTACATCAAAATATTGTGAGCATACGACGTACTCCGTGAGTCCATTCACACAAAATATTAGTGCAGTTATGTTATTATTGAATTTTGTCGCCCCCAACTAATGTATGTGTCCTTGCCAAAATGCTTTTATGGAAATATTATCATCTTTTTTAAATTATTACCACTTTTAAATTATTGTTACCATCCTTATATATATATAGGGTCAGGTTCAATGGACACTGTTTTTGCACTCAATTTTTTACACCGATTTTCAAACCATTAGATAGAGGTTTTAGAATTTCTTGATTTTTTGTGAGCATAATCATCTTGTCTTAGATAACACATCCACAAAAAATCAGCACATTCTAAGTCCTCTAGACTTATTAAATGTGATCTTCAAATTAACGATTAAAATGGACGGTCGATAAAGCCTTTTAGTTTTGATGTACTTAGAGGCTTTAGAATGTTCTAATTTTTTGTGGACGTGCTATCTAGGATAAGGTGATTATGCTCACAAAAAATCAAGAAATTCTAAAACCTCTATCTAATGGTTTTGAAAATCGGTGTAAAAAATTGAGTGCAAAAACAGTGTCCATTGAACCTGACCCATATATATATATATATATATATATATATATATATATATATATATATATATATATATATATATATATATATATATATATATATATATATATATATATATATATATATATATATATATATATATATATATATATATATATATATATATATATATATATATATATATATATATATATATATGAGGGCTGGGTTCCTATGACATGTCATAGGGAGTACCCTATGACATATGGTGAATTAGTAATGCTAGAATGTTTAGAATGTGCTGAATTTTTTTGAGGATGATCACCTTACCTTAGATAGAATGTCCACAAAAAATTAAAGCATTCTAAAACTTGTTGGGGCATCAAATGCTAGAAGCTTTATCAGCTATCCATTTTAACCGTTAAATTGAAAACCATATTTGATGCCTTTAGAAGCTTTAGAATGAGCCGATTTTTTGTGGGGGTCCTATCTAAGATAGGGTGATCATCCTCATAAAAATTCAGAACATTATGAATATTCTAGGGTTACTAACTCACTATATGTCATAGGGTACTCCTTATGACATGTCATAGGAACTCATTTATATATATATATATATATATATATATATATATATATATATATATATATATATATATATATATATATATATATATATATATATATATATATATATATATATATATATATATATATATAGGGGCATGCTATAATGCGGCATGCGGTACGTGCGGCACTGCACCGTAGTCGTCTGATGCATATGTTGCATGCATCAGATGCACGCAGCGGTGCATCAGACGGCTGCGGTGTAGTGCCGCACTTACCGCATGCCGCATTATAGCATCTCTCTCTCTCTCTCTGTATATATATATATATATATATATATATATATATATATATATATATGTCGGTTTGGTTCGATTTAGGTCAGTTTTAAATTTATAAATCCGTCAACTGATCCAATCGTGACGGTTTTTAAAAACCAAATAAAATCCGATCCATTAAGTGTGTCAAAACCGATCAAAATCGATCGGTTTGGTTTGGTTTTGATCTTCAAACTGAGATGCTCAGCCTAAGCCCAACCCAAGCAAAAAATTTCAAGGTCGGGTTGGGCTCGGGTTAGCCAAAGTTGATAGGACATTGGGTTGTGTGAGTTCGGATATACTTATCTCAATGATTGTTTAAAATTTTAATATTTGAAGATAAAAAGAGCTGAAAGAAAAAAATTCTATTTGCTAAACACTACTATATAATTCCTAGTGCATTTCTATCCATACAATTTACTAGATCGTAAGATAATATCTTTATTTGATAAGCAAGAAGTAAATAAATAATATGGAACTTGGTGACATGGATCACTGTGATTGCAACCCCTCAACACATGGGTACTCAGGATGGGTGTGATTATTATTTATATATCACAGATTCACATACATACATGAATACTTGGGTTCGGATTGGACTGGGTTGCCGACTGGGTTGCCCGACCCCTTAACCTGAGCTCGATCCAAATTCAACTATGGTTCTATTTTTTCAATCCTAACCCACTTTAATCCTCAAATACATCAACCTGAATCCGTTGAAAACTCGGGTTGCGAATATCTTTAGAATCAGTGATCATATGAACAATTTTTTTACATCTTTTTTTGTATAAACAAACTTACATTAAGTAATGATATTTAACAAATCTTATCACCAACCTGATAGGTGGGAAACAATGATGATATGAAGAATATTTTTACATCTTTTTTTGTATAAACAAACTTACATTAAGTAATGATATTTAACTAATCTTATCACCAACCTGATAGGTGGCATCCTCTAATTTAGTGGACCGATGGGCAATGGGATGAACCCAAGGGGAATACCACACCATGGGCCAGCCGCCGCCTTGTCACTCACCACCCGCTACCGTCAACCATCTGCGACCCACCATCCTACCGGCCACACCCGCCATCGCTCACCACCAACGGCAGCATAGGTGGCTGATGGGATGGTGGGTGGTAGGCGGTGGCCGATGGTGGTGTCATCCCCCTGGGTTCATCCCAAGGCCCACAGCTCCGCCAATCGGGGGGATGCCACCTAGTAGGATGGTGATGGGATTGGTTAAATAACATTACTACTCTAAGGGTATGTTTGGTTGGAGGGAGTTGGAACCGGCATGTTCTAACTCACGTGTGGGGTACGAACGGAATGAGTTGAAACTCTACCTGAAAACCATGGGGTACAAAATCACGCGTTTTCTATACAATCGAAACCCACAGAGGAGTTGAAACTCATCTGGTCGGGAGCCTCCGCACGGAACCAAACAACCGCATTAGCGGAACACGCGTGAGTTGGAACACGCCGGTTCCAACTCCCTCAAACCAAGTAGACCCTAAGAAACGAACATTACTAGTATTTACATCTCAACCCTTAACACGTTAGGGTGCAATTGGGTGGCCCATCGGGTGTAACTTATTAGGCCCAAGCCTGATCCATTTATAGCCCAATTAACAGGTCGACAAGCTTGGTTTTGTCATTCTACCTTGGTTAGCAAGCCATTCAGTAGCACCATTAGCTTCCCAAAAAGCATGTGAACAACGAGACCACCAAAAACCTGGTAGAAAAGACCTTTGCAATTCAGAATAAGAGAAATGTTATTCACCCAAAGGTTTTCCCGATTTCGCCGGCCCAATTGATGTGGCAGCGTGCAACTGGTGCTGTTAAAGATTTTAAAATTGCTAGTGGATTTCAGCCACCAGTTGCACGCTGTCACGTCAATCGGGCCGGCGAATCGGGACAAACCTTCGGGCTGAATAGCATTTCTCCCTGAATAATAGAGTTCGGATCTCCTCCAGTCGGTTGGCCCCGGTTGGTGGGCCCGAGAAGCATCACAGTCATATGCAGTCGGCTCGAGTACGATTCACTTTTGGGTTGCCTATATTGTACGGCTGTGATTCACTCGGATCCACTGATCGGGCGACTCGAGGAGATCCGAACACTAAATAATGTGGTCAATGACGTCATCCGTGAGGAGCTTTATGGATCACCGTGTATCACGGTTATCAGTACGAATCATCAACCACTTATTCACCCAAATATCATTAGAGAAAAAATTTGATGGCGGCTTTGACGAACGATAATTACGATCGATCATTGGCATTGCATTGTAGATGAGGGTAAAGAGGTAATTTGAAGGGGTTAAGGAGGTAGTTTTCATTGGCATTCAAATTACCTCCTCACCCTCATCTGACGTATGTGGTGCGATGCCATTGGCTGGTTGTAATTACCGGTCATCAAAGCTAATCGTAAAATTTTATCTCATATCATTAAGAACTGGATGGAGCACCGGGTCCAGATGGCTTCCCGGCCAATCCTCTTCTTTCAGAGATACTGAGATATTATAGGAGCCGATGTCTCAAGATTTTTACAAGATTTCTTCGACCTCAAGATATCTTTGCATAATCTAAATTTCTCTATGATTATTTTGTTGCCCAAGAAGGATGGAACCACATCAATCTCGGATTTTAGACCTATCAGCCTATCCAACTGTGTTTACAAAATTACCACCAAAGTCTTAGCTAATATGCTAAGCAGTGTAATTGATGAGATCATTAATCCCACGCAGACATCATTCATCAAAGGCAGAAACATCCTAGATGGGGTGGCATCAGCTCAAGAAACCACTTTCCATTTGTTGCAGAAGAAGAGCGAAAGTATTCTGATCAAACTAGATTTTGAGAAGGCATTTGAGAGAATTGATTGATACTTTCTTCTCAAAGTGCTTAGAGAGAAGGGCCTTCCAAACAACTAGATTTGTTGGATAAATTACTATCTTTCATCTTCCAAACTTTATTGTCTTATTAACAATGTCAAAGGGAATCATTTTAAGATACGCAGAGGATTAAAACAAGGTTGTCTTCTATCTCCCTTCCCCTTCATCCTTGTAGTAGACATTTTTAAGTTTTTAATTAAAAGAGCAATCTCTAGAAGTCTTCTATCCGGAAAAAGAGAGACAACTTGGAATATTTCTAACATGCATTTCGCTGATGACACCTACTCTTCTGTGAGACTAATGCAATGCAGGTGATTACCCTCAATATTATTTTATATTCTTTTGAAGCATGTTCGGATCTCAAGATAAATTTTGACAAGAGCTCGGTTTATTATATAGGCAATCAACCATTGATAGGGTAGTGGTTAGCTAAATTAATGAGCTATCAGCAAGGGACGTTTCTTTTCAAATTTCTGAGCATTCCTCTTAATAACAAGAGATTGGGGAGAACAGATTGGCAGATCCACGTTGAGAGAATAGAGAGGAAGCTCACGGGGTGGAAAGTTAAGTTCCTCTCCATTAGGGGTAGACTTACTCTAATCAACTCAATTCTCTCGGCTATCACATCTTATATTATGGACTTTTATCTGCTGCCTTCTTGGGTTGTGAAGGCGATAAACAAAATCAGAAGAAGATTCTTATGGCATGGGGCAGATGGTTCGACATGAGGTTAAATCTTGATGCGATGGGACCTAGTTTGCTAAAGCAAAGAATAAGGGTGACTTGGAGTCATTGACCTACAAACTTTCAGCATAGCATTAATTGCTATGCAAATGATGGTGGAGGATAAAAATATCAAATGGGGACAAGTAGAAAGATATTATTAAGTCTAGATATTTTAGATGATTTACTCCCTCGGAAGTCAGGAGTATGATTTCAAGGAAACTTTTCCATTTCTAGAAAAGGAGTAGTTAAAATTTCAAGCTCCTACATATTTGGCAACAAGTTCATTTTGGGACAAGATAAACAAATCAGATTTTGGACAGATATATGGATAGGTGAGCACACTCTAGCATTATTATTTTCTAGTTTATTCATGCTCTCATCTAACTCCAGAGTGACGATTAAGTCTCAAGAAGTGGTGATTAGCCATGAGACCAGCTGGAGGCCTACATTCTCTGGTATCATTCCTCCAGACCTTCTACCTGACTACTATGATCTGATGGAAATCCTTAGTCCACTTTTTATACCAACACAATATACACCTTCTTTTGGCTGTTAACCCAAGATAAAAAATTCATGATAAAATCTTTCTACAAATCCCTTATGCATCAAGGTTATAGGGGGTTTTTCCACTCAAGTGGTAGGCACAATCCAACAAATCAAAGAGACACAAGAGACCGGTTTTACATGGAAAAAGCATTCGCAACGTCGACAAAAAAAAAACCCACAGGGTGGGGTGAGAAATGCACTAACAAGCCAAACAGATTGCAAACTCTCACCCAAACCCTCTTATACCCGTAAAGACCGGTCTTTCAAATGTCGACATCTCAACTTTCTCTCAGTGTGAGAATTCCAAAAAGTTAGCAGCGGCACCTCCCCTTCCAGAATTTTGATCCATTTTTCTGAAGGGGTAGGTCTCATTTTTATAATGTCTCAAGATGACAGCTGGTGTGCTCCGAGCGGAAGGAATTGATGACGTGCTCCTATGATTTTAGCAATCGCCTCGCACATAGATGACATGTCTCCTTGTGATTGCTCCTTTGTGCTGGGGTAGTTATTGGGGCATATGCATCTTGGCTTACTAGTCGACCGAAATCTTGATGTGTGAGCTGTCCACCCGTAATCGTCGGTCGGGCGAGATTCTCAGACCTCCTTGAAGCTTGAATCTCGGATCTTGTCTTAGCGTAAATATTAGAGTTGAGTTGGCACGGTAAAAGTGGAGCCTCTAATGATCGTTGGTCGACGTCCATGACCAACTAGATCATGCTTTGCTTTGCAGTACTGGCTGATCAGTCGACGTCCTTGGCCGATCAGTCGGTCAACGCCCATGACCGACCGGTCGGTCGGGTCACTACTCCGTTTTATGATGGGTTAGTGCCGTTCGGTCAAATTGCTCAACACATGTACTACCACCCCCAATCGATAGCCACCTGATTTGGCCATCCGGTTAACCGATCAGGCAATACGTTAAAGTCACCCCCAATTAAGTACCACCTGATTTGGTCGACCGATTAGGACCGATGGATGGTTGCCACCTAATGCTCCAGCCAAGCCTGACCATATAAGTGATGTGGGCCCTACTTTCCTATTTCTTCTGATCGTCCAACAGTGAAGTGACAGCCAGTCGGTTGGCTCCGCCGTATTGGAATTTGGAACTGACCGATCGGGAGAGGGGAAGACAGAGCAGGCGGTCAAGACCTGTAGCTGAAGTGAATGGAAACAGAGAGGCAGAGCGCCCCTCCCCTCATTCCATCTCCGAAATAGAGAAGTTGGTGGGTCATGATATCTTCACCCCCTTTTCTATGGCCGATAATGCATAAATGTCTTGCGAGTGTTGAATCTTGATCGTCCATGTCATTCCAAATGCTTGATCGATCAGTTAATATTGTATCAGACAACATAATTGACCGATCTGTTATTGACCAATCGACTATTCTTTCATTTGAGGCCATTGAATTTAGTTGATCGGTGAATCACACCTAGCGCCTTTCTATCGACGAGTTGAACCTAGTTCCTTGTAGCTCGCGCACGATCGGTGCATCCCACCAAGAACCGGTTGAGGATCATACCGATGACCCGCCGATTTTTCTTACCAAAAACCGATCGTGAATCGCATCAAGGTTTGGTCACTCATATACTATCCGGCCTCCATGTGCACGTTTTCGATTGGCTCTCTTAACAATATTTACGGTACACATAAAGGTAATAAGTTTGCTCTGGCAATGTCTATTTGGAGAATAATGTCCCTTCTAAAAATAAAGATTTTGTGTGCTTAGCCTCACAGAACACGATTCTAACTAAGATGAATATCAAAAAAAGGAATTTTTCAGGCTTAGCTAACAATCTGTGCCCCTTTTGTGGTGCTATGGAGGAGACTTCTAATCATATTTTGTTAAATTGTTCTTAATCAAAAATTGTTTGGAGAAACTTTATGAACAAGTTGAGACTGTCTGGGCATCCCACCACTTTGATATATCTATGGGCTTATTGGACGACGACTAGAGTACCGCCTGATAGAAGGAAGCTATAGAGCATGATAAGCATGACAGTCTATTGAAATCTTTGGTTGGAGAGGAATCAAAGGATCTTTCGTTGGAAATTTGCTCAACAATATATCATTATCATGAAATTCATAGAGCTGCTAAAGTTTTGGACAACCGCATTCTTGAGTTCATTACTACCCTTGATTGATCAATTGTAAATCCTTGTTGGACTTACTCATTTTGTAATTATAGTATTTTATTAATGAACGAGTAAGGGTCTATGCCAAACCCACCCCCTCCACACAAGAGGGATTTCTCAAAAAAATCATTATGCGCAAGCTGTGATGATCAGGTGTTTTTTTTTTGTATTTTCACTAGTTTTAAGGAAATGAAAATGAAGTCCACTAACTTATGTTTCCATTGCTCTACTTTCCATAGCCTATATTTCTTTCTTTTTGTTTTGGAGGAAGGAACTAAGGAAATGGGCTTCAACTGGTTATTTTTTGTAAAGGAAATGAACATCAAGTTTAAAATGGGTGAGAAAATGAGTTGCAAGGCATTTCAAGAGGCAACCCAAAATAAACAAAATGCACATCAAATTTCGACAGCAGAAGCACTAAACACCAAACCCAGTTTTTTGTTGAATATAACCTGTTTTGACCTTTGGATTCTTGGTAGGAACTATCACTGGTAATTAGAGTCTTCAGCATAGCCTACCCGAGATTCTCAGCTGCAGACAGGGTTCTGTTCCCTTTAAATACCTCGGTCTTCCGACTCGGACCAGAAGCTACCTAAGGAATCTTGGTTGGAACTGATCCAGAAGGTGGAGCGGCGACTCTCTCACTGTAAGGGGGACCACCTATCCATCGGGGGCTGGCTAACCCTGATCAACTCGGTTCTATCGACAATCACATCCTATTTCTTTTCCTTCTATTCCCTCCCAGTGTGGGTCACTCGGCGGAGACTCAATCCGGTGGCGATTCCTTTGGCAAGGCGTGTTGGGATCATCGAGCAATTATCCTCTACTCGCTTGGGGGAACGCTTGCAAATCCAAAGAGCAGGAAGGCTTGGCAATAATCGATTTGAAGGATTTCAACCAGGCTATGCTGGGGAAGTGGTGGTGGATGTGGGTGCAAAAATTGGCTAAGTCTAGCCCACAGCCCTACGTCCTATCAACAAAAGAGCCAGCATAGGCTCACATCTCTAAGGCCCACGATGACACCTTGTGGCCCACTAGCAAGCCAGAAGATGCCACACCACCAAAAGCCCATGAGGATAGCTCATGGCCCATTCAGAGGCCCGTACATGGATCAATCACAGTTTGCCATGTGGACCAATTACAACTTGTCACGTCAGCAAAGGTGGTTATGGAATGTCAGCACCTATAAATATACCTCAATACAAAAACGAAAGGACTTTTTTAGTGAGTTGGAGCACTCTAAGCCATGCATGGAGTAGCAGAGCTTTGCATCCGGGCTGACGAAATTCTCCGACCTTCTAGTTCCACTACCCTTCGTGTTCTCTATCTCACATCTTTGTACAAGACTCTCTCGGCTTGTCGAGGGATAGCTCAAACATTTATAAGAGATAGTTGATTCAAGGTTTCGACATACCGCTCGGAGACGTAGGCTTCAGCCGAACTTTGTTACCAACTCCTTCTGTTCTCTCTCTCTCTCTCTCTCTCTCTCTCTCTCTCTCTCTCTCTACATCTCTCAAACTCCCTCTAAGTCTAAATCGATTGATTGTTGGCGGAAAACTTGCACGACAAAAGAATCCCCCATAATTTGGCACCGTCTGTGGGATCGAGTAGAAAGCTTCTTCCGCTCATCTCCAAAAGCTGATATGTTGAGCAGAAGCAACTGATGGTGAAACCTAAGAAGAAAACGCACACCAACCAATCCAGACAAGGCGCGAGCCAACATCATGATGGCCAGGACCGATCGGCAGTGCACTTTAGGAGCCATTGATTGGCCACACAACCAATGGTCCAGTCTCAGCCAGAAGTTCATCCACAAGTGGTTCACTCGCAGTATTCTGGGGTAGTACCGCAACGATTTGGAACGACACACGTCACCTCAACAGTAGATCAACCGGCAACCTATGAAGTCTCAATAGATGACTTCCACCTCCTGACGCTTGTGAAGCAGAACACGGCCCTAATGATCGAACGTGATGTGATCAAGAAGGCTGCAACTAAAGCGGGGGCAATTCTTCAACCACCAGTAACGGAAGTCAACATTGGGGCAGCAGTAGAAATCCCCATGCCGCAAGGTCCTTCAGCAGGACCCCCTGAGGTGCTCAACTGTCGACCCTCCTAGGCGCTCGGCTACTGACCCTCCTAGGCATATGGATGATCCTCCTCCACGGGATCCCTCAGTGGACTCTCCAAGGCAAACCGTTTGGGACTGCATCGAGCTACCACTACGATGAAACCTATCGCTGGAATCTAAAACTTCCTCTGGCCACTACATCCCCAGGAATGCATGATGTAGAGGGCACAACCCTTGCGCTACTCTCCAAACACAAGGAGATCGGACTCAACCGCATCCCAACCTGAATAAAAAATTTGTGGCCGAGTCTTTAATTCTAAGTTCAACTTCCATTTAATTAGGTATTATCCCAAGTACCGTTCCAGCACTCTAGTATAGAAACCGAGTGCAAAAATCTGATTGATCAGTGCCTTGCTATAGTCAAATGGCATCACATGTCAATCAACGCTACCGGTGCAAAAACCTGAGTACAAAAATCCTGGTAGGTCGGTGCCTTGCCACGACCAGGTGGTACTATTCTACGTGCCATTCAAGCGCTCTAGTACAGAAACCAAGTGCAAAATCCTGATTAGTTAGTGCCATGCCACGACTAGGCGGTGCTATTCCATGTGTCGTTATCAGACACACTCTGGTGCATAAACCAAGTGTAAGAATCCTAGTTGGTAAGTGCACTGCCACGACTAGGAGGTGCTATTCCACGTGTCGTTATCAAACGCACTCTAGTGCAGAAATCAAGTGTAAAATCATGATCAGTCAGTGTCATTCCCTAATCAGGCGACATTATACAACACATTATTATCAAACACACTCTGGTGTAGAAACCAAGTGTAAGAATCCTAATCGGTAAGTGCATTGCCACGACTAGGCGGCGTTATTCCACGTGTCGTTATCAAACACGCTATGGTGCAGAAACCAAGTGCAAAATCCTGATCAATTAGTGTCATGCCACGATTAGGCAACGTTATTCCATAAGTAGTTATCAAACACACTCTGGTGTAGGAACCAAGTGTAAGAATCCTAGTCGGTAAGTGCATTACCACTGCTAGGTGGCGCTGTGGATGCAAAATCTAGCTAACGCCCAACGGTGGGACCCACAGCCCTGCCTGGGGCCCACGAGTCTAACGATGGGACCCGCAGCCCAGCCTGGGGCCAATGAGTTCAATGGTGGGACCCGCAGCCCTGCTTGGGGCCCATAAGTCCAACGGTGGGACCCACAGCCATGCTTGGGGCCCACTTGTACTATTTGAGGTCTGGTAAATCCCCCTAGAGTATTTATCAAACCCTGGATATTCTTAGGAATATTCCCTAGATAAACTAAGTCCTTATAAATAGAAAATCCTGTAAATGATTCCAGATCCGAAATTCCAGACCAGAAACCCACTTTCTATTCTCCAGAGCTCCTCGAGCTTTCTGGTTTTCAGACTCCTTCTCCACTCTCTGATTACTTGTAAGAAGAATTCATCGGCCTGTCGAGAGTAGCTCTATTGTTTATTCAGAGATAGTGGATTCAAAGGTTGCGTCTTACCGCACGGAGATGTAGGCTTCGGCCGAACTTCGTCACCACATCTAGTGTCAATTCCCTCTCTCTACCCTACAGTGCTTTGTGACAGCCTAGCAAGTTACAACTCAGTATTTTGAAGTATGCCACCTCCCGAAGGGTCAAACCTTCAATCGACTATTGGAGGAGGGTCACGTATGACGGCACGAAATCCTCTCCCACAGTTTGGCATCGTCTGTGGGATCACGATCCTATCAACTTACAACTCCTAAGCTTCCAAACTCCTTTGGTAGCTGCTACCGGTTGCTCGAGCAATCCGTCTGTCTCCATCGTTACACCTAAATGGCGAAGACACCGATGGACTAGCCGGAGGAAAGCAGTATGGACCTAGACGCTCAGCATCCAACGACTCGCTCAATGAGTAGTTGGTTCACGATGATCCAACACCCAGAACAACAACTCACTATTAATTCAAGAAGTCGCTCGTCGGTTGATCCGTCGCCCAGGCTCAACCTCGACAGTTGCCTCAACTCGCCGACCTAAAATCAGATTTTTAAGATTAGATTTTTATTCTCCCGAATTTTCTTCTCTTTTAAGATCAGGTTCTTTCATTGCATCACATTGCTTAAGACAAAGCAATAATCCGAGGCTTCTTTTTGTTTGCAAGACCAATGCTTCGTCTATTGAATTTATGTTGGGTTTTGCAAACATTGCAAAACCAATGTTTCATCTTTTTTGATTTTGCATCTCGGAGCTTAGGAGTCGTGGCCGAGATTATCACTGCAAAACCAATGCTTCTTTTTACTATTTTGGTTTTGTAACTCGGGGCGGAGCATTTTTTAATATCAGATTTTAAAATCAGATTTTTTTTTAAGATCAGATTTTTCTACTCTCTGATCACAATGTGCCCTTTAAGCATCGCATTGTGCCCTTTTTTTTCAAATGTTAATTTTTCTTTTTCTTTATACTCCTTTGCTTCTTTTTGTTTGCAAATGTTTCCATTGGTTTTGCTTCTCAATGCGAAGCCACATGGCAATAATCTGAGCTCAAGCTCAGACCAATGATCTGAGCTTGAGACAAAGTAATGATCCTAGATGAACATTGGTTTTGCAAATGATATGATATGCTGATTTTTAATTAAGATCAGAGTTTTCTTCTCTCTGATCACATTGTGCCCTTTGGGCATCACAAATGTTTGCATTGGTTTTGCATCTCAGAGCTTAGGTAACTACCTTTTTTTTTTGCGTTTCCACAAGAAACTTTTGCAAACAAAAATTTGATTTTTTTTTAACCGAGGCTTCTTTTGTTTGCAAAGGTTTGTAAACAAAAATTTGATTTTGCAACCAATGCTTCATCTGATTTTGCAACCTATGCAAAACCAATCACGATTTTTTTGCACTCTAACCCTATGTTCATCCGAGTATGGACATTTCAAACTTTAAGATGCGATTTGGAACAAAATTAACTAAGGGGGAGAGGGAGGAGGAGGAGGAGCTCACCGAAGAGGGAGGCAGAGGCCTCAAGGAGGAGGAGGAGCAGCAGCACCGGCGAAGGGGAGGGTCGCCAGTCGGTGGCGCGCGGAAGGGGAGGGGAGGGTGGCCGGAGGCGCGAGGGAGGGGCGGGGAGGGTGGCTGAAGGTGCGAGGGAGGGGAGGGGTGGCCGGCCGGAGGCGCGCGAGGGAGGGGCGGAAGGCCGGGGAGGGAGAGGGGGTTAGATCAAGAGAGATGGGAGGGAGGCCAAGGAGCGCCGGGGGGGGGGGGGTAATATTAGATCGAAACAGAAAGGGGATCGGGTTTTATTGAAATCGCAGGGTTTTTTACCGACGGAATATATGTCCGTCGGTATAATATTTATACCGACGATCATTATTAATTCTGTCGGTACAAAGTTGTTTTTTACCGATGGCTAATTATATTTCGTCGGTACAAAAAAAATTTAAAATTTATATATTAATATTACCGACAGAAAACATATATACTTTCGGTAAAATAACATTTTACCGACGATTAAATATATTACCGTCGGTATATTAATTATGCCAACGGATATATATATACCGCCAGGAAAACTAAACAAAAAAAATAGTAAAATATAAAATATATTATACCGACGAATTAATAGATATCCGTTGGCATTAATTTATTTATTCCGATGATATTTAATATTACCGTCGGCAATAAACCTTCTTTTTGTAGTGGGAACTACACTGCTTGCATGTAGATTCTTAACAAATCCCGAAGGAAACCGTTTCGGACGAATCTGGACCATCACGTAATCTCCCACATTGAAGGTTTGAAGTTGTTTCTGCGCATCGGCTCGTAATTTATAGCCGCCATTGCTTTGTTTAATTCGGCTACTGATTTCCTTACATAATTCATGCATATGTGATGCAAAATGCAGATATAGACTCTAAGACTCTAAGATAATCAGTCATATGAATGAGGTCTATAGGTTGACAAGATTTGAAACTATACACGACTTCATGCCGACTCATGCCAGTGGTCCTATTGACATATGTATTACATGCAAACTTGGCTATGGACAGTTTAAGATCCCAACTCCCAACATGTTCACCTACTAGAGTTCGCAGGAGATTTTTCAGACTACAATTGACAACTTTGGGCTGATCATTGGTTTGAGGATGGATCACGGTGAAAAATTGAAGCTTGATTCTCAATTTGTGCCACAGGGTCTTCCAAAAGAAATTGGTGACTTTGACATTCCTGTCGGACACAACGGTCTTAGGTAGCCTAGGTAATCTGACGACACCATCAAGGAATATATTGGCGACTCGGGACGCATCTACCGTTTTGGTACAAGGTAGGAAATGAGGTATCTCAGAGAACCAGTCTATAACGACTAGGGCCAAATCATGCCTTTTGAGAGCCTCCCTACCTAGGGTTGATTTTTGCTCGGTCTAACTACTCTTAGGTTGGGAGGGAATCAGTTTGACTTTCTTACCCTCATACTCAAATAGACACATGTTCGACTGGCCATAAATGAGGACATCATTGTCAAAGAGCCAAGGTCGTCCCAGAAGGATCTAATCCACGTCCATGGTCAGGACATCACACTAGATTTTGTCTTGGTAGATGTTGAATTTTATAGGCACTAGACATCTTTACTTGACCTCCATAGCAGTGGAGTTGATCCAGGACACTTGGTTGGGACGCGAATAGGAAACGAATTTGAGTCCTACTTTGGAGATCACGGTTGATGACACAACATTGATGTAACTGCCACTGTCAATGATGACCTTGCAGTTCTTATCCCTAATCCTAGTGAAAGTGTGGAAAATGGCGGTACGTCTCCAGTCATCTGGACTCTTGGGTTGAGACAAGATGCACCTGACGATTAACATAGTAGGAGAAGGCATCTGTCTAAGGCAACTCAGAACTGCCTCATCATCATCGTCATCAAAGTCTCCATCTCCTTCAGCTTGATAGATGAATTATGTCTCTCCTGGTTCTACTGCTTCAATGGGGGTACCATCAATAATATTGACTTTGATAGGGCTTGGACAGTTGGTAGCCACGTGGCCGTAGCCTTGGCATTTATAGCACTTGATGAGAGGGCTGACTTTGGAGAAGTCCCTCTCTGAGCCTTTGCCTCGGGTGTCTTTATCATTGCCTCGACCTGGGATATCAGCTCTTGGTTGGAATTGGTTAAAGTAGGGCTGACTTGGGTAGTTGCTCGAGGAGGGCCGAGGGACATTGCTTTGGGAATCTGGGCCCCAATGGGAGTGGTTGGACCTAATGCTATCGAGATCTTGAACTAAGGTGTAGGCTCTCTCTAGCTCTATAATATCTCGTACAAGGAGTTCATTCCTCAGGTCTTCTCTCAAACCTGATCAAAAATGGGATAGGACCTGGACAGGGGTTTCAGTCCCCAGGACATTGCAGCGAGTCAAAAATTCATCGAACTTGGCGACGTAGTCCTTGGCGGACTTATTGCCTTGGGTGAACTGGTGCCATTGATTCAATAGACGGGCTTGATATGACGGGGGCACGTATTTTCCCTTCAGTTCATTCTTCATTGCGGCCCAAGTGTCGATGGGATCTGATCTTGGGTTCAAGCGACTCTTAAAGCTTTAACATTGGTCTAGTACTGGCTGGCAGGTCCACTAAGCTTCATGGCAGTGAATCGTACTTTCTATGATTCGGTTAAAGGATACTAAGCAAAGTATCGGTCCATGGACTGGAGCCAGTCCAAAAAGAAATGGGGATCGTGCCTACCATCGAAAGATGGCACCTCTAACCTGATGCTCCGGAGATACTGTTCATCCGGGTTTTGATTATTCTGCCAAGGTGGCCAGAAATCTTAAGGGTGTAGGGGTGGTGGAGCTTGGTCCAGACGGTCAAAACGGGCGTTGGTGTCACGCTGACAAGCGGTGAGGTTCTGGTTCATAGTTGCTATTCCTTGAGCTAACTCGGCAAGTGCCCTAGTCAAGGCTTCGGGATCCATATTGTTCGACTCGCTAGACTCTCCTAACAGATAGGACCTACCTCTACGGGATGGCATGCAAAGACAAACTCACAACATGATGCTTGCTGATTTTTTTTTTAATTTATTTACCTTAATGCACAAGAACTAATCAGATGAATGCAAGATGTGGGACCAGGTGTTGAATGCAAATGATCTAGCTACGACCATGCTCTGATACCAAAAATGATACAAATTGATACAGGTGGATAGGAAATCAGTAACTCAATTGTACTAGCCGTGTTTCACTATAAATTAAAAATTTCAGGTAGGAAATTTTGTTCAAGCCATCAGTAGGGAATAATGGGTTTTAAAGAAAACTACTAGCATCAGGCAGTCTGATCTTGGTTCCAAGAATTAAAATAAATAATGCTTAAATTAAGCGACAAGAGTCCGTCCTGCAATATCAAGAACTAATGAACTTAACAGGCATATGGGGACGTACAACCTCATGATGGTGGACAGCAGTCGGCACAAATAAGATATTGGAGATCCGATTAATAGAATTACCGGGAATACCCTACTGGGAGGAGACGTACCTACTAAGGATCATGCTTGGCCTCATGAACCCGAATCGAACAGGAACTCCAAAAATGGTGATCAAATATCCGGGGAGCCATCAGCATCCTCAAACGAACTCGTGATCAGAGCCCAGGTCAGCTGTCAGCACCCTCAATCGAACCCGTAATCAGCATCCGGGTCAACTATCCAGTCGTATGGCCATGCAAGTATGCTGAAGTGCATCGGGGGACACAAACTCGGGCACGGGACGGGGCCGGGGAGGTGGGCTAGGGTCGGGTTGGGAGCTGATTGTAGAGGAGAGGAGGAGGGGTCGGGTCGGGTTGGGAGCGGACTGTAGAGGAAAGGAGGAGGGGTTGGGTCGAGTTGGGAGCGGACTGTAGAGGAGAGGAGGAGGGGTCGGGTCGGGTTGGGGGTCGGGCTGCAGAGAAGAGACGGGAGGGAAGAAAAGGGGGGATCGGGTCTAGTTCAGGTGGCGGAGGAGAGGGAGGCGGGGCCGGGCGCAGGGCAAGGGGTGTGGGGTGGTGGGCTCGGCCTGTGGGCGTAGACGGGAAGAGGAGGAAGGAGGTGGGCGCAGGCTGGGAGGATAGGAATCGGGCGACGGGGTCGCGGGAAGGAGAGAGGTGGAGCCAGGCGACGGGGTTGTGGGAAGGAGGGAGGCGGAGCCAGGCTGCGGGGTCTCGGGCGGAGAGGAGGCGGGGGCCGGGCTGGGCCGCGGGGGAGAGGAGGCGGGGATTTCGGGGCTGGGGCACGGGGAGAGGGGGAAGGCGGGTCGGGCTGTGCTCGGGGAAGGTAGGGGCGTGGGCTGGGGTGATCGACCGGAGAGGGGGAAGGGATGCAGGGTGGCTGGGGTGGTCGGCAAGGCCGGAGGGGAGGGAGGGAGGGGCGCATGTGCCGGTCGGGTAGGATGAGGAGGAGGATAGGGGTTGGGCTAGGGTTTCACACGCCTAGCACAAACCTAGGGTTTCACACGCCTAGGATTTGGGATCGGGTTTCACACACCTCACCCTGTTGTCACTCAACACAATAGTAGAGAAACAATTTTTTTAATTTCATTATTCAGTGCCTACAAAGGAACATGGGGAGGTCGTTTTATAGGCTTACAATGACTAACCCAAATAGCCGACAGACGAGGTGAGACTAAACTCAAAGCAGGAAATAATAAAAGATAAAATACATGCAAATAACTGAGGTCGGTTCTGCTTAGTCGATCACAACCATAGACTCAGATGGCGCCTTCTGTGCTAGTCCACGGCTCGATATCGATGTCCGCATTAGTCTCTCTATCAACTTTCAACGGAGATGCATCGATCTCCACCTCCGATTACGATTACAACTTAGTTGGGGGGAAGGAGCATGGCCTCCGAGTCTCCGACTCAGATCCGGCGCATAGCTCGGGGAGGAGATCGATTCCTCCCCTCTCCCGATCGGGCAGGCCTGGCTGTAGCGGCTCCCTACCTCTCGGATCGGTGACTGTTGATCAGCAGTGGACTTTCCTATCGCCGATCGCCCTCGCTTCGACACCAATCGGCAGCACGCCACCGAACCCTCCGATATGAACCAAAGCAGATTGTCGAAACTTATCAGATCGCCGAATAAGAACCAAATCAAATCCTCCAAGCTAGTCGCCGAAATAGATCAGATCCTCATCGCCGAAACTGATCAGATTGCTGAAACTGATCAGATCGTCGAAAGATCATTGCCGAAACTGATCTGATCACCAAAACTGATCCCCAAAAAAATCCTTGAGAAATACCTCATTTCTGCAGATCACGAGATCTGATCACTACTGGGCGGCGACCGCGACGGCGTGACGGGGTCGAATACTTGCTCCTTCTTCTCCGGCGACAAACGGCAGCGAGCGGCCTCTCTTGCTCCTCCATCTCTGTCGACAAACGACACCAGCAGCAATGGCCCATCCCTTGCTTCCTTCTCCGACGACGGGAGGCAGCAGCAGGCAGTCTTGCTCCTCCTTCTCCAGCGACGGGAGGCAGCATCGACCTCCCCATTGCTTCCTTCTACGGCAATGGGAGGCAGCAGCAGCGGCCTCCCTCGCTCCTCTTTCGGCGGGCATCAACAGCAGTGGCTTGAGGGGTCGATCCCTGGCCTCTACCCCCTGCCTATTCCTTCTCCGGCGACGGGTGGGGCAGCAGTCGTCCCCCGTCCGCTTTTCCCGGTGGGACAACATAGGGGAGGCCCGGAGGGGAGGGGGGTCGTCACCTCCTCCTTCCCTTCTTTTCTTCGCCGGCGACGAGTGACAGCAGCGAAGGCTCCTCCCTTTTCCTCATGCGACAAAGACGAGGGGCGGCAGCAGGTCCCCGCGGCCCCGCCCCGGTCTCTCTTTCTCCGGCGACGGGAGACGGCAGGGGGCCTCCCCCTTTCTCCTCCTCCGGAGACGAGCGGCAGCAGCAGTAGGCGTGGCAATGGGTCGTGTTGGGTCGGGTTCGTGTCGTGCTAGTTTCGGGTCGTGTCCAAAACCCCTAGACCCGGACCCAACCCGTTTAACTAATCGTGTCTATATTATGAACCGTACCCGACCTGTTTATAAACGGGTAGACCCGATAAGACCCGTTAGACCCGTTTACCACACGGGTTTATTCAGTTGACCCGATCCAACTCAACCCGACATTACCCGATAGACCCGCTAATACTATATATATTATAGTATCGGATTGCGGGTAGACCCGACCCGACACGACCCAGTGAATTTTAAACGGGTCTTCCTGGGTCTACCGTGTCCAGACCCTAAACCCGGACCCAACCCGTTTATTAAACGGGTCTATCGTGTCGACCCGTTTATGACCCGAACCCGTTTAGCCCTGACCCTGACCCGCTAACTTCGTGTCGGGTCCGAAATTGTCAACCCTAAGCAGCAGGCAACCCTTGCTTCCTCTCTTCTCTGGCCGATGGGGCGATAGCATGTACCCTTTCCTTCTCCGGTGACGAGGGCCTTGTGAAACCCCTCTACTTCAGGGGTGGCATAAATTCTAAGAAATAGGGAGATAGAGGGTTTTGATATACACCTTGTCTCTTTTTTTTTGGGGAGGACTCGGATAATCGCCTGGTCGGGGGTAAGGAACAGGCCGCCATCTCCGATCGCGAGTTTCGGACAGAATAGATATAAAGGGGGTCCTATGATCCGAGAATGATCGTACGATGCAGTATGTGTGAGAGACTGTAATTTGCGAGTACTACAAACCCGCGAGGTGCGAAGGTGGGATGAAAGAGATGAATTGGTTTTTTTTTTTGTTAAATTATACTTTACCCCTGAAGTTTAGCTAAAAAACACTTAGCCCCCTATAATTTATTTTGTTCCAAATTGCTCCCTAAAGTTTGAAAATTTTAACACAACACCCCTTTTGTCAACTACTTAATTTCCTCATTTGGTATTTTTATCAGGTCAAAATAGAAAAGAAGGGGGTAAAATCTAATTCTTCAACTATAGGATGGTTATGTGTTTTTGGGCTAAACTTCAGGGGGGCAAGTGTAATATACCCTCTTTGAAAGCTCATTGGGGCCTTAGTTGGCTCCGCCAGTGGGGGTGGGCCATCACTCCCATGTCCCCGACGGTGACCTAGTCAACGATACCCGTGGCCCCTGTGGCATCCGAAGTTGTGCGTGGCTACCCACGACTCACGCGACACGGACCTTAGGGATGGCAATGGGTCGGGTTCGGGTTTTAAATTCCTATTGTAAACGGGGCGGGTTCGGGTCGGGCCTATTCAAAAATCATAAAAATCTATTTCCAAACCTGCCCCATTGCCATCCTTAGGCCGCACGGTGACGACACACACAACCACTCACAGCAAGGTGGCAACCACAGACGATTCATGGCAGGTCATGCCTCTTGAACCGGTTGATGCAAAGCCATTTGGACAGTGATTAGTCAATAATCTTCAGGAATATATCCACAATCAATCGCATGTGGCAACATCCCATGGCAGTTCCAGCTTTGCACCCAGAAATATTGGCCAGTTAGGTGGCCACCTGGCTAACCGGGAGGGGGTAACTGTTGTAGCTCATGTGTCCTTAGCGTGAAATTTCTCTATTAAAATTAATAAAGATGACTTTGGTTAATGCTTTAATTAGAATACTACTCTGGTATATGATAATACTCATATAATAAAAGGACCATAGGGAACACAGTAGACCACTTAGGCGCATGGTGCATGGATCCATGCTTGGGAGACCCAGTGGACCAGTTCTGTGTAGACCTAGAACTAGTTCACAGCTTAGGTGATGCCGGTCGCTTCACCGAGAACAAGTTGTTGGCAGGTAGAGGATGTGGTGAAGTCTCCACCACGGGAACGTGGGATTCTCATTCACCTGACCAAGCACGATGATCGTGTTGAACAGGAACTAAGACGGTGCACAGTTCAGTGATTCAGACACTGGTGCGTAAACCGTCTTACTACTATAGATAATCTGTCCTTAACCCTGAGGGACCATGTATACTGGGCCAACCAGTTGTGTGGTGCTTTGATGTGCCAACGTGTCGGACCTTCCATAGTCCAATACCACGGTACGTTGGGTTACCCGGCTGGCGCTTGAGTGACATGTAATCCCTACAGGTTATCCGACGTCCAGTGTTGGATGGGTGCGTTTTGATGAGTCAATCTGTCCACACAGTTAACCCAGGCCTGGTGGTTGTCAGTATGACTGACGATGTTCCGGATGCTAGGCATAGCACCGGAAGGTGTGTGGTGTTATAGATGACAAGTCATCAAACCCTAGTCAGATGATCGATCGGGATCTGACGGTGCTCCCCATCGCCCGAGTCGTATCATGGCACCAGTAATAGGAAGGACTGAGGATTATCGGAGTATAGTAGAGAACAGGGTTACGAGGGAGTAACATAAGTTTAGGATCACTAGAGTTCAACTCGCGTCGCACTCTGGGTGGCTACGCGAGTTAATCGGATGAGGGCTGATTAACGGAACTTTCGGTGTATCACCGGAACAGTTAATCAGGAATCCGGTTGGAGCTAGAGATCCCGAACCCTGAAGGTTCCACCCTGTCGTTACGTATAGGAATTGTTCCCCGACCTAGTTGTATACGTTGGATGCGAAGTAGCACGATGGAGCGCAAGCCCGGAGCCAAAGAACCTAATTCACATGTGTTACGGGTCATAGGGGTATTTTGGTAAATACTAAAATATGGCTCAGAACATATTGAATATGAATCTTAAAATGAGCGGAATAATTCCAGGAGCTCACAGGCACTGACGGAATTCGATTCCGAGTAGCGCACCTCACTCAGTCTCTCTTTCAGTTTTCCACTTTTCGTGAAGGGCGTTTTTGTCCGGGCTTCACGATAGACACCTGGAATCCCTAAAAACCGCCCCCCCTCATCCTAATCCTATTAGGGCCGGCCCTAGGTTCCCCATGGGCACTAGGAGACCGGCCCTATATGTATTAGGGAGGGGGAGGGGCCGGCCCTAAGGTCTCCCCCTCTCCAAAAATCCGAACCCCCTCCTCTCCTCCTCCTTTGTGGTTTCGGCCAAGGAAAAGAGAGGAAGAAGAAGGGAGAAGAAAAAGGAAGGAAGGAGAAGGAAGAAGAGAGAAAGAGAAGGAGGAAACCTCGCGGCTCGCCATCGTCTTCGCAACGGATTCCTCCGTCGGCTCGTAATCCTTGTACTCAGAGACGGGATTTTGAGGATTCTTCAATTCGCAAAGGACAAGGTGCTATTCGACAGTTTCCCTTGCGATTCAAGTGCGGTTTTTCATTGTTCCATTGTCTCCGGATCATAGATCCAAAAGGTATGATGATTCTAAACACCTAACTAGATGCATGCATGTCTTCCGTAGATCGTAGTATGCCTCTAGGGTGTCCGCACATATGCTAAGTTCATAGATTTGCATATAGATTGTTTTGTAGAATTAATTGTAATGAAACATACACCGTATGATCTTCGGATCTTTCTTTTGCTTCCGCTGCGACTCTGATAAGCGGATCCAATTCCAACAGTAACTGTGGGTGCGAAAATTGGCTAAGGTCAGCCCACAAGCCTACGACCTATCAACAAGCGGGCCAGCAGAAGCTCACATCTCCAAGGCGCACAATGACAGCCCACTAGCAAGCCAAAAGATACAACACCACCAAAATCCCATGACGACAGCTCATGGCCCATTCAGAGGCCCACACGTGGACCAATCGCAGGTCGCCATATGGACCAATTACAACTTGCCACATCAGCAAAGGTGGTTATGGAATGACACCACCTATAAATACATCTCAAGACAAAAGCGGAAGGACTTTTTTGGTCAGTTAGAGCACTTTATGCCTCACGTGGAGTAGCAGAGCTCTGCATCCGGGCTGACGAGTTTCTCCAACCTTCTAGTTCCACTACCCTTCTAGTTCTCTATCTCACATCTTTGTACAAGCCTCTCTCGGCCTGTCGAGGGATAGCTCAAACATTTATAAGAGATAGTGGATTCAAAGTTGCGACTTACCGCACGAAAACTTAGGTTTTGGTCGAACTTCGTTACCAACTCCTTGTGTTCTCTCTCTCTCTCTCTACCTATCTATCTACTTCTCTTAAACTCCCTTTAAGTCTAAATTGATTAATTGTTGGTGGAAAACTTGCACAGTTAAAGAATCCCCCACAGTGGAGACTATAGAACAGGCTGGGGGACATCTTGAAGGAGTTGGTCATAGCTAAATACTTTCGGTATTTCTTGTCGCTTCATTCTAGATCCCGCATCTCCGGGACCATTTCCACATTCTGGGGTGGGGTGACCCGAGTAGCTTCTATCTACGATTGTGGCTCCAGGCTCATCGTGGGGAATGTCTCGAAGATTTACTTCTGGGAGGATATTTGTCTGGGTGAACTTCCTCTTCGAACCTTGTTTTTCAACCTATTCACGTTGGCCCCTCATAAGCTGGCCACCGTCTGGTCGCAGGCGACGGTGCGCTGTGGTATCATGGTTTGGCGATCGCGGTTCGAGGAATCATTTTCGACTGAGCATCTATATGAACTTGGTGAACTCCTGGATGTCCTGAGCTGGGTCTCCTTAACTGGGGAACCGGACACGGCGGGATGGAGGTGGACCTCTTCCGGTGACTTCTCGGTCTGGAGTCTGTATGGCTTCCTCAACATCGGAGGGGTTCTGAGCTTTTAGGCTTGGGCCATCTGGCGCACGAGATGCCCCCAAAAGATGTGGATCTTCATGCTACTAGCTGTCAGGGACTGTATTCTCACCAAGATCAATCTCATGAAACGTAAACACCCGGGGGTGACAGACCTGTCTTGTACCCTTTGCAGGACGGCGGAGGAAACCATTGACCATCTTCTGCTGATATACGATTTCTCCAAGCAAGTGTGGCGGCACTTCCTCGGCATTCTCAACTTGTGCTCCTCGCCTATCTCCGTGGATGCTCTGTAGGGTACATGGAGACGCAGGAAGTTCCGCGAGCCAGATTGCAAGGGTTGGGATGTGCTGGCCACTGGCGTTTGCTGGGCGATCCTGGTTTAAATGTAATCGGCGGAATTTCTAGAGCAAGAGGGGTACGTTGGAGAGCGTGATCTCCTATACCAAATCGCTAATTTATCTTTGGGCTTGTAATCTGGGGTGGGGGTCGAAGAATTTTATCTTGGCACTTTGTAACTAGGTTCTCCCCCGGGCACCCTCTTCCCTGTATTCTTCTCTCTCTTTTTCCCGACCCACTCTATAACCCCAGTTCTTTATTAATAGACTTAGGGGTCTAGGCCAACCCCCCCCCCCCCCGCCTTTTCTCATTCTCTGAGAGGGATTTCTCAAAAAAAAAAATCATTGGTAACAAATTCCGAACAAAGAACCCTAGGATCAATAATATTATGAAGAAATTAAGGTTGATTATACTTATAGACAGGGCTTGAGAATGCCGGATATTTTCCAGACCTACAACCAACGACTCGATTATTAGACGTTAAATATGGAAACTCTCACATGCTAAAATTGCCCTTTCCCTTTTCTGATTTCCTTCTGTTAGATGCCCTCTCACCCCTAAACCCGGATCATAAGACGAGGACTACAGGCGGTATATTAAGCAGATGATGTGTGACGACCAAGATCCAAAGCCAAGACTCCAAGACTATGATGCCAAGATGGATGAGGTGTATAAGGTCATGAGTTAGCCCCACATCACCTGGAGAGAAAGAGATCATGAGCTACTTATATAATTTTCCCTCCCAAACATAGAAGACGTGTTTTAAAAACCATGCACAGCTACGGATTTCGTAAAAACTATATAATTAAGCGTGCTCGGGCGAGAGTAGTACTAGGATCGATGACCTCCTGAGAAATCCTTGTGCGGGCATGGGCAAATCGGACAATTTTTTGGGAAGTCCTCATGTCTAGAACCACCGTAGGGTTGTCACAATGAGAGGACCACAATAGCTCCTGATAGATATATTGAAAAAGCCTTCTTGATGGATCCAAAGTTTCAAGAAGATGATTCTCTGAACTATAACGAAGAGGTGGTGTCCTCTGACCATGCAGCATGGTAGAAAGCCATGGAGGCAGAACTGATATTGATATCCTAAAACACGGTTTGGACACTTGTAACACTACATCATAATATTAAATCTGTTGGGTGTAAGTGGGTGTACAAAAGAAAAAGGGGTCCGGATGGTACTGTTGAGACTTATAAAGTTAGATTAGTTGCTAAGGGTTACACCCAGTGAAAAGGGATCGACTATAACGAACCTTTTCGTTAATGACTATGCTTAAGTCTATCCGGATCCTCTTGTCCATTTACAGCCCATTATGATTAGAAGATCTGACAAATTAACGTCAAGACCATATTCCTCAACGGGGATTTGGAAGAAGACATCTATATATCTCAGCCTCTAGGCTTTGTCGTAAAGGGTCAGGACAGTCTGGTATGCAAGTTGCAAAGATCCATTTATGGACTTAAGCAAGCATCCAGAAGTTGAAACATGCAGTTTGATCAAGCTATCTAGTCTTATAAATTTGAACAAAACATGGATGAACCATGTGTTTATAAAAAGAATAATAAAACTGCAGTAGTTTTTATAGTTATTTACGTAAATGATATCATGCTTATTAGAAACGATGTTGGAACATTGTCTATAGTGAATGTGTGGTTGACCTCTCAGTTTGACATAAAAGACCTAGGTGAGGCGAGTTATGTTCTGGGGATCAAGGTAACTCGAGATCGCCAGAATAAGATTCTCTTACTATCACAGTCAGCTTATATAGATCCTATCTTGGCTAGATTCAATATGCACAACTCTAAGAAGAGACTAGTTTCATTCAGACATGGAATAAAATTGTTCAAGGATCAGGTACCTAAGACTCCTGTAGAGAGTGCAGAGATGTAGAAGATACCTTATGCTTTGGTTGTAGGGAGTCTGATGTATGTCATGCAGTACACAAGACCAGATATATACTATGCAGTAGGCATAATAGGCAGGTATCAGTCAAACCCTGGTCTAGAGTACTGGACTGCAGTGATAAGTATAATCAAGTATCTCCGTAGGACGAGGGATTATGAATTAGTTTACTCTTCACAAAAACTGACGCCAATTGGATACATGGATTCTTACTTTGCAGCGGATCCGAAATCCAAGAAAGTAACATTGGGATTTATGTTTTCATTGGGAGAAGGAGTTGTTAGTTGGAAGAGCGTGAAGTAGGGATGCATCATGGATTTGACGACTAAGGTTAAGTACATTGTGGCGTACGAGGCAACTAAAGAGGCAGTATGGCTCAGAAAGCTCTTAATGGACTTAGGATGTGTACCGGGAGCTCAAGATCCTATTGTCCTTTTCTGCAATAATAGTGGAGCTGTAGCAAATCCAAAAAGCTAAGATATCATTAGAAGAATAAGCATATTGAGCGAAAATACTATATTTTCCAGGACTTGAAGTTGGGGAGGTTATAGTGACTCAGGTGACGTCTACAGATAACATGGCAGACCCTTTAACAAAAGCATTACCGACCAAGGCTTTTGAGAAGCACGTGGATGCTATGGGAGTTAAGACTGTTTTTCCCTACTATGCCAAGTGGGAGATTGTTGTAGCTCATGTGTCTTGAGCGTAGATTTTTTTATATTAATATTAATAAAGATGACTTTGGTTATTGCTTTAATTAGAATACTGCTTTGGTATGTGTTAATTCATATATAATAAAAGACCCTAGGGAATACAGTAGGCCACTGAGGCACATGGTGTGTAGACCTAGAACTAAGTTCACAACTTTGGTGATGTTGGTTGCTTCACCAGGAATAAACTGTTGGCAGATAGAGGATGTGGTGAAGTCTCTACTATAGGAACATTGGATTCTCATTCACCTGACCAAGCATGGTGATCGTATTGGACAAGAGCCAAGACAGTGCACAGATCATTGATTCAGACACAGGTGTATAAATGGTCTTATTACTGTAGATAATATGTCCTTAACCCTGAGGGACTATGTGTACTGAGCCAACCAATTGTGTGGGCTTTGATGTGCTAACATATACGGGCCTGCCATAATCCAATACCATGGTACGTTGGATTACCCAACTAGCGTTAGAGTGGTATTCAACCCCTATATGTTATCCGATGTCCAGAGTTGGATAAGTGTATTTTGATGAGTCAATCTGTCCACACAATTAATCCAGGCTTGGTAGTTGTCAATATGACTAATGATGTTTCGAATGTTGGGTATAGCACCAGAAGGTGTGTGGTGTTATAGATGACAAGTCATCAAATCCTAGTCATATAATCGATCAGAATCTTACAGTGCTCTCCATCGCCCAAGTCGAATCATGGCACTAGTAACAGGAGTGACTGGAGATTATTAGAGTATAGTAGAGAATAAGGTTACGAGGGAGTGACATAAGTTTAGAATTACTAGAGTTTAACTCGCGTCACACTCTGGGTGGCTATGAGGGTTAATCGGATTAGGACTGATTAGCGAAACTTTCGGTGTATCATCGGAACAGTTAATCAGGAATCTGGTTGGAGTTAGAGATCTTAAACCCTGTAGGTTCCACCCTATTATTGTATATAAGAACTGTTCCCCGATCCGGTTGGACACGTTAGATGCGAAGTAGCACGATGTAACACAAGCCCAAAGCCTAAGAACCTAATTCATATGTGTTAAGAAACATAGGGGTATTTTGATAAATACTAAAATATGGCTCAGAACATATTGAATATGAATCTTAAAATGAGTGGAATAATTCAAGGAGCTCATAGGTACTAACGGAACGCGATTCTGACTAGCGTACCTCACTCTATCTCTCTATCAGTGGTATCCTGATAAAATAACGTTTTCGTCCAAAGTATCATGGAGATGAGGGAAAGCTCTATCCCTTGCCTTATCCCCTTTGAGAAATCCACCCCCCCCTCTTTTGTGGCCATCATAGGGCCGGCCACAAGTGGTTTGCGCTAGCGCAAGTTGCTTGGTGACTACCCTATAAAGGCACAAAGAGGGGGAGGGGTTAGCCCTAGTTTTTTTTTCCCCCTCCCTCTCCAAAAATCCGACCCCCCTTTCTTCCCTTTGTGGTTTCGACCAAGAAAAAGAGGAAGAAGAAAAGATGAAGAAAGGAGGAAGGAAAGGAGAAGGAAGAAGAAAAAAGAAAGAGAAGAGGAAGTCTTCAAGTCGCGTCATCTTCTTCACTAGGTGCAACCCTTTGTCGGCGCATCGTCCTTGCACTCAGAGGTAAGACATTGTCAGTTCCTTCCTTCATAAAGGACAAGGTGCTATCCGATAACTTTTCTCTCAGTTTGTGTGCGATTTATCATCAACGATTGCTCGGTTCTTCTCGGATAGAGATCCAAAAGGTAAATATTTTTAAATACTTGACTAGATGCATGATTGTAGATCCTTCGTAGATCGTAGTGTGCCTCTAGGGTATTCACACATATACTAGATTCATAGATTTGCATGTAGATTATTTTGTGGAATAATTGTAATAAAACATAAACCATGAGATCCTTGGATCTATCTTTTGCTTCCGTTGCGACTATGATAAAAGGATTTAATTCCAACAGAGGGAGGGTTACTAGAGCTCGAGGCAAAGAGATCGAGCCTCTCTTGATGATTCTGATTCAGATACTGACGATCTGGAGGTTCTTGTTCATAACGACATGATTACTTCTTCACAGGAGATTGTCCTTCCCAACCCCGTACGACCAGCACTCCTTGAGAAGATATGGACAATTGCTCATTCAGAGGGGGAATCTCATCCTTCCCTTGAAGAGATAGAGACAATTGCTCAAGAGGTTATCGATAAGGCAGCTAGAAGCTTATTGGTGAGGCAATGAACGTTATTTGTCCAAAGTCTATGAGTGGACCGATGGCTCCTTTTGTTTAGGGCATGGACAGTAACATGGTGCAGAAGCCTCCTGGCCCATAGCCCAATATATTTAAGAGAAGTGCTCATCGTCTGATGCATGCATTTGGCAAATCTGACCCACTATTTTTAGAGCGCCTCGTTGCAAGGCTAAGTGCTCACCCTTCATGAAGACATCTTTGAGCGGGAGTAACTTCTCCCATTAAATTTGATGGATGATAGCGCTATCTTAGACCTTATTAAGAAATTTTGTTTCTCTATACCTGGAGATGTTGAGGGTGCAAAATCTGTGCTCAAACAATTCCGAGACATATAGAAATCAAATGCTTCAAAGGGTTAGCTAGTTGTTTCTTGACTTAGCTAGTAGTTATTGCTCTTTGTATACCTTTGGCGATAGAGACGTAGAGTCCTTTGTACTCTTTTTTTTTTGAGATTTAATAGACATGTTGATGTCAAGGAAGAACCCCCTTGGGACAAAGCTCCACGAGTTTCTTAAAAAAAAAAAAACTAGTCATGGTCCAACAGCCGTATGCCCATTTTTGTTTTGAGTGTTGATATTTGTACCTCAGAAAATACTAGCAACCCCAACTTCACAAAAAAATAAATATCGTATGTGTCCATGAAGTATCCCAGGTATATTAATGTGTACCGCCACCTCCATCGCCGGAGTTGCCGGTCCCATGCAACTCCCTGCCTCCTCCTCCCCGCTCCAACAACAATCACTATCGTCGCTGTGTCCACCCTCCTCTACCTCCTCCTTCTCCCACTTGATCGGCCCACCGGAGCCTCTGGTCCCATGCACCTCACCGCCTCCTCTTCCTCATTCTCTTCTTATTCCTCCACCTCCCTCATCCTTCCCTTCTTCTTCCTCCACCTCACCCCTTCTTTCTCTTTTTTTTTTTTTTGAAAACCCTCCTCTCCCTCCTCCTCCTCCTCCTTCTCACTCCCTTTCTTCTTCCTCTTCCGCCCTTCTCCTCCTTCCCTTCTTCTACTTTCTCCTCCCCCTCCCTTCTCCTCTTCCCCATCATTCCTGCAAATGTGTTGTTCACTCTCGACCGACATGGTTGTTGGTTGCTCTCGATCCAGTCGCGGAGCCACGTAGGATCGAGGAGGGGCAACTGCTCACCCCTTGAAATCCCCAAACTTGTCCGACTCCTACCATCTTGTTTTCCACCAAACATAAGACAACAGTGTGTTGTCCCTCAACCAGCTAGGTAAAAAAAAGCATCATGGTTCTTGTTCAGTGTTGCCAGCTTTCGTGCCACAAGGTGCACACATCAGGTAGCATGTGGAGAAAGGGGGTTGATCCCTCTCTAATTTCATCCCATACAAAAGCATCGCACCATCCAATAAAACCAAATCTCTCTCTCTCTCTCTCTCTCTCTCTCTCTCTCTCTCTCTCTCTCTCTTAACTGGAGAGTCTCCCTTGATCGGGCTATTCACATTTTGGATGACCGTGATCTATAGGAGCTCGTATCTCGGTTTCCATCTCATAATCTCCTTCACATCCTGGCATCACAACTTTTTTTTGTCCCCCCTCCCTCATGCGCACCTAGGCCTGACTATGTTTTTATTCCTCTTTTTCTATGCACCTCGGTGCTTTACAATAAAGATTTGATCTTCTGAGGAGCGCGGGATCATGACAAATTAATCTGATTTTGAGAAGGTAAATTCCTCAGCCCTCCAACAATTAAAGATTCTTTACAATTTTTGTAAACCCCAATTGTTTTTTGTGTGTTTTGGCTCCTCTGAAATAGAGCCAACGATGGATTATCAAAATATTTATCTAAAATCGAGGTTCCATTTTGTGAAATCAATATATATATTATTTTATATTTTGTAATTTTTGATGTGTAAAGAAGATATATAGTTTTATATTATTAGTCGACTGTTGGTTGCACTTTGATTTTGCACCTCCCCCTCCCCCCCTCTGTCTCTCTTATGAAAATCCTGGCTTTGCTCTTGTCCCAAGCTATATGGTTTGGTCCATGTCGATCGAGATCGACCAACAATCATGTTGGTTGGGAGTGTCTGCAGGAAATAGGGGGGGAGAAGAGGAGGAGGATGCAACAGCGATGACGAATACGACGACAACGAGCGGAGCGAGGGGGAGGAAAACCGTTCCTTGGTGTGCACTATCAAACCATGAGCATTAGTAAAAATTAGAATCAAGCTAGGTTACATGCATGATACTTGGAATTGTTAGTAATTTTGTGGGTGCAAATAGCAACACCCTCTTGTATTTTGTATCCTTTTCTTATTATAATTTATATATAAAAAAGCAACTTTTGATTTTAATTTAGGAAAAAATAGCTGGCCCATTACCCAATTTGTTACTTAACAGACCCCCCCCCCCCCCCCCCCCCCCCCCCCCCCCCCACCCCCTGTTGCTATGTACAGGTTGATCCCATCTATTAATCACGTGACGCAACCTTGTTCTTACGCGTTCTTCAGTTTCTTCGCCACCAATGACCAATCCGCGTTCCCACTTTCCTTGATCGGGCCTTGGAAACGTCGAATGGACTTTAAAATGTTGTAGTTGACCCGTCGTCCGCCATCTCGAAACTAAAAAGAATACCCCCCTTCCGGGCCTCCGAGTCCCCATCCCAATCCCAATTCCTCTCCCCCCCTTTGGACCCCGGAGATCGGAGTCGAGAGGGACGAATCTCGATCTCCGCCTCTTTTTTCCGGTCAGAGCCGCCGATCCCCTTCTCTCTGGTGGCTGCCACTGAGATTGAGCAATGGCGTCGCAGGCGTCCTTGGAGAAGATGCAGCTCCGGCAGAGCTACCGGAACGTCTGGCACACGGACATGATGAGCACCATTCAAGCCGACTTCCCATGTAATCCCCTCCTCCTCCTCTCTCTCTCTCTCTCTCTCTCTCTCTCTCTAGATCTCTGATCAATGTGCTCCATCTCTTCTCTCTGCAGATTGCTGCCTGTCTCTTTGGTGGTGAGTGTTCTGGCATTTGATCCAAGTGCTCCAGTGGTTCTTCTTCGATTTCACTTTACTTTTCTAGATCTGAATGGTTTTCTGAGTTGGATTTCGGTGATTTCTCTACTTCTGATTGATGACCGCATGATTGATGGTAAAATCCACCAAAAAAGGGGTCAATTTGACTTACCCCCTGCTTTAATAGGATAATTATAAATACCTCCCTAGAATGATATCAATTTGAGTTACCCCAACTTTTGCTTAACCCCCCGAAATTTCCATGTGATAATAACATGGAATTGGAGGTATCTCAAAATACCATATCGGTATTGGGGGGTAAGTCAAATCTTTTGGGGGTTAATTCCAGTTTTTTTGGGGTTACTCTAATTGATATCATTTTAGGGGATAAGTCTAATTGGCCTATTAATACAGAGGGGTAAGTCATTGACCCAACAAAAAATGAGCCCATTCTCAGATTGGAACTTTCTTATGTCATGAGCATCCTTTTCTTGTAATTATGCATCATGACTTGGTTGGGACAGTGAGGTTCCAGAAAGGGGGTGACACCCTTGGTAGAAGACTAGCGAAGAGGTCTAATACATTGGTATGATTACTTTCATAGTCTTCATAAAATAAATCATGAAGACATTCGTAATTTATAAGGTAATTATGGAGAAAACCATATGATGATCATCACATCTAATAGTGGATAGTAAATGACTCATAATTGTGAACACTGATGCGAGTTGACTGCACTCTGCCATCATCACGATCATCTGAGTGGTGCCTATATAGAAGATGTAGATAACAATGAGCCAAATTTCGCAGGTCGAATATTGAAAATGAATATGGGTCAGAGTTGCGAGGGCGACTCTGAACCACCACCATAGCTGTATACCAAATAGTTATTCTAGCTACCGTATATGTGGTATATCCATACTACAATCATCCTCTATAATATGCACCTCCCATTTGGCCATAAGTGCTACCATATTGCTGCTCTCCGGGTTCAATAATGTAATCATCTCTTCTTAATTAAAACTGGGAGCAACGCTATCTTTACCTGCAGATGTATTAGGGGCCAAGGCTACCCTAACCTGTAGAGTGTCATCTGCATTGCAATATCTTTGATCGCCGCCGTGGGTTTTACCAATACCATCATCGACGTTATGCCTAGTTTGGCCCTGAGTCTGACCCTCACCCCCATTATCATAATTAGGCTGCAAGATCATTTTCCTGAGTCTCCTCCTTGATTGAGCAGACACCCCTCTTTGTTGAATGCTCCTGAGTCTGCTCAGTATGTTTGTGATGCAAACAAAATTGACGAGGGACTTGGGTAGGACATCACACAATGGAGTCCATCGGATCGAATAGATAGATTTAAACTGTAGGTTAAATCAACCATGCAACCTTTTGAAGGTCGTATCTTCTCACATCGACATATTTTCAGATATCGTTTACTCGTTGGAAAGAGCTTTTCCCACTTACAAGAGTTCATGAATAGACACATTCCAAAATATAATGGGTCACAATATGGCCAGAAGTTGCCATAGAAATTAAGGGACAAATTTCAACTGAATTTTGGATTTCTCATTGAAAAGTTCTTTTGTCAGAAAGATAAATAAATTCACTCTTCAAGAATTTTTCCAGCTAGCCTCCGAAGTGTTGTATTTCTTTTTTTGGTGCTATGTCTAGATTGGACATATTTTCTATTTTAAGCAAGATTGCTTAGGGTTTTTCTTTGTCTGACTAGTTCAGTTGATATGAATAAAGCACATGATTATAGGTAAATAATCTAGGAATAACTTTAATATGTCAGAATTTGAACCACTGGAGTTTGATGCTTTCGTGATTATAAAATTCACTTCCCTGTATGAATATTATGGAGCTGATTGGTGTTTACACTTTGAATATATCCCCAACATCCAATCATGGAACAAAACCAGGTATCTCTGCTTTTTCATTATCACTGACATCCATGTGAAACATTATTTTGTGGTATGTTTCATTTGTCTCATCAGATGTATACATTTCAATATCTAATGTTTTGCATCATGGATCTTTTCTATAATGCATTTTTTTCTTTGTAGTGGGCAATGTGCATCCTACTTATACATGGTTGAACCATCTCTAATGCACAATTTTCTTTGCAGTGGGCCATGTGTTTCCTATATGCTCCGGAAAAGAGCTCTTTATAATGACATGTCAAGGTAATTGGGTTTCACTTGTTCCTCCATCAATTTATTAAATTCATGAAACATTCTTCTTTTCTCGCCTAAATGTCCATTTCTGTTATAGGTATGTTTGTTGTGCTGGATATCTTCCATGTAGTGGCAGATGTGGAGAGAGTAGATGCCCAGAGATTTGTCTCTGCACTGAGGTATTACCCTTTTTGTTGCTTCAATGGTTTAACTTCTAACAGTCACTATGGTTCCTTTTGTCTTTTGATGTTATCATAATATGAATGTATTAACTGCTAGCATTTTCATATCAAGAAAATTTATAATTTCTGTAATATTTTCTCCTCTTAGTTCGAGGTGCTCTTAACATTTGCAGAGGTAGTTCTCTACCTTTTCTTCAATTAAAGGTAGTACCCAATTTGTAGCCTATCAGTTTTGGATAGGATAACATGGATGCCATCCCCCCTACTGTGTACTGTTGGTATTCTACTTTCGGTGGCGACAATTAATTTGACTTTCTAGATAGTTTCAGATTTCATTCTTTAAGGTTCTGTTATTTATAGTTCTCTACTATAAGGGTAATTTGATGAAATGATTCTAGATGATCCAATTTTATGTTTAGATTAAAAGAAAGTCTCCCTTCACATTGAGGTTTGTCCTGATTAGCATATGATGTAACTGAAAAAGTTACTAATTCCAGGTTTATCTATACTCATTATATCTATTATGCTTTGAGATTTTCTGACGTCTAATGTCCTAGTAGAATAGCAATATGGACACAAATTGTATTTACGATGCAAATTTTTAATCTTATAGACTATTACACGAAGAAGACGAGTGTTCATTAGTAGATGGATGAGTTGGTTGAATATTTTGACAAAAAAAGTAGATAACATATGAGATAAGGTGAAGGTCCCTTGAGGAAAGCGGTATTAAAATACCCACTAATGTTATATATTGGAAATGCCCGTGCCTGTCAGAATCGGACGGCCGCCTTCAGCGGCAAAACACACCCCGGGTGATGCCCTGAGAGGAAGGATGAGAGAGAAAGGTGGAGGGGACTCACCCAAGGGCTGCTGGCGAGGGGTTGAGGACCACTAGTGTTTGTGTGTGTGTGTGTGTGTGTGTGTGTGTGAGAGAGAGAGAGAGAGAGAGAGAGAGAGAGAGAGAGAGAGAGAGAGAGAGAGAGAGAGAGAGAGAGAGAGAGGGCGGTTGGAGAGACAGAGAGGGGCCAGCTGGAGAGGAGAGCATTTTTGATACTCGATTGATTTGCTACACTTGCTTACGGCCCAATCGTGGTGTGTCACATCGTCCATTTAAAGCACACAACGGGGACTACAGTTGCTATCGGACTATGCTATACTTTGTTGTCCTCCCCATGGTGTGGCGCACCACAATTGGCCGTAAGCAAGTGCAACAAATCGAGAGAGAGAGAGAGAGAGAGAGAGAGAGAGAGAGAGAGAGAGAGAGAGAGAGAGAGAGAGAGAGAGAGAGAGAGAGATGACAATTGGAGAGGGAGAGAATGTGTGTGCGCCTCCCCCAACAAAAAAGACCCTCATATATTTTTTATTTACAATTCATTTTGCAATTTAGTCCCTCTTAAAGCCTCTATTTTCTTTCTTTTCTTACAAAAAAAACCCATACTAGGATATGTTATTTCTTCCTCTCCTCTGATGTGTTTGTACTCATCCTAACCCAGCCATTAGATTATGGCCGTCACTTTCTCTCCCAAGATAAACTTGAAGTGCCACTTATCTCCCCAAACTATCCATTCACTGATCCATGATATATAAGATGTAGTTGGTTAATAATAAGCAATCAACCCTATCTTTGTTCCTGTCGACTGTTACTTCCTTTACAACATAAGCTTTTCCACCTCTTTTTACAAAGGTTGCATCCAGAATATTTTGGCTAACCGTTCCACACAAATTCAAGCCCCTCTAGATCATCTCAATTTTTTACCTCTCGTTGTCCTTTAATGGTGCAATCCCCAATCTTTATCCAGTAACTTATTTTTAAATATATACCTTGTGGGCTTACCACATGTCGACCTTAGTGTTCTCATCTCCTTGCAAAGCTAATCTGTGTGTTTGGATCAGTTTACCGAAATCTTAAGAGTTGTAATTCAAACTTATGTTTAAATTATGTATAAATCACCTAATGTAAATGTTTTGTTTTAAATCAGACACAAATGATTAAGATGATAAGTGATAACACAAAAACTAGCACAATCGAGGGTTTATTATTGTTAGTATTGTAAAATTACTTTGATATGAAGAGAAGGGTAATTAATATGTTTGTTACTTCGGAATTCTTCTTTTGTATCATGCTAGCATTTATGCATGCTATGTGCAAATTTATATGCAGAAACTAAATGAAGTATAATGTTACTACTCTACCATATTTTATTGACTGCAACTGATGATGTCAAATGCTTGCTTAATTGAATCATACCATTGATGAAGAAGGATAGCGATGGGTTTGGACTGAAGAAAGCTCAATAGAGAGGCTCTGATACCATAATAGATTTAACCACACACACACACACACACACACACACACACACACACACACACACACAGAGAGAGAGAGAGAGAGAGAGAGAGAGAGAGAGAGAGAGAGAGAGAGAGAGAGAGAGAGAGAGTACCCCAACAAATGATTAGTCTAACCTATACAAGGCTAAGTATAAACACTCTATCATGAATAAACCCAACACTTTAAGTGCAACTATATGTTATTGCTGTGCGTCAATTGTAGGTGGCCAATTGCATGCATGTTCTATAGCACAACTGAGTTTACTGTATGAGATTGCTTAAGACAGAAGATGTTCTAGGTATCCTGCGCATTTTGCACCAATTATGGAATCATCGTGTGCATTTATATTGGCATGAAGATGCTGTTTACATAATCAAATGTGTAGGAGTTGCTGAGATAAGCGTGAAGATGTCATTTTCATAATAAAATCCCAATCGAATCTCAACAGCACACACATTCTAAAATTAGCTACATTAAAGAACCTAACCTCCTTAATTTCTACCGACTCTTATCTGCAGAGTTTTCATTTGACATAGAAACCTTCTAACAAAATAAAATAACAACAAGGTCTCTGAGGGATTGGAATAAGGTGGATTATATTTATACTACAATGAGTGTTAGTGCTAAGCTTGAATGCGATACATTAAATAATATAAGACTTGCGAAGTTTCCAAGCTAGAGCCTGAGTATGACAAGAAACTTGTGCAATGAAGATAGTGCTGATAGAACAATAAGTGTCATGTTTAGCTATGTAGATGGAACCTGGAACTTAACCCTGCAAAGGTCAGATCTCAAGATAATAATGAAATTAAAAACTAATTTCAGAACTTAGCTGATAACTTCGAAAGTAGGTATAGTCCACATTCAACTTGGTTTGACTTGACTTAAGAAGTATGCAGCATAGTGCACTGTCTATATTAGCATAAACAAGTGCATGTATTCTTTCATTTTTGTTTTTACTTGAGTGTGGATATGATATTGTATTGAGTTATATGCGGTGGTCTTATTATTGCGTGAGTCATGTAATTTGATATGTTTGTTACATGCTTTAGGGTGATATGCTCATATTTGCAACATGATGTACGGGCTTAGAACCCCCTGGGTTATGTGGTTCTGCCACATTATGATGTGAGTCATATACATAGGTTATCATCAAGGACTGATGAATCTGAAAAAAGACAAATAAAGAAAAAAGGATTAAAAGACGAGAGGATAAGCCAGAGCATATTCTTATTCTATTCAAACTTTTAACAGTATTGGATGTCCTAATAGATGCATAACCACACCATACTCTCATAGAAATCCTAATAGTTTTGGGGCTTTTTACATTAGTTCGAAGTTAAAAAATACACATGGTTCTTTTATGGACGGAAAAGAGAGAAAAAAGTAGTGGAGAGTTCAACCATATAGAGGTCTGAGAATCCTCCTGTTCCATTCTGTCTTTTGTGGTCTTTTTGGTTTCTATTTCTGTTCAATGTTTTTCTTTTCACCTTGCGGCTGTTTTGTAAATTTATATCTCCAGTAGACTCCATGTCCAACATATGAGTATCCATTCCTTCTTTTGTTGATGTCATGTTTCTCACTAATTTTAATTCTCCACATTTCTGTACTTGGTGTAGTCGTCTAGTCGATGTCCAGACTTTTTTTTAATCGCCTTAGCTAATTTATAGATTTTGTGATTACATTTTTCTGTAAATTAACCTATCACATAAGTAACCCTGATTATCATCATCATCATCATCCAAGTCTTTCCCTTTAAGATGATCGATGTCGTCTACAAGAGAGGTTGTCAAGAATCTTTCAAAGACCGTCAGGCGTCAACACGATATCAACCCTCTAAGATTGGTGCCAAAAGCCTGACCAAGGCAACTTGCCGAGATAGGGGCCTTCCAAGATATCTAAAAGGGCGTTTGGCCTATAGGGAGACCTACAATATTGGTTACTTAGTTTAAGCTCATTCACAATTATTCTTTGTTGTCGAAGTTTTGTATTTGTTCATGCTTTCTCATAACATCTTCCAAGTCTTCATTCTTGGATCACTGTTCTTTGATTGCCTTTTCGGATGCCACACTTCACCATGTCTCTTAATATGTGAAATTACTTTGCTTTAGGTGACATTAGTATCTGTTGAAAGTATGATTTGCTTGTCATTCCTAAGTGATTCTCTTTCCCTGTTAAATCACACAATTTATTATTGTTTATCTATTGTTATATTGTTCATTCCGTATACATTTTACGAGTTTTATATATTTATTTTTTCCTCCTGCATAAACCTATCTGTTTGTGACACATTTGGTTCACTCATTAAAGGCACCGGATTTTTATATCTCGTTACAATTGCCAAATTACAAATCATGGCAAGCTCACATATTCAATCCCACAAATCCGTCTTATGTGTAAATTCATGTAATCTTATTATATATTCTTTTGCCTTTACGTCCTTTCCTTCCATGGCTTTTTCAGTCACCCCCTCTAATTTTCTTCTTCCTAGGGTTTCTTGCATTGATCCATCCAGTTTATAAATCTTTCTTCCTATCATAGTCGTACTATAGTCCCTGATACCATAGTTATCTTTAACTTTTTGAATCCTTCCTAATGAAAAGTCACTAGTAGTGTAAAAATTTTCTCATTTACTAAAGAGCTACAAGCCTATGCTCATACAACTTCATCCATCGCTCTTTATATGTTAATGTCCCCATTACATTTCAATCGATCCCTCTTCACATACTTAAAGCATGCAGTCATTGATTGCTTCAGATTATTCTCCTCTGCTAGGCTTCTAGCCTCCTTGTGAGCATAGTAACAAAGTTCGCAGATTTTTTCAAAAAAACGCGTTTTAAACGTGATTTTATGGGCTGCCGACTTGTTGCCGATTTTTTCCCGATTTTTATAAGTTACAAAAATCGTCGACGTTTTGCCGTTTTTTTGAAAAAAAATGTTTAAAAAACGCGTTTTTTTACCGATTTTTGTGACACAATCCAGGACACGTGTGTCCTGATCACAGCCATTGGTGTCAATTCCTGTGAGCTGTGATCGGATGCCACGTTATGTAGAAATGTCTTAGGTGCTTAAATGAAGGCTAAAAACTGGAATTTTGAAGGCCCCGAACTTTCCGATTTTTTCCATATTTCACCCTCGCCGATTAAAACCCGAACCCGTTTTTTTTCCCGACTTTTACCCGTTTTTTTTTCCGAACTTTCCGATTTTTGCCGAACTTTTCCGAGTTTTTCCCTCGCCGACTTATTGCCGAACCCGAACTTTGTCACTATGCTTGTGAGCCATTGAACTAATTCTCCTTCTCTACATTTTACTCACTGGATCATTGATCTCTACTGTCGGATGTCAATGCTTCATGTAGCGAATCAGGTTCTGTAATTCTGTCATCTTCACTCACCCTTGTCCATTGATAGGGAGCCCTTGCTTGCTTGTCAGTGCAACTGCATGCTAGTGCAGCACGTCAATTGTCGGTGGCCATCACGTTCATGTTTTACATCAAGTGTATGACATTGCTTAAAACAGCAGATTTCTTATGAGAGCTTTGAATGATGTAGTTTCGCTTACGTTTGTGTACTCGTTGGTATTGTGCTTGTTAATATTTTTATTTGTAATAGTTTTATAGCAAAGTTCAAGAAGATGGCTTATCTATCTATTTATAACTACTTATAAAGCTGAGGCTTTTGGTGCCACATGACAACCTCCCAATCTTCCCCCCCCTCTCTCTCTCTCTCTCTCTCTCTGCATTGCACGGGATTAGTACCAGTTGGCAACTTTACTTTGCAATGTCTTAATATGCATTAATTGCTTTTCCATCCCAACTTCTTTTCTTCAGGTTTTCCTCTGCTTTGGCAACTCTGTGGCCTCGACCCGGTTCTTGCTGCAAGATGAGTTCAACATACAGACAACTCAATGTGATAACTGCATTATTGTATGACGTCACTCTCCTTAACCAATCCAAAGTCCAAACACATCTTGAATTACATAGTTAAACCTTTTGTTATTCACGTGGTGTTGATCTTCAAGCACTGCTCTTTTTATGTACTTGAAAACTGCAGGGATTCATGTTCTGCCTGCAACAACTTGCATGCATCTTTTCGATCGTTGCGTGCATTGTTGGAAGCGAGGAGCTTTCAGAAGCTTCTCAGATCCTCAACTGTCTGTCGGACTTCGTCTACTGCACGTAAGTCTACTCTTCCTTGGTTATCTTCCGTACTTAGTCTTGTAGGAGACCCCAATGACACGCCCTTGCATTTTGCTTTGCAGGGTCTGCGCTTGTATGCAGGTAAGCGAGAATGCATTCTGTGCAACTCTATTTAACAACAATACTTGGCGGTAGAGCCGGAAGGGATTGGTGAGCCCATTCACCAATCTCTTCACGCCACCTCCCCGTGTGCTGGCTCTACCGACGCACGGGCTAGCCGCCAAGTATTTTACACTGATTAACCCCCTCCATGGGTTGGGAAATGATATTTCAATCAATGCTACTCTTGGGTGAGTGCAGACACAGCATAAGGTCGAGATGGATAAGAGGGACGGGAAGTTTGGGCCGCCACCGGTGATGGCGGTACCGCCTGTTCAGCAGATGTCACGCATTGAGCAGCCCATTCCGCCTCCCGCGGGATACGCGCCGCAGCCGATGTATGGGCAAACCTACGGGTATCCGCCGCCTCCGCCACAGCATCAGGGCTACCCTCAGGGTGGCTACCCTCCGGCTGCTTACCCGCAGCCAGGTTATCCCGCGGCTGCTGCTTACCCGCCGCCTGGTTATCCCCCCTCTGGGTATACCAAGTGAAGACCGAATGGCTATTAAAAACTCCTTTGATGTTTTGAAAGTTATGTGAACATGAACCTTTGTGGAAGCTATTCATCTTTTTTCCCTGAATTTTTTTGAATATATGTTACAGTGACCTTTTTATATTTCTGAGAAATGATGGATTGTTGGAAACGGATCTTATGGTAAATGTGGATTTGCTCCTTAATTGGTTAGTTCTTGAAATTTCCAAGCTTGTTGTCTCTTTGCATGTTACTGCAGTTGGGTCGGGTTGGATTGTGATCGCCCAACCCGTATAACATCAGTTGAAAGTTGGGTCGGGTTTATAGAATTGGGTTGGGTTTGGATGTATCTAAATCTGCATTGGCGAGGACAATAAACATAACCAGGCTCGTAAAGGTGCGGTCGGCTATAGAAACTAAGAAAGGTTTCATGAAAGGTTGAAGCAAAAATTCTTTGGCTGGCTGTCAAGTTGGTGTGAATTGTGTGGAGGGTCCATTCTTTTGGCGAGACATAAATGGGATGTGAAATTTGTTTGCTTGAGATATTAATGAGAGCAGGGAAATGATGTCTCAGGAATTTAAATGTCTCATGTTATTTTCTGTTTGATATTTCAGGATATCTGGTGTATAGAATGGATTGCTCGGGTAAATAATGTCTAGCATGTGGTGGGCAATCAATGTCCAATTAATTTTGGTGGGACTTTAATGTGCCACCAAACTAGAAAAAAAAAGAATCTTGAAAATTTATTTAATCGGGATATTGGACAAAAGAACATGGCACAAAGTAAGATTACCTGTGTAAATCAATATCCAACCTATTTTTGGGGTTGTTTGGCATGCAGAACGATTGTTCCGCTTAAACTTCATCCAGAAGAGGGTATTCCCATCAATTACTATTTCTAGTGTAATTCGGTGGATCAACATGCCAATTGGCAAAGAAATGCACGAAACGATAAATAATCATTCTCAACTCTTTGTTCTGGTGGAACAAAGCTATCCGTTAGTTTTAAAATAACAGATTAAGAATAGAAATTGGCAGTTCCATTTTGAAACTAAACACCCCCTTACTCGCCAAAAGAACGGATCCTAAGGGATACCTGTCCCGACTAGAGTGGCACCTGCAAGTGCTATTGCACCAAAAAAAACCACAGTTCGAAGGCCTGTCACTACAACAGACATGCAAGTTTAGGGTAACATCCTAAAATAACCTAATAAGATATCAAGATCCTTCATAGTATATTTAAGGCTTAATTTGCTGCTAGTTCAAGTTTCTTTAAATCTTTTTTACCACAAGTCATGGAGTCTCAGGCTTACCCTTCCCCTCTTCGAGCCAAACCTCCGATTCTCTCTCTATTGTACATACTCAAATCATCTTAACAAGTACTTCAAAAACTTATCATCCATCCATACCTTTTCAGTCTTTCTCTATCCTTCTAATTTCTTACCCTAACTTTTTTTTAGTGTCACATGGTATCAGAGTTGTGCTCGCTTTGGGAGCGTTGCCCAATTATGCTTTGCCACGCCTGAGGGGGTGGACTATCCCACCATAATAGTCCCACATCGGTAAAGAAAACGTGGTGGCATCTCTTAATATACCCGTTGTACTCTCCTCTCTTCTCTCTTCAAGTGATCGATCTTTTGAAACACTCAGGTGTTGTCATATTTTCTTTTCGTACAAATTTAGAATAGTTCTTTTTTACTATGAAAATATCACAAATGTTATGAAACGGTGGTTGCATCGGATATGGATGCCCACCGGATAAATACCCCTAGATTCATAGGATAGGAGATTTCCCCGTCTCTATCCCAACCTCCAATTATGCCTATATATAGGGGGGTAAATGAATAATACAATACGCTTTTCGCAACACGTTATCAGCACGAATTCTCATACCGGGCCGAGATTGATGAAGAGAGATCAGAGAGAGCACGAAGCCGACCCTATCGCACGAGGCCGACCGGAGATCGGAGAGCCGAAGAGAAAGAGGAGAGAGACCTCTCACCCAGCTCCGGCTCTCGCCCTCCCTGACTTCGGCTCTGGCTCTCGTCCTCCCCGAATCCAGTTCCGGCTCTCGTCCTCGCAGGTCTCCACTGAACAAGGTACGCCCTGAGACCCCTGTCGTCTGTCGTACCACCATCGTAGCCGAGACCTCTCTGACCATGACCAAACCATCTGGCAACCCTGACCGACGGTATCGAGCACGACCCCGGGACCTTGACCCCGTCGGAGACCCGAGCATTGGCAGCGACCTAGCAGCGGCAACCCATGCACGTTGCAGTAACCCCGGCACCTGACCGGACCGGCACCGGCGTACAGTGGCGCGCGACCTGCGCCCGAGTGCAGCGGCGTTTGTTGCGCTTGGGTGCGCCAGCGATGCGCTGCGCCACCAGCGGCAACGGACTGCGTGCGAGAGGCTGCGGGTGAGGCTGCACACGGGTGACGCACGCGAACGGCAGCGCCTGAGGCTGCGGGTGACCGGCAACACACACGATCGGCTGGGGCCGGGGACGCACACGATCGGCTGAGGCGGGTAACGCACGCGAACGGCGCAGATGAACAGTAGTTTTTATCTCTCCGGTTTAATCGGAGAAGATAAACAGTGTTCACCTTATTGGGTTTTTTTTTTTTTTTTTAAAACCCAATTATAACCGAACCCAACCCGACTGTGTATTAATGGCTAAACCCGTTAGCCATTTAATAGCTAGACCCGACCCGACTGTGATTTACACAGACCCGACCCGATTGTATTTATGCAGACCCGACCCAACTGTTTATATAACAGATCTGACCCGTCCATCCTTATACGCACTCACATATATTTGATTGCCTGTTTTGATATACACCGTTCATTTAAATATCTTTTTGTAAGCCCGATCTATAGCCAAATTGTTCGATCCATATATGGATCTTGGGTATCCGAACTATTCCGGACGCATCGGTACGGTCAGATTTTG
The DNA here is from genome assembly GCA_947650365.1 of Chamaelirium japonicum. NCBI lineage: Eukaryota > Viridiplantae > Streptophyta > Magnoliopsida > Liliales > Melanthiaceae > Chamaelirium > Chamaelirium japonicum. Next base: position 46,636,731 of record OX393549.1, on the reverse strand, counting down.
CTATTTCATATACATTGTTTATGTATTTAACTGTTTAGCCCCTAAGGGACCAATATGTAATATCTGTTTTACAAATAAGGACTAAATTGTCCTTAATTGTAACAGACTTTACGATGCACTTATATCTTGTGTTTTCTTACATATTCCATGTGCATAAGTTGTTATTTTCTTCTTTAAATGTACTTTTGGTAATTAGAACCTTTTAGAAAAGCTTGGCAAGGCACATGACGGTTCCATAGAACCCGCTCTACCTTGGCAAGTGGTTTCTAAAGGACCCTATTAATACCCAGTATTAATAGGCTTTGTACTTGATATGTCAAATTGTTTTCTATAATATGTCTCTACATACTCACATGTTGAATATGGTAATCATAGTAATTAATGTTAATATTCATTAAATCTTCAGATGTCGAACATTACAAAATTAGACTTCCATGCATTAAATGTCAATGGAAGCAATTTTCTGAATTGGCGAGTAGATAGTTTGCTACATCTACAAGCGAAGAACTTAGAGAAAGCTCTAGAAGAGAAGAATGGATTGAAACCAGATGAAAAAGCTAAAGCCCTCATCTTCCTTAGGCACCACATACATGAAGATCTAAAGAATGAATATATGAACATAGTAGATCCAGCAGATATCTGGAAGGCACTCAAGGAACGCTACGATCACCAGAAGATGATCACTTTGCCAGCAGCAAAAAGCAAATGGATCACCCTCAGGTTTCAGGACTTCAAGACTGTGGCTGAGTTCAACTCGAAGTTACTCAACATCGTCAGCAAGCTGAAGCTCTGTGAGGAGAAAATAGATGATGCTCAGATGATCGATAAAACACTCTCTACCTTCCACCCAAATAACATTATTTTACAACAGCAATACAGGGGGATGAAGTACCAGAAGTACTCGGAACTCATAGAGGTTCTCCTGATCGCTGAAGAACATAATACCCTACTGGTAAAGAATCATAATTCTAGACCCACTGGATCATTGGCATTGCCAGAAGCAAATGCCAATGATTTCTACCAAGGTAGAGGTAGAGGTAGAGGCAGAGGAAGGAGAGGTGGAAGACACGGCAGAGGAGGGCGCAATAACTACCCTGGAAGAGGTAGAAATCACCCTGGAAGAGGTGGACGTCAGAATCATCCTCGAAGAGATGATTATTATGGTCCTAGGAAGGACACACACTTTAAAAACAAGTGGATCGCTCCTCAGAATCCAGAAAAGAATAATCCCTCTAAACCTGAAGATAAGAGGGACATATATTTTGAATGTGGAAAGGAAGGACACTGGTCCAGAAACTGCCGTGCTAGCAAACATGAGAAGAATAAGTACAAAAGTACAGGGATACCTGCAGAGACAAATATGAATGAAGATAACAATGAGTGGCCTGAAGATTACCACAAACAGACCGATGCCCTGAAGACATCGTACCTTGACAGTTCAGACTACTTTGATGAGTTAGACGATGGCACATTAAATCCCTGAATCTTGGGATCTCTGAAGACTTTAGTTTTTCTTTTATTTATTCCGTCAGACATTGCTAAGTAGTCTTTATTTTCTGTCAAACATTGCTAAGTAGTTTTTATTTCCAATCAGACATTACTCAGTAGTTTTTATTCTGTCAGACATTGTTGAGTAATTTTTATATTCTATTGGATATTATCAATTTATATTATCGTTCTGGTGATTTTACTTAGAAATTGTGTTAGTAAGTTTTATCATTGATACTTCTCTTGTGGTATTTATTGACTCATAACTTATCATTTAGGAACGATGACCAACTGCAAAGAGATTTGCCTGATAGATAGTGCAACAACACATACCATACTGAAACACAGAAAATTCTTTACAAATGTTGAATATAATTCACGTATGGTTACTACAGTGGCTGGCCCTACTGACATAGTTACAGGGTCCGGAAGAGCCCATATACTTTTACCTAATGGTACTCATTTGCTAATTAAGGATGCTCTATACTCAGAAAATTCCAGAAGAAATTTACTGAGTTTCAAAGACATCCGAGCAAATGTATATCATTTAGAAACTACAAATGAAGGCAATCTAGAATACCTCTGCATCACATCTAAAAACGGAGAGCATATTTCAATACTAGAAAAATGCTCAACCCTATCTTTAGGGTTATACTTTACCCACATTGGGGTTATGGAGTCCTATGCCACCCACTTGAACCAGAAGTTCCCAAATCCTGAAGATTTGGTCCTTTGGCATGATAGATTAGGTCACCCAGGGTCAGGTATGCTTAGAAAGATCATTTACAATTCCTATAGTCATCCTCTTAACAATCGAAGTTTGATTTTTCCAAATGACTATTTTTGTGACCCTTGTTCCCAAGGGAAGTTAATCACTAGACCTTCTTTTAAGAAAATAGAGACAGAATCACCTACCTTCCTGCAGAGGGTTCAAGGTGATATCTGTGGTCCTATACACCCTCCTAGTGGTCCATTTAGATATTTTATGGTCCTAATAGATGCATCTACTAGATGGTCATACGTGAGCCTACTCTCCACTAGAAATTTAGCATTTGCTAGATTATTATCCCAGATTATCAAACTTAGAGCTAGTTTTCCTGATAACCCTATCAAATCTATCCGATTGGATAATGCAGCTGAATTCTCTTCTAAAATCTTCAATGACTTCTGCACATCCATCGGAATAGAAGTCGAACATTCTGTCCCCCATGTCCACACCCAGAATGGCATTGCTGAAGCTTTTATCAAGCGCTTGCAATTAATAGCTAGACCATTACTCTTACAATCCAGACTTCCAATTTCTGCATGGGGGCATGCTATCTTGCATGCTGCTAATCTTGTTAGACTCAGACCTACTTCATACCATAATTTTTCTCCTGCACAACTTGTGTCAGGTATTCAGCCTAATATTTCTCATCTTAGAAAGTTTGGATGTGCTGTACATGTCCCTATTCCCCCTCCAAATAGAACTAAGATGGGTCCCCAACGTAGATTGGGGATTTATATCGGTTTTGACTCACCTTCAATCATAAGATTCTTAGAACCCTTAACAGGTGATCTATTTACTGCTAGATTTGCAGATTGTCATTTCGATGAGACAGTCTTCCCGCCGTTAGGGGGAGATAAAGAAGTTTCTAGGCAACGACCTATTCCCGAAGAACGACGTGAATTATCGTGGAATACTTCCACTATGTCTCATCTAGATCCTAGATCTCCCCAATGTGAGGTAGAAGTAAAAAGGATTTTGCATTTGCAAGATATTGCAAATCAATTACCTGATGCCTTCAATGATGCAACTAATGTAACTAAGTCGTTTGTTCCAGCCAAGAATGTACCTGCAAGAATTAATATTCCAACTCCCACAAATGAAACTGCTGCACGTCAAAAACGTGGCAGACCTATAAGTTCCAAAGATTCAGTTCCCCGGAAGAGGAAGTTGAATAAGAAATCATGCCCTAAAACTCCAGAAGAAGTTAAGGTTCCAGAAGAACCTGGTCATAATGCTCCAGAAGAGATTATGGACCATATTTTTCCAGAAGAAAATATTTCCCAACGGCCAAATTTCCCTCAAACTCCTGAAGAGATCCCTGCAGTGATTATGGATAAGGTACCGGTACCAAATAATGAGAGCTCAATATTCCATATGAGGGGTGAAATTTGGGACCGAAAGGAAATAGTCATCGATGACATATTTGCATACAAAGTAGCTACTGAAATAACAAAGGGCGATGATGAAGATAATGAACCACGTAGTATATATGAATGTCGACATAGAACTGATTGGCCAAAATGGAGAGAAGCTATTCAAGCTGAACTTGAATCTCTCAAGAAACGTGGAGTATTTGGACCTATAGTACAAACACCAAATTACGTAAACCCTGTAGGTTTCAAATGGGTGTTTGTAAGGAAAAGAAATAAAAATAATGAAATCGCTAGATATAAGGCAAGGCTTGTAGCCCAGGGATTCCTGCAGAAACCCGGGATTGATTATGAAGAGACCTATTCCCCTGTTATGGATATAGTTACATTTAGATATCTCATTAGTCTCACAGTTTCTTAAAAACTATAGATGAGACTAATGGATGTCGTAACGGCATACCTATACGGGAACCTAGACACAGATATTTATATAAAAATCCCAGAAGGATTCAAGTTGCCTGAAGCAACATTAAAAGTCCCAGAAGGATTCAAATTGCCTGAAGCAACGTCAAAGAGTGCGCACTCGATAAAACTAAGACGAGTATTGTACGGCCTGAAGCAATCCGGAAGGATGTGGTACAATCGCCTTAGTGAATACTTGTCTAGGGAAGGTTATAAGAATGATCCCATATGCCCATGCGTTTTCATAAAGAAATCAGAAAATGGATTTACAATAATTGCAGTTTATGTGGATGACATAAACTTGATTGGGACTCCTGAAGATCTCAAGAAAACTTCTGATTATCTAAAAAGGGAGTTTGAAATGAAAGAACTTGGTGATACTAAGTTTTGTCTCGGCCTGCAGATCGAGCGTAGCTCTAGTGGGATTTTAGTACATCAATCCTTATATACTGAAAATTTGTTAAAGAAATTTAATATGGATAAATATCACCCACTAAGCACTCCCATGGTAGTTAGACCTCTTGATATTCATAAAGATCCATTTAAACCTAAAGAGGAACATGAAACTATTCTTGGTTCTGAAAAACCGTATTTAAGTGCTATTGGTGCTTTATTGTATTTAGCTCAATGTACTAGACCAGATATATGTTTTTCTGTTAATCTATTGGCTAGATACAGTTCAGAACCAACTCTTAGGCATTGGAATGGAATAAAGCAAATATTTAGATATTTGCGAGGAACCACTGATATGGGATTGTTTTATTCTTGTGGTACTCCTCACTTGATTGGCTATGCAGATTCAGGTTTTCTCTCTGACCCCTATAAGGGTCGATCCCAAACAGGGTATGTATTTTTGAATAACAATGCAGCTATTTCTTGGAGATCGACCAAACAAACACTTGTGGCTACATCATCGAACCATGCTGAAATATTAGCCCTGCATGAAGCAAGTAGAGAATGCGTATGGTTGAGGTCACTTGTGCAGCATATCAGAAGCAGTTGCTAGTTGGCATCCGTTACCAAAGAGCCGACAGTTATCCACGAAGATAATGCCGCATGTATTGCTCAAATTCAAGCTGGCTTCATCAAGGGAGATCGAACAAAGCACATCTCACCAAAGTTTTTTTACACCCACGAACTTCAGAAGAAAAGGAAGATTGAAGTCAAGCAAGTACGGTCAAGCGACAATCTTGCGGATCTCTTCACCAAAGCTTTGCCCAAGTCTACTTTCCAGAAGATGGTGTACGGCATCGGACTGCGACGACTCAATCACCAAACAAATTAATGTAATAAGGAGGAGATATCATCAGGGAGAGATGTAATAATATAATAAGGAGGAGATATCATCAGGGGGAGAGATGTAATAGTGGTAATGTAATAGTTAGGCGGAGGGCATCCTGAAGATGCAAATTTATGCGCGCTGTACTCTTTTTCCTTTGGTAGGGTTTTTCCCACAGGGTTTTCCCATCAAAGGTTTTAACGAGGCAGCATTATGCGCACCCACCATAGTTCCTGAAGAACTTGTTCCTGAAGAACTAAGGTTGTACTCTTTTTCCTTTGATAGGATTTTTCCCACTGGGTTTTTCCATCAAAGGTTTTAATGAGGCAATCATTGATAAATGGTGATCATCCAAGGGGGAGTGTTATGAAACGGTGGTTGCATCGGATATGGATGCCCACCGGATAAATACCCCTAGATTCATGGGATAGGAGATTTCCCCGTCTCTATCCCAACCTCCAATTATGCCTATATATAGGGGGGTAAATGAATAGTACAATACGCTTTTCGCAACAACAAAGACTTTCTTAGTCATGAGGATCTCAGTATAATAGGGTGATATCCAGTGGCGGACCCAGGATTTTTCCTCAAGAGGGGCATAATTATTAAAAAGTAACTATAGTCGCTGCCTCATTGTCGAAGGCTTCGGCAGGCGGCGTGACAACGTACCTACCATTCCTTCGATCGCGTAGCAAAAGGCCTATTATGATTTTGCCTCTAGTGGAGGAGCATTTCGATTCTCGAACTCCTTCGAAAATTTGAAACTATAATTGGCCGACTCAATCGGAGTTCACGGGTTGTAAATAATAGACCAGATCCTTTTTTTTTTTGGCGGGGGGAGAGGGATTTCATACATACCCTCAAAAACCTATAAATAGGCCCCAGTTTCCACTCGATTCTTATTCACTAAGGGCCATGGGATGAACTCTACGGGGATGCCACGTGCGCGGGAGGTGGCAGACGACGGAGGGTATTGGTCGGACAGTGGTGGGCGTCGGTGGCCGGCAAACGGTGAGGCCGGCCGTGGGTCACCAATACGGGCGGCGATGGCGGGTTAGAATTGTTTTTTAGATAAATTACACTTTGCTTCCCCCTCCTGAAGTTTAGCTCAAAAACATTTATCCCCCATATCGTTAAAAAACAACATTTTGCCCCACTTCAATTCAGCTTCGATCAGATAAAAATTTCCAAATGAGGAAATCAAGTAGTTGACAAAAGGAGTATTGTGCTAACATTTCAAACTTTAGGGAGTGATTTGGAACAAAATAAACTATACAGGGGTTAAGTGTTTTTGAGCTAAACGTCAAGGGGGTAAGTGTAACTTACCTTGTTTTTTCCCAAATTGAGGAGGGGCTTCAGCCCCCCCTAGGCACAATTTTTTATGGAATTCATTTCAAAAGTCGAAGCGATTACTATTACTAGTTAAGGCCCATCAGCTTGTACAATATTATTTTTTAATTTTTTCTTTGGTGCATTGAAGGGGAGGTCACAGCAGGCCTTAGGAGGCACCACAACCTGGTTCAAGCAACAAAAAGTCGCCACTCTGCCCAAAAGGAACCACCACAGCCCGACGGGAACACCCACGGCCTAAAGTTGACACATACACCGCCACACCGATGGCCAACCAGAGGGACACCAGTCCTAAGGATCGACACCTCGGAGACCAAACAACAGGGATAGCAGGCCACCACCAGCCGCCACACCGGCGCAACCACAAAAAAAGGAAAAATTTACCCATGTAAAGGCCATCACAGGCCCAAAAACAGAGGAGCCGCCATCGAGTCAGCTGGCACTGCCGCAAGAAAGGACACCGCCATTTAGCACTCCAGGACTACCGCACCGCACCGAGTAGGAAACCTACATCTACCATCGAGACTGGGAGCCGAAACAACGAGCCGAGACGAGGTCCATTAGACCTATACAATGGCCTCCACATCGATTGGCCCAAGTTGCAGCAACACGCCGGAGTTGAAGGACTGTCGGATCCAAGGAGCAGTCAGAGCCAGACTGCATGACCTAAAATCTTCAAAACCAGGAACATAAATCCCTGTATCTACAGGAGAATGGAGGGGGGAAAGACGAGATCTTCCGGCGCCTCCAGCAACAACAACTGAGGAGGCCAAGAGGTATTCAGCGAAACCCTAAACCAAGGAATGGAGAGGGGAAGAGGAAAGGGTGAAACCCTAAAACAACATTCATGCCCATTTGATATCTAAGCTCTCTTCTACTCCTACGGCTTGCGGCTCCCAGGAATTGGGCCCATTCGTAAGTCTACTACATAGCATGGCCTAAGTGTTTGCTTGTTCCCAGGAAAAGGAAAGCCCACCTTTTGCGGAATTTTATTTCTCAACTAAAACACAAGAGTCGTAAATTGCTTGTAGCTCTCCTATCCTCCTCGTGGTGAAAGCATGTGCCTATATACAAATCAGATGCGGAAAGCTGAATAAATCCCATGGTATCCAGTGTCTTATGGAAATAACGGCTCCAATTCCTGGGAGTTGAAATATAGTTTATTTCTTTTGTGTGAAACTAATATGCTGTTTTCATGAGATCAGGACAAGATCATGGATGTGATCGAGGTTATGTAAACCCATGTAAACTACAAAAAGTTAGTAAGGATATAAAATTAGCAGCATGTTACGGATATATATGTGGCTGCCCACTTTAGTGGGATATATCTAACCGACACGTCTATCCCTTATCCCTAACTCTCTATATATGTGTTATGAATAAAGCAGAGGCCTCACGGATTCGTGAGAGCGCAGCCGCCATCCCCGTGTGCAACTATCTCCTTCTCCCTCTCTCTCGTAACACGTTATCAGCACGAGCCTTACCACCCGGCCGACCACACAACTAAAGAGATCGAGAGGGGGGTTAGCACCGATCAAAAAGATCCTCGTGACGACACGGTATCAACTCAATTCGACCTACATCAGCCCCAACGGATCCAGAGATCGGAGAGGGCCTGAACCTTTGCGGCAACCAAACTCGTGACACGGCACAGTATCGCGGCGACGAGTAGTGAAGAACTTTCTTCTAAAAGGTACGCCATGAATCTGTGCTTTGACTCCGACAATATCAGATCATGTAGGAGATTTGTCTCTCGTTATCAGTTCGCCTCTGGAACCATGGGATTTTGATCCCAAAGGCAACCTGAGCCATGGGTAATTTTGATCATAGTGGCAACCTGAACCATGGATTTATTGATCCTAGAGGCAACGTGAGCCATGGGATTTTGATCCTAGAGACAACCCGAGCGGCGGCTTCCCGGCGGCCATTCTCTGCGTGCGGCGCATGAGGATGAACAGAGACGTTTAGGGTTTACTCCCGATGAAATCGGGAAGAAGATGAACAGTAGTCGTCAGTTATTTTGTTGGGTTTAAACCCAATTACAACTCTAAACCTGACCCGATCCGGTTTTAATTCCGGACCCATTAGCCATAAGTGGCTCAACCCGATTTGGATTTATACAGCAGACCCGATCCAAGCATTAGGCACCGACCCGGCCCGAGCCCAGGCTCAAATAGGCCTAGATCCAGACCCTAGCCCAAGCCTGAATACAGATCCGGGCCCGAGCCCAGATCAGGCCCAAAAACTGTGTCCAAACCAGGCCCCAGCCTAGATCAGGCCAAGGCCCGAACCCCTCCAGACCCAAGCCCAGTCTCAGGCAGGCCCAAATCCAGGCCCAATCTATTTTTGAGCCCCTATATTGCTGTATATTTAATCTGTTTTGATCGGGACCATCGATTTAATTATGTGATCACGAGGTCCGATTGGGGACCGTTTTAGTCGATTCAAATATGGATCCTGACTATTTTGACCATTCCGGATGCATCGGTACGGTCCGATTTTTAAAATTTAATTATTTAATATATATTTAATCTGGACCATCGGATTTTAGTTATATGATCGTGAACTCGATCTAGACTCGATCTAGACGATCCAAATATGGATCTTCGCTTTTGGGACTATTCCGGATGCATTGGAATGGTCCGATCTTACAAACTCTAATTGTGTTTCATTATATCATATCACTTGCTTATGAACATATAATTGGTAGATATCTTGCTTGATTAAATTGGTTCAAGTGTTTCTTTATTTGTTGGCCATTTTTTTTTACTTTGTTATTCAAGATAGATATGTTATATTTACCCCGTATTTTATCTGATAATGTGGATTAACCTTATCTTGGTTAAGTAATAATAGTCAGTATGAACATAATCATATGCCTTCATCCATAGCCTTGTGTGAGCTTGGCCCTCGTCAGCCAAGACAGTACAATATGGCTATGGATACATCTTAATATAGAGAACCAATAGTTCCTTAATAATGAGGATCTCGATGTTCCTAGAATTTGGTAGTTCTTAATCCATCTACTCATTAGACTCCTGAAGACAAGGCGAAAATCTTAGTCCTGAAGACAAGGCCAAAACATTAGTCCTGAAGACAAGGCCAAAACCTTAGTCCTGAAGACAAGGCTAAAACCTTCGTCCTGAAGACAAGGCCAAAGCCTTAGTCTTGGAGATTTTGAGTGAGAGACTACTATCGTTTATCCGAACAATTATTATGCCTTTTAGTTTATATTTCGTCTATTTGGTATAATATGTTTTAGATCATCCTTAAATATAAATGTTTCTCATATATCTGAGTTGCCAGATCCTCATATCAAATATGCTTTATTTCTTTGTTAGGAAATGGAACTAAAGGGCGACATGAATAGTGATAACATTTGCCTGATAGATAGTGCCACTACTCATACGATACTTAGGGACCAGAAATACTTTTCAAGTATTAACTTTGGCTCAAATAAAATATCGACCATAGCTGGCCCCGCTCAGATAATAGAAGGCTCCGGTAGAGCACACCTAGTGTTACCTAATGGAACCCATATCTTTATACAATCTGCCTTATACTCTAGTAACTCTAAAAGAAACTTACTCAGTTTCAGAGATATAAGAGCAAATGGGTATCACATAGAAACCCTGAGCGAGGGGAACAATGAATTCTTATGTATAACCTCTAGTGTTGGAAACCAGAAGTTTACTCTAGAGAAATTCTCCAATTTATCCTTAGGGATATACTTCACTCACATTGGGATTGTTGAGTCACATGCAATCATGAGCCAGCAGCTCAGTACTAATCCAAGACAAATAGTGAGCCAGAAGCTCCATAATCCTAAGATTTTTAATATCTGGCATGATCGTTTAGGACATCCTGGGACAACAATGATGAAAAAGATCGTAGAAAACTCTTGTGGTCATCCTTTAGCACATTATCACATACCTAGTGAATTAGTTTGTATCCCTTGCTCCCAAGGTAAGCTTATTACCAGACCATCATTCATGAAGGTTGAGTCTGAATCACCTTCTTTTCTTCATAGAATCCAGGGAGATATATGTGGACCAATTCACCCCTCTAGTGGACCTTTCAGATACTTTATGGTTTTAATAGATGCCTCAACTAGATGGTCTCATGTGTGCCTTTTATCGACTAGAAACTTTGCATTTGCCAACTTACTAGCACAAATTATAAAGTTGAGAGCACATTTTCCTGATCAGACCATCAAATCTATTAGGCTGGATAATGCAGCAGAATTTACCTCTATAGCTTTTAATGATTTTTGTCTATCACTAGGGATAGAGATTGAACATCCTGTACCTCATGTTCATACACAGAATGGTTTAGCAGAATCCCTAATCAAACGACTTCAAATGATTGCTAGACCCCTCCTAATGCATTCAAAATTACCTACTAGTGTTTGGGGCCATGCAATTCTTCATGCTGCATCCTTAATCAAAGTTAGACCAACTTCATACAATAAGTTCTCTCCTGCACAATTAGTATCTGGGAATCAACCAAATATTTCTCATCTTAGAAAATTTGGCTGTGCAGCGTATGTTCCTATTCCCCCACCAAAGAGAACTAAAATGGGTCCCCAACGTAGATTGGGAATTTATATAGGGTTTGAGTCTCCTTCGATTCTCAAATATTTAGAACCCTTAACAGGTGACATTTTTACCGCAAGGTTTGCGGATTGTCACTTCGATGAGACAGTCTTCCCGTCGTTAGGGGGAGATAAGAAAGATAATGAGCGTCCCGTCCAAGAGGAACGACGTGAATTATCATGGAATACTTCCACTCTGTCTCATCTAGACCCCAGGACTCCCCAATGTGAGTATGAAGTCAGGAGAATAATACACTTGCAATCTATTGCAAATGAGTTACCAGATGCATTCAATGATGCTGCAAAAGTAACTAAATCACACATACCAGCTATGAATGTACCTGCCAGGATTGATATCCTAAGTAAGAATAAGGCAGCAAATGAGTCTGACACACGCCAGAAGCGTGGCAGACCTATAGGTTCCAAAGATTTAGCTCCCCGGAAGAGGAGATTAAATAGCATATCACACCCTACAGCTCCTGAAGAAGCTGTTCACAATATAAAATCTCCTGAAGAGAAGATTCATGACGGTCCGAAAGATGTCATGAATCAAAGATCCAATTTCCCCAAATTAAAGCATATCGCTCCGGCAGAGGTTATGCCCCAGATCCTAGAAGAGACTGGGAAAGAGGTACCGGTACCCAACAATGATGAGATATCTGTGTTCTATACATACTCAGGGGAAATATGGAATAGAAAAGAAATAGTCATCGATGATATATTCTTATATGCTATGGCAAATGAGATAATAAAGGGTGATGATAATGACACTGAACCACGCACAATCCTAGAATGTCGACAAAGTAAAAATTGGCCAAAATGGAAGGATGCGATTCAAGCGGAATTGGATTCCCTCGCAAAGCGTGAAGTGTTTGGACCTATAATACAAACCCCAAAAGGAGTAAACCCTGTAGGTTTTAGATGGGTGTTTGTTAGAAAAAGAAATGAAAAGAACGAGATCCAAAGATATAAAGCACGCTTAGTTGCTCAAGGATTCTCGCAGAGACCTGGGATAGATTATGAAGAAACATATTCCCCAGTTATGGATGCCATCACATTCAGGTATCTTATAAGTCTAGCTGTCTCTGAAAGATTAAGCATGAGACTTATGGATGTAATGACAGCCTACCTATATGGTAACCTAGACAGTGAAATATACATGAAAATTCCTGAAGGATTTGATTTACCAAAATCTAAATCTAGAAATACGCATTCAATTAGATTAAAACGAGCATTGTACGGTCTGAAACAATCCGGAAGATTATGGTACAATCG